>CM053026.1:6680437-7280437 GCA_028564925.1 Lithobates sylvaticus | reverse complement strand
ATCATTTTTATGGCAGCAGCTAGCTGCCAAAACCCCAGTATCCTCTTCTTTATCGGGCGGTCCAGTTTAAGATAAAAGTGGTCTCTGTGGTGGATTCACTGCAAGATCACTTTTATCGGCGGCGGGAGACCCCTTCCCGCCGTGATCCGGTGCCCTCCGCCACTTACCGGAGTCGTCGGCAGTGGCGGAGGCGATCGCAACTATTCCTTGCCTGGGTATGGAGACGAGTGAGGGGAAGATGGCCTCCACCTGTTTCCATATCCCTGCAGGGCGGAAGCAACATCAAAACGTCACTTCCGTCCATAGCTCTTAAAGGAAATTTTTTTTAAACCGCTTCCCGACCAGCGCACGGCGATGTACATCGGCAGAATGGTACGGACAGGCATATGGGCGTACAGGTACGTCTCTTTAAATTTGCCGCCATGCCATCTCGTGCCCGCCAGTCGGGACCTCCGTGAGTCCGATCGCGGGTCCCGCGGAATCGATTGCCATGGGGATACCGATCATGTCACGGAGAGGAAGCACGGGGAGATGCTAAAGTAAACAAGCATCTCCCCGTTCTGCCTAGCAACAGTGTCACTGACCTCGTCTCCCTGTGATTGGAGCAGAGATCAGTGATGTGCAAAACACAGCCACGCCCCCCAGAGTTAGCAACACACTTAACCCCCACACTGCCCCCTAGTGGTTAACCCCTTCACTGCCAGTGTCATTTACACAGGAATCAGTGTATTTATATAGCACTGATTGCTGTATAAATGACAATGGTCCCAAAAATGTGTCAGAAGTGTCCGATGAGTCCGCCATAATGTCGCAGTCACAATAAAAATCACTGATCGCCGCCATTACTAGTAAAACAAAAATATTAATAAAAATGCCATAAAACTATCCCCTATTTTGTAAACGCTATAACTTTTGCGCAAACCAATCAATAATCACTTTTCGTGATTTTTTTACCAAAAATATGTAGAAGAATGCGTATCGGCCTAAACTGAGGAAAATAAAAGTTTTTTTATACATTTTTGGGGGATATTTATTATAGCAAAAAGTAAAAAAATAATGTGTTTTTTTTCAAAATTGACGCTCTATTTTTGTTTATAGTGCAAAAAATAAAAACTGCAGAGGTGATCAAATACCACCAAAATAAAGCTCTATTTGTGGGGGGAAAAGGACGTCAATTTTGATGGGAGCCACGTCGCACGACCGCGCGAATTGTCAGTTAAAGCGACGCAGGGCCGAATCGCAAAAAGGGCCTGGTCTTTTGGCTGCAAATTGGTCCGGGGCTGAAGTGGTTAAAGGGACATTTTTTTTTAAATGACAAAATGTTTTTTTTTTATATTGCATTTTAATGTAAGTATGAGATGTGAGGTCTTTTTGACCCCCAGATCTCATATTTAAGAGGACCTGTCATGCTTTTTTTCTATTACAAGGGATGTTTACATTCCTTGTAATAGGAATAAAAGTGACACCATTTTTTTTTCAAAACAGTGTAAAAATGTAAAAAAAAAAGGTAAAATAAATAAGAATTTTTTTTTTTTTAAACGTGCCCCCATCCCAATGAGCTTGCGTGCAGAAGCGAACACATACGTGACTAGCGCCCGCATATGAAATTTTTTTAAACAACGCCTATGGAGATTTTTGATGGTAAAAGTTTGTCGCCATTCCACGATTGGAATTTTGAAGCGTGACATGTTGGGTATCAATTTACTCGGCGTAACTTTATCTTTCACGATATAACAAAAAAATTGGGCTAACTTTACTGTTGTCTTATTTTTTAATTCAAAAAAGTGTATTTTTTCCAAAAAAAGTGCGCTTGTAAGACCGCTGCGCAAATACGATGTGACAGAAAGTATTTCAATGACCGCCATTTTATTCTCTATGGTGTTAGAAAAAAAGTATAATGTTTGGGGGTTCTAAGTAATTTTCTAGCAAAAAAGTAAACTAAACAACAAATCTCAGAAAGAGGCTCGGTCCTTAAGTGGTTAATGAATTGTATGTTTTCTTATTATAATGTCTATGTGATGTAAGGCTGACGTGTTATCAGGAAAACCTTTTACCCAACTCCATGTCATTTCATGTCTTGTCTGATAAAGTTGTAATCGGATTGAACTTTGTAATATCGTGATGACATGAGTTTGTCAGTGGAAACTGTTATCATATCAATGTGACCTTTGTCATGTGACTGCGTTTTACCTCTTCTGGAAATCACCATCTATATGTTATGAGAATTCATTCACTCGATGTACACCTATAATGATCAGGACATAAAAAGAGATTTCATTCAATAAAATAGTCCAGAATGAGATTCCTTGTGAAGTCTGTACACTGTGACATCACATAACTGCCCACCACCTGACAATTTCCTGACCAATCAGATCACATGAAGCACTTTTTCCCTTAGGTGAATGGGTAGGGGTACATCGTACTCCATACTCATTCACATAGGGTGGGGGGCCGGGATCTGGGGGCCCCCTTATTAAAGGGGGCTCCCGGATTCCGATAAGCCCCCCGCCCGCAGACCCTGACAACCAACGGCCAGGGTTGTCGGGAAGAGGCCCTTGTCCTCATCAACATGGGGACAAGGTGCTTTGGGGTGGGGGGGCCGCAGGGCGCCCCCTTCCCCAAAGCACCCACCCCCCATGTTGAGGGCATGCGGCCTGGTATGGTTCAGGAGGGGGGGGGGGGCGCTCGCTCGTCCCCACCCCCTTTCCTGACCTGCCAGGCTGCGTGTTCGGATAAGGGTCTGGTATGGATTTTGGGGGGACCCCCATGCCGTTTTTCCGGTGTAGGGGTTCCCTTAAAATCCATACCAGACCTAAGGGCCTGGTATGCCTCTGGAGGGGAATCCATGCCGTTTTTTTTTTTCAAAAATTGGGCGTGGACTTCCCCCTCAGAGGTAGTACAATGACTTGCGAATTTCTGTTCAGGACGCAAGCCAGGTGCGAATCAGATGCGTGCCCATAGAAGATAATGGGCCAGAATTCGCACCTGATCCGTCCCGCAACGCACCAAAGACGGTTGCGTGTTTTCGGCAATTCGCATTGCACATGCACCGGACATGTGTGAACGTGCCCCATTGAAAACAATAGGTTTTCAAATGTCCTGCGAATTCGCAGTATTTTGCCCCGCTGCAAATTTGCTATAGTGTGAACCCAGGCTCAAATAACACACCTTCTCCACCCCAAGAGCAAACAGAAAATCTACGATCCACAAGGCATAGCAGACGCATTGAGCGACTATTACAGCTCTCTCTATAACTTAAATCAAGACAAATCAACACCACAACCCTTACCATCAACCATTACAGACTTCCTCTCCAATGTCAATTTACCCTCACTCACTCACAACCACACAACTCCAAGAACTCAATTCGCCTTTCTCATTGACCGAAATATCACAAGCCATTAAATCTCTCCCTAACAACAAATCACCTGGCCCAGACGGACTTATAGGAGACTACTACAAAAACTTCCAATCGATATTAGGACCATACCCCCTTAAAATATTTGATAGTGCAGCTGCCTCTGCTTCTTTCCCGCCTGAAATGCTAGAAGTTCCAATTGTGACTATACCCAAACCTGGGAAGACACCGGATTTACCCTAGAACTATAGACCTATATCATTATTAAATAATGACCTGAAAATGTATGCCAAAATGATAGCTCTAAGATTAATGGACATTCTCCCCACCTTGATTGACCCTGATCAATCAGGTTTCACAAAAGCTAGGCAGGCCTCCGATGCGACAAGACGCCTAATTAACATAGTTCATATCGCCCGGAGGTACTGAACGCCTTCTCTACTTCTAGCGTTGGATGCAGAGAAGGCGTTCGACAGAGTTCATTGGCTCTAGAAACAGGGGTAGAGGGAGGAAAAGGGTGGACCCACCACCCCAGTAATGAAATGTGTGCTGGTATCTGGTGGGTCCACATTTGATATAGAAAGTATTCCCTTTGTGAAAAAAAATATACCAATTTGTCCGAAGTGCAAAATTCTCATTACCAGATCATTTTAAGATTGTTTCAGGAGGGGGGATTTTTGGTGTTTGCATTTCTTTCAGGTATATTGATTATTATTTTGTGATGATAGGGCCTGTCTTTTATACTGAACTTATAGGCTGCTCTATAGAAAAGTGAGCTTTTGTTTCATGTGTGACTGACTGCATGGATCTGAGTTACCCGGCTGATTTATTATATACAAGTGCTCGATGACCAACTTATCCATTGAAGACTTATAAGTTGAGTTGATGACGGATTGGGGGGGGGGTTCATGAAGAGATTATTTGATGAACACAAAGGAGCTTCTTCCGTGTCACTGAGGAGGGGATTTATTAGACATGTGCGCCGTCAATAAATTTGTTTTGTTTCGTTCCATTCCATTTCGTATTAGCCGTTAATTCATATTTCGTAATTCGTGTCCGAAATTCAATTTGGATTTGTTAACTTTTCGTAACAATTATGGACGTTCGTTATGATTTATCATTATGAGGGGCTCCCACCATCCCTGTGCTGTGCCCATTATGAGGGGCTCCCACCATCCCTGTGCTGTGCCCATTATGAGGGGCTCCCACCATCCCTGTGCTGTGCTCATTATGAGGGGCTTCCACCATCCCTGTGCTGTGCCCATTATGAGGGGCTCCCACCATCCCTGTGCTGTGCTCATTATGAGTGGGCTCCCACCATCCCTGTGCTGTGCTCATTATGAGGGGCTTCCACCATCCCTGTGCTGTGCTCATTATGAGGGGCTCCCACCATCCCTGTGCTGTGCCCATTATTATGAGGGGCTCCCACCATCCCTGTGCTGTGCTCATTATGAGGGGCTCCCCCCATCCCTGTGCTGTGCTCATTATGAGGCCCCCCCATCCCTGTGCTGTGCTCATTATGAACCCCCCCCCATCCCTGTGCTGTGCTCATTATGAGGGGCTCCCCCCATCACTGTGCTGTGCCCATTATGAGGGGCCCCCACCATCCCCGTGCTGTGCTCATTATGAGGGGCTTCCACTATCTCTGTGTTGTGCCCATTATGAGGGGCTCCCACCATCCCTGTGCTGTGCTCATTATGAGGGGCTCCCACCATCCCTGTGCTGTGCTCATTATGAGGGGCTCCCACCATCTCTGTGCTGTGATGACTTCCTGGGGTTTTTAACTTCATCATAACAAATAATCGTAATTAACGAACATTCTTTTTTTGTCCGATTCTGAATCTCCCATCAACTACCAGTATCAGTCTCCCATATTAAAAAAGGTCATTTTCCCAACCCTCACTCGGCAGCAGAAGAAAACCTCTGATTGGTCAACAAAACACCGGCCAGGTTTCCATTTTTTCAGAATTAGGAAATGGAATTCGTCAACAAAATTTTTATATTTCGTACAAAATTCGGAAGCATAGCAATTCGTATTTTGGATCCTCCCGAATATCCAAATTTATGGAAATTCGTACAAATTTTCGATTTGTACGAAACTAATCACACATGTCTAGGATTTATTGAACTTAGTATTGGGGGGGGGGGGGGGGGACTTGATCTTCCCATGTTGCACATAATTTAAGGAAATTTGATCATTTTGCACATTCTTTGGCACTTTTATTGTGGGATGAGTTTTTGAATTTTAAATCACTGGAGATCTTTGTATTCATCTTACACTGTTTGGCACTTTATTATTTGCACATTTAATATGTTTTGTGTAAGAGTGATTGTATTTATTGGAGGAATATTGATCAATGCTTTTTCTTTGACACGTCTGACTAGAAGATCTTGGAGATGGCAGAAATACCCTTATGAGTAAGAACATTTATTTTAAAACATATTTCTGAAGCCCGTATGTGTGACTCCCTGCAAGCTCTCTATTGGGTTGCTTCCTACTTGGAGGAGTGGAGGACATCAATGAGGATCTTGGGACCATGTTGTATATTTTATCCACAATCTCTGGTTAAAGTGTCACACTCCGAATCTTATTTTTTGAGCGGTAAATATAATCTTATTTATGTATAACAGATGCCAACATTTTGCTAGAGTGTCAGAACCCTACAATTTTTCTGATATATCTTACCAGAGTACAAATCCCCCTAAAGAAGACCGTGATACTTTTGGTCGAAACGCGTCTTGTTACTCACATGGATGTCAATTTTACAATTGTATACAATGTATTGTGTTGCAGATTTTTACTAACATCGATGGCACATTTCTTAGACTGTTTGTAACCAGAGTTCATCATTTTAAGAATTTAATCTATGTGTATTTTGATCCACTGTACAAATAAATGAAATTATTTAACTTTATTATCTCTTCGTCTTCTTTGACTAAAACATCATGTCGCTAAAAAACCCCCTGGGAGAAACTTTCCTTTTTTCATTTATTTTAAAACATATTAACCGCTACCAGACCAGCCGCCGCAGTTTTACTGCGGCAGGCTGGCTCCCCTGCGCAAAATCACGTTACTGTACATGATCTCGCGAGGCCCGGATAGCAGGCGCCCGCTGCACAGCAGGGGTGCCGATGGCTCTGGGGTGCCGCCGGCCATGAGCGATCGTGACCAGGAGACACAGAACAGGGAGTGCGTGTAAACGCGCACTTCCCTGTTCTGTTCTGACAGGAGTGACAGATCGTGCGTTCCTATTAGCTGGGAACCACGATCTGTCACTTCCTGTAGTTAATCCCTCCCCCTTCAGTTACAATCACCTCCCAGGGAACACATTTAACCCCTTCACTACCCCCTAGTGTTAACCCCTTCACTGCCAGTGACATTTTTACAGTAATCAATGCATTTTTAATCGCACTGATCGCTGTATTAAAGCGGTTCTGCACTGACAACATTTTTTTTATTTTTTCCTAAATCGTTAAAAACGATGTTATGTTAATTAAAGACTTACTTGTAAGGTCTTCGCCCGGTATCCACGTTCTTTTTTCTTCATAATTGATTCTTTATAAAAAAAAAAATTCTGACAATCTCATCTTGCTTGTGGGCATTTGAAGCCCACAAGCAATCACTTCCTCCTTCCCTCATTCGGAGGAACCAGCATTCCTTGCTGGATCCCGCGCACGCTCAGTGGCTACAGCTACGAGCGGCGTTGTTTGCCCTAGAATACAATGGAGATGTTCAAAACGCCAAATGTGGCGGGCGCGATGACGTCACGTCGTCTAAATCACGCGAGATTTCGCTTTGGCTAGGCGCACTGACTCCTGGGATGAATTATACGAGATCCCAGGAGACAGTGCGGAGATCAACGGAAATTATGCTAATCTTGCAGAAGCCCCGCCCATCGACGCAGGGAAACATTTGGAGGACAACAACCACCAGCGGAGAACGAAAGGTAGGAGCAAAAAAAAAAAGCAGCATTGAGCTATAAGAAGAGAATCTTAAACACAATGACACCAATGTTCAAAAATGTGTGCAGAACCACTTTAATTGACAATGGTTCCAAAAATGCATCAAAATTGGCCGATGTGTCCGCCATAATGTCGCAGTCATGATAAAAATCGCTGATTGCCGCCATTACTGGTAAAAAAAAAATAATAATAAAAATGCTTTAAATCAACCCTCTATTTTGTAGGCGCAATAACGTTTGTGCAAACCAATCAATATACGCTTATTGCGAATTTATTTTTCAAAAATATGTAGAAGATTTCACATCGGTCTAAATTTAAGGGAAAAAATATTGTTTTTAATATATTTTTGGGGATATTTATTATAGCAAAAAGTAAAACATATTGCGTTTTTTTTTTTTAAATTGTCGCTCTTTTTTTGTTTATAGCGCAAAAAAAAAGAAAAATGCAGAAGTGATCAAATACCACCAAAAGAAAGCTCTATTTGTTAGAAAAAAAGGACTACAATTTTTTTTTTTGGGGTACAACGTCATATGACCGCGCAATTGTCAGTTAACAGTTAACCACTTCAGCCCCGGACCAATTTGCAGCCAAAGGACCAGGCCAATTTTTGTGATTCGGCACTGCGTCGCTTTAACTGACAATTGCGCGGTCGTGCGACGTGGCTCCCAAACAAAATTGACGTCATTTTTTTCCCACAAATAGAGCTTTCTTTTGGTGGTATTGATCGCCCCTGCGGTTTTTATTTTTTGCGCTATAAACAAAAATAGAGCGATAATAAATATCCCCAAAATATATAAAAAAACATTTTTTTTTTTCCTCAGTTTAGGCCGATACGTATTCTTCTACATATTTTTGGTAAAGAAAATCGCAATTAGCGATTATTGATTGGTTTGCGCAAAAGTTATAGCGTTTACAAAATAGGGGATAGTTTTTATAGCATTTTTTATTAATATTTTTTTACTAGTAATGGTGGCGATCACGATTTTTATTGTGACTGTGACATTATGGTGGACACATCGGCCATTTTTTTGACACATTTTTGGGACCATTGTCATTTATACAGCAATCAATGCTATTTAAATGCACTGATTCCTGTATAAATGACACTGGCAGTGAAAGAGTTAACCACTAGGGGGAGGGGAGGGGTTATGGTCTGTGACGTGTGTGTTTTTTTTTTTTACATTAGGGGGCGTGGCTGACGTCTGACGTCACTGATCGGCTTTCCCGATGACAGGGAACAGCCGATCAGTGTCAGGCAGTGTAGGAAGCGCGGGGAGAGGTTTGTTTACACAGACCTCTCCCCGTTCTTCAGCTCTGTGACCCGATCGCAGGACACCAGCGGCGATCGGGTCCGCTGGTCCCGTGGCCGGGGGTCACAGAGCTCCCGGCTAGGCAATTAAAGGGGACGTACATGTAGGTGCTTTTGCAAGTTTACAGAGAAATATATACAAGGAGAAAGATTTTTTATGAGGTCTTATAAAGAAATTATCCTTCAAAATGAAGTCAACTTATGACTTATAATGTGAACCTACTGAGGACACGATCTCATCACCTTTAATATTTAAAATGATTTCAGAAAACACCAACACAATGTATTTATTATTATTATATCTGGATACATCTACATACAATATAATAAAGTGACCTGACACTAAAAATACATAACAATCAGCTTATAAAAGAAGATGTTTAATATTTATCTCCTGAGAAGGTGGAGAGTGAAATCTTCCCTCTCTTGAAGAGTGATGGGTGTTTCGGGTATGACACTTGCCCCTCCTCCCGTCACTGTGGTTCCTCCTCACTAAGTGACGACATTGTTCTGTAGTGATGTAGCGGCTGGTGGGAGGAACCACTACACCCAGCAGGGGGCAAGGATTCAAACAAACCCAAAGTGTCTGATACCAGCGGTGTCCGGAGCAGAAATTAAAATTACCATCCTCCAGAGAGGTAAGTATTAAATGTTTATATACTGTGTGTATATATATATATATATCCACTTCAATACCGGGGGGCACTTAGACACCTTCCTGCCCAGGCCATTTTTCAGCTTTCAGCTCTGTCACAATTTGAATGACAATTGCGCGGTCACGCTACACTGTACCCAAACAATTTTTTTTGTCATTTTGTTCCCACCAATAGAGCTTTATTTTGGTGATATTTGATCACCTCTTTGATTTTTATTTTTTGCGCGACAAATAAAAAAAAAAAGTTTATCTTTCTTTCTGTTGAATTTCTTTGTGAATAAGTATGTTTTCTTCTTCGATGGCGGGCACTGATATGGCTGCACTGACGGGCACTGATGGGCACAGATGAGGTGGCACTTATGAGGTGGCACTGACGGGCACTGATGGGCACTGATATTTGTCACTGATGGGCACTGATAGGTGGCACTGGTATGCAGCACTGATGGGCACTGATGGGTACTTATGGGTGGCACTGATGGGTACTTATGGGTGGCACTCATAGGTGGCACGGATGGGCACTGATGGACACTGATAGGTGGGAACTGATGGGCACGGATGAGCACTGATAGGTGGCACTGCTGGACACTGATGGGTGGCATTGATGGGCATCACATTTTCACATGTGTTACATGATGGTGCCAGTCAGTGCCCATTCGTGGGCACTGATTGGCACAGATTGGGCATTTATTTGCACATGTGGATGGCCATGGGGTACATACCTGGCCATCCACATGTTGCCCCCTTCCCTAGTGGTCCAGGCGGCTTCCCTGGTGGTCTAGTGTGGGCATCCAAGCGGGGGCTGCGCTGATAAACAATCAGCGCGGCGGCATGTTATCCTGAAGGATGTCATATTACGCCCAGTCAGGATAACATAACCACTTCCCGGACGTCAATCTGCTATTGACCGGGTGGGAAGTGGATATATATATATATATATATATATATATATATATATATACAGTTGTGCTCATAAGTTTACATACAGAATTTATGATTTCTTGGGCATTTTTCATAGACTATGAATGATAATGATTTTCTCTCACTCATGGTTAGTGTTTGGCTGAAGCCATTTATTATCAATCAACTGTGTTTACTGTTTTTAAGTCATAATGGCAACAGAAACTACCCAAATGAACCTGATCAAAAGTTTACATACCCTGGTGATTTGGGCCTGATAACATGCACACACGTTGGAAACAAAAGTGTTTGAATGACTATTAAGTGTAACCATCCTCACCTGTGATCTGTTTGCTTGTAATTAGTGTGTGTATAAAAGGTCAATGAGTTTCTGGACTCCTGACAGACCCTTGCATCTTCCATCCAGTGCTGCACTGACGTTTCTGGATTCTGAGTCATGGGGAAAGCAAAAGAATTGTCAAAGGATCTGCGGGAAAAGGTAGTTGAACTGTATAAACCAGGAAAGGGATATAAAAAGATATCCAAGGAATTGAGAAGCCAATCAGCAGTGTTCAAACTCTAATCAAGAAGTGGAAAATGAGGGGTTCTGGTGAAACCAAACCACGGTCAGGTAGACCAACTAAAATTTCAGCCACAACTGCCAGGAAAATAGTTCGGGATGCAAAGAAAAACCCACAAATAACTTCAGGTGAAATACAGGACTCTCTGAAAACTAGACATGTGCAGTGCCAAAAAATTCATTCATTTTCGTTTTTGTTTCATTCGTTTTTTGTTTTTTTTTTTTTTTTTTTTTCGTTTTTCGGGTCATTCGTTATGATCTCAATTCGTAAATTCGTACATTTGTAAATTTGTACATTCGTACATTCATAAATTCGTAAATTTGTACATTCGTAAATTAGAAAATTCATATTCGTACATTCGTAAATTAGAAAATTCGTAAATTTGGAAATTAGAAAATCCGAAAATTAGAAAATCTGAAAAAGTAACTAACTATTAAATTAGGTATAGGTATTGTAATTTCCTTTCAAATTTGTCTGTTAGTGAACGTAACAAATACAAATTTATCCAAAGTTACGACTTATCCGAAATAACGAATGCCGCATCTAAACGAATGGAAGGGAACAAATTAATAACAAATAATAATAATAAAAAAATTTTTATTATTATTATTGTTATTTATTATTATTAATTCATTATGTTCCATTCGTTTTGATGCGGCATTCGTTATTTCGGATAATTCATAACTTAGGGTAAATTTGTATTTGTTACATTCACTAACAGCCAAATTTGAAATGAAATTACAATACCTAAAATTTAATAGTTAATTTATTATTAGGTCATTTTTATTTCAGATTTCCGAATTTCCGAATTAACAAATTAATGAATGTACAAATTTATGAATGTACAAATGTACGAATTTGCGAAGGCACAAATTTACGAATGTACGAATTTACGAATGTACAAATTTACGAATGTGATAATATTCGAATTTACGAATAATCGTAAAAATACGTTAAACGGGTTTTCGTTAATTCGAATATTTCCGAATTAAGGAATTTGTCGAAATTTGTTAAAAGACAAATTCAGAACGAAACGAATTGCACATGTCTACTGAAAACATGGGTTGTGGCTGCTTCAAGATACACAATAAGGAGGCACTTTAAGAAAGATGGGCTGCACGGTCGAGTCTCCAGAAGAAAGTCATTACTACGCAAATGTCACAATGTATCCCTCTTACAATACGCCAAACAGCACAGAGACAAACCTCAAACCTTCCGCCACAAAGTCATTTGGAGTGATGAGACCAAAATTGAGCTTTTTGGCCATAACCATAAACACTACATTTGGAGAGGAGTCAACAAGGCCTATGATGAAAGGTCCACCATCCCTACTGTGAAACACGGAGGTGGATCGCTGATGTTTTGGGGGATGTGTGAGCTACAAAGGCACAGAAAATGTGGTCAAAACTGATGGCAAGATGAATGCAGAATGTTATCAAAAAATACTGGAGGAACATTTGCATTCATCAGCCAGGAAGCTGCGCATGGGACGTACTTGGACATTCCAACATGACAATGATCCAAAACACAAGGCCACGTCCACCTGTCATTGGCTACAGCAGAATAAAGAGAAGGTTCTGGAGTGGCCATCTCCGTCTCCTGACCTCAATACCATTGAGCCCCTGTGGGGAGATCTCAAACGTGCCATTCATGCGAGACCGCCCAAGAATTTACAGGAACTGGAGGCTTTTTGCCAAGAGGAATGGGCAGCTTTACCATCTGAGAAGATAAAGAGCCTCATCCACAAACACCACAAAAGACTTCATACGGTATTAAGAACTGGGGTATGTAAACTTTTAAACAGGGTCATTTGGGTAGTTTCTGCTGCCATTATGATATAAAAAGAGCGAATACAGTTGATTGATAATAAATGGCTTCAGCCAAACACTAATCACGAGTGAGAGAAACGTTTTTGCGTTATCATTCATATTCTCACAAAAATTACCAAGGTTTAATAAACTCTGCCAGGGAATGTAAACTTATGGGCACAGCTATATATATATATATATATATATATATATATATATATATATATATCAGTGTTCATTCTCAATACTCTAGCAAAAATACTGAAATGAACAACAACAGAGATAATGCTATAACTAGCGGTAATCTAGTGTTGCTCCATACATATTAGTGGATACATGTTTTTGTATTCAGGTCGGGTCTGAACAGAATTATGTAACATTTTGGGAAAAATATACAGCCGAGAAGTCCAGAACTTGAGGCAATTATAGCAAAAACCTCCACAGCCACCATGTATTTCCCTCTGGTGCTCAGATAGGCCGGGATCATGGCAATCCAGACACTGCAGAACACCAGCATGCTGAAGGTGATGTATTTGGCCTCATTAAATCTGTCCGGTAAGGTCCTGGCTAGAAAAGCGATAATGAAGCTCACAGCGGCCAGAAGCCCCATATATCCGAGGACAGAGTAGAAGCCGATAACAGAACCCTCATTACACTGAATGATGACCTTCCCCTGATAAGAGTGAGTGTCCCGATCCTGGAAGGGGGGAGAAATAGACAACCAAGTGACACAGATTATGACTTGAACCAGTGAGAAGACACAAATGATAAAAATGGGCAGTTTGGCTCCCATCCATTTCCTCCAGGGACTCCCAGGTTTGGTGGCTTTAAATGCAATACACACCATGATACTTTTGGCAAGTAGAGAGGAGACGGCAACTGAGAAGATGACACCAAAAGAGGAGACACGGAGCATGCAGGTCACATCTACCGGATGGCCGAGGAACAAGAAGACACAGAGGAAGCTCAGCATGATGGAGACCAGGAGAAGATAGCTCAGGTCCCGGTTATTAGCTTTAACAATGGGGGTGTCCTGGTAATGTATAAATATCCCCAATATTAAACCAGTCAGAAGACAACAGAGGATGGAGACGGCTGAAAATACTGCAACAATGGGATCATCAGTGTAGGAGAGAAATTCCACCACTCTTGGAACACACCGATCCTTCTTCTTATTTGGCCATTCATCATCAGGACATTTCATGCAGTTTTCACTGTCTGCAGGAAGAACAATACAAACACAATGAGCATCGGGGTCAGAGCTTCTGAGAAAATGAGTTGTCTTGTGTTGTCTCACAGCTAGCAATCAGATTTCTATCAGTGCATTGGGGGAGAGGTAAATAAAATATAAGAGATGACCAACATATATAATATTTCATTGTTAAATTAATTAATTGAATATATAGAGATAGATAGATAGATTGATAGATAGTTAGATACACTGGTGTAGCTACAGCGGTTGCATTTGAAATCCGGCCCCTGCTCCAGGGGGCCCCGTGTGGTCCACCTGTCACATTGTGTTGTTGGGAAAAAGTTGTTGTGAATTTATGAAGAAATATATTTACTATTCAATGACAGAAATGTATAATTTCAAAAAGACACGTGAACTGTGAGGTCACCATAATTGACCTATAGAAGACCTTTAAGACACAGTAAACTTATGTATTCTAAATTACTACAACCATTCTATTCAAGGGGTTTTTACAAGCCTGTATTGAAGCCAGAAAGAAAACAGGAACAATAGTAGCCTTTTTCACCAAACAAAAGGTGTGTACTTATTTTTGTTGATCAGTTTGAGAAGGCCAAATTTATTAGGTGTCATCACCTGGAGGTGGTCTGTGACTGGGAAGAATCCTTTGTGCTGAAGTAAAGACTGTTTGGACAATTTACAACCATCAAGGCAAAATTCTATAGCCAACACCTTGTCCGACAAAGCCTATTGTGTGAAGTCCTAGGAAATTGTGTACATAGCTAAGCTATCAAAACATGTATTGGACTGCCCGAAGTCCATCTCAAAACATGATGTTACAAGTCAATTCAAAATATATATATATATATATATTCAGAAGACAGTGAATATAAATCATTCAAACTCTATGTGATATGTGTAGGTCACAAAAGAAAATATAATTTTAGTATCCGATGAATTGATGAAATCGGTTATAAAGAAAACAAAATAAATGGTGATTATTAATAGAATTGTTTTAGGAACAAATTAGTATTAAGACAAATATATGATTATGATATGAATGTATTAGAATTTAACTATGCTTAGATAAAGAAATATTGATTGGATACCCAAATTATACAGATATGCAGATAGATAATAACTGTATGTGATGTTGATTAATATATATATATACATATAACTTGTGTCCTTTTTAAATGGACTAAATGTTTACAGATATACAATGATATGCATATATATCACCATTTTATGCAAGTGATTGATCAATAATTATGCTAAGCGTATTTGATAGTATGGGGTTAGTAGAATTCCCAAATATTAAAGATATAGATATTTTCACTAAGGTACAAATATACAGTATAAAATAAAATATATTAATGTTACAGAGCAGCCCCAAAACACATGTGGGACACCTGGTGGTTGAAGGTGCAATTACATTAAAAACATTTAGGCCAATAGGAAAGAGACACATACCTTTTGGGCTGAACATATTACAAGTTTTATAATCTTATTGTGTGAGAGGGTATTTAAGAAGCAAGAGAGATAGTCAAAGAAAAAAGGAAAAAGAGGAAGACAGCTCAGGGGAACCTGAGAGCTCAGGGACCCACCCTGGGGAAGGGACACTGGGAGAGAAACATCTTCCCAGATAGACTGACAGCCATGCCTGGAAATATACTTTAACCTCCAAGGAGATTCCTGAACCCGGTAGCCATCTTAAGTCCAGACTAATAGCCATTTTGGAATGGGTAAATATAACATGTTGATTTTATCTGGTATGTTCTCTTAACCATTGATGTATTGAATATTCTAGTATTGATAATCATTCTCCAGAATCAATAATCGCCTTTTTATAGATTTTTCTCTAATATTCAATTTTTTCATTATATATTATTTTTTGCATAGTTACCAAATTTTATTGACAAACAAATGTCTAAATTATTTTCGCATTGTTCAACGTTACTTACCTGCAGTATAGTAACGGCTGGGTGTGTGTAAAATACAGACATTCTGTTAAATTGTCAAGTATAAGGTTATTGATTCTACTGAAGAAGTTATCATGGTGATATTGTGTCCAAGGTACTATTACGCCCATTTTAAGGGTATTTCCATTAATTGTCAAATGTTCAAATAATGCAATCTGTATTTTAATTTCATGTAAATATTTGTTTTCTGTCAACCAATAAATGTGACTATTAAGTATGATCACTCGTCTCCGTGAAAAGGTTTCGCATATATAGACTGTGTCATATAGATTGATTTTGTATCTTAAAAATATCTTTGTTAAAAATTACTTAATAAAAATGTGCGGGAAACTTTCCTTAAAAAAGCACAACAAAGTAAACTCAGAGGGCCCGGGGCAGGTAGGGAATTGTAGTCTTTTTCCTGCAGACAAGGCAAGGTGCTGTGGCAAGGGATGGACTACTGTGACAGACCCAACCAAGGACATGGGCTTTTAGAGAGGACTGAAGGGTGGCCACTTGCCTACTGACTATGAACCCTGGCGTTTAGGGGGACACTACTCTAAGTCCCCGTACACGCGGTCGGAAATTCCGAAAACAAAATCCGTCAGATTTTTTCCGACGGATTTTGTCCGACACTGGTGTTGCATACACACGGTCGGACAAAGTTGGCGGAAAATCCGATCATTCTGAACTGGGTGGCGTTCGTTGCATACGACAGAACTATGTAGAGTAGCCAATAGCTTTGGTTAGATTAGTTTCGTTTTTTTTTAGTTTTTCTTCGTTATTTTCGTTCATTCGTTTTCGTATGAATGAACGAACGATTCGCTAAAAATTTTAAACGAATCGTTCGAATCGAACGAATCCGAAAATAACGAAAATCCGAAAAAAACTAATTAGAAACAACGAATGTACGAATGAAGAAAATCCGAAAAACTAAAACAGGAACAACGAAAATGAAAATGAACGAAAAAATTCGTACATTTGTAACTTTTATTTTTTTTGTTGAATTGGTAATTTTCCATGTCCCTTACAATGGCGCTGCTTAACGTGCTTCGAATAGATTGAACGAAAAAATTCGTACATTCGTAACTTTTTTTTTCGATTCGTAATTTTCCATGTCTCTTAAAATGTAATAATAGCATACACATTACATAAAATTATGAATTGTGCTCCAATTACGAATCTACGAATGTTACGAATGTACGAATAAATACGAATGCGTCCGAATTTTGAATAAACGAATAAACGAAAATGAAACTAACGAAAAAAACGAATCAAAGAAAAATAACTCTAACGAAAATACGAATCGTTACGAATACGAACATGAACACCGACGACTTACGAATTTACGAATCATTACGAATACGAATCGTTACGAATCAACGGAAACGAAAAAAACGAAACGAAAATAAACGATTTTTTTTCGGAAAACGAAAAAAACGAAACGAAAATAAACAAATTTTTTTGTTGTGCACATGTCTAGCTTTGGTCTCGTAATTTGATCTGAGCATGCGTGGCACTTTGTCCGTCGGAATTCGCTACACACGATCGGAAAAAGTCCAATCGGACTTTGTTGTCGGAAAATTTGAGAGCAGGATCTCAAATTTTGTCCGTCGGAAATTCCGACGGAAAAAGTCCAATGGAGCCGACACACGGTCGGATTTTCCGACAACATGGTCCGATAGGACATTTTCCGTCTGAAATTCCGACCGTGTGTACGGGGCATTAGGGAGGTGTGTGCCTGGGGGACCCTTGGGGTGGTCTTGTTTCTGATTCGATGTCCCCCCAAAACACGCAGACTCTGGGGAATGGATGAGTCAGGGACATATTTAGGGCCTCTATGCCCAAACCAGCAACGACTGCTTTATATTGTGATACTCAGAGCAGATGTTAATATCATCAGCTCAAAGCAACCAGATCTTAGGGTCTCCTGATATAATCTGTTTAACCTTTTACCGACCGCCCACTGTCATATGATGGCGGCAAGAAACATCCGTTGTTCCGGGCCGCCGTCATATGACAGCATTTCCTTTGCGGCCACTGGGGACCCGATGCACGTGCCCGGCGGCCGCGATGTCCGCCGGGCACCCGCGATTGCCCAGTAACTGAGCAGAATGTGGATCTGTGTGTGTAAACAAAGTGATAAACTTTGTTTATCATCTTTATATCATTATGGACTGTGTGCGATTCACGGAGCACGAGCTCTTTATGGTATATTTAACTTTTATTGCAAGACACTTTTTTATGTTACGCATTATATATATATTGTTTTCTAGCACAGGTTTTATTAATTGATAAGTATTAGTAGCACAGTATATTTATGTAGCACCCCCGGCTCCTGATGGGCAGACGCTATAAATAGAAATTTCGTTTTGTCTGAGCTGTAGTTTGGCTCAGACTGATTATGTTGAAATTCTGGTTCTGTTCCAGTTCAGCTGGTTGTGTGGTTTTCCTCCTGGCCGAGGGGTGGCGCCCTTATAGTTTGGCCAAGGTTGGAAATTGCAACGAACTGGGTGTATTGAGTGCCTCTTTGCCCGGACAGTCAGTGGGTGTGCTCTACCCACTGTGAATTCTGGGAGAGGGTACTTGAGGGACAGACCCAGTGACAGCGTGTGTTCCGACCTGATGTCCCTCTTGGCCTAAGGTGTGCTGCTGCCTTCTAAATTGTCTCGGGGCCAGCTGCCCGAGGCGTGGTTACTGATAGGTAGGCCCAGAAGTCCTGGGGCCTACCGATCCAGGGGTGGTCCTGTGCTGTCTTGCCTGTCTTGCCTGCGGGTAGAAGCCAAGCGACTGGTGGATCCAGGGGGGGACTTTTCAGAATGAGGACCGAGCAACAAGGCCGGTGCCTCTAGAAGAGCCTGGAGACTCAGTTGGAGGACGCATCCCGGGTCATCTACCGCACAGTACCGCTGGTTTGTCTGAAAGAAACTGGTACTGTGTGATTGTTCTTTGACATTGCAAAAAGTTGCTGGTTATGCAATCCTGTGTCAGAGGATTGTGTAACGGTTCTACTAATCATTCTAAGACCGAGCATCGCATCGGCTGCTAGGTCAGTGAGAGAGGCCTATCCGGTGGTTGCTGGATCCAGTTGTGGAGCTGTTGTCCTCTGGATCAAGAAGTACCCCTGACCCGCAATTGAAAGGTACCTGAATTCCCCTAAACCCTCCATCCCTCTATTGTAATGTCTTTTTGTCAATAAAGCATTGGGAAAAGACTAATGCCGCGTACACACGATTGGAATTCTCGTCGGAAAAAACTCTGACGGTTTTTCCGACGGAATTCCGACGGAATTCCGCTCAAGCTGTGTTGCCTACACATGATCACACCAAATTCCGATGGTCAATAACACAGCGGCATAAAACACGTTCGACAGAACTATAAAAGGTACATTTAATGCTTCCGAGCATGCGTCGAATTGTTTCCGAGCATGCGTCGGAATTTTGCGTGTCGGAATTGCATACACACGATCGGAAAATCCGATAGAAAGGTTTTCCGTTGGAAAAATTGAGAACAGGTTCTCAATTCAAAGTCCGTCGCAAATTCCGACAGAAAAAGACCGATGGGCGTACACGCGGTCGGAAAATCTGATGAAAAGCTCCCATCGGACTGTTTCCATCGGAAATTCCGACCGTGTGTACGCCGCATAAGTGTCGGAACTGAAATCTATGAGAAAAATCTTTACTGGGACCCCTATGACGGACACGGTCGAATGGTGAGGAAATGGTAAGCCCAATCAAATGCTAGCAGCTCTTTCGGGGGTAAGTACTACATATACTATAGTTTTTTTTCACATTGTGGGGAAGTGTGGGAAGTGCAGGCAGCTGTTCTCAGTTTTTAGTGTACGGTAGCTTATAGTTTTGGCAGCTCGCAAGGTTTCACCCATTTGACCATGAATGAAAGCTGCAGAGATGACCTAATAACCCAGCTGCTCACAGTAGCCGGGTACTGAGCGCCGTCACCCACCATGTCCACCAGACACAGCAATCGTGGGATCGCACCAGTGCACACTCGCATTGCAATGAACCAGTACAGTGTGGTGCCAGCCACTGCCACCAGCTTGCAGGACATTTACTGTGAGCGGGTCAGCAAGTGGTAAAGGGAATGTACAATGTTTTTATTCCAATAATTATTTATTGCTGATCACCTACAACCATTCGACAAACATAACAAAATCTATCTTCCTCCGTGCATTGGATCTATACACAGTACAGGCCATTGGAGGATACAACACTCTCTCCGGATTGGTCTAATCATGGGGAGGAGTAAATGTTGGAAAGGTTTCATTCATCTTCTAGTCCTCCACTATCTATTGGAGGTGTCAGGGATGAGGGGATCAGAGATATTGGGGTGTTGTATTCAGAATGGGGGTTTATGTAATTACAGAGATTTGTAGGAAAGGGGTGGGGTGAGGTGGGGATAGAAGAGGTCAGAGATGATGAAGTGTTGGGGAGGAGGAGGAAGAGGAGGAAGAGTTTGTATTTATAAGAGAAGGGTGATGGGCACACAAATGGGTAGGACAAGGAAGTAGAGAAGGGAGTCTAGATGAGGATGGTCAGGAGGGGTAGGTGGGCGGGTTCAGGGAGGGGGAGGGTTGTGTCTTTTAGGAAATGGGTGGGGTGAGATGGGGATAGAAGAGGTCCGAGATGATAAAGTGTTGGGGGAGGAGGAAGAGAAGAAGTTTGTATTTATGAGAAGAGGGTGATTGGAACACAAGTGGGTAAGACAAGGAAGTAGAGAAGGGAGTCTAGATGAGGGTGGTAAGGAGGGGTAGGTGGGCGGGTTCAGGGAGGGGGAGGTTAATGTCTTTTAGGCGTAAAATCTTTAAAATAACTTAAAAAAAACTATTTACTGTAACTTTAAAAAGTGCTATATGGTGTTCTGCTTTCATTTATTAGTCAAGTCAATCTAAATCTACTAGTCTATCTAATGCCGCATACACACCACCATTTTTTTCCAACGGAAGTTCCGCTGAAACTGTCTTGCCTACACCCGATCACACAAAAGTCCGATCGCCAAGAAAGCGGTGACGTACAGCACGTACAATGGGACTAGAAAAAGTAAGTTCAATAGCCAGTAGCCAATAGCTGCCGTCTCGTACTTGCTTCAGAGCATGCATCGTTTTTGGTCCGTCGGAACAGCATACAGACGAGCGTTTTTCCCGATAGGAATTGGTTCCCTTCGGAAATATTTAGAACATGTACTCTTTCTTGGTCCGTCAGAATAAGTCCGATGAGGCCCACACACAATCGGAATATACGATGAAAAGCTCCCGTCTGCCATTTTCTGTCGGACATTCCGCTCGTGTGTACGCGGCATAACACTCTCCTCCCCCCTAGACTGACAATGCTGCTTGTCCAGAGATGTCCCCATTGCTCTTCCATCCAGAGTGGAGACACCCTAAGGAAGGAGGTGAATCGCTGGATCGGGATTGATGAGGTGCAATATATTATAGTTTTGGAAAATGGAAAAACTGCGCTTGGTATGGTGAAAATAAACCTAAAAAGAAATATAAAAGCTGCAACTTATTGTGGGATATACACAAAATAGACAATAAAAAAGAGAAGTTGCGCTGATGTGACAATTACAGTGTATTTAAAACTGAGTATCTAATAATCAATATGATTATATATGGAACTAAATTAGTGACACTTTATAACAGCAGTTGATAAGTGGCATCTAATGGTGAAATGACTTAATCCCGATGTAATTAGCAAGGGGCTAAACCAAAAACCAGAAAGGAATCCCTAATAAAAAAGTCCCAAATCAAAGTCCATAAATGAGATTGGATCACAAGAATCGCTTCCCATCCAAGATGGCCAAAGTACAAGAAAGTGGCTACTTCCAAATTGCATGTAGAGGCAAATACTTAAAATGTCCAAATAGTATGCTCACCAGAGGATAAGCAAGCATGCGCAGTTGGCTTATACCCAGCCTGGGCCTTTTGATGGAAATTCCAGCTGCCTTGCATTCATTCAATCACCTCAGAAATATTTGATTCCGTGTATTTGTGGCAAAGCAGAAAAAAATAAAAAACATAGCGTAATACTGCTAAAACACTAAATTTGTTTTCAAAAAACAAAATAATCACTTAAAAGTGAAAAAATCGTGAAAAAGATTTAATGAAAAAAATTAAGAAAATATATAAAAAAATATATATAAAAAATAAAAAATATAAAAGAGAAAAAGTAAAAGCACCCAGTGGTCAACTCAAACGACTTAGAGTGATCAAATGAAAAAAACACACCTCCACCTTCCAAATAGTAGGCTTACCAGATGGTATTTTAAATATGCACCAGTGATAATGGCAAACTGCTATTTGTGACCCAACACCACACAGCGGGGCTTCTTACCAGATGTACATCAAATATTGCATAATGGATCTCGGATAGGATTGCAGATGGTATATGCTAGAGATGAGAACGCTAACTGCTCCCAGTTTAAAGCAAACGATCGGTCCGTTATTCTCTTTACTGCAGCAACTCATATGCCCCCAAAAAGAGAAAAAAGCAGACCATAGTGGAGTACATCTTGACAAGTTTAATCAAATAAATTAAAGGTTACACTTACACAAATGTAGATAACATCGAGCGTATAGAATAAAAATTGCCGGCCGGCTACATAAAACAAACTCCCGTCCTCGTCGACGGCGTGGTGACGTCAGCACGTACGTCCCAGACGCGTTTCGTCATAGGTTGACGTTTTCAATGGGAACGGGTAGCGTGCTGAACCACCACTCTATTTATAGATATCCAAGCCTCGTTCTGAGTCCCGGACTAACGAGGCACAGACCACCATTTTGAAACTGGGCATGGCAACGCTATTATGGGCTAAATCATAAAGCGATTCAATTAGGGGATTGGGTAGATTGTTACTTACACCAAAAACCTTTCTGTTAATACATAAAGCGCCAATATGAAGAAGTTACAAAAATCTTGTTTTTATATAAAACATATTAAAAAAGCACTAAACTAAAAAAACATAATAATGACGTTTTTGGCAAATATTTTTCGTTCTTATCCCATTTTTATTTGGAGGAAAAACCGATTTATATATTTGACCTTTATCTAGCACAGATCTAATCCGTAGGATGAACCATGGTAAAAACATGAAAAATTACGAAATATGGAAATGAAAAATAATAAAAATTATAAAAAATAAAATTACAAATAATGAAAAAAATCTGTAAACAGATATTCAAAAGAATCTATAAAAAATATTGTGGCTAATGAAATGTAAAAAATATATTTTAGACTTATTTACTTTTTGGGGGTGAGAATCTTTTGACAAGGATTAGGATAGAAAAAATCATAGAGCTATTGATTATACAGGGCTGAGCCTTCGTACAGAAAAAAAAAAAAAAAAAAAAAAAATTTATTTTTATTTTTTGGTATGGTATGTTGGTATGTACTCGCTGCACGTGGCTCAGAACCAGTTCACATAAATTCAGCATTTCTAGAACATTAAGAATTGTCAATAAACGCATTAACATCTACGTCTATGTTTAGGCCATAAGGTACATAAGTTTTAACCCTATGTATCCAAGACATTTCTGACTTTGAGATCTCACGTACAAGGGAACTACCCCTCCAGTTGGCACTAAATTTGTCGATACCCAAAAAAAGTGTATTTGAGGGGTCTCTCTTATGCTTAAACAAATAGTGCTTTGAAACTGAGTGGTTCCGAAATCCAGCCTTAATATTGGTAATGTGCTCATTTAACCTTACCTGTAGTGGGCGTTTGGTCCGCCCAATATATTGTAGGCCACAGGGGCACTGCAATAAGTACACTACCCCTACTGTAGAACATGTAATAAAGGGGGTTATAGTGTGTTGTATTTGTGTACTAGTGGACAGAAATTTTTGTGTCCTTCTGTTTTTACAACTATTGAGCGAGCATACCCTACATTTTCTACATTGATAGAACCCAGTTAGTTGGTCAAAGAAAGTTAGTTTTTTAGTTGGTGGATCAAAAATATTAGGAGCCACTCGGTTTCGAAGTGAAGGAGCTCCCCTAAAAACTATCTGAGGCCTATCGGGTAAGACTTCATTTAGAATCCTATCATTACTAACAATATGCCAATGTTTGGAGATAATTTGTTTGATGCTCTTGTGTTGGAGAGAATAGGTAGTCACAAAGGGTACCATTGAGTTACAGAACTTATTTTTTGAGTTTTTTTCTTTAAGTAGGGACTCCCTGTTCATCCCCTCCACCTCATTGAGAACAGGTAAGAGTGAATTCAAAGCATATCCCTTTTCCAAAAATCTTTTAGTAAGTATATCGGCCTGGCTCAAAAAAACTTGTTGGTTGGAGCAATTTCTCCGTAGCCGCATATATTGGCTTTTCGGTACTCCATTGAGCCAGGGCCGATGGTGACAACTATCTAGTGAAATGTAGGAGTTGCGATCAGTTGTTTTAAAGAACGTAGATGTGGAAAATGACCCATTGGCTATAGATAGGGTCAGGTCTAAGAAATGAATCTGAGTCTGGCTCATTTCAAAGTTCAAATGGATACCACAATCATTTGAATTAAGTGATGTTATAAAGTCCTGTAGTTCTTGACCATCGCCATCCCACAGGAGGAGGATGTCATCAATATATCTAGCCCACAGGACCAGTTGAGGGGCCCTGTGGGCATAGATGACATCCTCCTCCCACTTGGCCATAAACAAGTTGGCCAAGCTGGGGGCATATTTAGCCCCCATAGCTACTCCTCGGCTTTGTCGATAGAATTTATCAGAAAACCAAAAATAGTTATGGGAGGCAGCATATTCGAGTAGCTCCATAATAAAGGATATCTGCCTTCTCGATAAACCTGAATCCCTATTGAGAAAAATTCTAACAGCCTCAAGGCCCTTATCATGAGGTATAATGGTGTAAAGGGAGGTGACGTCTGCGGTCACCATCCACATACCTGGCGTTGGATTCAATTCGGACAGGAGATTTAAAACCTGTCGGGAATCTTTTAAATAGGAGGGCATATTCCGAACAAGGGGCTGTAAGTAGAAATCGATATATCTGCCCACCCGGGATGTGATTGAATCTATGCCACTCACTATGGGGCGTCCCGGGGGGCAGATAGGGTTCTTATGCACTTTTGGGAGATAGTATATCGTTGGTGTTCTGGGAGCCCTTGGGATAAGATAGAGGCTCTCCCTCTTATTCAGAATTCCCGAAGACAGACCTTTTGATACAATAACCTCCAATTCCTTTTGGTATTTCAGTTTTGGATCACAGGGGAGTGGGACGTAGGTGTCGACATCACCAAGGGTTATATCCATCTCTGCCATATAATCCTTGCGGTCAAGAACAACAATCCCACCCCCCTTATCTGCAGGTCTGATAACAATACCCTTATTTTTGCAAAGGGAATCTAGACCCTCTTGCAGGATCTTGGAATTCCTGGCCTTTTTGATTTCCAAGGCGTCAAGATCTCTTAGAATAACATCTCTAAATACTTTTAGAGAAGGGGCCAAAGCCCCTGGAGGGTTAAATAAGGATGCGTTGGCCAGTCCTGAATGAACAAAAACATCTGGACCTGGTATGGAGATGTTCTCTTTTTTGCTAGACATATATCTTTTAATATTTAATTTTCTCACGAATTTGTGAACATCCATATATGTATCGAACTTATTCATACTCTTAGGGGGTACAAATTTGAGGCCCTTCGACAGGACTGCCTTTTCAGGTTCAGTCAGAACTTGGGCACTCAAATTAAAAATGCCTTGTTCATTTATGTTCTCGGTCTTTTTTGATCGCATGCGCCTCCCCCCTCTAGTTCCTCGCTTTTTTCTACTGGCCTCTTTATGCCTTGATTGGGTTTGGAAAAACCCCAACTCCCTTGCCCACCAGGTCCTGGACGTCTAAAATTAGGGGTATTCCCAGTTGGTGGTTGGGGAGGAAATAGGGAAGGAAAACCTTCACGTATTTGATGATCATAGGCCTCATTCTGATTGAAACCCTCATCAAACCCTCTGTCGCTCAAAGGGAAAAAATTATTGTGGGTGGGTATATTAAATTCCCAACCCGAACTTTGACAATCCTGATACGGTAGGCTCGCGAAAGGGTCATTAGTCTGTCCGTATCGCCACCAATCAGAATTAGTATTATTCTGACCTCGACCCCTATTGTTGGTTTGATAACCTCTCTCTCTATTCATCGGGTTCTGTGTGGTTACCCAAGGGGGAGGAGGAAGGGGGTTAGGTCGAAAATTTCCCAAGGCTTGGTTGTAATTATACCTTGGGGGTGCAGCATTTTGATAAGAATTTGGCTGAGCAACCTTAGGTTTCCCTGGTCCAGTATTCCTGTACGGGGACTGATTGGTATGAGGCAATGAACCCCTTTGGGGTTTGGCCGAGGGTGGACCCTTTTTAGTAGGGTTCTGTTTGGGGGGCTGGGGCAACTTAGGTATAGCACCCGTAGTTGTAGCAGTTGTCTGTTGGGATATTTCCATTTCATTATCAGTTTGTCCCCCCAAATCATCCAGCAGTTTTTTTTGCCATTCAAAAACCACGTTGTTTTGATAATCAGTGAGATCCCGATTATATTTTTTCTTTTTCTTTAGCCTTTGTTCTTTATCTTCTTTTTCAAGAATTCTCAATAAATTCTGGGATCTCTCTCTGTATTCATCACTTTCCTTACTCGGACCAAGTTTTTCTTTAATAATTTTGATCTCCGTATCTAACTTGGTTAATTTGGTAGTTTTTCTTTCGATCAGAAATTGTAGGAATGAGATACCAGCCTTATTAAAGTAGTTAAACCATTCCTCAAGTTCTGTGTCACCTTTTTGGGGACAAATTTCCCATCTTAAGCTTCTTGGAACCATAGAACCCTTTATATACGTTTCCAAGTAGGCAATGTCCCATTGGGTATGGGTCTCTGAGACCATGAGATTTTTAAGCCTCATAAACAAACCACCGAGATCGTTCTCATTTTCTTTGTATGATTCAAAAACCCCGTCGATGTTAACGACTTTCTTTGCCCTAAACTCAAAAATATCCATATTTTAAACAGTACCTTTGAACTAGGTGTAGAAACACCTCAACACCAAAAAAGGACAAAAAGGAAGAAAAAAGGAAACCAGCTGCAGTAATAATATCAGAAATAGAAATGGAAAATGGAAAAACTGCGCTTGGTATGGTGAAAATAAACCTAAAAAGAAATATAAAAGCTGCAACTTATTGTGGGATATACACAAAATAGACAATAAAAAAAGAGAAGTTGCGCTGATGTGACAATTACAGTGTATTTAAAACTGAGTATCTAATAATCAATATGATTATATATGGAACTAAATTAGTGACACTTTATAACAGCAGTTGATAAGTGGCATCTAATGGTGAAATGACTTAATCCCGATGTAATTAGCAAGGGGCTAAACCAAAAACCAGAAAGGAATCCCTAATAAAAAAGTCCCAAATCAAAGTCCATAAATGAGATTGGATCACAAGAATCGCTTCCCATCCAAGATGGCCAAAGTACAAGAAAGTGGCTACTTCCAAATTGCATGTAGAGGCAAATACTTAAAATGTCCAAATAGTATGCTCACCAGAGGATAAGCAAGCATGCGCAGTTGGCTTATACCCAGCCTGGGCCTTTTGATGGAAATTCCAGCTGCCTTGCATTCATTCAATCACCTCAGAAATATTTGATTCCGTGTATTTGTGGCAAAGCAGAAAAAAATAAAAAACATAGCGTAATACTGCTAAAACACTAAATTTGTTTTCAAAAAACAAAATAATCACTTAAAAGTGAAAAAATCGTGAAAAAGATTTAATGAAAAAAATTAAGAAAATATATAAAAAAATATATATAAAAAATAAAAAATATAAAAGAGAAAAAGTAAAAGCACCCAGTGGTCAACTCAAACGACTTAGAGTGATCAAATGAAAAAAACACACCTCCACCTTCCAAATAGTAGGCTTACCAGATGGTATTTTAAATATGCACCAGTGATAATGGCAAACTGCTATTTGTGACCCAACACCACACAGCGGGGCTTCTTACCAGATGTACATCAAATATTGCATAATGCATATTGCATAATATTATAGTTTTGGTTTTGGGATTTGATACACTTTAAGGTCACAGCAGTCAGTAATGTTCTAGTATAATGCCGAGTACACACGACCGGTTTTGCCATCGGAATAAACTCTAATGCCGCGTACACACAATCGGAATTTCAGCCAGCAAAAGACCGATGAGAGATTTTCATCGGAAAATGCGACCGTGTGTAGGCTCCATCGGAATTTTGCTGGCCGAATTCCCGCCAGCAAAAATTTGAGAGCAGTCTGTAGCAATTCCGCCGCGCAAAATTCCTACGCATGCTCGGAAACAATTTGACGCATGCTCGGAAGCATTAAACTTTGTTTTTTCTCGGCTCGTCGTAGTGTTGTACGTCACCGCGTTCTTGACGGTCGGAATTTGGTGTGACCGTGTGTAGGCAAGACAGTTTGAGCGGAATTCCGTCGGGAAAACCATCAGAACTTTTTCCGATGCGAATTCCGTTCGCGTGTACGCGGCATGAAGGTTTTTTCGACGGAATTCTGACGGAATTCCGCTCAAGCTTGTCTCGCATACACATGGTCATGTGGGCAACACGTACGACGGGACTAGAAAACGGAAGTTCAATAGCCGGTAGCCAATAGCTTCCGTCTCGTACTTGCTTCTGGGCATGCGTCGTTTTTGGTCCGTCAGAACAGCATACAGACGAGCGGTTTTCTCGATAGTAATGTGTTCCGTCGGAAAAATATAGAACATGTTCTCTATCTAAGTCTGTCTGAATTTTCGACAGAGCATATGAAGTAGGCTCTTTACCATGTGATCAGCTGTGTCCAATAACAGTTTCTCACAGTGTAACCAGGAAGTGCCAATTATTGGCATTCCTCTACTCACACTGACAGCGGAAGTCAACCGATCAGCAGCTTTCCTGACAGGGCGGATCTGGGCGGATAATCAGTGCAATGATTATCAATGCAGCCCCATCAGTGATGCCCACCAGTAATGCCCACCAGTTACCACCAGTAATGCCCACCATTGCCCATCAGTGATGCCTGTCAGTGCAGTCTATCAGTGTACAGCAGTGCCGCCTATTAGTGCCCCCTTATTTTTCACCTATCAATGCCCCTTGTTGCTGCTTATCAGTGCCTATAAAGGCTGCCCATCAGTGCCACCTATCAGTGCCCATCAGTGCCACCTATCAGCGCCTCCTTGTCAGTGCCCATCAATGCCCATCAATGCCACCTCATCAGTGCCACCTAATCAGTGCCCCTCAGGGCCACCTCATCAGTGCCGCTGCATCAGTGCCCATTAGTTCCGCCTCATCAGTGCCATTGCCCATCAGAGATGCCTGTCAGTGCAGTCTATCAGTATACATCAGTGCCGCCTATTAGTGTCCCCTCATTTTCGCCTATCAGTGCCCCTTGTTGCTGGCTATCAGTGCCCATAGAGGTTGCCCATCAGTGCCACCTATCAGTGCCCATCAGCGCCTCCTCATCAGTGCCCATCAATTCCCATCAGTGCCACCTCATCAATTCCACCTTATCAGTGCCACCTCATCAGTGCCTGTCAGTGTTGCCTCATCAGTGCCCACCAGTGAAGGAGAAAAATGACTTATTTACAAAATTGTGCAACAGAAACAAAGAAAAACTTTTTTTTTCAAAATGTTTAGTTTTTTTCATTTGTTTAGCAAAAAAAAAAAAAAAAAACTCAGCGGTAATTGAATACCATCAAAAGAAAGCTCTATCTGTCTCAAAAAAAAAATTACAAAAACTTCATATGGGTACAGCGTTGCATGATCGCGCAATTGTCATTCAAAGTGTGACAGCACTGAAAGCTGAAAATTGTCCTGGGCAGGAAGGGGGTGAAAGTGGCCGGTATTGAGGTGGTTAACCACTAGCAGGTTGGCTCGGCTGGGCAAATCGCCATAGCTGCACTTCGCTCCTTTCAGATGTCACAGCAGGTGTGTGCTGCCGGAGGCGTGTCCCAGAGCCGGACCGCGTGCCCGGCGGGAGTGATGACCGCCAGGCACCCTGCAATCGCTTGTGACAGAGCAAGAACCGGGATCTGTGTGTGTGTAAACACCCAAATCCCGGTTCTCTCAAGGGAGAGGAGACAGATTGTGTGTTTATACTAAGTATGAACACCGATCTCTCTCCTCCCCTAGTCAGTCCCAGCCCCCCTGCAGTTAGAACACACCAAGGCAACACAGTTAACCCCTTGATCGCCCCCCTAGTGTTAACCCCTTCCCTGTCAGGGCCGTTTATACAGTAATCAATGGCTATTTTTATCTCCGATCGCTGCATGTCAATGGTCCCAAAATAGTATCAAAAGTGTCCAATCTGTCCGCAATTTCAGCAATAACTTACTAACAAATATAAACTCTACCGGAAATGTTGGAGATCTCTCCGTCTGGACACGAGATGCACTCATAGCAGCATTTGTGTATTGAAGATCCAAACTTTTTCCTACTTCCAGGTAAACAGGGATCTGAACATCGAGATACCGGAGGCTGAAATCACATAATATTATTATTATTATTATTATTATTATGTGAAGGTTCATCATATCTCATGAGGTTATACAAACTAATGCCCCGTACACACGGTCGGAAATTCCAACCACAAAATCCGTCTGATTTTTTCCGACGGATTTTGTCCGACACTGGTGTTGCATACACACGGTCAGACAAAGTTGTCGGAAAATCCGATCATCCTGAACGTGGTGACGTTCGTTGCGTACGACGGAACTACGTAGAGGCTAGTAGCCAATAGCTTTGGTCTTGTAATGTGATCTGAGCATGCGTGGCACTTTGTCCGTCGGAATTCGATACACACGATCGGAAAAAGTCCGATAGGACTTTGTTGTCGGAAAATTTGAGAGCAGGAGATAAAACTTTGTCCGTCGGAAAATCCGATGGAAAAAGTCAGATGGAGTCTACACACGGTCGGAATTTCCTACAACATTGTCCGATAGGACATTTTCCGTCGGAAAATCCGACCGTGTGTATGGGGCATAAGTGTTACAAATAGGAATGCGGTTCGCATTTGCCTCTACCATGGGTAGAATTCTGCAGGTCTGATATCCATTCAGGGGGACAATATTTTTGGGGGTTTTCATTCATTTGGGGTGTTTATTGATTTCTATTGTATGTTGATAGAACATCTGTTTTAGGTTAACCACTTCCCGTAGCTTTATTGCTACAGTGCTCCCCTGCATTGGATCACATATACAGTATATATATATATATATATATATATATATATATATATATATATATATATATATATGGTATTCAGCAATTCCCGGTGGGGGGGTTGCACATGCACGCACACCACCATGGCTGTACTGTCATTCACAGCAGCACAAGCTGATCAGCGGGTCTCGGCTAATGATTTATGGTCGGAACCCGCTGATCGGGAGAGCAAAGGACAGAAGAGAGTCCTGTGTTGGTCAACAACACAGAGCTCTTTACTGACAGCGGTGTTGTGCCATTTTGTTTTTCTCCCTGTGAAAGCAGAAAGTAAAAAAATTGACACAGCCCATAGTAAAAACTGCACACAGTAAACACATTACACTTGTTAGGCACACAGTTAACCCTTTGATTGCCCCTAGATGTTAACCTGTTCCCAGCTAGTGTAATTAGTACACTGTATCGCACTGATCGCTGTATTAGTGTCACTGGTGATGTCATTGTCAGTTAAACTGTTATGCCGCGTACACACGACCGGAGCTTCCAGCAAACTAGGTCCGACGGGATTAGTCTGTCGTACAATCCGATCGTGTGTGAGCTAATCCGGGGAAACATTTGGGGAAAAAAATCCGGCGGACCTAGAAATAGAACATGTTTCAAATCTATCCGACGGACTCAATTCCGACGGACTGAAATCGGGAAAACCGTTCGTCTGTGTGCTGGTCCGACTGATTAAATACGAAGCAAGGGCAGCTATTGGCTACTGGCTATTTTTTTGTCCCGTTTACATGACCCCGTTCAAACGAATGGACTTTCCACCGGACTTAGTCCATTCGTATGTGGCCAAGTCCCTTCGTTCGGAAAGTCTGTCGGGAACTCCGCCGATAGTCTGTCGGGAAGACCGTCGGACCTAGTTTGCCAGAAAGTCTGGTCGTGTGTACGCGGCATAAGTCAGTTCCCACAAAGTGTCAGTTAGTGTCAGATTGTCTGCCACACTATCGCAGTCCCACTATAAGTCACTGAGCATCGCCTGATCATTACTAGTATAGAAATTCCAGTATATCCCATAGTTTGTAGGCACTACAACTTTCATGCAAACCAATTAATATACACTTATTGGGAAGCGTAAACATCCTTCATTTAGACGTTCTCTGTCCCCAGCCACTGGAGCCTCATCCTCCAGGCAGTGGCGACTGCCTCTCCAATCAAATACAAGGGGAAAGGTCCAAAGTCAAGCTTAAGGGCAAAATAAATCTTGGGGTCCAAGATCTGGTAAACAGAACCCCAAAGCCTCCCTATGAAGGGGCGCCCCAGCTCGGCCAAGTGGGGGGAAGGCTGCTGCAGTTTGCAGGCGCCTGGCGGGAAGAGATTCAGGACAGATGGGTAGCCTCCACGGTGTCTCTGGGCTACAAGCTAGAGTTTCGGGAGCTTCCGCCATCTTGTTCCCTAAGGTCCAGAGTCTCCAGGGATCCCGAAAAAAGAAGGCACTTACTTTGGGCATTAGAACGTCTGTTATCCCAAAAGTAATGACTCATGATCAAGGATGCATGCACTGTCCTGTCACCATTTGAGGAGGCCACGAGGATGGTGAGCAGTGACAGTGCATGCATTACTGATACTGTCCCTCTTGTCTACCTGTTGGAGCACATGCTGTGTGGAATAATGGACAGGGCACTTGAGGCAGAACAGAGGGAGGAAGAGGAAGACTTCCTTACCTCTCAAGGCCCCCTTTATCCAGACAGTGTTCCTGCAGGCCCACCGATCACACAGGAAGAGGAGGAGGAATAGGAGGATTGTGTCAGCATGGGGGTGGAGCCTAGCACTCAGCATCAGCAGCAGCAGCAGCAGTCTTCAAGGGATTGTTTACAGTCCCCATAAACCTATGGACTTGTACGTGGCTGGAAGGATGTGGCTGTGGATCAGGTCGTCCTTAGTGACCCAGAGGACACCGGATCGAATGCCTCAGAAAACCTATGCTGCATGGGCTCCCTGATCCCCAAAGCCTGCAAAAGGACCGTCTGATTATCAAAGAGAGGGATCAGTACTGGCTGGCAACCCTCCTTGATCCACGTTACAATTGTAAGGTTGCAGAACTTATCCAGCCGTCGCAGAGGGAGCAGAGGATGAAACATCTTTGGGAGGCCTTGCAGAAAGGTTTGTGCAATGCGTTTCCAGGGCCTGGGAGGTTACAAATTCCTGGTCCTGGTCAACGTGTTGCTGAGGCTTCAGTCAGTCACAGAAGGAGTGGTGGAGAAGGTGGCCGTCTGACAGATGCGTTCAGACAATTTTTTAGTCTGCAGCCCCAGGGTATGATCAGTTCCAGCAACCATCGCCAGCGTCTGATTTACATGGTGCAGGAATACCTAGGGGCAAGGTCAGACTTGGACACCTTTCCAATTGAAAATCCTCTGGCTTACTGGGTCTTGAGGATGGATCACTGGCCAGAGCTTGCACAGTATGCAATTGAGCTACTGGCCTGTCCTGCATCCAGTGTTCTTTCAGAACGCACATTCAGTGCTGCTGGAGGCTTTGTAACCGATCACAGGATGTGCTTGTCCACTGACTCGGTTGATCGACTGACCTTCATAAAGATGAATCAGTCTTGGATCTCGACCAGCTACCAAACACCTGAAGCTGATGTAACCGAATAATTTTTTTTTAAATGTCAGATCCCTTCAAGACTGCCTATGCTGATGCTGACTCTGAGTGACTAGCCTGTCCTGCATCCAGCATTCTTTCGGAACGCACATTCAGTGCTGCTGGAGGCTTTTTAACCGATCACAGAGTGCGCCTGTCCACCGACTCGGTCGATCGTCTCACCTTCATAAAAATGTATCAGTCTTGGATCACCAGCTACCAAGCGCCTCATGCTGATGTAACCGAATAATTTTTTTTTATGAATGTGAGATCCCTTCAAGACTGCCTATGCTGATGCTGAGTGATCTTGTTATGCTAAGTGACTATCCTATTCCTCCTCAATGTTCATGTTGATAGCTTGTAAGAACATTTTTGGTTCTGGGCACCACCACCAGTGGCTAAGGTCCAATTTTTTTGCCCCTGTTCAACAGGGGTGCGTAATTACAATTTTTGCTGTAATATTTTGCAGTAGGACTTGTTCCTATGCTCAATTAGAGTATCTGTGATGGGGTTGCAGTGTTGTGGCAGCACCACCACACCAAAGGCCCAATTTTTCTGACCCTGTTCAACAGGGGCATGCAATTACAATTCTTGATATAATATTTCACAGCAGAGCCCATTCCAATGCCCCCCGAGAGTAACTGTGAGGGCTTACAGTGTTCTGGTACCACCAACAACTAAGGCCCAAATTTTCTGCAGAGTATATAGGGCAGGCCCCTACTTTCAAACATCTGACTTACAAACAACTCCTACTTACAAACAGAGGGAGACAACAGGAAGTGAGAGGAAATCTACCCCTAGGAAGGGAAATTCTCTCCTGTAAATATGTTAATACTAATATGAGTTAATATGGGAAAAACGTGTCTCCTCTCCACTGATGCTTTATCACCAATCCTTGTTTCCATAAAAACCCCTAATTTTCAAAATCCAATTGCCATTGGGACAAAAAGTGAGGTGAAATCTTCTGAATAGGGGCACAGACAGCAAAGCAAATGTTACAGGGGTGATAACGCTTCCCTATGTTTTCCAAAAAGCTTAAAAATGTATTTTTTGGCTGGAGCTACACTTACAAAATGTACTTGTCTGAAATTACAAACAGATTCAACTTAAGAACAAACCTACAGTCCCTGTCTTTCTCGGGACCGCTTGTATACTGCTGTTCAGAGTATATAGGGCCTGGGGGCCCCACTCCTTTTCTTTTTTAATTTGGGTGCGGGGTTCCCCTTAATATACATACAAGACCCAAAGGGCCTGGTAATGTGCTGGGGGGGCTACCCATGCCGTTTTTCTCAATAATTTTCATCCATATTGCCGGGACCCGACATTACATTACAGCCGCAAGCAGTTTTAAATGACTTTTATTCCTTTAGAAATGTCATTTTGTGCAGGGACTATTCTAAACACGGGAAACACATGCCACTTTACAGGTATAATATAGTCACCCCCAGGTATGATATTTAAAGGAATATTTCACTTTTATTTTGTCACTTTAAGCATCATTAAAATCACTGCTCCCGAAAAAACTGCAATTTTTAAAACTTTTTTTTGCATTGATACATGTCCCCTGGGGCAGGACCTGGGTCCCCAAACAATTTTTAGGATAATAACTTGCATATTAGCCTTTAAAATTCACACTTGATTTTTCACGTTCGAGTCCCATAGACTTTAACGGTGTACGAGAGTTCGCGCAAACTTTCGGTCTGTTCGCATGTTCTGGATGCAAACTGAACTGGGGGTGTTCGGCTCATTCCTAGCTGTGGCTTATATCAATCACCAAGGAGGCACCAGGAGCCTGGATGCCCAAAAGGATATGAATCACATTTTTTTCTGGGCAGAAAGGCATATTCCTTGCCTGTCTACGGTGTTTATTCTAGGGGTAGAAAATTGGCAGGCCGATTTTCTAAGACGCCAGCAGCTGTGTCCAGGAGAATGGTCTCTACACCCCGACATATTTCAGACTATATGTTAAAATTGGGGTACCCCGGATGTAGACCTGTTTGCCTCCAGGTTCAACAAAAAACTGGACAGCTTTGTGTCAAGAACAAAGGATCTGCTAGCACAAGGGTCAGATGCCTTAACAATTCCATGGGATCGGTACTCTCTGATCTATGCCTTTCCTCCAATTCCGCTTCTTCCGCGGTTCCTTCAGAGGGTCAAAAGGGAAGCAAAGTTGGTCATTCTGGTGGCCCTGACTATGCCCAGACGACCTTGGTTTGCAGAGATCGTAAAGATAGCAGTGGAAAAAAATTGTCTGAATTTGAATTCGGAACGAAACGAACTGCACATGTCTAATTGCCGGTCACCAGGGCTTTTTTCAGTGGAAATGTGGGGGGATTTCAGTTTCGGCACCTCCAGCACTGACTGTATGTAATAGCAAAGGGGGCTGGGATGTTCTGCAGGGTCTACTGATTAAAGGCTCTATTCTAGCAGGAGGGGACCTATTTTTAAGGGGCGTCTATTGTTGCTGGTGGGGGATCTCCTGTTGCTGTATGTGGGCCTTATATTGCTGGGGGGAGTCAGTTGTTGCTGGAAGAGATCTACTGTTGAGGGAGGGGGGTCTATTGATGCTGGCTGTGGGGAGATCTGATGTTGCTGCTGGGAGTCTATTGTTGATAAGGGGGAATTTTGTTGCGGGTAGTCCATTGTTAGGGGGATCTTTTGTTGCTGGTGGGGACCCTCTTGTTACTGGCTGCAGGGGATCTATTTAACTGCTTTTCTTGTTAACATTACCAAATTCCATACAAATGATATAGTACCACAACATGATACTTGGTTCTGTATTCTCTAAATGGGAGGTGGGTAGTGGGTGGAACCAAGGAATGGTGCTCGGAGGTGGGTAGGGGTGGAACCAAGGAATAGTGCTCGGAGGTGGGTAAGGGGTGGAACCAAGGAATGGTGCTCGAAGGGGGGTAGGGAGTGGGACCAAGGAATGGTGCTCGGAGGTGAGTAGAGGGTGGAACCAAGTAACGGTGCTTGGAGTTTGGTAGTGGGTGGAACCAAGGAATGGTGTTTGGAGGTGGGTAGGGGGTGGAACCAAGGAATGGTGTTTGGAGGTGGGTAGGGGGTGGAACCAAGGAATGGTGCTCGGAGGTGGGTAGAGGGTGGAACCAAGTAATGGTGCTTGGTGGTGGGTAGGGGGTGGAACCAAGGAATGGTGCTTGGAGGTGGGTAGAGGGTGGAGCCAAGTAATGGTGCTTGGAGGTCGGTAGGGGGTGGAATCAAGGAATTGTTTTTTGGAGGTGGGTAGGGGTGGAACCAAGGAATGGTGCTCGGAGGTGGGAAGGGGGTGGAACCAAGGAATGGTGCTCGGAGGTGGGTAGGGGGTGGAACCAAGGAACGGTGCTTGGAGGTCAGGAGGCTAAGGATTTGGGGGCTTTTAGGTTCAGTGTTAACTACCCTGATTAATGCAAAGAAGCCGGCCCCTAGGGCCATTTATTGTAGGGTCTGGAAAGCCTATGTTTCCTGGTGTGAAGCCAAAGGATGGCACACTTGGAAGTACGTTATAGGAAGAATTCTGACTTTCCTACAGTTAGGAGTAGAGATGAAGCTAGCCTTGAGTACTATCAAGGGTCAGATCTCTGCCTTGTCGGTATATTTCCAAAGGCCACTCGCTTCACATTCTCTGGTCCGGGCATTTATACAGGGAGTAACACATATAAATCCGCCAGTTAGGTCACCATTGTGCCCATGGGTTTTGAATCTAGTGTTATCGGTTTTACAGTGACAGCCTTTTGAACCGATGTGTCATGTCCCCTTAACCCTTTTGACAAAGAAATTGGTATTTTTGGTTGCGGTAACCTCCACAAGAAGAGTTTCAGAGTTGGCAGCTTTCTCTTGTAAGGAGCCATGCTTGGTTATTCATAAGTATAGGGTGGTGTTGCGTCCTCACCCAACCTTTTTGCCAAATGTAGTATCTAGTATTCATTTGAATCAAGATGTTTCCCTACCTTCCTTTTTTCCAAAACCACGTTCTGCGGAGGGGAGGTCATTGCACTCCCTAGATGCGGTGAGAGCAGTGAAGGCCTATCTGAAAGCAACGGCTCAGATACGGAAGACTGACGCTTTGTTTGTATTGCCAGAAGGCCCCAGGAATGGGCAGGCAGCGTCAAAGTCGACTATTACAGGATGGATTCCTCAGACTATTGTTCAGGCTTATGGTTTGAAAGGAAAGGTTCCGCCTTTTTGAGTTAAAGCCCACTCTACTAGGGCAGTAAGTGCCTCGTGGGCAATGTATGGCCAAGCCTCTATGACTCTGATTTGCAAAGCCGCAACTTGGTCATCAGTCCATACATTCACTCGGTTTTATCAGGTGGATGTAGGACAACATGAGGATACCGCCTTTGGGCGCAGTGTGCTGCAAGCAGCAGTATAGGTCCTCACGTCTGATGGCGGCCTGCTTGATTTGTGTCTCCCTCCCCTCAAATAGCATTGCTCTGGGACATCCCACATAGTAATTACTATGGCTTCTCTGTGTCTCGTGATGTACGATAAAGAAAATAGGATTTTTATAACAGCTTACCTGTAAAAATCCTTTTCTTGGAGTACATCACAGGACACAGGGGTCCCACCCCTCTTAATGGGATATACACACATTGCTGTGCTACAAAACTGAGGTACTCCTGGTATGAGAGGGGTTATATAGGGGGAACTTCCTGTCTTGATTATGCCAGTGTCCAATCACCTGAAGGTGGCCTATAACCCACATAGTAATTATTATGGCTGCTCTGTGTCCTGTGATGTACTCCAAGAAAAGGTTTTTACAGGTAAGCTGTTATAAAAATCCTATTTTTACTGTGTGGGGACATGTGTGGGGATATGTTTGGGGACATGTGTGTAGGGACACTATGTTGGTGACATGTGTGTGTTTACTCTGTGTGGGGACACTGGGCCGGTGATCAGTGTGTAAAAAGCTGTAAAAAACAGCTCATACTCACTGATCACCGGCCGACTGCAGCAATCTGCTCTCCTCTCCTCACTGACAACTTCCATGTGAGGAGAGGAGAGCCGATCGCCTAGCAACTGGCTCTCTATTTACATCACATGACGGCTGTGATTGGACACAGCCCTTATTTGATCAGGAGGGCCAATCACAAAGCCCTCCTGCCGATCGGAGAAGCGCCGCGCCCGGGTGACACATGTAGCGCCGACACTTTTCTAAAGTGTGCGTTATAATGCAAATTATTTTTTTTCCAGAACTGTAACCGAGTTCTGGTGGTTAATTGTGCAGGTTTTTACTTTGGTGTCAGTCTGGCTGGGCTGTACTGAAGTTCCGCCTGGTCATAAGTGCAGTGAGGCACCTGTGATAGGCTGAGAACCAGGCCTGGTTGGACGTGTTAGGTACCAATCTTTCTCGGAGCCAATCAGTGGGCGCGTCTAGCCTCGCTGTGCGTTCTGGGAAGGGGTATTTAAGATGCTGAAGTCACGTGTTCAGGGGTTGGCTTGCTCTTTGATTCCTGGTTCTGGTCCGGACCAACCCCCGTGAGGGGTCCCGTACCCAGGAGTGTCTGCCGTCCCCGTAAGTATGGTCAGCCTGACCAGCCCCAGAGACCCTCATGGTCTGGGGTGGGGGTCCGTCCGTTCCCGAGCCTCAGAACTGGCTAGTTCGAGGCCCAGTAACTAAAGGAGGATTCGGAGGTGTCCCGGTGTGCTCTCGGTATTGGAGGGACACGGCAACTCATACAAGTGACCAGGGGAGGACTCATCGGAGGAGGGCCAAGAAGCTGGCTGCTCTGTAAGAGCCTGGGAGCTGAGTTGTATGGACACTAGAGAATCCACATTTCTTATGGTATCGCCAAGGCAGCTGAGAGATCCAGGTACTGTGGGAAAGGTTCCTAATTTATCTTCAGTTACAAGCTAGTCTGTGGCAGAGACTTTGCAAATTTTCGCTGCTAAATCTACAGTTAGAGGTTTATCCAGCAGTGAAGCGCCCAGTTGCGAGTGGCTACTCTCTGGGCTATCTAAAGAGACATTCAATTGATGTCAGCAGTTCTGAAGTGCCTGAGCTTTATCACCCGTGCCCTCTATTTCCAACCAAGAGACTGTGTTATAGTTGAACGTTACCCTTGCAAATAAAAATCCTAAAAAGGACTTTTGCGTGTCAGCTTCTGAAGTTACTGGGTACTAACCCTGGGAACCCCCTAGACAACTAACGACGAGCTACAAGGAGGAGGTAATTGGTAAGCCCAGCAAATTGATGGCCGCCCCCAGGGGTTATGGCCGCTACACACAAGAGCATCATGATCGTGTCATTGTGCGGGCACGCGCATGCATGATCCCCCTCCTTCTGAGGGACGTTCATGAACGTCCACTCACTTGGAGGAAGCCCCCACCCAGCCGTATATGTGCAGTGGCCGGGTGGGAGGTGGTTAAGTAGTTAAAAGAAAGCTAAAAAAAATCCCCATGAATCCTAATTATGAACCTCTTCAGCAAATTACATAAACAGATAACAAATCAGGTAATTTCTTACTTTTCCTCTTTTCCAGAAGATGGGAAGACTCATATTGGAAAACGTTCCGGGCACAAAGTCTGGCCATGGAATTGAACAAATTGGAGTATATAGAAAAATGCCATTTTCCTTATAAATCCAGCTGCATAACCAAAGATCGCTATGAGATTCTTGGTTCCAATGAAAGATGGTAACTTCTCCGGATGGGTCCATAAAAGACAAATTTCTCAAATAATTGTGCAGCTTTTCATAGAAGACAGAAATATGCAGATTACCATAAAGTCTTATAGGAGTCCTGAAATGATAGTAAGCTTAAAAAAATACAAAGTGGTTAGACCCAAGCGACTAGGCGGTCCTAATATTGAATAGGAATGAATGAATCCGGAGAATCACTTATTCTTCACTTTTGGATTTGTTGTGGGGATTTTTATTAATGTATGTTGTCAGGTGCCCCCCAGTGTCTGTTTTGCTGTACTACACTTATGTGAGGTGTGAAGGACTAGCGGCAAATGTTGAGCTTTATCCACTTTCAGACCGGACCTTTTTGCTGGCTTAAGACCAGACCATTTTTTGCGATTCGGCACTGCGTCGTTTTAACTGACAATTGCGCGGCCGTGCGACGTGGCTCCCAAACAAAATTTACGTCCTTTTTTTCCCACAAATAGAGCTTTCTTTTGGTGGTATTTTACAACTTAACCTAACCATTGCATTACTTAATTTGCTTAAAGCGGTTCTGCACCCATTTCATTTAGTAAATCTCTTTGCCTTCCAAATCAGGCAAAGAGTACTAAATGAAATGTTTTTTTTTTTTTTTTACTTACCTTGTAATTGATGACTTCCGGTCTTCTCTCTCTTCGGCGGCGGGCGGGGTCTCTGCGTCGATCGTCGTCACGCCGCACTGTCTCCTGGGATCTGGTGTCATTGATCCCAGGAGTCAGTGCGGGCATCTTCCGAAATCTCGCGAGATTTCGGCCACATCTTCCGAAATCTCACGAGATTTCGGCCACATCTTCCGAAATCTCGTGAGATGTCGGCAGATGTGCCGTTACTGCGCACGCGCGAGTAACGGCGGTGCATGCTGGGCCATCTAAAGTGCCTGTGGGGTTTCACATACCCACAGGCAAGATGGACCCCAGCAGACAAGAAGAAGACAAGAAGAAGATGAAGATGAAAACCGGCGGCGATCGAGATGGAAGATGGAACAGGTAAGTCCCCCAATTGAGCTATATGGCAGCTATAGAACGAGATTAAATCACCAAATTTGAAAAAAAAAAAGATGGCACCCATGGGTAAAATACCACTTGCCATCAACCTCTGACGAAAACGTTCTCTTGCCATGGTAGATGATTTTTGAATGACCATATTATATCTCATGATGGCTTTTGAATCGACTCGGTGGACTCCCCTTTCTTCTCTTCCCTTCTCTCTTTCTCTATATTTTTATATTTTTTCACCCCCCCCCCATCCCTTTTTATAATTTTTAAGCTCTTGATCTTTCAGAATATAACTTCCTTCCTCAGCTTACCTATACTAACTTCAGATGGTTTAGTTCTAATATAGGTTGTGTTCTCATATGGCTCTTTACCAACACCCCTGATGACATTTTGGTTATCTATTGCATTCTTTGTATGTCTACAAATCCGTATTGTAATGAACTTCATTCCTTTTGTCAAAATATGTTTAATGAACAAATATTTTATACCTTTTTGTGAACTCAATAAAACCATTTGGCAAGGTTAAACACTTTGATTTTTTGCACTTTTTTTATTAGATTTTTTAGTTGATGTTTGTTAATGTAAATTGTAAATTGTTAAAGAAGACCTTCAGTTTACTCCCCCTTTTTTCTCTGCCCCCACTTACCTCCTGTTGTTCTAGGCATAGTTCAGATACTCACCCAGTAACCGGATCCAGAGGATGTCCCGTCATGATCCTTCTGTCAGCAGGCAGCCTTGGGTACCCCACTGCCATCTTACTTGTGATGTCATTGAGAGGCCACCGGCTATTCTGGATTCGGCACTCTGGGCCTCACGGTGATGTGCTGCTATGCCCGTCCCCCCTACTACTTCTGAATGACTAAAGGCCTCCTAGGTAGGTAAATTATGTGACTTGGGGGACAGGGCTTGTGACAGACCTAGCCGGGACAGAGGCTTTTGGAGGGGACTGAATGCTACCCTCTTGCCCACCGATTATGGACTCTGGCATTTGGGGGAATGGTATTCTTTGTGAGCTGTATGCCTGGGGACCCCGGAGGTGGTGTTACTTTAGATTCAGGTCCATGTCCCCCAACACACACAGACTCTGGGGACTAGACATGTGCAATTCGTTTAGTTCCAAATTCGTTTTTTAACTAATTTTGACAAATTCGTTAATTCCGAATTTCCGAATTTTTAAATTTCCGAAATTTCTGAATTTCCAAATTTCAAAATGTGCGAAATTACGAATTTCTGAAATTTCCGAATTTCCGAATTTTTGAATTTCCCAATTTTTTTTGAATTTCCGAATTCCAAATTTCGGATTTTTGGAATTCCGGATTTTCAGAATTCGGAAATTCAAAAATTAGAAAATTAGAAAATCAGAAAAAAAGAAAGAAAATCTGTTTAATTCTAAATAATAACTAACTATTAAATTATATGTATTGGAATTCCCTTTCAAATTTGTCTGTTAGTGAAGGTAACGAGTACGAACTTATCCAAAGTTACGAATTATCTGAAATAACGAATGCCGCATCTAACCAAATGGAACGTAACGATCTAATAATAATAAATAACAATAATAATAATAAAACCCTTTATTATTATTAATTATTTATTATTAATTATTTATTATTAATTTGTTCCGTTCCATTTGTTTAGATGTGGCATTCGTTATTTCAGATAATTCGTAACTTCGGATAAATTTGTACTTGTTAATTTAATAGTTAGTTATTAATTAAACTGATTTTCTTTCTTTTTTTCAGATTTTCAAATTTTTGGATTTTCAAATATTTGAATTCCCTAATTCCAAAAATCCGAAAATTCAGAGTTCCTAAAGTCTGAAAATTCAGAATTCCGAAAAACCGAAAATCCAAAATTCGGAAATTAGATAATTCGGAAATCCGAAAATTCAAATTTCAGAAATCCGAAAATTCGAAATTCGGAAATCCGAAAACTCGAATTTCGGAAATCCGAAAATTCGAAATTCATAAAATCCGAAAACTCGAAATACGGAAATTCGAAAATTAGAAAATTAGAAAATTCGGAAATTCAGAAATCCGAAAATTAGAAATTCGGAAATCCGAAAAATAGAAATGTGAATATTCCTGAAATTTCCGAATTCCGAATTTTCTAATTTCCGACTTTCCAAATTTCCGAATTTTGATTTTCTGAATTTCCGAAAAAAGCAAAGAAACGAATGCAACGAAAACGAAATTGAACAAATTTTTTGTCAGTGCACATGTCTACTGGGGACCCTGGATATGCCATTGTGACGGGAGTCACTAATAGGGGCACAAGGTGAATGAGAACCCAACTATGATCTGTGCTAGTCAGACTCAATGCTGTATATATGTATATATAATATTTGCTGTCTCATTATGTTGTGTACTATTTGCTGTGATTGTTTGGGGTGTGGCTGTATTCCATTGTTCTATTGTGTCTGTCTGCTCTGAATATTATGGGATGTTTATCTCTATGGAGGGAGGGGGGATTCCTCCAGCAGCCCCCCTGCTAAGATTGTTTACTGATAAGAAGTTAAACACACCTGACCTGTGTGTCCATTGTCATTGGACAGTTTAACCCGCCCTGTTTTCCAAGGGTGGGGGGGGTGTTTTGAAGTGGGATCTGTATAACATGTGCTTGAATAAAGATGCATTCCTGTTTGAACCTCAATACAGAGCTTTGTCTCGTATTTGGGGGAGAATTATTCGCATTGGGTTTCTGGTTTGGCTGATCGGAGTGTTCGGTAGCTGCCCTGGTGTTCGGGAAGGGAATGCCCTAAACGACTTTAAAGCCTTTCATACTCGGGGTGTCGTTACAGGGCTCCTCTCTTTTGTCCAAAAAAAAAAATGTAAAAAAAAAAAGCATGCCCAATTAATGAAAAGGAGGGGAAGAGGGGTGGAGACGTGGGAAGTTCAAATAGAAGATGAAGGTCCACTTTAACCAGAAATTTATATAAACGTAATCATACAATCATACACAAATTATATATATATATATATATATATATATATATATATATATATATATATATATATATCCCCCTCCCTTTATTAAAAAAAAAAAACAAAAACATTTATTTAATTTTACTTAAAAAATCTATAGAAAAAAATAGTGATTGCAATTTTCCTGATTGCCCTAGACCAGGGATCTCCAAACTTTCTAAACATTGGGCCAGTTTACTGTCCTTCAGACTTTAGGGGGGCCGGACTGTGACCGGTGGTAGTAGAAAATACCCCAGTGTCAGTAGACATAAGCAATGCCCCAACTTTAGTGGGAGGATTACCACCCCATCATTGGTTTCAGTGGGAGGAATAGTGTCCCCATCATTGGTGTCAGTGGGAGGAATAATGCCTCATTGTTGGTGTCAGTGGGAGGAATAGTGTCCCATCATTGTTGTCAGTGGGAGAAATAATGCCCCACCGTTGGTGTCAGTGGGAGGAATCATGCCCCATTGTTGGTATCAGTGGGAGGAATAGTGCCCCATCATTGGTATCAGTGGAAGGAATAGTGCCCCATCATTGGTATCAGTGGGAGAAATAGTGCCCCATCATTGGTATCAGTGGGAGGAATAGTGCCCCATCATTGGTGTCAGTGGGAATGAATAGTGCCCCATCCTTGGTATCAGTGGGATGAATAGTGTCCCATCATTGGTGTCAGTGGGGGGTAATAGTGCGCCATCGTTGGTGTCAGCGGGGGGAATGGTGCCCCATCATTGGTGTCAGTGGGAGGAATAATGCCTCATTGTTGGTGTCAGTGGGAGGAATAGTGTCCCATCATTGTTGTCAGTGGGAGAAATAATGCCCCACCGTTGGTGTCAGTGGGAGGAATCATGCCCCATTGTTGGTATCAGTGGGAGGAATAGTGCCCCATCATTGGTATCAGTGGAAGGAATAGTGCCCCATCATTGGTATCAGTGGGAGAAATAGTGCCCCATCATTGGTATCAGTGGGAGGAATAGTGCCCCATCATTGGTGTCAGTGGGAATGAATAGTGCCCCATCCTTGGTATCAGTGGGATGAATAGTGCCCTATCATTGGTGTCAGTGGGGGGTAATAGTGCGCCATCGTTGGTGTCAGCGGGGGGAATGGTGCCCCATCATTGGTGTCAGTGGGGGGAATGGTGGTCCCATTGTTGGTGTCAGTGGAGGGAATAGTGCCCCATTGTTGGTGTCAGTGGGGGGAATAGTGCCCCATTGTTTTTTGTCAGTGGGAGGAATAGTGCCCCATCATTGGTATCAGTGGGAGGAATAGTGCCCCATTGTTGGTGTCAGTGGGGGGAATAGTGGACCATCATTGGTGTCAGTGGGTGGAAGGGTGACCATCATAGGTATCAGTGGGAAGAACTGTGCTTCATTGTTGGTGTCATTGGCAAGAATTATGGCCCCTGTTGTTGGTGTCAGTAGGAGGATCTGTGCCCCAAGGGCCAGAAAAAGGGAAGAAAAGGGCCGCATTTGGCCCCCAGGCAGCAAGTTGGAGGTCACTGCCCTAGACAGTGGAAAGGGAGGGTGGAGATAGCTGTCCATTCTCATAATTATTATATAATATAGGATAGGGTCATATAAACACTTTGGGTAGATTTAATAAAACTAGGGCACTCAGGATTAGACATGTGCAATTCGTTTAGTTCCTAATTCATTTTTTAACGAATTTTGACAAATTCGTTAATTCCGAATTTCCGAATTTTTCAATTTCCAAAATTTCTGAATTTCCGAAATTTCAGAATTTCTGAAATTTCTGAATTTCCGAAATTTCTGAATTTCAAAATTTGCGAAATTACAAATTTCCGAAATTTGCTGAATTTCCGAATTTCCGAATTTCCGAATTTCGAATTTCAGATTTCCGAATTTTCAGATTTCCGAAATTTACGAATTTCCGAGTTTCGAATTTTCGGATTTCCGAATTTCCGAATTTTCGAATTTCCGGATTTTCGAATTTCATATTTTCGGATTTCCGAAATTCCGAATTTTCGAATTTCTGAATTTCCAAATTTTTTATTTACGAATTTCGTATTTTCAGATTTCCGAATTTTGGGATTTCCGAATTTCGGATTTTCAATTTTTTTGAATTTCCGAATTTCGGATTTAGGATTTTCGGATTTCCGAATTTTTCGGAATTCGGAAATTCAAAAATTAGAAAAATCGAAAATCTGAAAAAAAAAGAAAGAAAATCTGTTTAATTCTAAATAATAACTAACTATTAATTTATAGGTATTGGAATTCCCTTTCAAATTTGTCTGTTAGTGAACGTAACGAGCACAAATTTATCCGAAGTTACGAATTATCTGAAATAACGAATGCCGCATTTAACCAAATGGAACGTAACAATCTAATAATAATAAATAACAATAATAATAATAATAAAACATTTTTCTATTTGTTTAGATGCAGCGGTTTAGATGCAAATTTCCGAATTTCCGAATTTCGTATTTTCGGATTTCCGAATCTCCGAATTTCCGAATTTCGTATTTTCGGATTTCCGTAACTTCGGATAAATTCGTACTCGTTAATTTAATAGTTAGTTATTAATTAAACTGATTTTCTTTCTTTTTTCAGATTTTCAAATTTTGGGATTTTCAAATCTTTGAATTCCCGAATTCCGAAAGTCCGAAAATTCGGAATTCCGAAAGTCCGAAAATTCGGAATTCCGAAAGTCCGAAAATTCTGAATTCCGAAAGTCCGAAAATCCAAAATTCGGAAATCCGAAAATTCAAAATTCCGAAAATTCGAAAATTCGTAAATTAGTGAATCCAAAAATCCGACAATACAAAATTCCGAAATTCGAAAATTCTGAAATACGAAAATACGAAAATACGAAAATACGAAATTCGGAGATTCGAAAACCCGAAAATACGAAATTCGGAAATTCGAAATCCGAAAATTCGAAATTCGGAAATCCGAAAACTAGAAATGTGAACATTCCCGAAATTTCCGAATTCCGAATTAGCGAATTTCCAAATTGCCGAATTTTCGATTTTCCGAATTTCCGAAAAAAAACAAAAAAACTAATGAAAAGAAAACGAAAATGAACAATTTTTTTGTCAGTGCACATGTCTACTCAGGATCCGGTGCATGGTAGCCAATTAGCTTCTAACTCTAGCTGATTGGCTTCTGCGCAGAGCGGCGCCATATTTTTCACCATGTTTAAGTGAATAACCCCCCTTATCATCCAACTTACTCTGTGCTGGACTCTATCTTGTTGAGATGCATCCTTCTCCGTGTACATTCGGTGTAGAGCGTGGGCCAGAGCATACACAGCCCGGTAGGCATAGGACAATGCGGACGAAGGGTATAAAAAAATCAAAGACAAATCTTTTCGGTCGGTACACGGGCACAGAGCGGACGAAGTGCTGGTGTTAAAAACGTTATTTTTGTGCGCGTTTGGAGAAAAGCATTTATACAGAACAATCCAAATATCCTCCAGTACCGGGTCGGTTAGGCAGTCGGAGAAGTTGAACCCGTGGCCATAAATATTGAAGTCCGGCGAGTTTCCAGGCGGCCACAGAAATACGAAGCTGCAGTTGATGGGGTCGGTTCAAGGATCGTATATATTCGACATCCCGTTCCACGACGGGGGGAAAATAAACGTGACGTTTTCTATGACCGAGTCTATATGAAGAACAAAATCAAAGAAGTAGAAAGGTATGCTCTCACATATTATCAGGACTTTAGCTGCTGATTGGCTGATGATCCTCACTTGCTGAATATATTTTTCAGCATCCGGAGTGATTGAAATAATATAATCGGTGCAGATCCCGTGTCGGCTCATCATCTTACTCAGCACTCGGGACTCCTCCTCCCCGCTGCCGTCTCCTGAAGTTATTATTCCAACCCAGTTCCACCCGAAATGCCGCAAAAATGCTATAATCGTTTTATAACGCACCCGATCGTCTGGTGTCATACGGAACAACGTTGGATACATCTTTTTATCACTCAGGAGAGGGTCAGTGACTCGATAAATGATCTGGATGATATATTGGGAAATATATATATTTTTTTTAATCTTTAGATTTTTATTGAAGAATAAAGCACAATATACCGTATATACTCGAGTATAATGCCCCGTACACACGGTCGGAAAATCCGACCACAAAATCCATCGGATTTTTTCCGACGGATTTAGTCCGACACTGGTGTTGTATACACACGGTCGGACAAAGTTGTCGGAAAATCCGATCATTCTAAGCGTGGTGACGTTTGTTGCCTACGACGGGACTACGTAGAGGCTAGTAGCCAATAGCTTTGGTCTTGTAATGTGATCTGAGCATGCGTGGCACTTTGTCCGTCGGAATTCCCTACACACGATCGGAAAAAGTCCGACAGGACTTTGTTGTCGGAAAATTTGAGAGCAGGAGATAAAACTTTGTCCGTCGGAAAATCAGACGGAAAAAGTCCGATTGAGCCCACACACACGGTCGGAATTTCCGACAACATTGTCCGATAGGACATTTTCCGTTGGAAAATCCGACCGTGTGTACGGGGCATAAGCTGAGTTTTTCAGCACATTTGTTGTGCGCTTAACCACTTCAGCCCCGGACCAATTGGCAGCCACAGGACCAGGTCCCTTTTTGCGATTCGGCACTGCGTCGCTTAAACTGACAATTGCGCGGTCGTGCGGCGTGGCTCCCAAAAAAATTGGCGTCCTTTTTTTCCCACAAATAGAGCTTTCTTTTGGTGGTATTTGATCACCCCTGCTGTTTTTATTTTTTTTTGCGCTATAAACAAAAAAAGAGCGACAATTTTGAAAAAAAAACGCAATATTTTTTACTTTTTGCTATAATAAATATCCCCCAAAATATATAAAAAAAAACATTTTTTTTCTCAGTTTAGGCCGATACGTATTCTTCTACATATTTTTGGTAAAAAAAAACGCAATAAGCGATTATTGATTGGTTTGCGCAGAAGTTATAGCGTTTACAAAATAGGGATAGTTTTATAGCATTTTTATTAATAATTTTTTTTTTTACTAGTAATGGCGGCGATCAGCGATTTTTATTTTGACTGCGACATTATGGCGGACATTTTTGACACATTTTTGGGACCATTGTCATTTACACAGCAATCAGTGCTATTTAAATGCATTGATTCCTGTATAAATGACACTGGCAGTGAAGGAGTTAACCACTGGGGGCAGTGTAGGGGTTACATGTTCCTAGTGGCGTGTTTCTAACTGTAGGGGGGGCGTGGCTGTCAGCTAGTGAATGCTGATCTCTGCTCCAATCACAGGGAGCAGAATTCGGCGTCACTAGTTGCTAGGCAGAACGGGGAGATTCTGTTTATTTCCGCATCTCCCCGTTCAGCCTTCCCGTGAGACGATCGTGGGTATCCCCGCGGCGGTCGAGTCCACGGGACCCGTGACCGGCCTTGCGGGGGTCCCAACCGGCGCACGCGCGCACCGCCAGCGGGACACACTCGATGGTACGGCGGCATCTTAAAGGGGACGTACCTGTACGCCCTTATGCCTGTCCGTGCCATTCTGTCGACGTACATCATCGTGCGCCGGTCGGGAAGCGGTTAAAATGCCCCCCTCATCTTATAATGGAGTCAAGCACTTTTCTGCAGCAGAGAATGACATTTTCCGAGCCGACTTTGCAGCCCCGTATCTTGGGGCCACTTGGTGCTAGGAACCCCAAATTTGGTGTGCAAACCCAGTGGAACCAGCACTACAACATATTTAGGGGTTCCTAGCACCAAGTGACCCAGAGATACGGGGGCCCCAAATTCGGTTTGGAAAAAATGTCATTCTCTGCTGCAGAAAAGTGCTTGACATTTTCCGAGCCGGATTTGGGGCCCTGTATCTCGGGGGCCACTTGGTGCTATGGACCCCATCTTTAGATATGTCGTAGTGCTAGTTCCACTGGGTTAGCACCAAGTAGCCCCCCGAGATACGGGGCCCCAAAGTCGGTCAACTGTGTCCATCTGCAGCAATGTCATTTCGAAACCCTTTGGGTTCAGAGACCTGCAGCTAGGGGGCCTCTAGGGACCCTTAACTACAGAGTTTGAAGTTCGGAGGACATATGGCTGCAAATGGGCACAGTGAGGCTGCAAATGGGCACAGTGAGGCTGCAAATGGGCACAGTGAGGCTGCAAATGGGCACAGTGAGGCTGAAAATGGGCACAGTGAGACTGCAGATGGGCACAGTGAGGCTGCAAATGGGCACTGTTGACCCTCTTTTCCACTTACAGTAGCTGTGCATTTCTCACCCTAGGCTTATACTCGAGTCAATAAGTTTTCCCATTTTTTGTGGTAAAATTAGGTGCCTCGGCTTATATTCAGATCGCCTTATACGCTATGAGTAAGCACTGAATATAGTGCGAAACGCGTCAGCTCTTTTACCCCCTTTTTTGCTTTGCTGTGGACCATTAGATGTGATGTGATTCCTGCTTTTTCAATAAACAACACAGCATTTTATCTTTTTTTCCGGTGTGCGGCTGTCCAGAGTTCTTTTGATACTTCCTGCCTGTTGTGTTATTAGCCAGCACATGGGGCTCCTGAGCAGGAGAAAGAGCATTCGCCCTGAAGGGCTATCTTGGAGCGGTGGTTACCTTTCCGGAACGGCTTATACTCGAGTATGTACAGTAAGTACAAACAAAGCACCAGGGGAGCCAAAAGCATTGATTACCAAACCAGTATAATAGCACTACAATCGGACAGTGGTATGTGAAAGGTGTGTCCTGTTTCAGCCCCTCTTTCTTGTGCTCGAGCTGGACTTTGGTGATCAATGGAAAAACTCTCTGACCGGTCGGGTAATCAAGACACCATACACAGTGTGTGGATGATCAAGAATACAAAGGTTTATTCCAGCTTCACAGAATATATCAGACATGTGCGATTAGTTTCACACGAATCGAAATTCGTATGAATTTTTCGAAATTTGTACATTCGTACAAATCAGAATTATGAATTTTTACGAATACGAATTCTGTACGAAATACGAAATTTCGTTTACGAAATTTGGATCCAAATTATCCAAACCCAAACTACCAAATGACGAATTGCAACTAATATCAAAGAAATTATAGCGGATATAACGAATGATTTGAAAGAATTTGAGATTCAGTATAACAAATATCGACACTCTACGAATAATAACGAATTATCCGAAAACGTATTAACCACTTCAGCCCCGGACCAATTGGCAGCCAAAGGACCAGGCCCCTTTTTGCGATTCGGCACTGCGTCGCTTTAACTGACAATTGCGCGGTCGTGTGACGTGGCTCCCAAACAAAATTGACGTCCTTTTTTTCCCACAAATAGAGCTTTCTTTTGGTGGTATTTGATCGCCCCTGCGGTTTTTATTTTTTGCGCTATAAACAAAAATAGAGCGACAATTTTTAAAAAAATGCAATATTTTTTGCTTTTTGCTATAATAAATATCCCCAAAAAAATATATAAAAAAACATTTTTTTTTCCTCAGTTTAGGCTGATACGTATTCTTCTACATATTTTTGGTAAAAAAAATCGCAATTAGCGATTATTGATTGTTTTGCGCAAAAGTTATAGCGTTTACAAAATAGGGGATAGTTTTATAGCATTTTTATAAATATTTTTTTTTTTACTAGTAATGGCAGCGATCAGCGATTTTTATTGTGACTGCGACATTATGGCGGACACATCGGACATTTTTGACCATTGTCATTTATACAGCAATCATTGCTATTTAAATGCACTGATTCCTGTATAAATGACACTGGCAGTGAAAGAGTTAACCACTAGGGGGAGGGTAGGGGTTATGGTCTGTGACGTGTGTGTGTTTTTTTTTACATTAGGGGGCGGGGCTGACGTCTGACGTCATTGATCGGCTTTCCCAATGACAGGCAGTGTAGGAAGAGCGGGGACAGGTTTGTTTACACAGACCTCTCTCCGTTCTTCATCTCTGTGACCCGATCGCGGGACACCAGCGGCAATCGGGTCCGCTGGTCCCGCGGCCGGGGTCACGGAGCTCCCGAACGGGTCGCGAGCGCGCCGCCGGCGGCACGCGCGACCCACGGCCAGGCAATTAAAGGGCCACGTACCCGTACGTGGTTTTGCCTGGCCATGCCATTCTGCTGACGTATATGTACAGGAGGCGGTCGGGAAGCGGTTAACGTTACATAACACAAGTCTATTGTTCACCAATCACTCCGAGGAAGTACGAAATACGAAATTTCGTATTCGTAAATGAAATTTCGTACTTCGTACTTCCTCTGAGTGATTGGTGAACAATAGACAATAGACTTGTGTTATGTAACGTTAATACGTTTTCGGATAATTTGTTATTATTCGTAGAGTGACGTTATTCGTTATCCAAATTAACGATTCGTAACGATTCGTACGAAATTCGTATTTCGTACGAATCCGAATTAAATTTCGTACACAACTTACGATTTTTTTTTTTATACGAAACGGAACGGAACGAAACAAAACAAAACACATTTTTTGATGGCTCCCATGTCTAGAATATATGCAATAAACAAAAAGGGTTTTGAGGGGGGATGTCCCATGAACAACCAATTACATTCAAGCATTATGTTATACAATCAATACTGATCTGCAAGATATTCACAGTATTTCTGCCTAGTGACAGACTCAGCGTCACAATTCTAAAAAAAAATTCTAATCTTATCATATTGGCCACATTGGTCAATGTTCTCAGCCTGCAATATATGTCCTTGACATGCAATAGTTAAAATCCTGATTTTGTCTCAGCATTTTTGGTAAACTTTCACGCGCTAGCGTGAGAAAGGAAAAAACTAGCGTGAGAAAAACGTCTTCTAAAGAAAAACATCTTGTACAATATAATGGACCTAAAGAGTAATGCCGCGTACACGCGGTTGGAATTCTCGTCGGAAAAAGCTCTGATGGTTTTCCCGTCGGAATTCCAACGGTATTTCGCTCAAACTGTCTTGCCTACACACGGTCACACCAAATTCTGACGGTCTGTAACACAGCGGCATAAAACACGTTCGACAGCACTATAGAAGGGAACTTTAATGCTTCCGAGCATGCGTTAAATTGTTTATGAGCATGCGTTGGAATTTTACGTGTCGGAATTGCCTACACACGATCGTAAAATCCGATAATAAGGTTTTCCGTCGGAAAAATTGAGAACAGGTTCTCAATCCAAAGTCCGTCGGAAATTCCGACAGAAAAAGACCGATGGGCGTACACACGGTCGGAAAATCCGCTGAAAAACTTCCATCGGACTGTTTCCGTCAGAAATTCCGACCGTGTGTACGCGGCATTACTCTACATTTCCTTACAGTATGCTCGAACAGTATGCACATACAAAAAAAGGGGATACAACTAAAAAGAAGAAAGAGAAAACATTTTAAATAATGGTTATCAGGTTAGGCCTCATTCTCACGAGGCGGATCCGCTTCCACGGAGTCCGCCTCTGTCCGCCGGCTCAGCGGGAGATCTCTCGGGTGATCTCCGCTGAGCCGGCGGATGACAGGTCTCTCGCCGATGCACCGCTGGTTTCTATGGAGAGATCAGACGAAAAACGGATAGAATGTCCGTTTTCATCAGATCTCACCCGACGGATGCGAACGTAGGGCCGTCCGTCTGCTTTTAGCGGATCGGACCGGGTCGGATGTCAGCGGACATGTCACTGCTGACATCTGTCTCTCCATAGACTAGCATGGAGCGCCCGTTCAGGTCCGCCGCCAGAACTGACAGGCGGATCTGAATGGTCCGACAGTGTGAAAGGGGTCTTATTCAAATGCAATCAATTATATATTGTAATAGATTGCAAATTAGTAGGGCTGTGGAAATTAAAGATTAATTCCTCAATTAATCGATAATTTTTTTTGATCGATCAAAATTCTTTTGAACGATACGCCGGCTTCCGGGTCTTCAGGGAGTTTCGTCTGAGATCCGGGGATGTCACGGACATCGATGTCACCGGACTCCTCCCCCTTCCCCAAGTGCCTCCGTCTTCTAACGAAGGGAAGGGGGAGGAGTCCGGTGACGTCGAAGTTCTGATTGAACGTAACGTGTACGGGGGAGGAGCTACGCATGACGTCGCCCGCTGCTGCCCTACGGAACTCACGCGATTGTCGGCTTTACATGCTGTGTTTTTATCATCTTTATGTGAGTAGTTTGTGTTTGAACACAAAAATGAAATCTTATACTTAAGCGGTGAGCACTGAGATCTTTTCTTTCTCCCCGTGACCTGCGTCCTTGCTGAGATCTAAGGAGACGTGAGAGAAGTTTATGGTCCGTGTTAACCCTTTTAATACCCGCTTGCATGACCACCTGTCTGCACAGGGGTCCATGCCATAAGGTGATAGTGATTAGTTAGACCGGAGGGGGAGGAATTGTCACGCTACTGTGGGAAAAAAAATGACTTACGTCAGTGCTACAGTTTGAATTTAAAAAGTATTTGTGTGAACTGTGAAGTTAAGTCATGGATTGTGGAAACTAACTAGTGTCGGGTGATTGTATATAGTGTATACCACATTTACCACTGACTAATGCAGAGTTACAATGCAAGGAGATCAGATAAAAGTAGTTGGATCTGTATGTGCGTTATAATTAGGGTTGTCCCGATGCCACTTTTTTAAGACCGAGTACAAGTACCGATACTTTTTTTCAAGTACTCGCCGATACCGATTACCGATACTTTTTTTGGCACGCACTGATGGGCGGCACGCACTGATGGGTGGCACGCACTGATGGGTGGCACGCACTGATGTGTGGCACGCACTGATGGGGGGCGCGCACTGATGGGTGGCGCGCACTGATGGGTGGCGCTCACTGATGGGTGGCGCGCACTGATGGGCGGCACGCACTGATGGGGGGGCACGCACTGATGGGCGGCACGCACTGATGGGGGGCACGCACTGATGGGGGGCACGCACTGATGGGCGGCACGCACTGATGGGGGGCACACATTGATGGGTGGCACTGATTGATGGCTGGCTGCATGGGCACTGGCTGCATGGGCACTTATTTATGGCTGGCAGTGGATTTAGGATTTAGTTTTGCTCTGAAAAAGCCCATCTTGGTACACCTAGCACTCAGCCTCAATAAAGCAGCAGCGGACATCTTGTTACACCCAGCCCTAACTATATGGGCTGGGTGTAACAAGATGTCCGCTGCTGCTTTATTGAGGCCGAGTGAGTGCAGGGTGTACCAAGATGGGCGTCGGGATAATAAACCACATGGCGTGTAACGGCAACACGGAGCGTCACTTGCATTACTGAATGTGACGGCTCCGGTCGCCTATCTAGTTGCACGGGAACACGGAGACACAGAGTACTCACTCTGTACTCTCTGCTCGGCTCTCTGTAGTGTACTGTTCTGCCCTCCGCTCCGCCCGCTGACTCCGCCCACTGACTCCGCCCTCCGCTCGCTGACTCCGCCCTCCGCTCCGCCGCCCGCTGCCGCTGACAAGGTATCGGCTAAGCATCGGGCGCATTTGTGCGAGTACAAGTACTCGCGCAAATGCTCGGTATCGGTCCCCATACCGATACTAGTATCGGTATCGGGACAACCCTAGTTATAATTCATCGAAATTAGTCGATTAATCGATTAAAAAAAAAAACGATTAATCGAACACGAAAATTTTAATCAGTAACAGCCCTACAAATTAGTCATAATGAGTTAAAGGGACCAAGTCAAAGGGGACAGTATTTAGTAATATTGTGAGTAGTATGCAAGTTTTGCGGTTACAGTTTTTCTCCATTGTTTTGGCTCGTTTCTTGAAACAGAAATGACATTCTCAAAACAACATGGACAAATCTCCAAACCCCTTGGCAATTGTTCACAACTGAATTGAATTTCTCATTCATTTCATCAAATTGCAAATGTCTCAGTACATGTCTCAATGTCTCAGTACATCTTTCAAATGATGAAGTACAAGTAGCCGACATTTAGCACAATTTCCAAGTAAATATATCTTGTTGATCTAAACTGATTGTCAATTCTCAGTCTAATGGTTGTTCACTCCAAAACGTATCAGCGTCATTTCATTGTTTAAGTCATCACATGCACAATAGTCTGTTCAATTGTCAAAATTATTCAGGAACATAATACCATGAATACCATATATGAATCTCTTGGAACATTTGATAAAATGATTACAGCAATTGACAGTCAGGTGCAACTACAACTTGACTAACGAAGGAGGAGTTGGAGTTGGTCTCAGATGACCAATCAAACAGTATGTTTAGTTACCTGACAGGTGCTGTCCATGATTGTGAATGCTGCCAAACATGTATATATATATAGCTTGACCATGCAGGACCAGTACAATTTCTGAACATGGAGGCACCTAACCAAGTAAATGAACAAGGGCAACTGCCTGCTCGAGGAAGAGGAAGAAGAAGAGGAGGAGGAGTAATGCCCCGTACACACGGTCGGAAATTCCGACCACAAAATCCGTCCGATTTTTTCCGACGGATTTTGTCCGACACTGGTGTTGCATACACACGGTCGGACAAAGTTGTCGGAAAATACAATCATTCTGAACGTGGTGACGTTCGTTGCGTACGACGGAACTACGTAGAGGCTAGTAGCCAATAGCTTTGGTTTGGTAATTTGATCTGAGCATGCGTGGCACTTTGTCCGTCAGAATTCCCTACACACGGTCGGAAAAAGTCTGATCGGATTTTGTTGTCAGAAAATTTGAGATCCTGCTCTCAAATTTTTTCCGGTGAAAATTCGGACAGAAAAAGCCTGCTAGAGCCTACACACGATCGGATTTTCCGACAACATAATCCGATTGGACTTTTTCCATCGGAATAACATACGGGGCATAACATTTCAGTAAGTCTACTCGTTGATAATTTTCCCCCTCCCCTTTCTGTCAAATACCCCCTAGAGTACTTCTGCATAGGGTACATGTACCCCAGGTTTGGAACCACTGGAATACTGGCCAGTAGTATATTGAACTTGTGTAGAACATAGAACATTCCTATGTAACTGTCTGTAACTGCAGTGTATGACTCTTCTGTATGACTGATTTGATGTTTTCTTTACTCTATTGTAGAGAATAATGGCATTGGAAGGAAACGAGACCTCTCACATACTCGTGTATGTGGATGAGGCTGGCTTCAACCTGGCCAAGGGCCGAAGACGTGGCCGTAATTTTATTGGCCACGGTGGATGTCCCAGGACAGCGAGGGGGCAATATAACTATGTGTGCTGCCATTTCTGAGAATGGTGTGGCCACTCACATCCCCAGTCTTGGCCCATACAATACACAGAAGCTCCTCATCTTCTTGGACCGCCTTCATTTGGATTTGATCCCTGAAAATGAGAGAGGTCTCATAGGGCGTCACCTACCAATATATAATTGTATGGGACAATGTGAATTTCCACCATGGCCCGCTTATCAGGGCCTGGTTCACTGCTCACCCAAGGATGGATATGGTGTTCCTACCACCTTACTCTCCTTTCCTCAATCCTATTGAGGAGTTTTTCTCCGCTTGGAGGTGGAGAGTGTATGAGCGTTGGGCTCAAGACCAGAGGTCCCTGCTCCATGCAATGGACGCTGCCTGTGAGGATATTACAGGAGATCAGTGTAGGGGATGGTTGCGACATGCACGCCGTTTCTTCCCTCGTTGCATCGCAAGGGAGGATATACGCTGCGATGTTGACGAGAATCTGTGGCCAGACAGACAGCAGCATGTGGATGGGCAGGAGGGTGAGGACGGTGGCCAGTGAAGAGATGTTACAGTAGTTGGGAAACTCAAGCTTTATTTACAGCATTGTAGGCTAAATGTCATTTTCCTTGTTTTTTGTTTGTGTGTTTATATTTCTGTATATTACAGTTTTTCTCCATTGCTTTGGCTCATTTCTTGAAACAGAAATTACCGTATTTATCGGTGTATAACACGCACTTTTTCCCCCTTAAAATCGGGGGAAAGTCGTGGGTGCGTGTTATACGCCGATACCCAAAAAAAAAATGACAAAAATCGGTTGAGGCGCCGAAAAATGGCGACCGCGGCCGAAAAAGGCCGAACCGCGGCCGAAAAAGGCCGGAAAAAGCCGAAGCGCGGCCGAAAAAGACCGAAGCCGGCTGTTCAGCTCCGCTCGTAGTCCCGCCTCCCTGCGCTCGCTCCCGAAACAGCAGGGAGGCGGGACTCCGAGCGGAGCTGAACAGTCGGCTCGGTCTTTTTCGGCCGCACTTCGGCCTTTTTCGGCCGCGGTTCGGTCTTTTTCGGCCGCGCATGTATTTCTCGCGGCGGGAAAGTTAAACGATGGCGAACTGCAAATGACACTAGGAAGCTGCAAATGACGCCGGGCAAGCTACAAATGATGCTGGGCAAGCTACAAATGACGCTGGGCAGGTTGCAAATGACGCTGGGCAGGTTGCAAATGACGCTGGGCAGGTTGCAAATGACGCTGGGCAAGCTACAAATGACGCTGGGCAAGCTACAAATGACGCTGGGCAGGTTGCAAATGACGCTGGGCAGGTTGCAAATGACGCTGGGAAAGGCTGCAAATGACGCTTAAATGTAAGTTTTTTTTTTTTTTTCCCTAAACTTCTCTCCTAAAACTTTTTTTCCTTAAAATTCCCTCCTAAACTTGGGGTGCGTGTTATACGCCGGTGCGTGTTATACGCTGATAAATACGGTACATTCTCAAAACAACATGGACAAATCTCCAAACCCCTTGGCAATTGTTCACAACTGAATTGAATTTCTCATTCATTTCATCAAATTGCAAATGTCTCAGTACATGTCTCAATGTCTCAGTACAGCTTTCAAATGATGAAGTACAAGTAGCCGACATTTAGCACAATTTCCAAGTAAATAGATCTTGTTGATCTAAACTGATTGTCAATTCTCAGTCTAATGGTTGTTCTCTCCAAAACGTATCAGCGTCATTTCATTGTTTAAGTCATCACATGCACAATAGTCTGTTCAATTGTCAAAATTATTCAGGAACATAATACCATGAATACCATATATGAATCTCTTGGAACATTTGATAAAATGATTACAGCAATTGACAGTCAGGTGCAACTAGAACTTGACTAACGAAGGAGGAGTTGGAGTTGGTCTCAGATGACCAATCAAACAGTATGTTTAGTTACCTGACAGGTGCTGTCCATGATTGTGAATGCTGCCAAACATATATATATATATATATAGAGCTTGACCATGCAGGACCAGTACAATCTCTGAACATGGAGGCACCTGGCCAAGTAAATGAACAAGGGCAACTGCCTGCTCGAGGAAGAGGAAGAAGAAGAGGAGGAGGAGTAAGGGTGCGTGGTAGTGGAATAGGGGGAAGAGGCCGAGGAGCACGAAGACACCATGCTGTCCCTGATGAAATTTGGGCTACAATTATAGACCATGTCAACAACCATGGCCTCACAATGGCGGAGGCAGGTCGCTGAGTGCAGCCTAATGTGCCTTGCTCTACAGTCTCCTCTATCATCCAAACCTTTTCGCAGGGAAAACAGGTATGTAGTCAGTCAATGATGGAATTATATAATGTATAGGACAGGACACTGTGCATAGAGCAACAAATATGTTTATTTACTTTATTTACAGTAGTATTCCAGTCACTGTGCAGTGATGCATTAGAATTGTGGTAAAGTTACTGTAATGCCGCGTACACACGAAGGGACAATCCCGCGGGATTATCCTCTGGACTGAAGTCCAGCGGATAATCCCCTCGTGTGTGGGCGCCGGCGGACTTTTTGGCGCCAAAGTCCGGCGGACCAAAGTTTTAAGTTTGGTTTTAAAATTATCCGCTGGACTTGGCAGTCCAGCGGACAATCCCGCCGTTAGTGGGCAAGTCCGCGGGACTTTTGAAATGAACGGACTTGCCGCTCATCGGCAAGTCCGTTCATTTAGCACGTGACTTCAGGTTACGTAGCTAGCGTAGGCAGTTACTGCCGCCGCGCTAGCTCCGTGACCTGGCATGGATTTAAAGGGACTCCCCACGCCGAAAAAACGGCGTGGGGGTTCCTCCCAAATCCATGTCATACCCTCATCCGAGCACGCAGCCTGGCAGGCCAGGAAAGGGGTGGGGACGAACGAGCGCCCCCCCCCTCCTGAGCCGTACCAGGCCGCGTGCCCTCAACATGGGGGGTGCCCTGGGGAAAGCACCCCAAAGCACCTTGTCCCCATGTTGATGAGGACAAGGGCCTCTTCCCGACAACCCTGGCCGTTGGTTGTCGGGGTCTGCGGGCGGGGGCTTATCGGAATCTGGGAGCCCCCTTTAATAAGGGGCCCCCCAGATACCGGCCCCCCACCCTATGTGAATGAGTATGGGGTACGATGTACCCCTACCCATTCACCTAAGGTGTAAAATGTAAAGTAAAAAAAAACACCCACACTTTTGAAAAAATAGTTTATTGCACTGCTCCGGGGGTCTTCTTCCGTCTTGGGGGTCTTCTCGCCGGACTCCCCCGCCATTTACCAAGCTCTTCGTCTTCGTCCATTTACCAAGGTCGTCGTCTTCCGCGCCGCCGGCGCCTTCTCCTTCTTCTTGTCCTTCTTCTTGTTCTTGTTCTTCTTCTTCCGATGTTGACCCGTCGCTGTCTCTGCCCGGAATGCCTGTGCCGCTCTGCGCTGAGACTTATATAGGGACATGGGGGACAGGGTCACATGTTCATGTCACATGGTGACCCCGCCCCCTTGCGATGTCACAGTCCCAGCATCCTCCGGGACTGTGACAACACAAGGGGGCGGGGTCACCATGTGACATGTGCATGTGACCCTGTCCCCCATGTCCCTATATAAGTCTCAGCGCAGAGCGGCACAGGCATTCCGGGCAGAGAGAGCGTCGGGTCAACATCGGAAGAAGAAGAACAAGAAGAAGGACAAGAAGAAGGAGAAGGCGCCGGCGGCGCGGAAGACGACGACCGCCGCAAGAACAGAAGAGACCCCCGGAAGACCCCCGAAGGCGGATCGAGACCCCCAGACGACGGCGGCGACGACGAAGAAGGTAGCCGGACTCCTCCCCTCGTGAAAGAGCTAGGTAAAAGAGCAGAAGAGAGCGGAGGAGTCCGGCGAGAAGACCCCCAAGACGGAAGAAGACCCCCGAAGGCGGATCGAGACCCCCAGACGGCGGCGACGACGAAGAAGGTAGCCGGACTTCCCCCGCTCGGTAAAAGAGCTTGGTAAATGGCGGGGGAGTCCGGCGAGAAGACCCCCAAGACGGAAGAAGACCCCCGGAGCAGTGCAATAAACAATTTTTTCAAAAGTGTGGGTGTTTTTTTTTACTTTACATTTTACACCTTAGGTGAATGGGTAGGGGTACATCGTACCCCATACTCATTCACATAGGGTGGGGGGCCGGTATCTGGGGGCCCCTTATTAAAGGGGGCTCCCAGATTCCGATAAGCCCCCGCCCGCAGACCCCGACAACCAACGGCCAGGGTTGTCGGGAAGAGGCCCTTGTCCTCATCAACATGGGGACAAGGTGCTTTGGGGTGGGGGGGGCCGCACGGCCCCCCTTTCCCCAGGGCATCCCCCATGTTGAGGGCACGCGGCCTGGTACGGCTCAGGAAGGGGGGGGCGCTCGTTCGTCCCCACCCCTTTCCTGGCCTGCCAGGCTGCGTGCTCGGATGAGGGTCTGACATGGATTTGGGGGGAACCCCCACGCCGTTTTTTCGGCGTGGGGATTCCCTTTAAATCCATGCCAGCTTGCGGAGCTAGCGCGGCGGCATTTACTGCCTACGCTAGCTACGTAACCTGAAGTTACGTTCGAAATGAACGGACTGCTCCGTGTGTGGGCAAGTCCGTTCATTTTCAAAAGTCCCGCGGACTTTTGGCCGGCGGATTATCCGCTGGAGAAGTCCGTGCGTGTGTGGGCAAGTCCACACGCTCGGAAAGTCCAGCGGACCCAGCTGGAAAGTCCCGCGGGATTGTCCGCTGGACTAGGTCCGCCGGCAAAAGTCCGCACGTGTGTACGCGGCATAAGTAAAACAACAATACAATTACATTGGTAACTCATTCTGTACAGTATACATAAGGTATAAATTACAAATGGAGCGTTGTCTTTTGAATTCTATGTCTAGGATTGGACGACAATCTGGCTCGGGTGGCCGAGGAAAACTTCTCAATGAACAAAAAGAACAAGAGATCTGTAACATGGTGTTTGCAAATAATGCCATCCCATTGAGACAGATCCGCACTGCAATCCTACAAGACAACGCCATATTACAAAATGTCAACTCTATATATCTCCACAATAGCCGCATATTGAAGAAGCATCAGATGACAATGAAGCAAATTTACAGGGTACCATTTGAGAGGAACTCTTACAGAGTGAAAGAGCTGCGGTACCAGTATGTACATGTAAGTCAGTCACTGGTTGTCCATCAAGATAGCCTTTTTACAATTATCGCAAGCAGTGGTTCCCAAAATGTATTGGTTTCAGTACCCACTTTACCTGATTTCTGAATCCAGGTAATCCAGGTATGAAAGTATTACAGTAGTGCCTCCCATGTAAATCTATCTAATACTGTGGGTTTTACTGTAACATTTCAGTAAGTCTACTCGTTAATATTTTTTCCCCTCCCCTTTCTGTCAAATACCCCCTGTAGTACCTCTGAATAGGGTACATGTACCCCAGGTTTGGAACCACTAAAATACTGGCCAGTACAAGTGAACTTGTGTAGAACATTCTTATGTAACTCTCTGTAACTGTAGTGTATGACTCTTCTGTATGACTGATTTGATGTTTTCTTGTTTTACTCTATTGTAGAGAATAATGGTATTGGAAGGAAACGAGACCTCTCACATACTCGTGTATGTGGATGAGGCTGGCTTCAACCTGGCCAAGGGCCGAAGACGTGGCCATAATTTTATTGGCCACCGGGCCACGGTGGATGTCCCAGGCCAGTGAGGGGGCAATATAACTATGTGTGCTGCCATTTCTGAGAATGGTGTGGCCACTCACATCCCCAGTCTTGGCCCATACAATACACAGGAGCTCCTCGTCTTCTTGGACCGCCTTCATTTGGATTTGATCCCTGAAAATGAGAGAGGTCTCATAGGGCCTCACCTACCACAATATATAATTGTATGGGACAATGTTAATTTCCACCGTGGCCCGCTTATCAGGGCCTGGTTCACTGCTCACCCAAGGATGGATATGGTGTTCCTACCACCTTACTCTCCTTTCCTCAATCCTATTGAGGAGTTTTTCTCCGCTTGGAGGTGGAGAGTGTATGAGCGTTGGGCTCAAGACCAGAGGTCCCTGCTCCATGCAATGGACGCTGCCTGTGAGGATATTACAGGAGATCAGTGTAGGGGATGGTTGCGACATGCACGCCGTTTCTTCCCTCGTTGCATCGCAAGGGAGGATATACGATGCGATGTTGATGAGAATCTGTGGCCAGACAGACAGCAGCGTGTGGATGGGCAGGAGGGCGAGGATGGTGGCCAGTTAAGAGATGTTACAGTAGTTGGGAAACTCAAGCTTTATTTACAACATTGTAGGCTAAATGTAATTTTCCTTGTTGTTTGTTTGTGTTTATATTGCCAATTTGCCATATATTATGCTGTATACATTTTCATTTTACTCTGATGTATGGAAGTTACTTTGCTTGTGAATGATAATGGTTACAATACAATACTAATACTGTAAAGTAATTTTTCCTTGGCAGTATGAGTGCAATGTGTGATGTCAAACCTTGAAGGCTACTCTTACCCTAATATCTTTTCTTTTTTTTCAGTTTTATACACAATTTTATTCAGTTAGCTAGACCAAAACTGTACAGTAACCATTGTCAATGAAGGACTGGGCTAAGACTGAAAGGTGGACATGAGGGGTATTTCAATGGTCCTCTGCCATAGAGACAAAACATCTAAACATTTTGACTTGCAGTGCTTACACAATGCCAAAGGGATGAAGCATTTTGGGGGCACTGACTGTTTGAATGAGAAAGAAATTTATTTTTGACACATGAGTGAACTGTTTTGGGAAAGATATGAGCTTTTGAAGGTGAACCATGGTGTTGTCCAGAACCATCCAGGTTATTTTGGCAAAAGCACCAAGAGAGTTGAGAACGTCTGGTCTGTTTCAAGAAATGAGCCAAAGCAATTGAGAAGAATCTTTGCCATTTTGGGGGCACTGACTCTTTATATGGGAAAGGAATATGGTTTTGAAGCATGAGTGATCAGTTTTGGGAGAGATATGAGCTTTTGCACGTCAGTTATAGTGTTGTGCTGAACTGTAAGACTGTTTAGCCAAATGATCTTAGAGTTTTGAGAATGTAATTTCTGTTTCAAGAAATGAGCCAAAACAATAGAGAAAAACTGTAAAGGAATCTCTGCGGGGTACTTAGGGGAAGCTAAGTTCTGCCTTATGCCACATACACGCGATCGGAAATTCGGCCAGCAAAAATTCGGCCAGCAAAAGACTGATGTGTGCTTTTGGTCGGAAATTCAGACCGTGTGTAGGCTCCATCGGACTTTTGCTGCCCGAATACCAGCCAGCAAAAGATTAATGCCTTATACACACGATCGGAAATTCGGCCAGCAAAAGACCGATGAGAGCTTTTGGTCGGAAAATCCGACCGTGTATAGGCTCCATCGGACTTTTGCTGCCCGAATACCAGCCAGCAAAAGATTGAGAGCAGGTTCTCAATTTTTCGGTCGGAAAAAGTACGATCAGAAATTCTGATCGTCTGCAGCAATTCCGACGCGCAAAGTTCCTACGCATGCTCGGAAACAATTCAACGCATGCTCGGTAAGCATTGAACTTCATTTTCTCGGCTCATCGTAGTGTTGTACGTCACCGCGTTCTTGACGGTCGAAAGTTAAGAGAACTTTTGTGTGACCGTGTGTATGCAAGCCAAGCTTGAGTGGAATTCCATCGAAAAAAACATCCGAGATTTTTCTGATGGAAAAAAGCGGCATTAGAAGCCAGTCTTGCTGCGTTAAATTCTTGCCATACAGTCTGTATGGTTTAGCCACTGTTGCCATTGTTTCCAGAAGGTAGCACATTTACCATTTTACCATTTTACCAACTCCCAAAGTTCAACAGGAGGTGTTGGTACAAAGATTAGCATGCCGACCCATGGAAGAATGGCACTGCAGGGGTATAGATGGTGTATGGTCAATTTTGGTAAAGCAAAAGAGGGGGAGCTCCAAAAACGAAGAAAGCGGTCCCCCCTAAAATAAATCTGTTCATCTAGGACTATTGATAAGTGATGAATAATAACATCAAAGTCAGCCAGATACCTGGATAGCAAAAAAGGGGCCAAGTATCCCTAAGGAAGGATGTCTAGGGTATATAGAATACAGTGCAATGCAAGGGTAGGAGGCCTAAGGACAGTGAGGTGGATCTTGTCAGAAAAAACAGCCTGTTTCAGCCAGGAAAATGCATATTTTGCATAGACCAACGAGTCACAAGATGGTATGTCACGCCCTTTGACAACGAAATGATGAAATGCGTCAGTGGGTGGCCACGCAAGCAACCTACGCCATCACCTTCCCGGTTCACCTTACCCGGGAACATCGCTGGAGCGGTGAAAGGTAGGCAGGAATGAGTGACTTGTAAGCGTCCTCCGACATATTGTTGTTATACGCCTTTTTATTTTCATTTTATTGTAAGTGTTAAATCTTATGGAAACAATTAAATAAATATCCTTTTAGTACTGGATTACGCTATGTTCATTTTTATCCTCTGCTTGTGACGAGCAACATCTAGATGGAGTGTATGCAGTGTGCTGGTAACATCTATTGAAAGATAAGCTCATAACCCAGTATTATCTGGTAAGTGGATTACCTAAGGGGATCCTAACACACGCGGTGTGGTGAAGGCAATCATCTTGAATTAAGATCTGTAATGATTGTTTTTTTTTGGACGGAATATCCTATACTCACACCTGCTTATTTTCGCCTTTAAAGTGGACTTTCTTCGTATCTACCCCATTAACCACTTTCAGACCGGACCATTTTGCTGGCCAAAGACCAGACCGCTTTTTGCGATTCGGCACTGCGCCGCTTTAACTGAAAATTGCGCGGTCGTGCGATGTGGCTCCCAAACAAAATTGACGTCCTTTTTTTCCCACAAATAGAGCTTTCTTTTGGTGGTATTTGATCACCTTTTTTTTTTGCGCTATAAACAAAAAAAGAGCGAAAATTTTGAAAAAATTTTGAAAAAATACTTTTTGCTATAATAAATATCCCCCAAAAATGTAAAAAAAATAAAAAATTTTCCTCAGTTTAGGCCGATACGTATTTTTGGTAAAAATAAATCGTAATACTCGATTATTGATTGGTTTGCGCAAAAGTTATAGCGTTTACAAAATAGGGGATAGTTTTATGGCATTTTTATTAATCCTTTTTTTTACTAGTAATGGCGGCGATTTGCGATTTTTATTGTGACTGCGACATTATGGCAGACACATCGGACACTTCTGAAAAACTTTTGGGACCATTGTCATTTATACAGCAATCAGTGCTATACAAATGCATTGATTCCTGTGTAAATTACACTGGCAGTGAAGGGGTTAACCAGGAGGTGGCAGTGTAGGGATTAACTGTGTCCTAGGGGTGTGTTTCTAACTGTGGGGGGCGTGGCTGTGTTTTACACATCACTGATCTCTGCTCCAATCACAGGGTGCAGAGATCAGTGACACTGTTGCTAGGCAGAACGGGGAGATGCTTGTTTACTTTAGCATCTCCCCGTTCTTCATCCCCGTGAGACGATCGCGGGTATCCCCATGGTGATCGAGTCCGAGGGACCTGCAAACCGACTCACGGAGGTCCCGATCGACGTGCACGCTTGTGATGGCATGGCGGCAATTTGTCCGTGCCATTCTGCGTGCGCCGGTCGGGAACTGGTTAAAGTGGATATATTAGCAATCCTAAGAAATATTTGGTTTGTGTAGCGCTACTAATGTTATGGTATTTCTTGACTTTGACATATTTTTGGTATGGTATGTCTCCCGCCTTAGCCAAAGCTAAGAAAGCAGACATGGTGGGTTTGAGCTAACTGGATTGCTCTCTCATTCAATAAACTCAAACTAATAAGTAAAGTGGTGGGACTTGGTGGACTGTGAGGACAATGATCACTGGATAATTTCCTCAAGTTACAATGTTCTGTGTGTCTGAAATATTCACATTTCTGTTATTCTGATCTGCACTCATCCTAGAAAAGCAAAACTACAAAACTTCAATGTAGACTTTACTGAGCCATCTATTAAACACCCCATCTTACATACATATGTAGCGCCGGTCTCCTGAAGAGCACGCGCTATGTTTTTGTCAATTTAAATGTTCCTAAGACCATAGTTGGGTTTTAGGGTTAGGTGTAGTAAATTCTGGTCTCAGTACCAGTTTGGCTGGACTGTATTGTGTTCTGCTTGGCCATAGGTGTGGGTGTCACCTTTGGCAGGCATAGGAACGCAGTCCGGTTGGACGCATTGGGTGCCAATCTTTCTCGGAACCAATCAGTGGGTGCATTGTCTCACTGTGTATTCTGGAAAAGGGTACTTAAGGTACTGAGGTCATGTGATTCAGAGTTCCGGTCCAGAGGATTCTTTCTGAATGCCTAGTCCTGGTCCTCCTGACCGGCCCCCAGAGGCCCTCATGGCCTGGGGTGTGGATCCATCTGTTTCCGGTCTCGGGGCTGGCTAGCCCGAGGCGCAGTAACCGGAAGGAGGGTTCCAAGGTGGTCCGGTGCCGTCTCAGTTTTGGTGAGGCCCAGCAACTGAAAACGCAACCAGGGGAGGACTCTTCAAAAGAGGGCCACGCACAAGGCTGGCTGCTCAGCAAGAGCCTGGAAGCTAAGTTGAGAGGACACCAAGTGAATCCACACTCGTACGTTATCGCCGGACCGGCTGCAAGATACTGGTACCGTATGAGGGTTCTCTAAGTTTGTCCATATCCTTCAGTTACAACCAAGTCTGTGGCAGAGACTTTTCATTCTAAAGTTCTACAACCAAGTCTGTGGCACAGTAACTGGAAGGAGGGTTCCAAGGTGGTCCGGCGCACCAACCACACTCGTACGGTATCGCCGGACTGGCTGCAAGATACTGGTACCGTGTGAGAGTTCTCTAATTTCATCCTTCAGTTTCAACCAAGTCTGTGGCAGAGACTTTTCATTCTTAGGTTCTACAACCAAGTCTGTGGCAGAGACTTTGCTTTATCTGAATCACCTGTTGGTTGCTAAATTCACAAAAAGGGGGATTTATCCCTAAAGTGGATCCAGTGTCAGTCTCTGCAGTTTGTTGGGCCATCTACCTCGGGAAACCCCTAGACGCTCACGAGGTCAAGAAGGTAACGGTAAGCCCAAAAATAACCAGCAGCTCCTTTGGGGGTCAGTGCTACACATAATATAATGCAGTGATCACTTACCTGCGTATACTGATACACACTAAGTAGCTGGGCCAGCGCTTGACTTGATTGAAAAGTACTGTCCCCAATAAAACCGGCCACTTCTCCGCGCCCCTTACAGTAATAGTTAGGAGCTTCCTTTTCTCCAGACAATATCTGTAGGACATTTCCCAAAGTTTTCTTTGGATCAGAACAAGTACTAAACATATGATAGCCCAGAGTAATATTGGGCAGAAGATCGGGGTTCTTGTTAATCTCATTGACAGCGGTGATCATCGCCGGGATGCTTTTATATTCGTGAAGGTTGGGTCTGCGGGACATTGAGAGGTTTTCAAACTACACAGAGTAGTTGCTTCTGAGATTACAGCCTACAAAACTAACACTTTCATAGAAAACAATAATGATTTACATGTAAAAGGCAATTGCAGACAAAATACATTACAAACAGTAACCTGCCGATGAGAGCTGGTAAACATGGCAACGTTGCTCAGTTTAGAAGGTTCTATTGTTCAGTGCCCCAGGGCTGCAAGAAGGAACAGTGGTAGAAGAGGGGTGCAGGGGGGGGGGGTGAGCAATGCTAGAAGAGGGGTGCAGAGGGGGGAGGGGTTAGCAGTATTGGAAGAGAGCTGCAAGAGTTGCAGAGGTGAGCAGTATTAGAAGAGGGGAGAAGAGGGGGAAGGGGTGAGCAGTATTAAAAGAGGGGAGGGAAGGGGGGTGAGGGTGAGCAGTATTGGAAGAGGGGTGCAGAAAAAGGAAGGTGTGAGCAGTGCTGGAAAGGGGATGTAGGTGGTGCAGAGGTGAGCAGTATTGGAAGAGGGATGCAGATGGGGGAAGGGGTGAGCAGTACTGGAAGAGGGGTGCAGATGGGGGAAGGGGTGAGTAGTACTGGAAGAGGGGTGCAGATGGGGGAAGAGGTGAGCAGTACTGGAAGAGGGGTGCAGATGGTGGAAGGGGTGAGCAGTACTGGAAGAGGGGTGCAGATGGTGGAAGAGGTGAGCAGTACTGGAAGAGGGGTGCAGATGGTGGAAGGGGTGAGCAGTACTGGAAGAGGGCTGCAGGAGGTTCAGAGGTGAGTAGAATTTAAAAAGGGGTGCGGAAGGTGGAAGGGGTGAGCAGTGCTGGAAGAGGCTAAAAGCAAAGCAAAATGTTTTAAATCTAAATTAAGCCGGAGTTTTCTAATGTTGTAAACGTGTCTTGAACAAATACACATCTTTGGGGTTGATTTACTAAAGGCTAATAGACTGTGCATTTTGCAAAGTGCAGTAACTCTCTGCAAGTGCAGTTGCTCCAGAGATCAGTAAATGCATGGCTTCACTTTGCAAAGAGTATCCAATCACGTGCAAGGAAAATAAAAAAACAGCATTTTTGCTTGCATATGATTGGATGATGGAAGTCAGCAGAAGTTCTGCTCATTTACTAAGCTCTGGAGCAACTGCACTTGGGTTGAGTGACTCAGGGAGGCTGGATGACTCATTGGGCAGCATCTCTGGTGATTCCCCCAGCTTGCTGGAACCTTGGAGAAGTTTCCAGAAGAAGCTGGGTGGGGTCAAGGAAGAGCTCTCTTCATGAGGGCCCCAGCCAATCCCAAGAAAGACTGGAAGGGGGCAGGCGCCTCATAAATACTCAGGGGTCAGGCCAGCAGGGGGCAGTTGTGTTGGGTGGAAGATGGAGATGCAGAGGAGGCTGTCGTGGCTCTTGAGGGAGCTCCCCAGTCTGGGGGGTGACCTCGGGCCTGGTAGCTCAGGTTCCTCTACAACACATGGAGGAATCCCTGCCTGGATGCATGGGGGCAGGAGTGAGGACAACAGGAGCCAGCTAGCACATCCAGGAGACCTCCAGGAGAATTCAGCTGCAGTCAGATGGGCTGGCAGTGCCTGAAGAGGTGGTACTGGGATCGGTAGCCACAGGAATGTAGCGGGACACTGGACTTTTCTCTACACAACCAAAGAGATTCATGAGTGTTACAGCTGGATCTGTGTTTCCTTAATTAGAAGACTGAGTGGATATAGTGGTATATAGGAAAGCTGTCCCTGAAGTGTTCTTCTGGGAGTCAAGTGGGCATCCCATATTATCCTTAAACGCCATCCAAGTTTATTAACTCTCAATAAACATAAAAACAAAGTTGCTGGACTGTTTCCAGTCTCAAATGCCGCGTACACACGATCGGAATTCTTGTCGGAAAAAAACGTTGGGCATACACACGGTCGGAAAATCTGATGAAAAGCTCCCATCGGACTGTTTCCTTTGGAAATTCCAACCGTGTGCAAAAGAGTGCCTGTGGAAATTTGGCGTGCCTGGCTATGCAGGGTGGGGGATCCCATTCTACTTGTGGCTCCTACGTGGGGTGCGCTACAGAACTTTATAATAACACATACAAATTGGCAAACAGGCAGGATTCGTAATGCAGAAGAGACATGCTTCGTCCCTTCTACATTAAAGTTACTTACCTGCCTGTCCACCCCTGTACAGTAGACATGTGCAATTCGTTTAGTTACACATTCGTTATTCGTCAAAATTCGTTATATTCGTTCATTCGTATCGTACGAATGAACAAATGATTTAGTAAAAATTCTAACGAATAACGAATTATCTATACAAATGAATATGAAAAACAACGAAAATACGAAATAATTAAATTAGAAACAATGAAACTACGAATGAATGAAAATCCGAAAAACGAAAACGGAAACAACGAAAATACCGAACAAAGATTCAAAAATAACGAAAATCAAAATGAACGAAAAAATTCGTACATTCGTAACTTTTTTTTTTTGTTTGTTGATTTGTAATTTTCTGTGTGTCTTACAATGGCGCTGCTTAACGTGCTTCGAATGGATTCGTAAATTCGTTACTTTTTTTTGTTAGTTGATAAACGTGGTTGGGTCGGAGGCACTGTGTTTTGGTGGATTTTTGAGTTAAGTTCTGACTTGTGAGAGAGAAATTCTTTGTTTCTTAAACATGTAATAGCATTCACATTACATAAAATTATGAATTATGCTCCGATTACGAATCTACGAAAACAATGTTACGAAAGTACGAATAAATCAATCTTAAGAAAGTACGAATGTAACTAAATCTACGAAAATACGAATGCGTCTGAATACAAAATATAACGACAATACGAAAATAAGAATTTCGAATAAACGAAAATTAGACTAACGGAAAAACGAATCAACGAAAAAATAACTCTTACGAAAATACGAACGAGTCTGAATACGAACACCGACGACTTACGAAAATACGAACGAGTCCGAATACGAACACCGACGACTTACGAAAATACGAACGAGTCCGAATACGAACACCGACGACTTACGAAATTACGAATCGTTACGAATCAACGGAAACGAACAGAAACGAAACGAAACTAAACAAATGTTTCTATTGTGCACCTGTCTACTGTACAGTGAGCAGCGCACCCGCAGCTCCCTGTACAAATTTGGCAATGCCAAAGCTGACTGAACTTCTGCATATGCATGGGAGTGATGACCTCCCCACTAGGCCAATAAAAGCGATCAAGACCCAGAAGCCAGCCACTCAAAGATGTCAGTGGCCTCCAATGTGCATCACTGGAGGCAAGGTGAGTATAGATCCACTTTAAGTGCATATAACACAGATGGGTTCCGTTTAATTTATTGTTTTTGAAAAATGGATGCATTATTGGACTATTGAAATGTCCATAAATATTGCAACTGCTATTAACAAACATGCAACACATACTCATGCTCATACACTATTATGCCAAAAGTATTGGGACACCTGCCTTTACACGCACCTGAACTTTAATGGCATCCCAGTCTTAGTCCGTAGGGTTCAATATTGAGTTGGCCCACCCTTTGGAGCTATAACAGCTTCAACTCTTCTGGGAAGGCTGTTCACAAGGTGTGTCTATGGGAATGTTTGACCATTCTTCCAGAAGCGCATTTGTGAGGTCAGGCACTGACATTAGATGAGCAGGCCTGACTTGTGGTCTCCGCATTAATTCATCCTTAAGGTGTTCTATCAGGTTGAGGTCAGAACTCTGTGCAGGCCAGTCCAGTTCCTCCATCCAAAACGCGCTCATCCACACTATATTGCCAAAAGTATTGGGCCACCCCTCCAAATATTTTGGAGGAGGGGGATTATGGTGTGGGGTTGTTTTTCAGGGGTTGGACTTGGCCGCTTAGTTCCAGTTAAGGTAATACTTAAGGCGTCAGCATACCAAGACATTTTGGACAATTTCATGCTCCCAACTTTGTGGGAACAGTTTGGGGATGGCCCCTTCCTGTTCCAACATGACTGTGCACCAGTGCACAAAGCAAGGTCAATAAAGACATGACTGAGCAAGTTTGAAGTGGAGGAACTTGACTGGCCTGCACAGAGTCCTGACCTAAACCAGATTGGGATGAATTACAGTGGAGACTGTGAGCCAAGCTTTCTTGTCCAACATCAGTGCCTGACCTCACAAATGTGCTTCTGGAAGAATGGTTAAACATTTGTGGACAGCCTTCCCAGTAGAGTTGAAGCTGTTATAGCTGCAATGGGTGGGCCAACTCATTATTGAACCCTATGGACTAAGACTGGGATGCCATTAAAGTTCATGTGTGTGTAAAGGCAGACGTCCCAATACTTTTGGTAATATTATTATTATTATACAGGATTTATAATAATAATATAGTGTGTATATATATATATATATATATATATATATATATATATATATATATATATATATATATATATATATATATATATTGTAAAATATGATATGGTACATAAAATAAACACGAGCATAATAGTTTGGTGCTGTGATGCTGTGTTTTTTTTTTTTTTTTTAACCTAAAAAAATTGTGTTTAAACAGACAATGTATCAGGGCCTATCTGTACTACTGTGTTTATCTGCACTGACAAACTCATTTGACTCCCTGAAAACAAGCTACTCTAGAGATAATGCAATGAACAACATTTCATACATAACATTCTGCATGCATGTATGCAAGTGGTTTGCAGAGGTCTCAAGGGCCAGTTCCGTCATTTGCTGGCAAGAATGCCAAAACACACACTCCACCACTCTCCTGACCCTAGTGAGGCAGTACTGTAATTGAACACTCTTCTGTTTGTGTTCAATGAGCGGCTGAAAAAGGGCCTTAGAAGGTGTTCAATAAGTGGCTGGAACAGGGCCTTAGAAGGTGTTCACTGAGAGCAAATGCTTCATCCCCCACAAAAACATATGGCATAGCAGGACCCCTGGTTCCCGGGAGCGGACTGTTGTATGGTAGGGCCAGTCTCTTTTCTTGCAGCAGCTGTCCAAATGATACATGTGCAAATATGCTAGAGTCTGAGCCTATGTCGACATAAGTAAAATGGTAATTTTCATCTGTCATGGCAAACAATACAAATTAAAAAAAAAAAAAATTAATGATAAAAACTTCTGCCACTTGCTACTGGCTTAAGTATGTGGATATGTTCCCTTTCTATCGTGCCCACATAATTGAGAGAATTACAGCGCTGCCAGAACACATCCACTATCTTTGACCATTCTTCTGCTGTTGGTTTCCGGAAGAATACATGTTTCAGCACTTCCCAAATGACTGAACAGTTGTCCCAAATATTATAACTCGCTGTAGTTTTGCCCTCCATGAACTCAAAATGCAGACTTGACAGAGAATGTCCAGTTGCAAGGTATCTGAAAAAAAAATTGTATATGTTTTTCAGTGCAAACAAGATGGCTCTGTGGTCTTATACATCCTACATGTATGCAAAAAACTAATGCCGCGTACACATGATCGGAAATGCCGCCAGCAAAAGACTGATGTGAGCTTTTGGTCGGAAAATGCGACCGTGTGTACGCTCCATCGGACTTTTGCTGGCGGCATTTCCACCAGCAAAAGATTGAGAGCAGGTTCTCTATTTTTCGGTCGGAAAAAGTTCAGAAATTCCGATCGTCTGTACCAATTCCGATGCGCAAAATTCCTACGCATGCTCGGAAACAATTTGACACATGCTCGGAAGCATCGAACTTAATTTTCTCGGCTCGTAGTAGTGTTGTACGTCACCGCGTTCTTGACAGTCAAAAGTTCAGAGAACTTGTGTGTGCCCGTGGGTATGCAAGCCAAGCTTGAGCGAAATTCCGTCGGAAAAACCATCCCAGATTTTTCTGACGGAAATTCCGCTCGTGTGTACGGGGCATTAGAGATTTTTCAAACAATTCTGGAGATGAGAAGGTAAGTTATGATGAAAGGACATCTGTAATCTGTGTATCTTTTTACTTATTGGAATTATTACTAATTTTTTTTTTTTCATTTTGGATTTGCAGCACTGACCAGCATAGGATAATGATGAAGAAGACCCTCAGGAAGGATCTTCAGCACCAGGAGAGGACACCCCAACTCCTGTTTCCCCAACTTCTATGATTGAGGAGACATTGAAGGAGGAACATTTTCATGTATGCCAACATATAGAAGTGGAAGTGGCCCAAAGAGGCTGACAGCAAAAGAGAGTGACAAATAGTGCTGGGCAAGTAGTTTGGACCGATGGCTTTCCCCGCGGTGTCAGAGGGGGCAGGGTCACCCGTTTACATACATTTCTACCTCATTACCAATTTACACAGGGGGGGCGGGATCAGGGGGACCACTTGTCCCCCCCGCCCGCAAACCCCCATAACCACGGTGCTTTGGGGGGCTACCCCAAAGCACCCTCCCAGAGTTGAGGGCATGTGGCCAGGTATGGTTCAGGAGGGGGGCACTCTCTCGTCCCCCCTCTTTTTCCTCGGCCTGCCAGGTTGCGTGCTCGGATAAGGGTCTGGTATGGGTTTTTGGGGGGACCCCATGCCATTTTTTTTTTATTTGGCACGGGGTTCCCCTTAAAATCCATACCAGACCTGAATGGCCTGGTATGGATTTTGAGGGGGACCCCCACGCCATTTTTTTTAAAATGTTGGCCCGGGGTTCCCCTTAATATCCATACCTGACCTGAAGGGCCTGGTATGGCCGTTTTTAAAACTTTTTTTTGCATTGATACATGTCCCCTGGGGCAGGACCCGGGTCCCCAAACCATTTTTTATGACAATAACATGCATATTAGCCTTTAAAATTAACACTTTTGATTTCTCCCATAGACTTTTAAAGGGTGATACGCGGCTTTTGAATTTACTGCAAACACCCCAAATAGAACAGCCAATGTTCGAGTCAAACTCATGTTCAACCCTTCCCTAGTGCCCATCATTGCCACCCATCAGTGCCCATCACTGCCACCTATCAGCGCCACTTCTCTGTGCCCACCAGTGCCACCTATCAATGCCCTTCAGTGCCACCCATCAGTGTCACCTCTCAGTGCCCACCAGTGCCACCTATCAGTGCCGCCTATCAGTGCCCATCAATGCAGCCCATCGGTGCCCCTCAGTGCAGCCCATCAGTGCCAATCAGTGCAGCCTCATCAGCGTACATCAATGAAGGACAAAAATTACCTGTTTGCAAAATGTTATAACAAAATATAAACAGGTTTTGTATTTTATTTTTTAATTCAGTCTTTTTTATTTTTTTTGAACAAAAAATAAAAAAACTGCAGAGGTGATCAAATACCACCAAAAGAAAGCTCTATCTGTGGGAAAAAAATTATAAAAACTTCATTTGGGTACAGTGTTGTATGACTGCGCAATTGTCATTCAAAGTGTGACAGCGCTGAAAGCTGAAAAATTGGACTGGGCAGGAGGGGGGATTAAGTGCCCAGTAAGCAAGTGGTTAAAATCTACAAGACCATGTGACCTATGGCAGTTAGGAATGCAGTGGTTTCAGTGTCCTCTTTTTCCTATTCATGTACTCACCTTAGCCCAGACATCTTTGTGTACTTCAAAAACTCGTCATGTGCTCGCCGGTTGTTGTAAAGCACCCAGAACTCCCCTCTCTGTTGTGTATCTGCAATGACTGGATGCACCCAATATCGTCTTTTCCTCCTCTTCCTCAGCTTCTTCTTCAAGCAAGACGATAGCTGCTGCTGCAGCAAGAAAAATGAGATTGCAGCCATCGCGGTCCATGTACTCCACACACACAGGACATCAAAACTCAGGTTTTTTTTTCCAATTGGGCCAAAAAAAAAATGCATAAAAAAAAAAAAAAAGAGAAAACACATCAAAAAAAAGTGTCAAAAACATGTGTGCCAAACGCTAAATGCACTGCAAAAACGGATCAAAAGCAAAGTGCATAGGTGTGAACCAGGCCTTCTTACATGGGAACTATGGGAGTGACATTTTGGGTCCTCCCTTGGAGACTTCCAGTATATATTGTGATTACCGTATATACTCGAGTATAAGCCGAGATTTTCAGCCCTTTTTTTAGGGCTGAAAGTCCCCTTCTCGGCTTATACTCGAGTCAGTGCGGTCTGCCTACATGAACAGCTTGTCATGTAGACAGATGGCACTGTTCAAAAGCCGCGCCGCCTTCTCCCGCCCGTCCGTGATAGGCGGACACTAATTTTCCCAGCAGCGCAGTGTTCCGCCTATCACGGATGTTCTCTCATTCTCATCTCATGGACGAGGATGAGAGAATATCCATGATAGGCGGAACACTGCACATGACTGCTGGGAAAACTGAGTGTTCCTCCTATCACGGACGAGGAGGAGGAGGAGGCGCGGCTTTCAAACCTGCAATGGCGCCTCGCGCCTCAGCGTGTACGCTGATCGGCAGGACAACCGAGGGACACCGCACACCGGACAGCGGCCCCCGAGGGACACCGGACAGCGGCCCCCGAGGGACACGGGACAGCGGGACACCGGTTCGATCGGCACAGGTAGGCTGCACTGGGGACACGGGGGGGTTGTATAGGACACAGGGGACATGTAGATGGGCATTTGGTGACACTCTTTTCCACTTACAGTAGCTGCTCCATTTCCCCCCCTCGGCTTATACACGGGTCATTAACTTTTCCCATTTTTTTTGTGGTAAATCAGGGGCCTCGGCTTATACTCGGGACGGCCTATACTCGAGTATATACGGTATGTCTTTTTGTGCTGTTATCTAGTACTCGAACGTAAGTTCATATAATGAAAATAATATGTTATGGTACAATGTTTTTTATGTTTATTATCAGATGTATTAATTCATATAAATATTGCAGAGATCCTTTCAGACTTTTAACAGCTGCCGACCCCCTGAGGAAGACTAAAATCGTTGAAATGCGTTGAGGTTCTGAGTGTCATTGACATCTGTTTACACTGTATACCTTATATTCTGTGTTTTTCAAGCTGGTACAGTATATATTGGTTCAGCGGTTCTACTGTTACATGTGACATTATAGCAATCTTAACATTTTCAAATTGCTTGAACTTGACTGGCCTCCAGTATGCCATTAAAGGTCATGTGTGTGTGTGTAAAGGCAGGCGTCCCAATACTTTTGGTAATATAGTGTATTTTCGTTTTGTTAGACTGCTTTCATTTCCTTTGGTAATGCTTTCATCTGTCCTTCCTCTTGTGGGTTTATCTACTACCTTCTATGTGGGATTGAAAAGAAGTAACGAATGAACACGGCTTGTTATCCACCATCTGAATATTATATAGAGAAAACTCATTTGGAAGGTTATTTCTTATGCGGCGTACACACGGCCGGAATTTCCGATGGGATCCTTTCTTTGGATTTTCCGACCGTGTGTATGCCCATCGGTCTTTTTCTGTCGTAATTTCCAACGGACTTTGGATTGAGAACCTGTTCTTAATTTTTCAGACGGAAAACCTTTCTATCGGATTTTCCGATCGTGTGTATGCAATTCCGACACGCAAAATTCCGACGCATGCTCGGAAACAATTTGACGCATGCTCAGAAGCATTAAACTTCGTGTTTTATGCCGCGGTGTTATTGACCGTCGGAATTTGGTGTGACCGTGTGTAGGCAAGACAGTTTGAGCGAAATTACATCGGAATTCCAATGGGAAAACCATCAGAGCTTTTTCTGACGAGAATTCCGACCGTGTGTACACGGCATTATCCTTCCATCTTAGGGACTATAATCTCTGCCCCCCCCCCCCACCCCAAAGCACCTCATTCCCATGTTGATGGGGACAAGGGTCTCTTCCCCACAATCCTGGGTTGTGGTTTTGGGGTCTGTGACTGGGGGTGGGGTTATCAGAATCTGGAAGCCCGCTTTAACAAGGGGCCCCCAGATCCCAGCTCCCTATGGGAATGAGTATAGAGTAAGTGCAGCACGTTAAAATAAAGTCCATAATGCCACGTACAGTACACACGGTCGGACTTTCCGGCAGAAGAAGTCAGAAGGAAACTTTTCATCGGACATTCTGATCGTGTGTGGGCCTCATCTGACTTTTTTTTTCGAAAATTCTGACGGACCTAGAAATAGTACATGTTCTAAATTTATCCGACGGAACCAATTCCTATCGGGAAAACCGCTCGTCTGTATGCTGGTCCGACGGACCAAAAACAACGCATGCTCTGAAGCAAGTACGAGACGGAAGCTATTGGCTACTGGCTTTTGAACTTCCTTTTTCTAGTCCCGTCGTACGTGCTGTACGTCACCGCGTTCTAGACGGTCGGACTTTGGTGTGACCGTGAGTAGGCAAGACCGTTTCAGCGGAACTTCCCATCGGAAAGACCGTCGGTGTTTATTTCCGACGGAAAGACCGGTCGTGTGTACGCGGCATAAGTCTTGTATGGAATAAATTCCAACAGTGTGGAATGGAAACACCTCGTGAAGTAATGGACGGGTCTGCAGCCCTGGACAATCAAGTGACAAATCCTCCACCATCAAGTAGATGTGCTTACCGGCTAAGGTGGACCTCTGAATCAACAGATGGTCAGCTGCGCTTGTATCCACATAAGGGATGAAGATGGTCAGTCAATCCAGCAGAGACGCATGTAGTGATGAAAAAGGATCCAGGATCGGGATGAGAGACACAAAAACACGATCTAAGTGTACTCCGTAACCATTGTTTATTTAAAAAAGTGATTGCACCGAATAGTAGGTAGCTGGTTATATATATATACATATATATATATAAAAGTAAGCCCCCAGGTGATGTCACCGACCCAGAATGCACCAGTCCGTAACCTCACAAGGACGGCGGTAAGACCAGATGACGCCACCAGTTGGCCCCACCCTTACCTATATAAGAACTGTCAAACGACAGAAGAGGCATTTGACGGTGAATGAGCGTGGAGTGATTTTTAGTTTTCTTTTTCGGGTTCTGGCAGTGTGGCGGGGTCATAATTGATGATAAATTTACATCAGGGGGCATTGTTTTTTTGTTATTGTTTATTTTTTAATAAAGGAATTGTCTCTGTGTTTTAATTACTTTTTGACACTTTTCTTGGTGAATGGGTAGGGGTGCTATGTACCCCATACTCATTCACATGGGGGGGGGGATCTGGGGGCCCCTTTCTTAACCACTTCAGCCCCGGACCAATTGGCAGCCAAAGGACCAGGCCCCTTTTTGCGATTCGGCACTGCGTCGCTTTAACTGACAATTGCGCGGTCGTGCGACGTGGCTCCCAAACAAAATTGGTGTTTTTTTTTTTTCCACAAATGGAGCTTTCTTTTGGTGGTATTTGATCGCCCCTGCGGTTTTTATTTTTTGCGCTTTAAACAAAAGAAGAGTGACAATTTTGAAAAAAAACACAATATTTTTTTTACTTTTTTCTGTAATAAATATCCCATTTTAAAAAAAACAAACAATTTTTTTACTCAGTTTAGGCCGATACGTATTCTTCTACATATTTTTGGTAAAAAAAAATCACAATAAGCGTATATAGATCGGTTTGCGCAAAAGTTATAGCGTTTACAAAATAGGGGATAGTTTTATGGCATTTTTATTAATATTTTTTTTTTTTACTAGTAATGGCGGCGATCAACGATTTTTATTGTGACTGCGACATTATGGCGGACACATCGGACAATTTTGACACATTTTAGGGACCATTGTCATTTATACAGCAATCAGTGCTATTTAAATGCATTGATTCCTGTATAAATGACACCTGCAGTGAAAGAGTTAACCACTAGGGGGAGGGGAGGGTTATGGTGTGTGACGTGTGTGTTTTTTTAACATTAGGAGGTGTGGCTGACGTCTGACGTCACTGATCGGCTTTCCCGATGACAGGGAACAGCCGATCAATGACAGGCAGAGTGGGAAGCGCGGGGAGAGGTTTGTTTCCACAGACCTCTCCCCGTTCTTCAGCTCTGTGACCCGATCGCGGGACACCAGTGGCGATCGGGTCCGCTTAAAGGTAACCATCCTCACCTGTGATCTGTTTGCTTGTAATTAGAGTGTGTGTATAAAAGGTCAAGGAGTTTCTGGACTCCTGACAGAGTCTAGGGTGACCACGTGTCCCGAATTGCCCGGGACAGTCCCACATTTTGCTGGGAGGGATCTGTGTGTCCGATGATGTATTCCAAGAAAAGGTTTTTTTTTGTAGCAAGCCATAAATCTCAAAGATAGGGGGTTGGGGTCTATGTGCCCCATGATGTCTTCCAGAGGCGGCTCTCTCATTAGGCGGCCGCCTAAGGCCTCGCACTCACAGGGGCCTCGAGGCCGCCTAATTAACCTCTGCTCGATCACTGGACAAAACAACAGTGTCCTGGAATGAAACTGACACTGCCACCCACCCCCAGGGTTGATCTGATTCCCCCCAAAAAAAGGCAGCCACATTGCCGCTTTACTCACTGACAGTACTTGTCCTGGCCGGGAATGTCTAGAGGCACAATCCCCACCCCCTGCTTGTGATTGGAGAAATCATGAATCCCGCCTCTTGCGTGTAGAGCCATCGTTGGAACAAGGTAAAACGGGTCTCGGCCAGCCAGGACAAGTACTGTCAGTGAGTAAATTGGCGATGTTGTGGCCTTTTTTGAGGGGCGTGATCAGTGCTTCTGGGTAAAGCGCGCAGCCGCCGCCCCAGCTGTGCTGTGATTTGTTACAGCGCAAGCTGATTTTTAGGAAGGGGGGGGGGCGTCCCTAAATGGCAGTTTGGAAATGTGGTCACCCTATGACAGACCCTTGCATCTTTCATCCAGTGCTGCACTGACATTTCTGGATTCTGAGTCATGGGAATAGCAAAATAATTGTCAAAGGATCTGTGGGAAAAGGCACTTACCTGCTATGTGAAATGGTTTTGCAAAGAGCAGCCCAGATCTTCCTCTTCTTGGGTCCCTGGCTGGAGCTCCTGGCCCCTCCCTCTTGTTGAGTGCCCCCACAGCAAGCAGCTTGCTATGGGGCCACCCAAGTCAAACTGCAGCCTTAGACACGAAGCTGTGGTTTGGCCACGCCCCTATATCTCCTGATTGGCTAACTGAGTTTGATTGACAGCAGCGGGAGCCAATGGTGGCTGAGACACTTGTAGACATCACTGGATAGAGATGGGGTTCAGGTAAGTATTAGGAGGGCTGAGGGGGGCTGCTGCACACAGAACCCACCTCCAAGCACTGCCCCTTGTTTCCACCCCATGCCCACCTCCAAGCACTGCCCATTGTTTCCACCCCATGCCCACCTCCAAGCACCGCCTCTTGTCTCCATCCCCTACCCACCTCCAAGCACCGCCCTTTGTTTCCACCCCCTACCCACCTCCAAGCACCGCCCCTTGTTTCCACCCCATGCCCACCTCCAAGCACCGCCTCTTGTCTCCATCCCCTACCCACCTCCAAGCACTGCCCCTTGTTTCCACCCCATGCCCACCTCCAAGCACCGCCCCTTGTTTCCACCCCATGCCCACCTCCAAGCACCGCCTCTTGTCTCCACCCCCTACCCACCTCCAAGCACCGCCCCTTGTTTCCACCCCATGCCCACCTCCAAGCACCGCCCCTTGTTTCTACCCCATGCCCACCTCCCAGTACCTCCTCTTTTAGAGAAAACAGAGCCAAGTATAATTTTGTGGTGCGAAGTAATTTGTATGGAAATTGGTAAGTATAGTAAGAAAAGCAGAAAAAATTAATTCCAGGCAGCCAGCAACAATATCCCTCCCAAAGCAAAAATAGACACCCCCAACAATAACAGATCACCCCAGCAACAATAGACCGTTTGCAGCAAAATACTGCCTCGCAACAACAGAACCACCCCAGGAACAATAGACTAAACCAGCGACAATGGATCTCCCAGCAGACTTCATTAATAGACCCTCCAGCAGTCAGCAACATTAGACCCCCTCCCCAACAGTAGATCACATCCAGTAACAATTGACCCCTCCTCAACAGTAGATCACACCTAGTAACAATTTACCCCTCCTCAACAGTAGATCCCACACAGTAATAATTGACCCCCCTCCTCAACAGTAGATCACACCTAGTAACAATTGACCCCCTCCTCAACAGTAGATTGCTCCCAGTAACAATTGACCTAGTAGCAACATAAGACCTCCTAGCAGCAATAGACCCTTCCCCCAACAGTAGTTCCCTCAGAAACAATAGATCCACTGAAAGCCAGCATTAATAGACCCTCCAGCAGCCAGCAACAAGAGACCCCTCCCTCAACAGTAGATTGCTCTAAAAAATGATTGACCCACTAGCAATTAGACCCCTCCCCTAGCAACAATAGACCCCTCCCTCAACAATAGACACGTCCCCACAGCAACAATAGATCCCCTGAGAGCCAGCATTATTAGACCCTCCATCAGCCAGAAACAATAGACCCATCTCTCAACAGTAGATCACTCTGAGCAACAGGTGACCCACTAGCAACATAAGATCCCCCCTCAGCAACAATAAATCCCCCAGCAGAGGGCATCATTGGACCCTTCAGCACACCCCACTACCCCTTGCCATTGGATGCATTCAGTGCTGAAGGTACCGGAACTGCGTTTCCCCGCATTTCAGCTGAACGAAAGTCCTGGTCAAAGTACTTCCCCCACAGTTAGAAAGCACTCATATGAAACACATTTAACCCTTTGATTGCCCCTGATGTTAATCCCTTCCCTGACAGTGTCATTTATACATGCATTTAGTATAGCGTCACAGGTTCCCAAAAAAGTGTCACTTGCAATGTCACAGTCCCGCTATAAGTCGTTGATTACTGCCATTACTAGCAAAACATATATATATTTATATATATATATATGTTTATGGGAGCTGAACATGAAAAAACAAAAGTCCTATTTTTAAGGATTATATTATTATTATTATTATTATTATTATTATTATTATTATGTAGCGCTGACATGTTTTTGCCTATTAATGGTATGTTAATGTTTTACAATGTAAGTCTATGGTTAATTCTATAGCTTAGTATTTGGCGCCATCTAGCGGCCAAATACAGAAAGTGGACTGGATAACTTTTGTTTTCAGCATTAAACTGAATACAGGAAGTGACTGTTGTTTTGACCAGAAGGTTGACCCTTTTTACCCAGGAGGCTTAGTGACCTACCCATGAACACTCTCTCAAGCCGTGCATGCTGGGTAGGACATAAAGGGAACCTGAGCGGCCATTTTAGGTCTCTGGGGATCGCATGGCCTGCCTGTGAGGATCTGTGCAGAGGCCTCCCGGAGACAGCGGCATACAGCCTTTGCGGAGTTTGTTTGTGCAAGTGACCTGATGGTGCCTGAAAGCCAGTGACCGGATTGGAAAGATCCGGAGACACTCATCTGAGCATCGGAGGATCGGGTTCACCCAGCGGAGCAGAACAGAGCGACGGGCCAAGCTGACGGAGAAGCAAGCTGCAGTCACCGGACCAAAGCTACTAGGAGCTCCAGTTGGTTAGCAGGTTACAGCCCACAAGTTGTTAACTTTTGTACGCAGTTAGACTCATACACAGGCCTCACTGGGATTTATAGTTCCACGCAGGAGGAGCAGAGCAACTGACATTGAGTAGGCTTGAGGCTTATCTACTCTGACTTCCTAAGCCTTGTAATATAATTACTGAAGTTACATCAGGAGCATCTTTACCTCAACTTGACTTACTTTAACCTGTGGATTACAAATCCCAAGGAATTACTTTAGCTAGCGAAGACAAGAAGATCAAAGACTAAGTAATTTAAGTGAGATCTTACGCATAGCAAAAGTAGGGGGAGCTTCCGGGTATATACATATATATATTGTTTGAAATTGTTTATATTGAAATCCATTGTGCTGTTGTCCTATGTTGGGATGACAGCACAATTACTGTAATTACCTTTTGAAACATATTCACAGTAAAATATATTTGGTTAAGTATTCAGCTTGTGTGGAGTGTTGTTTTCTCCCAGCAGGTGGAGTCAGTGGATCCTGAGGTTACAATACAGGTGTATTGTATTATATTATATTGTATTGTATTGTATTGCACCACAGGGAATTATGGTGTGGGGGTTGTTTTTCAGGGGTTGGGCTTGGCCCCTTAGTCCCGGTGATGGGGACTCTTAAGGCATCAGCATACCAAGACATTTTGGACAATTTCATGCTCCCAACTTTCTGGAAACAGTTTGGGGATGTTCCCTTCCTGTTCCAACATGACTGCCTACCAGTGCACAAAGCAAGGTCCATAAAGACATGGATGAGAGGGTTTGGGGTGGCCTGCACAGAGGCTTAACCTCAACCTGATAGAACACCTTTGAGAAGAATTAGAGTGGAGACTGCGAGCCAGGACTTCTCATCCACATCAGTGCCTGACCTCACAAATACGCTTCTAGAAGAATGGTCAAACATTCCCATAGACACACTCCTAAACCTTGTGGACGGTCTTCCCAGAAGAGTTGAAGCTGTTATAGCTGTAAAGGGCGGGCCAACTCAATATTGAACCCTACGGACTGGGATGCCATTAAATTTCATGTGTGTGTAAAGGCAGGCGTCCCAATACTTTTGGCAATACAGGGTAGCTGTACCTGCAGCATTTATCTGTTGAATGTCAGATTCCCTGATTTTTACACATACCCCCAAGTTTTCACCTGACTGACTAACTGCTATGCCATACCTCCCAAGTTTTTGAGATGGGAATGAGGGACATCTATTAGCAAAAGTATGGACACCCACCTCCTTAACCACTTCAGCCCTGGAAGGATTTACCCCCTTCTTGACCAGAGCATTGTTTGCAAATTCGTCACTGCGTCGCTTTAGCTGACAATTGTGCGGTCGTGCGACGTTGTACCCAAACAAAATCAACGTTTTTTTTTATTTTTTGCTCTATAAACAAACAAAGAGCAACAATTTTGAAAAAAAGGCAATATTTTTTTACTTTTTGCTGTAATAAATATCCCCCAAATATATATATATATATATATATATATATAAAAAAAATGTCTTCTATAGTTTAGGCCGATATGTATTCTTCAATTTAATACATGGCAGTTTTGCCATCCCAATGGAATGTTTTCATTAGAGACGGTTTTGTATTTCCACATCCTGTTGGATGAGGTGGAACTTGTTCATTCAGAATTTGCGGGCATTCTGTGGAACTACAGAGCTCAGAGGAACCTCAAACCACCCTCAATTGGGAAAAGGGTGGGGGGTTAGTTGTAGGAGTAGTAAGTTAGTAAAAAGACAGACATGCTGTTTCTTGAGAGCAGACTTGCACTCCAGAAAACATGAGGAGACATTGAAGGAGACTGACAAACCTTCTTACACACACACACACACAGATATATTTATACAATCTTCATTTCAAGAATAAGAAGCTTATCGATGCTATTTTATATTCTACATTTTGACACTGTTTTTGTAATATTTTGCTATTTTTATTCTTAAATCAATTGTGGAGTTTTTACACGAGAACGGATTTTCTTGGAACTTTCCTCATCGATATGAATTATTGAAATATAGTTAATAATACAGTAATAACTTGATTTCTACATCTTGGCGGTCAATTTGGTGTGACCGTGTGTAGGCAAGACAGTTTGAGCATGGAATTCGGTCAGAATTCCGTCGGGAAAATCATCAGAGCTTTTGACGAGAATTCCGATCGTGTGTACGCGGCATTAGATTGCACACAGGTGGACATCATATCACTAATTATGTGACTTCTGAAGGTAATTGGTGGCACCGGAGCTTTTTATGGGCTTCATAACAAAGGGGGTGAATACATACGCACATGGCAATTATCAGTTTTTTTATTTCTGAAAAAATAGTTTTATGTATATAATTTTCTAATTTTACTTCACCAACTCAGACTATTGTGTTCTGATCCATCACATATAATTCAGATTAAAAAAAACATTGGACTAAGGGCTGTAAGGTAACAAAATTGGTAAAAAGCCAAGGGGGTGAATACTTTTGTATTTATTATAGCAAAAAGTAAAAAATATTATGTTTTTTTTTTCAAAATAATCGCTATTTTTTTGTTTATAGAGCAAAAAAATTTAAAACGCAGAGATGATCAAATACCACCAAAAGAAAGCTCTATTTGTGGGGAAAAAAAGGACGTCAATTTTGTTTGTATACAGTGTTGCGCGACAGCGCAATTGTCAGTTAAAGTGGTTGTAAAGTCAAAAAAGTCACTTTACATTTAATTTATTTGTCCATCGCTATTTGCAATCGATTGCTAATAAATACAATTTTTCTGACCTGCATAATTTAGGAGTTACAGGTGTTTTTGTCTGTGAAGATCTCAACAGCGCATGCGCCCGATCCCCGTTCGTTCCGGCAGGCAGAGCCTCTGCCGGCTAAATTCTTTGTTTATGTCGGGGCTGCGTCATTTCCTCCTGTAGACGTCAGCCCCGACATCCCGCGAGCTCTTACCCCAAGAGAATCATCAAGTGACCTGGACGTATCACGTGACCTGGACGTATCACCTGACCTGAACGTCACATGATCCGGCGAGAGCGAGACAGAGAGAGAGAGAGAGAGAGTGAAGGCGCGAGATTAGAAGACGGACGGGAAGCAGAAGAAAAAGAAGAAGAACTGGAAGAGTGACAATGGTCACAGCCTAAAAGTATTGTACATAGAAATGTATTCAATTAATCGTTTTTTAATATTGTATAAATTAATTTTAATAAAATATTTTATTTATTTTTTTTTTTCCCACATCAGCAATTTTCAAGAGATTATTGTTCAGCTTCTTGTTCATTTATATCTCTCGTTATATTTTACATCATTGTGGAATTTTATTGCTAAGAATTTTAAGTCGTGAAGCCTATCATATAATATTTATTTTAATCTCTCTTAGATTTCATTACTCTTTTATAATATGTGAGGTTTTTCTTTTTTTTTTTTTTTAACGAAATCTTGTATTGTCTTTTTTTTATATATATTATTATTTTAAAAACTGCAAAAAATATAAAATTATTAAAACATGCTTTTTTTAACTTGAAAATTAATTTTAAAATATCTCTCTCTCTCTCTCTCTCTCTCTCTCTCTCTCTCTCTCTCTCTCTCTCTATCTCTCTCTCTCTCTCTCTCTCTCTCTCTCTCTCTCTCTCTCTCTCTCTCTCTCTATATATATATATATATATATATATATATATATATATATATATATATATATTTATATATATATATGGATGTATAGGTGTGTACATAGAAATGGCCTGGATATTGAGCAGCCAAATCTTCCGGGGCTGAAGGGGTTAATATGTGACAGCACACCTCCCTCCCTCCTGGCAGAAAACAGAACCATCTAGATTTTCAGCCTGCAGGAGCCGTCAATAAGTACATAACATCTATCAAGCAAATCCCAGCATGGCCTGGACACAAAGCACTATGGAAGCCCCGTATATTGATATCATATCAGTGAAACAAAGACTGCCAATAATGAGAAAAGATATAAAACATCAGTAGAAACATTTGTACATTTTCATAAAATGTTACAGCGAAAAATAAAGACAAGCCGTTATATTTTCTCTTTGTTGAGTTATACAGAGAGAGCAAAGATGATACAAAGAGACTTACAGTTCACAAATAGTAGAAGGTTCAGGTGGAAGAAACAAACCAATATTGCTATCGTTCACATTTTCCACATAGTTGTTATAAAAGTGAGCAGAGACCAATCCTCCGATAATGACATCTCCCTCCTGGTAATATTCATACTCAAACATTGGCTTTGTCATATGAAGTCTACAAGAAGAGCTCCGGGTCAGTGAGAGACCATAGTATGTGATGGGAAGGAGAAGTATCATCAGATAAGAGACACAGAAGAGAGGAGAACATTTCATGGCACACGGCAGATCCTCTCAGTCACCAGCAGGTCCTCTCAGTCACCGGCAGGTCCTCTCAGTCACCGGCAGGTCCTCTCAGTCACCGGCAGGTCCTCTCAGTCACCAACAGGTCCTCTCAGTCACCGGCAGATCCTCTTAGTCACCGGCAGATAATCTCCGTCACCGGCAGGTCCTCTCAGTCACCAACAGGTCCTCTCAGTCACCAACAGGTCCTCTTAGTCACCGGCAGATAATCTCCGTCACCGGCAGATCCTCTCAGTCACCGGCAGATAATCTCCGTTACCTGCAGGTCCTCTCAGTCACCGGCAGGTCCTCTCAGTCAGCGGCAGGTCTTCTCAGTCACCGGCAGATCTGCTCAGTAGGAGACACAATCACCAGAGCTTTATACACATCGCCTGACACCGATTTACACTACAGAACAAAGAACCGAAGAATAGTAACTTCGGTCTGAAAATATGAAATCCATATCAGACAGTGTAACTAATAAAAAGTGTCAAGTTGGTTTATTCTTATATTTCTTATTCAGCACACGTTCAGTAATTCAGAATTATATTTATTAATTTTCAAGATCTACTTAAATATACTCTAAAATATATACCGTTGTAACCTGGGGGACAGGTAGCAGGTACAAAGCTCCCTGGGATGAGCTGTGTATTTAGGCACAGATACCATAATCCGCTGAGGTAGTGAAAACAGTGCTGAGTTTATTGGTGTTAAATACAAGTCCATACACAAGTACTGCACAGTCTTCCAGAAAACATATCAGAACAGAAATAACAAAACAAAAGTCCTAGCCGTGTCTCGGCTCTAACTATACCATACACAGGCCCTAACTACCAGGCTGAGCAAGCCTACCGCTTGTCAGTTTCTGTATAGAGTTTTAAAGCGTTTTACCAACCTTTAGCTCCTCACAAACCATCAATGTCTGTGTGTCCCAGGCAGAGAGCAAATGCTGTCTGCTCAGGTGAGCTTAAATTAGCCTGGGGAAGAGGACTAAGATCCGAACTGGATTATGTATCAGAGACCTCTGAATGTGTATGAGAGGAGCCTGGGAGACGTATAAATCCCGAACAAGACTTCTCCTGGCTCTCTCTGGGACGCTCTGTATATATATATATATATATATATATATATATATATATATATATATATATATATATATATATATATATATATATATATAGCACTGACCCCCGAAGGAGCTGCTGGTTTGAATTGGGCCTGCACTCTACTGAGAAACCCCACTAACTTAACTCAGTCCCCTTGGCACAGCTGTGGTGCAATATTATACAGTACAATGTAAAACAATGCAAAGTACCTGTAATACCCTCAGGATCCACTGGCTCCACTTGGTGGGGAAAAGCAGTATGCCACACAACTGGATACTTAATCAGAAATATTTTTACTGGTAAATATTTAAACAGGTGATTACAGAAATTGTGCTGTCATCCCAACATATATATATATATATATATATATATATATATATATATATATATATATATATATATATATATATATATATATATATTTCAGTATAAAACAATATAAAATGTATAATTTTCTATATAAACCTGGGAGCTCCCCCTACTTTAAAGCTATACGTGAGATCTCACTTAAAGTACTTGGTCCAGATCTTCTTTCTTCGCTAGCTAAAGTCACTCCTTTGTTATTTGTAAGCCAAAGTCTGATAGAGGGTTAAGCTGAAGTGCTTCTGGCGTAACTTCAATAACTTACTTACAGCGCTTGAGGCGCCAGAGTAGATGCTCAGTGTCAGTTGCCATTTTAAATGACAACAGTGGAAAATTCCTGGGAAAGTGGTCGGGCTACAGCAACATGCTTGAGTTCTTTGTATTGCAGTGCTGAGATACATTTTCTTATGTGTCCTGCCTGTGAGCACAGCAGTGTTAATTTTGGCAGAAAATTTCGATTTACTTTTATGCCGCGTACACATGACTGGACTTTCCGGCAAACTAGGTCCGATGGGATTGGTCCGACGGACCAAATATGACGCAAGGGCAGCTATTGGCTACTGGCTATTTTTTTGTCCCGTTTACGTCACCATGTTGGAACCAACGGATTTTTGACCAGACTTAGTCTGTTCATATGTGGCCAAGTCCATTCGGAAAGTCCGTTGGAACGCCGCCAAAAGTCCGTCGGGAAGACCGTCGGACCTAGTTTGCCGGAAAGTCCGGTCGTGTGTCTTAGGACTAAAATGGCATTTTAGTTTTAGTCCCATTTTAGTTTTCTGCAATTGTTTTAGTTTTAGTCGAATTTTGTCGACTAAAATCTCCAGTACATTTCAGTAGACTAAAATCATTTTAGTCCACTAAAACTAATTTTAGTTATCTAAAATTGAATTGGTGTAATTAAATTATAATGCATTATTTAGGCATTTCTCTACAATTATATACGGCTGGAGTGAAAAATCAAATATGTTATTTATGGTAATGTGGTATGAACATGCACTACAGACCAGTGTTCATTTTGACGTCAAATTTCAATTTAGTTTTAGTCTAATGCCGCATACACACGACCAGACTTTCCGGCAGATTAGGTCTGACGGTCTACCCGACAGACTTTCGATAGAGTTCCGACGGACTTCCGAACGAACGGACTTGCCCACACACGAACGGACTAAGTCCGTTCGAAAGTCCGTTCATTTTGAGCGTGATAACATAAAACAGGACTAAAAAAGGAAGTTCAATAGCCAGTAGCCAATAGCTTTCCTTGCATCATATTTGGTCCGTCGGACCAGCATAATGACGAACGGTTTTCCCGATAGAGAATGAGTCCGTCGGACAGATTTGAAACATGTTCTATTTCTAGGTCCGTCTGATTTTTTTTTAATATAAAAATGATCAGATTATCCCACACATGATCGGAATGTCCAATGGACTGATCCCTCGGACCTAGTCTGACGGAAAGTCCGGTCGTGTGTACGCGTCATTAGTCTTTTGACTAAAATGTACTTTTAGGTTTAGTCATATTTTAGTCATCACAATTGCTTTAGTTTTAGTCGTATTTTAGTCATCTCCATTGTTTTCGTTTTGGTCGTATTTTAGTCATCTCAAGTGTTATAGTTTTAGTCGTATTTTAGTCGACTAAAATGGTATTAAGTTAGTCGACTAAAATGTTTTTGTCAGTTTTAGTCATAAAAATTAACACTGGTGCACAGATCTTTACACCCAAAAACCATTTTAGGGACCAATATCTGTCTGCAACCACTGACTGATAGCGAACTCTTCAATGGTCATCACATTATCTTCTGTTTTTCTTTTAATTGAGGTCTTCTCCCTTACATGACATGTACAGCGGGGCAGTCTAGTGCCTCAACTGGTCACCTCCATCCAATGGTACGTCCTTCACCCTCTCTAATCCAAAGATATGACCAGGAAAGCACTTTAGTTGTAGCCTTCCCTGCCATGGTTTGCTTGGTCAGGGCAAGAAAAGCCTTACAAGAAAAACAGAAAATAATGTCAAAAAATAAAAAAAAAATGATATTTATAGATTTAGCTGCCATAACCCCTGCGGGGCGACCTTGAATTTTCTGGGCTTGCCAATTACCTCCTCGTAGCTCGTCGTTCGTTGTCTAGGGGTTCCCAGGGTTAGTACCCAATAACTTCAGAAGCTGACACACAAAAGTCCTTTTGAGGATTTTTATTTTTCAGGGATAACATCCAACAATAACACAGTCTAAGATGGGAATAGAGGGCACGGGGGATAAAACTCAGGCACTTTGAACTGTTGACATCCACTGAATGTCTCTTAGATAGCCCAGAGAGTAGCCACTTAGATTTAGCAGCCAACATGTGATACTGAAACTTTTCAAAGTCTCTGCCACAGGAACGTTTGATGTAACAAGGAGGGGCCATCTATTGATGAGCCCCCCACCCACTTACCACCACCTCTAACCCCCCACCCACTTACCACCAGTATAACTGCTGCCGTCACTGACCAACAAACAACTAACGCCACAGCCTGAAAGGGGGATCCCCTCACCCTTGATGGCACCTCCACACCCGCAGGGCCGCCTGAATACCCTCCTGCAGACCCAATGACCAGAGGTCAATGCCCACATCTGTAAGATGCACTCCATCCCGCCTCAAGTACATACCAACATTTACTTCCAACTCCCGGTGGCGAACCACTAGGCCACCTTGCCATGCTATGAACCGTCCCACCACTTTATTGACCCGATTCTGGCTTTATTAATCCTAAACACCGACCTGGCCATGCGCCAGTTGGTCCTGGCTACCATATCCGACCAACACTTCAGGTGGTCTATCTAGCCAGGCGTATCTCTCAACCTCCGGGACCACCCTGCCCCACATCATACCAGGCCTACCTAACCACCTGATAACTGCATCCCTCCTGGATATGCCCAGCTGTCTCCCACCTGGTCTCACGTCCCCCCTCCTGGATATGCTACTTTATGCAGTACCCCTACATACCCACCAATCTTACTATTGGCACTTTAATTAAAACCACAACCAAACTTTTTTTTTTTTTTTTTTTATATTATTCACACACCAACTGTGCCGAACATAACTGCGGAATCGCTGAGATTCCCATCTCCCTAACTTTTGCACATCCGCTTCATCCAACCCACACCTGGCGGCTTCCGTAGCTGCCCCAATGCGGAAGGAGTGTGAAGCGTAGGCGTTGCTATCCAAACCCAACCTCCCCAAACACTTTCTCAACACCGCCACAAACTGAAATTTTGACAAGTACCGTCCATCCGCATGTATCTAGCAGCCAACATGTGATCCTGAAACTTTTCAAAGTCTCTGCCACAGACTAGGTTGTAACTGAAGATAAGTAGGAACCTTTCCCACAGTATCTGGATCTCTCAGCCTTCTTGGTGATACTGTGAGAAGTGTGGATTCTCTAGTGTCCATACATCTGAGCTCCCAGGATCTTACCGAGCAGCCAGCTTCTTGGCCCTCCTCCGAAGAGTCCTCCCCGGTCACTTGTATGAGTTGCCGTGTCCCTCCAATACCGAGAGCACACCGGGACACCTCCGAATCCTCCTTCAGTTACTGGGCCTCGAACTAGCCAGTTCCGAGGCTCAGGAACGGACGGATCCCCACTCCCGACCATGAGGACCTCTGGGGCTGGTCAGGGTGACCATGCCTATGGGGACGGCAGACACTCCTGGGTCCGGGACCTCTCACGGGGTTGGCCCGGACCGGAACCAGGAATCAAAGCAGCAGCCGAACCCCGAACACGTGACTTCAGCCTTTTTAAATACCCCTTCCCAGACTACACAGCGGGGCCAGACACGCCCACTGATTGGCTCCCGGAAAGATTGGTACCTAACTAGTCCAACCAGGCTTGGTTCTCAGCCTGTCAAAGGTGCCTCACTGCACCTATGACCAAGCGGAACTCCAGTACAGCCCAGCCCGACTGACACCAAAGTAAAAGACCTGTACAATTAACCTCTGTTACAGTTCTGGAAAACTAAATTTACATATGTATAGCGCACACTTAGTCAAGTGTCGGCGCTAAATATAAAAAAATTTAAAAAAATAATAAAACCCATAACAAAACAGTGATGGGGGATGGGAAAATGATTGGGTCTGGACCAGCTTTTGTCTATCTCTACTATCAAAATGAAAGTTTCTGCCTTTTGCGGGGTCTCTGGTGAAGATCCGGGGTGTGAACTTAGACTCGGTTCCTCAGTCCTTTTTGTGGCTCCCACCCTCTCCAATGTACAGATAGCACAGAGGGTCTACTATTCAGTCCATCCATGGAAGTCTGGTTCTCTCTGGCCTTCAGAAATGGACTTTGTAACCCATTAGAGACACCCCTCTCTCTACTCTCACCTAGGTGACATTCCTTGTAGCCATCACCTCTGCCAGGCAAAATATCAATATTTTTATTACATTGCTTCCCTGTCTTCTGGCTCTTTTTTCAGGAGGGGGTTTGTTTGCTTTCCTTTTCTCTCTTTTATGCTGAACTGATTTTTTTTGGAGAAGAGGGCTTCTCTATAGAAAAGTGTGCTTTTGTTTAAAGCGGGGCTCCACTGCCTCCAACGTTTTTTTTTTTTTTGTGCCTTTTATAAACAAATTATTTTTGCAATTTGCTACTTATATGTCCCGTTTTTTGAAGTTTTCCCATTGCTTTTTTACAATCTAATGCCGCGTACACAAGGTCGGAATTTCCGATGGAAACAGTCCGATGGGAGCTTCTCAACGGATTTTCCGACCGTGTGTACGCCCATCGGCTTTTTCTGTCAGAATTTCCGACGGACTTTGGATTGAGGACCTGTTCTCAATTTTTCCGACGGAAAACCTTTCTATCGGATTTTCCGATCGTGTGTAGGCAATTCCGACACGCAAAATTCCGACGCATGCTCGGAAACAATTCAGCGCATGCTCGGAAGCATTAAACTTCCCTTTTATAGTGCTGTTGAATGTGTTTTATGCTGCTGTGTTACAGACAGTCGGAATTTGGTGTGACCGTGTAGGCAAGACAGTTTGAGCAAAATTCCGTCGGAATTCCGATGGGAAAACCATCAGAGCTTTTTCCGAAGAGAATTCTGACCGTGTGTACGCAGCATAAGAACGCTTTATAAAAATCCTCTCCACAGTTGTCATCTTGCCTGTGGGCATGTGAAGCCCACAGGCATTCTCTTCCTGGATTCTGTGACGTGCATCTCCCAGAAAGCATCTCCCGTTCTATCTTAGATCTCGCGCATGCGCAGTAATATTTACATAGGGGCGCCGTCAACAGCTTGGGTTACCATCACGTCACGTCACGTCATGACGTCACTTCAGGGTTCTAAATCGCGCGATGACTCGCGCCAGGCCGCCGCACAGACTCCTGGGAACAAGAAAAAAGGGTCCCAGGAGACAGTGTGGCACAAACTAAGTGTCGACATAGCCGCAACAACCCCAGCCCATACCCGCAATCCCCCGAACCCGGAAATGGTCAAGATCAGCAGAAAAAAAAGGTAAATCTAAAATTTTTTGTCAGATTTATATATAATTGATAAAAATAATATTAGGGAGCTATTGATTAGAAATCGGGTGGAGCTCCGCTTTAATGTGTGACTGACTCCATTTGTCTATATGGATCCGAGTTACCCGGCTGATTTTTTATAAACAACAAGCGCTCTATGACCAACTTATCCATTGAAGAGGTCCGACTTATAAGGTGAGTGGATGACGGATTGGGGGGTTCATGAAGAGATGGTTTGAAGAACACAAAGGAGCTTCTTCCATGTCACTGAGGAAGAGATTTATTGCACTTAGTAATGTGGGGGGACTTATTTTCCAATTTTTTATATGATTTAGGGGAATTTGATCATTTTGAATCTTCTTTGGCACTTTTATTGTGGGATGAGTTTTTGTATGTTAAATCATTGGGGATCTATGTGTTCACCTTACACTGTTTGGCACTTTATTATTCGCACATTTAATATGTTTTGTGTAAGAGTGATTGTATTTATTTGAGGAATAGTGAATAACCACTTCAGCCCCGGACCAATTTGCAGCCAAAGGACCAGGCTCCCTTTTTGCGATTCGGCACTGCGTCGCTTTAACTGACAATTGCGCGGTCGTGCGACGTGCCTACCAAACAAAATTGGCGTCCATTTTTTCCCACAAATAGAGATTTATTTTGGTGGTATTTGATCGCCCCTGCGGTTTTTATTTTTTGCGCTATAAATAAAAATAGAGCGACAATTTTGAAAAAAATTCAATAAATTTTACTTTTTGCTATAATAAATATCCCCCAAAAATATTTAAAAAAAATTTTTTTTTTCCTCAGTTTAGGCCGATACGTATTCTTCTACATATATTTGGTAAAAAAAAATCACAATTAGCGATTATTGATTGGTTTGCACAAAAGTTATAGCGTTTACAAAATAGGGGATAGTTTTATGGCATTTTTACTAATCATTTTTTGTTACTAGTAATGGCGGCGATCAGCGATTTTTAGTGTGACTGCGACATTATGGCGGACACATCGGACAATTTTGACCCATTTTTGGGACCATTGTCATTTATACAGCAATCAGTGCGATTAAAAATGAATTGATTACTGTAAGAATGTCACTGGCAGTGAAGGGGTTAGTGTGACCTATGTGTTTTTTTACTGTAGGGGGGCGTGGCTTGGCGTGTGACATCACTGATCGTCTTTCCCTATGACAGGGAACAGACGATCAGTGACAGTGTCACTAGAAAGCAAAGTGTAAACAAACCTCTCCCCGTTCTTCAGCTCTGTGACCCGATCGGGTCCACGGGTCCCACGGCCACGGAGCTCAGGACCGGGTCGCGCGCGTGCCCGCTGGCGGCGCGTGCGCGACCCACGGCTGAGCTCCTAAAGGGCAACGTACCTGTACATGCTTGTGCCCAGCCGTGCCATTCTGCCGACGTACATCGGTGTAGGGCGGTCCTTAAGTGGTTAATAATATATAATATTTTGGGGTTTATTTTTTAGATTTGTTTTAATTTTATGCAGCGTTATTCTTATCCCCCGTACACACAATAGGATTTTCCGACAACAAAATCCATGGATTTATTTTTGACGGATGTTGGCTCAAACTTGTCTTGCATACACACGGTCACACAAATGTTGATCGGAAATTCCAAACGCCAAGCACGCGGTGACGTACAACACGAAACGGATTTTGTTATCGCAAAATTTAAGATCCAGATGTCAAATTTTGTGTGATGGAAATTCCGATGGAAAATGTCCGATGGAGCCTACACACGGTCGGAATTTCCGACATCAAGCTCCCATTGAATATTTTCTGTCGGAAGATCCTATCGTGTGTATGGGGCATTAGTGTGTATAATTTGAATACTTATAGGAAGGTATTGAGGGATTGTTACTTCTAATGCCCCATACACACGGTCGGATTTTCCGACGGAAAATGTCCTATCGGACAATGTTGTCGGAAATTCCGACCGTGTGTGGGCTCCATCGGACTTTTTCTGTCGGATTTTCCGACGGACAAAGTTTTATCTCCTGCTCTCAAATTTTCCGACAACAAAGTCCTATCGGACTTTTTCCGATCGTGTGTAGCGAATTCCGACGGACAAAGTGCCACGCATGCTCAGATCACATTACAAGACCAAAGCTATTGGCTACTAGCCTCTACGTAGTCCTGTCGTAGGCAACAAACGTCACCACGTTCAGAATGATCAGATTTTCCGACAACTTTGTCCGACCGTGTGTATGCAACACCAGTGTCGGACAAAATCCGTCGGAAAAAATCAGACGGATTTTGTGGTCGGAATTTCCGACCGTGTGTACGATGCATTAGAAGTAACAATCCCTCAATACCATCATATAAGTATTCAAATTAGACCCCTTTCACACCAAGGGCGTTTGCGCTATAGCGTTAGAAATAGCGCCTGCAATCCACCCTAAAACAGCTGCACCATTGTCTCCAGTGTAAAAGCCGGAGGGCTTGCACACTGCAGCGGTGCGCTGGCAGGACGTCAGGAAAAGTCCTGCCAGCAGCTTCTTCGGAGCGATGAAGGAGCGGTGTGTTTACTGCTCCTCCCCCGCTCCTCCAGCGAATGGGGCAGCGCTGTAATATAGCCGGCAAAACGCCGCTATTGTGGCATATTGCGGGCGGTTTTAACCCTTTCTTGGCCACTAGCAGGGGGTAAAAGCGCCCCGCTAGCGGCCAAAATGTGCCCCAAATCCGATGTTTTTTAGCGGCCTTTTACCGCCGACGCTATGGGCGGCATGGTGTGAAAGGGGTCTTAATCTTTTTAGCTTTTTCATTGATACGTCTGTCTAGAACAGTGATGGAGAACCTCGGCCCCCCCGGATGTTTTGGAACTACATTTCCCATGATGCTCATGCACTCTGCAGTGTAGTGGAGCATCATGGGAAACGTAGTTACAAAATATCTGGGGTGCCAAGGTTCACCATCACTGGTCTAGAAGATCTTGGAGCTGGCAGAAATACCCTATTATGGGGCCCTTATGGGTAAGAACATTCATTTCCAAAACCTATTAAGCTAGCATATTTCTAATGGTTACCATCCTAATAAAACCAACGATTGATCAATGAGTCCCTGGAACCTGTTTATAACTTTGGAAGTTTTCATATTGGGACCTGGCGAGGTGTGGGGTAGGGGTGTTGTCTCTGCAGCATTGTATGGGGAAGACGAGTACTCCCTTGTGGCAGAAGTTTACAAATATATACAAGGAGAAAGATTTATTATTAGGTCCTATAAAGAAAATATCCTTTAAAATGAACTCAACTTATCACTTAAAATGTGAACTTAATGAGAATTAGACATGTGCACAACAAAAAAATTCGTTTATTTTCGTTTCGTATTTTTCATTTCCGAAAAAAAATATTTTTTTTTCGTTTCGTTTTTTTCGTTTCCGTTGATTCGTAACGATTCGTACATTCGTAAGTCGTCGTTGTTGATATTCGTAACGATTCGTACATTCGTAAGAGTTATTTTTCGTTGATTCGTTTTTTCGTTTTTAATTTTCGTTCATTAGTTTATTCGAAATTCGGACGCATTCGTATTTATTCATACATTTGTAACATTCGTAGATTCGTAATCGGAGCATAATTCATAATTTTATGTAATGTGTATGCTATTATTACATTTTAATCATTTACGAATCGAAAAAAAAAAGTTACGAATTGAAAAAAAAGTTACGAATGTACGAATTTTTTTGTTCAATCCATTCATTACGAATCGAAAAAAAAATAAAAAGTTACGAATAGAAAAAAAAGTTACAAATCGAAAAAAAAAGTTACGAATGTACGATTTTTTTTGTTCAATCCATTCGAAGCGCGTTAAGCAACGCCATTGTAAGAGACACGGAAAATTACCAATTCAACAAAAAAAAAGTAACGAATGTATTCGTAACTTTTTTTTCTATTCGTAACTTTTTATTTATTTTTTCGATTCGTAATGAATGGATTGAACAAAAAAATTCGTACATTCGTAACTTTTTTTTAGATTCGTAACTTTTTTTTTTAGATTCTTAACTTTTTTTTTTCGATTCGTAAATTATTAAAATGTAATAATAGCACACACATTACATCAAATTATGAATTATGCTCCGATTACGAATCTACGAATGTTACGAATGTTACGAATGTACGAATAAATACGAATTTCGAATAAACTAATGAACGAAAATTTAAAAACGAAAAAACGAATCAACGAAAAATAACTTTTAGGAATGTACGAATCGTTACGAATATGAACACCGACGATTTACGAATGTACAAATCGTTACGATAATGAGCAACGACGACTTACGAATGTACGAATCGTTACGAAAATGAACAACGACGACTTACGAATGTACAAATCGTTACGAATCAACGTAAACGAAAAAAACTAAACGAAAAATTTGTTACGAATGTACGAATTTTTTTGTTCAATCCATTCATTACGAATCGAAAAAAAAAAAAAAAGTTACGATTCGAAAAAAGAAGTTACGAATGTACGAATTTTTTTGTTCAATCCATTCGAAGCACGTTAAGCAACGCCATTGTAAGAGACACGAAAAATTACCAATTCAACAAAAAAAAAAGTTACGAATGTACGAATTTTTTTGTTCAATCCATTCATTACGAATCGAAAAAAAAAAAAAAAAGTTACGATTCGAAAAAAGAAGTTACGAATGTACGAATTTTTTTGTTCAATCCATTCGAAGCACGTTAAGCAACGCCATTGTAAGAGACACGAAAAATTACCAATTCAACAAAAAAAAAAGTTACGAATGTACGAATTTTTTTGTTCAATCCATTCATTACGAATCGAAAAAAAAAAAAAAAGTTACGATTCGAAAAAAGAAGTTACGAATGTACGAATTTTTTTGTTCAATCCATTCGAAGCACGTTAAGCAACGCCATTGTAAGAGACACGAAAAATTACCAATTCAACAAAAAAAAAAGTTACGAATGTACGAATTTTTTCGTTCAATCCATTCGAAGCACGTTAAGCAGCGTCATTGTAAGAGACACGGAAAATTACGAATCGCAAAAAAAAGTTACGAATGTACGAATTTTTTCGTTCAATCCATTCGAAGCACGTTAAGCAGCGTCATTGTAAGAGACACAAAAAATTACCAATTCAACCAAAAAAAAAAGTTACGAATGTACGAATTTTTTCGTTCATTTTGATTTTCGTTGTTCCTGTTTTAGTTTTTCGGATTTTCTTCTGTCGTAGATTCGTTGTTTCTAATTTGTTTTTTTCGGATTTTCGTTGTTTTTCGGATTCGTTCGATTCGAACGATTCGTTATTCGTTAAAATTTTTAGCGAATCGTTCGTTCATTCGTACGATAACGAATGAATGAATATAACGAAAAAAAAACGAAAAACGAAAAAAAAAAAAAAAAAAAAACGAATTGCACATGTCTAATAAGAAACACAAAATGATTGATTGATGTGAGACTGGATGAAGGTGATGTGATCTCCGGTGATCATACTATTGACATGCTTGTTACATCCAACCGTGGCTCTGAATCATGCATAGGTGAAATCTGGGAACCCCTTATGGTAAGAAGCTCACCTCAGAGCGTGTGACCAGCTTTTACACTGAGTGAAAGCACGCATATGAACCACTGTAGGGTTCTCAGCTGTTTCACTGGATCAGTAGTGTCCTCAGTGCAATGATCTCAGAGGCACATGAAAAAGGAAAAAGACTAATAGTGCAATACCGTTTTACAAAATTTAATAGACAAGTTAAAAAACATTCCCCCGCCGGGGTAATCACATGTATAAGGTGCGTCAGTGCACCGTACTTCATAAGGCTCAATAAAATGCTGTACAGTATGGGTATGGCTTGTATCCCCTCCAGTCAGGTGTACTGTCTCTTGCTCCGTCCAGGCCCCTCCCCTACGCTTTCTCTATACTCAGGGTGTGGCGTATCTTCCTCAGGGGGGAAACTCAGGGTGTGGCGTATCTTCCTCAGGGGGGAAGATCCAGATATAACTATAGATTAAGATACAGATTATCTAGTGCATAGCCATTCCAGCGCAACAAATTTATCTTAAGTTACAAATTATCCGAAATAACGAATGCCGTATCCAAACAAATGGAACGTAATGAATTAATAATAATAAATAACAATAATAATAATAAAAACTTTTTTATTATTATTATTATTTACTATTAATTTGTTCCGTTCCATTTTGTTTAGATGCGGCATTCGCTATTTCGGATAATTAGTAACTTCAGATAAATGTGTGTTCACTAACAGTCAAATTTGAAAGGAAATTACAATACCTATAATTTAATAGTAAGGCCCCTTTCACACCGGGGCGTTTTTCATGCGGTGCAGCGCTAAAAATAGCGCCTGTTCACCGCATGAAAAAATCCGGCCCCTTTAACTCCAGTGTGAAAGCCGGCGGGCTTTCACACTGGAGCGGTGCGCTAGCAGGATGAAAAAAAAAGTCCTGCTAGCAGCATCTTTGGAGCGGGATAGGAGCGGTGTGTTCACCGCTCCTATACCGCTCCTTCCCATTGATTACAATGGGAGACCGCGGTAAAACCGCGGCAATACCGCGGTTACCGCGGCAATACCGCGGCTACGGCGGCGCTCTGCGGGGGGTGTTTAACCCTTTTTCGGCCGCTCGCGGGGGGTAAAACCGCACCGCGAGCGGCCAAAAACCGCGGTGAAAACGACAGTAAAGCAGCGCTAAATATAGCGCTGCTTTACCGTCACCGCGGCTCACCGCCCCAGTGTGAAAGGGGCCTTGGTTACTATTTCAGATTTTCTAATTTTTGGGTTTTCGGATTGTCTAATTTCCAAATTTACAAATGTACTAATTTACGAATGTACGAATTTACGAATGTGCGAATGTACGAATTTTAGACATGTGCACAATAGAAAAATGTGTTTATTTTCGTTTAGTTTCGTTTCCATTGATTCGTAACGATTCGTACATTCGTAAGTCGTCAGTGTTCGTATTTTCGTAAGAGTTATTTTTTGTTGATTCGTTTTTCCGTTAGTTTAATTTCCGTTAATTCGAAATTCGGACGCATTCGTATTTTCGTACATTTAGTTACATTCGTACTTTCGTTAGATTGATTTATTTGTACTTTCGTAACATTGTTTTCGTAGATTCTTAAATTCATAATTTTATGTAATGTGTATGCTATTATTACATTGTAAGAGACACTGAAAATTACGAATCGCAAAAAAAAAAAAAAAGTTACGAATGTACGATTTTTTTCGTTCAATCCATTCGAAGCACGTTAAGCAGCACCATTGTAAGAGACACGGAAAATGACCAATTCAACAAAAAAAAAAAAGTTACGAATGTACGAATTTTTTCGTTCATTTTGATTTTCGTTGTTCCTGTTTTTGTTTTTCGTATTTTCTTCTTTCGTAGTTTCGTTGTTCCTAATTTGCTTATTTTCGGATTTTCGTTGTTTTTCGGATTCGTTCGATTTGAACATTCGTTAAAATTTTTAGCGAATCTTTCGTTCATTCGTACGATAACGAATGAACGGGTATAAGGAATTTTAACGGAAAACGAAAAAAAAACGAAACAAATTGCACATGAATTTACGAATGTACGAATTTACTAATTGCGATCATAACTAATGAACCGAAAAATGAAAAAAAAAAGAATAAAACGAAAATGAACACATTTTTTGGCAGTGCACATGTCTAATGTTTAGATCATCATTGATTTAAGTGTTCTACCTTTTACAATAAACCCGTAAGTTTATGGTTTTACACTATGAGGTGTTTTTTTTTTTCTTTTTTGAATGGTGGAGACCGTGATTGTATCTGGTGACAAGGTGGAACGTAAGCTGAGAGTGACAGTGCCAGGCCTGTTTGACTGCACTTAGTCCGGTAAGAGTATCCTAGTTTTTTTATCGGTGGTGGATGCACAATCTGTGGTGGTTTCTTACTGGATGGTGGTTAATCCTTCAGATGTCGACTATACTAGACATGTGCACAACAAAAAAATGTGTTTATTTTCGTTTCGTTTTTTTCGTTTCCGAAAAAAATCGTTTTTTTTTCGTTTCGTTTTTTTCGTTTCCGTCGATTTGTAACGATTCGTACATTCGTAAGTCGTCGTTGTTCGGATTCGTAACGATTCGTACATTCGTAAGTCGTCGTTGTTCGGATTCGTAACGATTCGTACATTCGTAAGTCGTCGTTGTTCGGATTCGTAACGATTCGTACATTCATAAGAGTTATTTTTTTGTTGATTCGTTTTTTCGTTAGTTTAATTTTCGGACGCATTCGTATTTATTCGTACATCCATAACATTCGTAACATTCGTAGATTCGTAATCGGAGCATAATTCATAATTTGATGTAATGTGTATGCTATTATTACATTTTAATAATTTACGAATCGAAAAAAAAAGTTACGAATCGAAAAAAAAAAAAGTTACGAATCGAAAAAAAAGTTACGAATGTACGAATTTTTTTGTTCAATACAGACACGGAAAATTACAAATCGAAAAAAAAAAAAAGAAAAAAAAAAAAAAAACAGTTACGAATTGAAAAAAAAGTTACGAATCGAAAAAAAAAAGTTACGAATCGAAAAAAAAAGTTACGAATGTACAAATTTTTTGGTTCAATAGAGACACAGAAAATTACAAATCGAAAAAAAAAAAAAAAAGTTACGAATCGGAAAAAAAAGTTACGAATCGAAAAAAAAAAGTTACGAATCGAAAAAAAAAGTTACGAATGTACAAATTTTTTGGTTCAATAGAGACACGGAAAATTACAAATCGAAAAAAAAAAAAAAAAAAAAAAAAAAAAAAGTTACGAATTGAAAAAAAAGTTACGAATCGAGAAAAAAAAAGTTACGAATCGAAAAAAAAAGTTATGAATGTACAAATTTTTTGGTTCAATAGAGACACGGAAAATTACAAATCGAAAAAAAAAAAAAAAAAAAAGTTACGAATCGAAAAAAAAGTTACGAATGTACAAATTTTTTTGTTCAATCCATTCAAAGCACGTTTAGCAGCGCCATTGTAAGGGACACGGAAAATTACCAATTCAACAAAAAAAAAGTTACGAATGTACGAATTTTTTCGTTTTTTATTCGTACATCCATAACATTCGTAACATTCGTAGATTCGTAATCGGAGCATAATTCATAATTTGATGTAATGTGTATGCTATTATTACATTTTAATTATTTACGAATCGAAAAAAAAAGTTACGATTCGAAAAAAAAAAGTTACGAATCGAAAAAAAAGTTACGAATGTACGAATTTTTTTGTTCAATAGAGACACGGAAAATTACAAATCGAAAAAAAAAAAAAAAAAAAAGTTACGAATCGAATAAAAAAAACTTACGAATCGAAAAAAAAAGTTACGAATGTACGAATTTTTTTGTTCAATAGAGACACGGAAAATTACAAATCGAAAAAAAAAATAAAGTTACGAATTGAAAAAAAAGTTACGAATCGAAAAAAAAAAAGTTACGAATCGAAAAAAAAAGTTATGAATGTACAAATTTTTTGGTTCAATAGAGACACGGAAAATTACAAATCGCAAAAAAAAATAAATAAAAAAGTTACGAATCGAAAAAAAAGTTACGAATGTACAAATTTTTTTGTTCAATCCATTCAAAGCGCGTTTAGCAGCACCATTGTAAGGGACACGGAAAATTACCAATTCAACAAAAAAAAAAGTTACGAATGTACGAATTTTTTCGTTCGTTTTCGTTTTTCGGATTTTCTTCATTAGTACATTCGTTGTTTCTAATTTGTTTTATTCGGATTTTCGTTGTTTTTCGGATTCGTTCGATTCGAATGATTCGTTAATCAGATTCGTACGATTCGAACGATTCGTTACGATTCGTTATTCGGATTCGTACGATTCGAATGATTCGTTTATTCGTACGAAAACGAACGAACGAAAATAACAAAAAAAACGAAAAACGAAAAAAAAACTAAACGAATTGCACATGTCTAGACTATACCTTCAATTTCATCATTGAATTAGATTCAGTTATTTGTGATCTCATTTTTAGACATGTGCACTGACAAAAAATTTGTTCGTTTTCGTTTCATTCAGTTTTTTTGCTTTTTTCGGAAATTCGGAAATTTGAAAATTCGGAATTTGGAAATTTCGGGAATTTTCACATTTCTATTTTTCGGATTTCCGAATTTCCAAATTTGGAATTTTCGGATTTCCGAATTTTCTAATTTCGAATTTTCGGATTTCCGAATTATCAAATTTCCGAATTTTGGATTTTTGGTTTTTCGGAGTTCTGAATTTTCGGACTTTCGGAACTCCGAATTTCCGAATTTCCGGATTTTCGGAATTTGGGAATTCAAAGATTGAAAATCCCAAAATTTGAAAATCTGAAAAAAAGAAAGAAAATCTGTTTAATTAATAACTAACTATTAAATTAACGAGTAAGAATTTATCCGAAGTTACAAATTATCTGAAATAACGAATGCCGCATCTAAACAAATGGAACGGAACAAATTAATAATAAAATAATAATAAATAATAATAATAAATAATTAATAATAATAAAAAGGTTTTATTATTATTATTGTTATTTATTATTATTAGATTGTTACGTTCCATTTGGTTAGATGCGGCATTCGTTATTTCAGATAATTCGTAACTTCGGATAAATTCGTAATCGTTACGTTCATTTACAGACAAATTTGAAAGGGAATTCCAATACCTATAATTTAATAGTTAGTTATTATTTAGAATTAAACGGATTTTCTCTTTCTTTTTTTCAGATTTTCTAATTTTCAAATTTTTGAATTTCCGAATTCCGAAAATTCGAAAATCTGAAATTCGGAAATCCGAAAATTCGAAATTCGGAAATTCGTAATTTCGGAAATTCGCAAATTCACAGTTTTGTGTTTTTCCCCTCACAGGTTATTACTAATTCACAATGTCATTTCACATTTATGGACTTTTTAGTGTTTTCACTTTATGAATTGTATGTATATTCATCAATTGTTTTTTGCACCTAGCACTTTATCATTCGGATGATTTATTTGCACATTTAACCACTTCAGCCCCGGACCAATTGGCAGCCAAAGGACCAGGCCCCTTTTTGCGATTCGGCACTGCGTCGCTTTAACTGACAATTGCGCGGTCGTGCAACGTGGCTCCCAAACAAAATTGGCGTCCTTTTTTTCCCACAAATAGAGTTTTCTTTTGGTGGTATTTGATCGCCCCTGCGGTTTTTATTTTTTGCGCTATAAACAAAAATAGAGCGACAATTTTGAAAAAAATTCAATATTTTTTGCTTTTTGCTATAATAAATATCCCCAAAAAATATATAAAAAAAAAACGTTTTTTTTCCTCAGTTTAGGCCGATACGTATTCTTCTACATATTTTTGGTAAAAAAAAATCGCAATTATTTATTGATTGGTTTGCGCAAAAGTTATAGCGTTACAATACAAAATAGGGGATAGTTTTATAGCATTTTTATTAATATTTTTTTTTTTACTAGTAATGGCGGCGATCAGCGATTTTTATTGTGACTGCGACATTATGGCGGACACATCGGACATTTTTGACACATTTTTGGAACCATTGTCATTTATACAGAAATCAATGCTATTTAAATGTATGGATTCCTGTATAAATGACAGTTGTAGTGAAAGGGTTAACAACTAGGGGGCGGGGAGGGGTTATGGGCTGTGACGTGTGTGTGTTTTTTAACATTAGGGGGCGGGGCTGACGTCTGACGTCATTGATCGGCTTTCCCGATGACAGGGAACAGCCAATCAATGACAGGCAGAGTAGGAAGCGCGGGGAGAGGTTTGTTTACACAGACCTCTCCCCGTTCTTCAGCTCCGTGACCCGATCGCGGGACACCAGCAGCGATCGGGTCCGCTGGTCCCGCGGCCGGGGTCACGGAGCTCCCGACCGGGTCGCGAGCGCGCCGCTGGCGGCGCGCGCGACCCACGGGCAGGCAACTTAAAGGGGACGTACAGGTACGTGGTTTTGCCTGCCCGTGCCATTCTGTAGACGTATATCTACATGAGGCGGTCGGGAAGCGGTTAAGGTGTTACATATTTTGTTTGCATATTTGTACAATGTTTTCAGTATTTCACATATAAAAGGAGATGTTTAACATTTATCTCCTGGGAAGGTGGAGAGTGAAATCTTCCCTCTCTTGAAGGGTGATGGGTGTGTCTCGGGTATCTGACACTTTAGGATGATTTGAATACTTTGTCCTCCTCCGGTCACTGTGGTTCCTCCTCACTAAGTGACTACATTGTTCTATAGTATATGTAATGGATTGTGGGAGGAACTACTACACCCAGCAGGGGACAAGGTTTCCAACAATCCCAAAGTGTCTGATACCAGCGGAGTCCAGAGCAGAAATTAGACTCACCGTCCACCAGAGAGGTAAGTATTAAATATTTAAATTTAACAGTGTTCAGTCTCAATAACAAAATATTAAAATGAACAATAATAGCGATAATGCTATAACTAGCGGTAACCCAGTGTTGCTCCATACTTATTCGTGGATAATAGACATGTGCAATTTGTTTCGTTTTTCGTTTTTTTTTTCGTTATTTTCGTTCATTCGTTATCGTACGAATGAACGAACAATTCATAAAAAAATTTAACGAATAACGAATCGTTCGAATCGAACGAATCCGAACACAAAGAAAATCCGAAAAAAACAAATTAGAAACAACGAATCTACGAAAGAAGAAAATCCGAAAAACTAAAACAGGAACAACGAAAATCAAAATGAACGAAAAAATTCGTACATTCGTAACTTTTTTTTTTTTGTTGAATTGCTAATTTTCCGTGTCCCGTAAAAAACGAATCAACGAAAAAATAACTCTAACGAAAATACGAATCGTTACGAATACGAACGCCGGCGACTTACGAAATTTACGAATCGTTACGAATCAACGGAAACGGAAAAAAAAAAAAACGAAACGAAAAATAAACAAATTTTTCTGTTGTGCACATGTCTAGTGGATAAGTGTTTTTGTATTCAGGTCGGGTCTGAACAGAATTATGTAACATTTTGGGAAAAATATACAACCAAGAAGTCCAGAACTTGAGGCAATTATAGCAAAAACCTCCACAGCCACCATGTATTTCCCTCTGGTGCTCAGATAGGCCGGGATCATGGCAATCCAGACACTGCAGAACACCAGCATGCTGAAGGTGATGTACTTGGCCTCATTAAATCTGTCCGGTAATGTCCTGGCTAAAAAAGCGATAATGAAGCTCACAGCGGCCAGAAGCCCCATATATCCCAGGACAGAGTAGAAGCCGATAATTGAACCCTCATTACATTGAATGACGACCTTCCCCTGATAAGAGTGAGTGTCCCGATCCTGGAAGGGGGGAGAAATAGACAACCAAGTGACACAGGTTATGACTTGAACCAGTGAGAAGACACAAATGATAGAATTGGGCAGTTTGGCTCCCATCCATTTCCTCCAGGGACTCCCAGGTTTGGTGGCTTTAAAAGCAATACACACCATGATACTTTTGGCAAGTAGAGAAGAGACGGCAACTGAGAAGATGACACCAAAAGAGGTGACACGGAGCATGCAGGTCACATCTACCGGATGGCCGAGGAACAAGAAGACACAGAGGAAGCTCAGCATGATGGAGACCAGGAGAAGATAGCTCAGGTCCCGGTTATTGGCTTTAACAATGGGGGTGTCCTGGTAATGTATAAATATCCCCAAAATCAAACCAGTCAGAAGACAACAGAGGATGGAGACGGCTGAAAATACTCCAACAATGGGATCATCAGTGTAGGAGAGAAATTCCACCACTCTTGGCACACACCGATCCTTCTTCTCGTTTGGCCATTCATCATCAGGACATTTCATGCAGTTTTCACTGTCTGCAGGAAGAACAATACAAACACAATGAGCATCGGGGTCAGAGCTTCTGAGAAAATGATATGTTTTGTGTTGTCTCACAGATAGCAATGGGATTTGCCTCAGTGCATTGTGGGAGAGGTAAATAAAATATAACAAATGGAGGGATGTGGCTGGCAGTCGAGTGCGATGGCCGCTCACTGACTGGGCTCTGCACAGCAGGAGCAGGGATTGCTTGTCACTAGCGATCCTGCTCCACTCAAGTCACAGTAACACACGGAAATGTCAAGGAAGAGGGAAGAGTGGTGGAAGCCTAGGACAATTACACAGTTGCCCCCTCCTCGCTGCTCCTCCAGCATGGTGGCGCTACTCAGGATCGACAGCACCATGTCACAGTGTGGCAGGGAGAGAGGAGAGGGGCGGGTGGCAGTGCCTACCAGCATCCTAGGAGGATTTTTTTCACAGACCTCCTCTTCCTTCACCAGCTCAGCCAAGTCTAGACCCGGAATGGCACCACCAAAGCCTGCACCTACTGAGGCGAGGCCAGCTGTCCATATTTCTGGGGATTCTAGTGCCACTCATTCCTCCATAACTGCATTTCCCACTCTTAATCAACCCACTATGGATATCACATTGAAGGAAATGCTTGTGTCTTTACGCAGCTCTGTTTAAGCAAATCTCACTTCTTTGGTCCACCAATTTAAAGGCATCAGGGTTAGCCACATTGCAGAAATGTGCCACCACGTTCAATGAGCTGGATTATGCTCGCAATGAAAGAGAGGAAGATGTGGAGTGGCTCAAGGCTAAAATGAGGGACCTGGAGGACTGCTCCAGACGTAACAATGTTTAAATCCAAGGCATTCCAGAAACCATTCAGCAGAATTGAGAAATTATTAGACATGTGCAATTCGTTTAGTTTTTTTTTCGTTTTTTTTTCGTTATTTTCGTTCGTTCTTTTTGGTACGAATGAACAAATCGTTCGAATCGTACGAATCCGAATAACGAATCGTTCAAATCGTACGAATCTGATTAAGGTATCATTCGAATCGAACGAATCCGAAAAACAACGAAAATCCAAAAAAAACAAATTAGAAACAACGAACGTACTAATGAAGAAAATCCGAAAAACGAAAACGAACGAAAAAATTCGTACATTCGTAACTTTTTTTTTTTTTTAATTGGTAATTTTCCATGTCCCTTACAATGGTGCTGCTAAACGTACTTCGAATGGATTGAACAAAAAAATTCGTACATTCGTAACTTTTTTTTCGATTCGTAACTATTTTTTTTTTTTTTTTTCGATTTGTAGTTTTCTGTGTCTCTATTGAACAAAAATCTGAAAAACTAAAACGAACAAAAAAATTCGTACATTCGTAACTTTTTTTTTTTTTTAATTGGTAATTTTCCATGTCCCTTACAATGGTGCTGCTAAACGTACTTCAAATGGATTGAACAAAAAAATTCGTACATTCGTAACTTTTTTTTTCGATTCGTAACTATTTTTTTTTTTTTTCGATTTGTCGTTTTCTGTGTCTCTATTGAACAAAAATCCGAAAAACGAAAACGAACGAAAAAATTCGTACATTCGTAACTTTTTTTTTTTTTTTAATTGGTAATTTTCCATGTCCCTTACAATGGTGCTGCTAAACGTACTTCGAATGGATTGAACAAAAAAAATCGTACATTCGTAACTTTTTTTTTCGATTCGTAACTTTTTTTTTTTTTTCGATTCGTAACTTTTTTTTTTTTTTTCTTTTTTCGATTTGTAGTTTTCTGTGTCTCTATTGAACAAAAAAAATCCGTACATTCGTAACTTTTTTTTCGATTCGTAACTTTTTTTTTTTCGATTCGTAACTTTTTTTTCAATTCGTAACTTTTTATTTTCGATTCGTAACTTTTTTTTTTCGATTCGTAACTTTTTTTTTTTTTTTTTTTTTTTTGTTTTTTTTTTCGATTTGTAGTTTTCTGTGTCTCTATTGAACAAAAAAATTCGTACATTCGTAAGTTTTTTTTCGATTCGTAACTTTTTTTTTTCGATTCGTAACTTTTTATTTTCGATTCGTAACTTTTTTTTTTTTTTCGATTCGTAACTTTTTTTTTTTTTTTTTTTTTCGATTTGTAGTTTTCTGTGTCTCTATTGAACAAAAAAAATTCGTACATCCGTAACTTTTTTTTCGATTCGTAACTTTTTTTTTTCGATTCGTAACTTTTTTTTTTTTTTTTCGATTCGTAACTTTTTTTTTCGATTCGTAAATTATTAAAATGTAATAATAGCATACACATTACATAAAATTAGGAATTATGCTCCGATTACGAAACTACGAATGTTACGAATGTTACGAATGTTACGAATAAATACGAATGCGTCCGAAAATTAAACTAACGAAAAAACGAATCAACGAAAAAATAACTCTTACGAATGTACGAATCGTTACGAATACGAACACCGACGACTTACGAATGTACGAATCGTTACGAATACGAACACCGACGACTTAAGAATGTAAGAATCGTTACGAATACGAACACCGACGACTTACGAATGTACGAATCCGAACACCGACGACTTACGACTTACGAATGTACGAATCGTTACGAATCAACGGAAACGAAAAAAACGAAACGAAAAAAAAACTAATTTTTTTCGGAAATGAAAAAAACGAAACGAAAAAAAACGATTTTTTTTGTTGTGCACATGTCTAGAAATTATGTTACTAAGCTACTTTACTAAGCCACATTTCCTCCCAATACCTCTCCAGTTGAGTTGATTTTAGACCAGATACACAGCTTGTTGAAGCCGGCACACCTGCCAGACAAGCTTCTCAAAGATATGGTGGTAAGAAAACATTTCTATCATATTAAAGACAAATTTCTTTGAGCCACTAGAAGAAATTCAGAAACAGTTCATCAGCAATATGCCCAACTGGTGTTTTTCCCCGATCTCCGTATAATATGCTGCAGAGGAAAAATCTAGGAACGATTACTTAATCCTGCGCAATCACAGAATAACCTATTAACGGTGTTATCTAGTGAAATTGGTATTCTTTTTAGGTATACATACATATTTGTCTATGTGGGATATACTACCTACATATGGGACTGGTTATCTATTGACCGTACCTTAGAATCTTTAATGATTTATTCACTTCTCCCCCTTTTTTTTTTTTTTTTCTTTCCCATTTGCAGCTCATGCCTTGTTTGCTGGCTTCAGACCCCAAACTCGGCGAGTTCTCGACGGTTTTCCCGAGAGACTCACTTTTAGATAACTAACCGGGTACTGCTGACATATACTAGTTTCTACCTTATCAACAAGAATTGGAAGGTAGGCAATATTTTGGCTCTTAAAGCGCACATGCCTATTGGAACTATTTATAATTATATTATTGATTTAAACACATAAAATCTGTCAGTCCATTCATGAATAACCCCCCTGTCTTCTTGATATATACAACAGATATACGAACTGCTATACTCTGGTTCTGAAGAAGCTTTAAGTGAAACGCGTCAACCAGCACTCTATCAGCGAGTTTGTCTCAACATTCTGATTTATCAATAGCTATATGTATATGTACACTTTTGGATTGCAATGAAACCCCCCCTTTTTTTATATGTGACATGTTTTTTGTATACTATGTGTTAATAAAACTATTTAGAATTAATCTTTTGTATTAAGACATACATCCGTTCAGGTACCGTGATAGTCCGTTAGGTTGGCTAAAAACCCCCCTTCTTCGTTTTCTATATATAATTTCAGGACGAGGTACCCCCCCCTGAGCTTCTCCATATCCCTTTATAGTGAAATTGGTTATCACTAAAGATGGGGAAATATTTACAGTGAAATCCCTGGAAGAGGGCCTAGCTCTGTTGAAGAAGTGGAAACTTATAGAACCCATGGGACACCCTCATGACCAGACCACGTCTGCACCCGCAGATGATTCCAGAGTGGCAGGTCGTAGGGGGCACTGACAAAATGATAACCTGATTTTGGTATTCCCAGGGCTCTCTTACCATGCAGCTGTATATGGTCCCAGAATTATCTCCCTAGTGCAGGTACATGACTGTTACCTTCACTTGATAAAAAAGGAGGTAGCATTACCACCTATTTGTTTCTTTTTTTTTTTTTTACCAGATCCTACTTGTCTTCAGCAATGACTTTGCCATATTGTCTTTGTTGACTGTTTTCGGTCACCTGTTTTACCTTTTAAGGTTCTTTAACCACTTTCAGCCCCGGACCAATTGGCGGCCAAAGGACCAGGCCCCTTTTTGCGATTCGGCACTGTGTCTCTTTAACTGACAATTGCGCGGTCGTGCGACGTGGCACCCAAACAAAATTGGCGTCCTTTTTTTCCCACAAATAGAGCTTTCTTTTGGTGGTATTTGATCGCCCCTGCGGTTTTTATTTTTTGCGCTATAAACAAAAATAGAGCGACAATTTTGAAAAAAATGCAATATTTTTTGCTTTTTGCTATAATAAAAATCCCCCAAAAATATATAAAAAAACATTTTTTTTCCTCAGTTTAGGCCGATACGTATTCTTCTACATATTTTTGGTAAAAAAAAATCGCAATTAGCGATTATTGATTGGTTTGCGCAAAAGTTATAGCGTTTACAAAATAGGGGATAGTTTTATAGCATTTTTATTAATATTTTTTTTTTTTAACTAGTAATGGTGGCGATCAGCGATTTTTATTGTGACTGCGACATTATGGCGGACACATCGGACATTTTTGACACATTTTTGGGACCATTGTCATTTATACAGCAATCAATGCTATTTAAATGCATTGATTCCTGTATAAATGACACTGGCAGTGAAAGAGTTAACAACTAGGGGGAGGGGAGGGGTTATGGGCTGTGACGTGTGTGTTTTTTTACATTAGGGGGCGGGTCTGACGTCTGACGTCATTGATCGGCTTTCCCGATGACAGGGAACAGACGATCAATGACAGGCAGTGTAGGAAGCGCGGGGAGAGGTTTGTTTACACAGACCTCTCCCCGTTCTTCAGCCCTGTGACCCGATCGCGGGACACCAGCGGTGATCGGGTCCGCTGGTCCGGCGGCCGGGGTCACGGAGCTCCCGACACCCTCATGACCAGACCACGTCTGCACCATCACCTCATTCCAGAGTGGCGGGTCGTAGGGGGCACTGACAAAATGATAACCTGATTTTGCTATTCCCAGGGCTCTCTTACCATGCAGCTGTAGATGGTCCCAGAATTATCTCCCTAGTGCAGGTACATGACTGTTACCTTCACTTGATAAAAAAGGAGGTAGCATTACCACCTATTTGTTTCTTTTTTTTTTACCAGATCCTACTTGTCTTCAGCAATGACTTTGCCATATTGTCTTTGTTGACTGTTTTCGGTCACCTGTTTTACCTCCGTAATCTCAAGGTAAACTCACACTTACAGCATGCCTTTTAAGGTTATTTAACCACTTCAGCCCCCGGACCAATTTGCGGCCAAAGGACCAGGCCCCTTTTTGCGATTCGGCACTGCGTCGCTTTAACTGACAATTGCGCGGTCGTGCGACGTGGCTCCCAAACATAATTGGCATCTCTTTTTTCCCACAAATAGAGTTTTCTTTTGGTGGTATTTGATCGCCCCTGCGGTTTTTATTTTTTGCGCTATAAACAAAAATAGAGCGACAATTTTGAAAAAAATGCAATATTTTTTGCTTTTTGCTATAATAAATATCCCCAAAAAATATATAAAAAAAAAACATTTTTTTTCCTCAGTTTAGGCCGATACGTATTCTTCTGCATATTTTCGGGAAAAAAAATGATTGATTTGTTTGCGCAAAAGTTATAGCGTTTACAAAATAGGGGATAGTTTTATAGCATTTTTATTAATATTTTTTTTTTTTTTTTACTAGTAATGGCGGCGATCAGCGATTTTTTATTGTGACTGTGACATTATGGCGGACACATCGGACATTTTTGACACATTTTTGGGACCATTGTCATTTATACAGCAATCAGTGCTATTTAAATGCACTGATTCCTATGTAAATGACACTGGCAGTGAAAGAGTTAACCCCTAGGGGGCGGGGAGGGGCTAAGTGTGACGTGTTGTGTTTTGTTTTTTTTTTACAGTATGGGGCGTGGCTGTATGTCTGACGTCATTGATCGGCTTTCCCGATGACAGGGAACAGCTGATCAGTGACAGGCAGTGTAGGAAGCGTGGGGAGAGGTTTGTTTACACAGACCTCTCTTCTTCAGCTCTGTGACCCGATCGCGGGACACCAGCGGCGATCGGGTCCGCTGGTCCCGCGGCCGTGGTCACGGAGCTCCCGACCGGGTCACGAGCGCACCGCCAGGGGCGCGTGCGCGACACCACGGCTAGGCAATTAAAGGGGACGTACCTGCTTTTGCCTAGCCATGCCATTCTGCCAACGTAAATGTGCAGGAGGCAGTCGGGAAGCAGTTAAGGCCCTTTCACACCCACAGATCGATCGGGTACACCAGTCCATTTTGCAGGCGGACCTGATCAGACGCTCCATTGCTCTCTATGGAACAGCGGGTGTAAAAGAACATGTGTCCATTTACACCTTCTTCCATTTGATCCGAACTTGTCCACTAAAAACAGATGGGTGATCCATTCCTCCATCTGCATGAGATTGAATGACAGTCAGATGGCAACAAACGGGTGGACTTTTTCCATCAGACAGCCCCATATAGAGCAGCAGGCTGTGTCCATGTCTGCTCTGCTTAGCAGATATCAATGGAGAGATCCACTGCTGGGCAAGTGGATCTGCCAATGGGTCTGCCCCATCTGAAAGGGGCCTAAATGTTAAGGGGCTTAACAGCCCTCAAAAAAGATACTCTTTATGGAAAGAAGCCCGTGTTTGAAGCGATTTTTTTATGTTTCCAAGAAACTAATTTCACTGAGCTTAAAGTGTCATCTTTCTCTCACAAATGGTTCCCATATATCTTTATGTCCAACATGCTTAAGAAAATAAAATGTTGTGTACTGATCGAGATTAAAGACACGGTAGCTGTTATGCCCCGTACACACGGTCGGATTTTCCGACGGAAAATGTCCTATCGGACAAAGTTGTCGGAAATTCCGACCGTGTGTAGGCTCCATCGGACTTTTTCCGTCGGATTTTCCGACGGACAAAGTTTTATCTCCTGCTCTCAAATTTTCCGACGACAAAGTCCTATCGGACTTTTTCCGATCGTGTGTAGCGAATTCCGACGGACAAAGTGCCACGCATGCTCAGATCACATTACAAGACCAAAGCTATTGGCTACTAGCCTCTACGCAGTCCCGTCGTACGTAACGAACGTCACCACGTTCAGGATGATCGGATTTTCCGAAAACTTTGTCCGACCGTGTGTATGCAACACCAGTGTCAGACAAAATCCGTCGGAAAAAATCCGATGGATTTTGTGGTCGTAATTTCCGACCGTGTGTACGGGGCATTAGTCCTTTGGAGGTTATAACAGATGACTCTGGTTGCTTCCTTATACCGATTTAAGAAATTAACAATTCTCAATATACGATTGTGAATGTTTATTTGTGAAACTCTAATGCCCCGTACACACGGTCGGACTTTCCGACGACAAAATCCGCTGGATTTTTTTTCCGACGGATTTTGGCCCAAACTTGTCTTGCATACACACGGTCGCACAAAGTTGTTGGAAAATCCGATCGTTCAGAACGAGGTGACAACACATACGTCGGGACTATAAAGAGGCCAGTAGCCAATAGCTTTCCTCTCGTAATTTATTCTGAGCATGAGTGGCACTTTGTCCGTCCAGAATTGTCTACACACGATCGGAATCTAAACAATCGGATTTTGTTGTCGGAAAAATTTTAGATCCAGCTCTCAAACTTTGTGTGTCGGAAATTCCGAAAGGAAAAAGTCAGGTGGAGCCCACACACGATCGGATTTTCTGACGACGCGATCCGATCGCACATTTTCCGTCGGAAAGTCTAACCGCGTGTACAGGGCATAAGCAGGTATCCTGTGTAAATGCTTAGAATTAGAGGGAGAGAGTGGATATAGGTATAGGTATTGATGAACTCTGGTGATCAGCTACGGGGGAGGAGCATAGGGTTCACCATGCCTGTAAAGCCGCTCACATAGTCGGGGAGAAGGCAAACAACACAACATTACTATGTTGCAAAGCCATCAAGAAAGAGCACAACGATTTCCCCGGCATTTGGTATTGCTCCAGTTCACTCCAAAGGGGTGGTAATGGGTGCATAAACCGTTATGCTGAGTCAGTATAGTGGCAGTTTGATAATCAACAAGGTCAGTATGTCCTACCCAACCAGCACCTCTAGATTGAGTTATTCTGCCTTTCCACAGGAATTTGTTTACTGCTGAGTGCAGGGTGGGAAAAAATGGTTGGAGACAGGTATAGGTAACACCCTGTAGAGATATAACATTTGGGGTAAAATTTGCATCTTAAAGTGGTAGTAAACTCGTTTTTTTTTTTTTAAACCACCTGCAAGACAAAGCCATAATGAGCTAGTATGTCTAGCATACTAGCTCATTATGCATCACTTACCTTAGATCGGGGCCCCCGACGCCGTCCTCGTCTCCCCCTCTAGCCGCAGCCATCTCTCCACAGATACCCGGAAGGTTACTTCCGGGTATCGCCGCTCCGGCCAATCTCATCGCCGCTGTGATTGGCCAGAGCAGCGAAGACGTCACTCCGCGAGAATTCAAATTCGGCAAGCCGGATTTGTGAACGGGGATTAACCCTGTGAATGCACCGTTGTCTACGGCGCGCATGGGCTGTAGACAACATTGTAAAACTTTTTAGCAAATATCTTCTAAACCGTGTAGGTTTAGGAGATATTTATTGTACCTACAGGTACCCCTTAACCACTTTCAGCCCCGGACCAATTTGCAGCCAAAGGACCAGGCCCCTTTTTGCGATTCGGCACTGCGTCGCTTTAACTGACAATTGCGCGGTCGTGCGACGTGGCTCCCAAACAAAATTGACGTCCTTTTTTTTCCCACAAATAGAGCTTTCTTTTGGTGGTATTTTATCGCCCCTGCGGTTTTTATTTTTTCGCTATAAACAAAAATAGAGCGACAATTTTGAAAAAAATGCATTATTTTTTATTTTTTGCTATAATAAATATCCCCATAAAATATATAAAAAAACATTTTTTTTTCCTCAATTTAGGCCGATACGTATTCTTCTACATATTTTTGGTAAAAAAAATCGCAATAAGAGATTATTGATCGGTTTGCGCAGAAGTTATATCGTTTACAAGATAGGGGATAGTTTTATAGCATTTTTATTAATAATTTTTTTTTTTATTATTAATGGCGGAGATCTGCAATTTTTTTTGTGACTGCGACATTATGGCGGACTCATCGGACATTTTTGACACATTTTTGGGACCATTGTCATTTTTACAGCAATTAATGCATTTAAATGCATTGATTTCTGTATAAATGACACTGGCAGTGAAGGGGTTAACCACTAGGGGGCAGTGTAGGGGTTAAGTGTGCCTAGGGGTGTGTTTTTTTACTGTGGGGGGGCGTGGCTGTCAGCTAGTGAATGCTGATCTCTGCTCCAATCACAGGGAGCAGAGATCGGCGTCACTAGTTGCTAGGCAGAACGGGGAGATGCTGTTTATCTCGGCATCTCCCCATTCAGCCGCCCCGTGAGGCGATCGCGGGGGTCCCCGCGGCGATCGAGTCCGCGGGGACCGCGATCGGACTCACGGGGGTCCCGACCGGCGCGGGAGCGCGCCGCTCCCGGCGCGCTCCCGATGGCACGGACAGGCTAAAGGAGGGACGTATATATACGCCCTCCTGCCTGTACGTGCCATTCTGTCGACGTATATCGTCGTGCGCCGGTCGGCAAGTGGTTAATCTAGGCTTTTCTGTAGGTGCAAGTTGTAATGGAGGGTATACAACCACTTTAAAGGCTGCCAAGTGACCAGATCAGGATAGTTCATGTTTAGAAGTAGGAGAAAGCTGGGCTTGCAGTTTAGGTAGAAAAGGGGTGATATAGGAATTCAGGTGTCAGGGTGAGAGCAATACCAAGGTAGGATATACTTGTGTCTTTCTACACATAAGTATAATTACACTTTAAATTCTGTTTAGTTTCTGGATCTAGTACAAATCCAAATATATATTATTTGGTATCATTAACTTTATAATAAGATATGTTGTTGAACATTTGGAGAGTTTGGTGTACTGGAGCCAAGGAGGATTGGACATTGAATGAATGAATGAATGATTTGTATAGCTCTGCAAATGCGAACTGAATCGCCTCAAGGCGCTTGTCTGCTCTTGTTGTCCTGCGATATTAGAAGAGGTGGTCTTGAGTTTTTTCCTGAAGGCCTGATGGTTTTCTTCCATGCGGATGTTGTTCGGTAGAGCATTCCATAGCCGAGGTACCCGGAAACTGCGAATCTTCGTTCTCCCTTCGATTTGTATCGAGCTTTGGGGATGAGAAGGCGGTTCTGGTTTGTCGATCAAAGGCTGCGATTTGGTATGTATTTTTCTATTTTCTCACAAAGGTATTGAGGAGCGTTTCCTTGTGTACATTTGTGGGTGAGGCAGAGGGTCTTGAATGTGATTCTATCTTTTACCGTCAGCCAATGAAGGGTCCTTAGGGATGGGGAGATGGATTCCCAGGGTTTCTTTCCGGTGACTAATCTTGCTGCTGTGTTTTGGGCGACTTGAAGGCGCGCAATCTGGTAATCCGGTAATCCTATGTAGAGGGAGTTTGCGTAGTCGAGACGCGAATTGATGATGGTTCCCACTGCTACTGCTTTCTCCTTTTCTGGAATGAATCGAATGAGTCTGCGAAGCAGGCGGAGGAGATGATGGGATCCGCTGATTACTGATCCTATTTGTGCCTCCATGGTCATCTCTAAATCAAAGATGACTCCGAGGCTTTTGGCTTTGGTGCTTGGGATGATGGTCTGTCCAAGGATGGTGGGTGGTGTCCATGGGGGTCTTCGTTTTTTCCTTCGGTTTGCGACGAGGAGCAGTAGTTCTGTTTTCGATCCATTGAGTTTGAGGGAGCTAGTGGTCATCCAGTCATTCCTAGTTCCTGGTATTGGTCTTTTTGTCCGGTGATACAGGAGTACAGTTGAGTGTCGTCCGCATATGAGTGGAAGCATAGATCCGATTTGCTAATAATTTGTTAGTGGCCGGATGTAAATGTTGAAGAGTACTGGTGACAAGGGTGATCCTTGAGGGACTCCATAAGAAATTGCCCGGGTTTCACTGTCTGCGACCGGTTTCCTAAGATTGGTTAGCAATAAAAAAACAGTGTGTGCCAACTGTCAGGGCAGAGCTCTCAGCACCTACCTTCTCTGCGTAGGCCTGAAGAAGGATGGCTCCCATCACCGGAGGTGACGGCATCTGCCTGGTTGTCGGCGTGCGTTCCACGGACCGGAACTGTCAGCAACAGACGAAAACACCTCCACTCCGACCAAACGCCGCTATCCACCACCTGGACAGATGCTCTACACCAAACTTTTGGCAGATACTGTCCACACGCCTGACTGTCATTTGTAATATGTGAGTACAGAATTCACAGTTGTCATTAAAGTTCCTTTTTTAACTATCGCACTTAGAGTGGCGCCTCTGTTTATCTTCCAGTGATTTAATTTCTCCTCTGTAATGATGCCACCGCCGCCTAAAGCACGCATGCGCTGAGTCTCTGGGCAGGAGTAACCCAGGGATGCTTGGCCAGAAGAGAGACTGGCAGCTTGGAACGCAGTTGCGCTCCAGCCACCACACTAAAGCCAGGGAAGATGCAATATAAAAAGGTTTACATCACCACACACGGCATCCCCCACGCAAACTCCTGGATACAGAAGACACTGCTGCTGCTTGGGCCCAGGGCATTTATGGCCACCTGCTTATAGTTAGGTTATTAGGCTGCACTCCCACTTTGCCTGCTAACGGACAGGCTTTAGCTCGTCATTGTAGTTCACCTTTCTCCACCCTGCTCATAGCTGGGGGCTGCTGGAGATTCCACATGGCACTGCATCCATCACCCTTCTACACTCCGCCAATAGCTAGGGATTGCTCGAGATGCCACACGTCTTCTGGGCACAGCTTGCCAAAGGTAAGACTTTAACCCAGGGCTTGACAAATTTGCTTGCAATCTAGGAGCCAGCTAAAAAAGTTAGGAGCCAGTTTATTTTTATTTTTTTTAACGACAACGACTGACAGGTGGCACTGGGCACTGTAGGACGTCCTCCCAGAACCTTGCTCCATTCGGGAACATCCGTGACGGCCAGGTCCCGAGGACCCGGCGCATCGCGGTAAGCGGCCGCCCATAGCAGCCGTTTACCACGTGATCGCTCTGTCAAATGACGGTGCGATCACATGTACACAAACCGGCGTCACGTCATGACGCCGGTTCCTCCCTCCCCTCTCTATCGATCGGTACAGTGAGGGGAGAAGCTGAGAGGGGGAGAGATGGGACCAGCGCTGTGGGCTGGATGTGTAGTGCCCACAGCGCTGGTCAGTGACAGCTACACTGCCAGCACTGTGCAATACTCTGCCAGCACTGTGCAATACACCGCAATACTCTGCCAATAAATTTTAATAGAAACAAAAGAATTTAAATTTTTTTTTTTACCAAATTTTCTGTATTTTTTGATTTATAGCGCAAAAAATAAAAAATAAAAAACTTAGCGGTGATTAAATACCACCAAAAGAAAGCTCTATTTGTGTGAAAAAAAAGGACAAAAAAAATTTCATTTGGGTACAGTGTTGCATGACTGAGAAATTGTCATTCAAAGTGTGAGAGCACCGAAAGCTGAAAAGTGCCCAGTGGTTAACATTGCATGTTGCAATACCAACGGCCACCACAAGATGGCGCCATATCACAGAAGTATTTCAGAAGGCCGCAAAGCCGCGGCCTAAATTTCTGGCCGGCGCGGCCCGATGCAATCGCATGGCGGGGGTCGGTGTCCACAGGTTGGCGGGGTACCGCAGCTGTGTCGCCCCAGGCGCCAGGACCCCAAATCTAGTCGCAATTGCGCCCGGGCGGTTTGTCGAGGCCTGCTTTAACCATTCTGGTCCTTATGAGGAGGACAAAAAGGAATGTGGCCTCTGGCTCTGAGCACAAACTTGTGGGAATGGGGTCCTATAGGAGTGGAGAGGAGGCGGAAGTTAACCCCATACGTATGCTGCCATGGAGTCTGTCAGGAAATGTGATTTTGGTGGGCAGTTGTGCCTCTAAGTAAATCACAGTAACCCCAACTATCAATCCATGCCTTTGGGTTTGTTGTATGTGGCCATGATACTGACCCTACCCAATACACATCTCCACTCAGACAGAAAAATTGACCAACGGCAGCTAAAGACATACTTGCCGTCTGGTTGTTATCTCCCTATAATGAAGGCAGTTGTATATCTGTTCAGTCATGTTGTATTATTGCACCAATTCTGCATTGCCCTTTAAGTTTATACTCCTGACATCCTTACGACTTGCTTTCATTTTATACATTCTGAGTTTTAGACAGTTATGAATAAAAGTGACGTTTTAAGTTATAGTGGGTCTGGTGAGTGGGTATAGTGCACCCCTGTTGATGTTTCTCCAAAAACTCCTGCGTGTGTCCGCCTGTGTTAGCTGAGTGCATTTCTGGCAGGATCAACAGGTATACTTCGGTATTTGCTGGGTCTTTAAAAGGATAAAACATGCGCACACATTGCAGAGATCTTATTCGCTGACACACACTTTAACCACAGCGGTACAATCTTCCCTGTCCAACAATAACTTACTAACAAACACAAACTCTACCGGAAATGTTGGAGATCTCTCCTTCAGGACATGGGACGCACTCATAGCAGCATTTATGTATTGAAGAGCCAAACTTTTTTCTGCTGCCAGGCAAACAGGGATCTGAGCACCGACCTACTGGAACCTGAAATCACATATTATTATTAATAATATTTTTCCATCATATCTCATGAGCCTATACGAAAATAGGTGCTACAAATACAAATGAGGTTCAGGTTTGCCTCCACCCAGCAATAGGGCAAGGAGTGGGCGGGAGGGGTGGCTGCCCTGGGTGCAATGGTTTACTGTAGGGATGGGGGTGCCGTCCTTCTGTTACAAGGCTGACCGAAGTAGTGACAGCGACATCCCTACTCCTATCAGTCCAGCGATAGGAGTGGCCGAGGATAGGAGGAGAATGCCAGGAGAAGGTGTGGGCTGTGTGCGCTTTCCCCCGCCCAACACAGTCCTACTGAATCTAATGTGAATCTACCCTCACCAATTGTTATAAATAGCAAACTTTTAAAATTTAGAGACAACACAAGCATGTTCCCAGTATTAAAACTAAGCACTTCCAGGTCAATGCAAGACCCGACTGACAGATCAGGAGCTGCACAGAGATTCTGACAAGCAAGTGACTGCTAGACATAGGATCCTGTAAATCTGCACATTATGAATGGGGTGGGGGCACATTTTGGCATCTTTGCCCCGGGCGCCAGATTACCTCGTCCCAGCATTGCCTCTACCATGAGTTCACAGGGAATTCTTCAGGTTTGAGATCCATTCCGAGGGGCAATATTTGGGTTTTTCATTAAGTTGGGATGTTTATTGGTTTCTATTGCATGTAGATGGGGGCCTCTATTTTAGGCCAATTTTCAGCTTCTAGGGCTGTCACTTTGAATGACAAACAAATAGTCTGTAGGAAAGTTATAGAGTTCACAAATGATGCTATATATCAGAAAATGCATCAATCCTGATGTACTGATAGAATTAGACATGTGCACACTGAAATATTTCATTTCGGAATTTCGTTTTCATCCGAAAAATTTATTTATTTAGTTACTCCCGAAATTTGTTTTTATTTATTTAGTTTTTTCGTAAAAAAAATTGCATTCGTCTGAAAATCCAAATGAATTAAGGTCGAATCTGTAATTGAAGGCTTATGGTGTTTGTTGAATGTTCAAAGAAGATTTGACGGAGCAGCTAACTGTATGACTCTGTATAGTTTAGCTGCAATTCCACCCAATTCCAGCAGCAATCTTTTCTCTCTACGTCAAATCTTTTTTCTCTACGTCAAATCTTTTCTCTCTACGTCAAATCTTTTCTTTCTACGTCAAATCTTTTCTTTCTACGTCAAATCTTTCCCCTCTACGTCAAATCTTTTCTCTCTACGTCAAATCTTTCCTCTCTACGTCGAATCTTTTCTCTCTATGTCAAATCTTTCCCCTCTACATCGTATCTTTTCTCTCTACGTCAAATCTTTCCCCTCTACGTCAAATCTTTCCCCTCTACATCGTATCTTTTCTCTCTATGTCAAATCTTTCCCCTCTACATCGTATCTTTTCTCTCTATGTCGAATCTTTCCCCTCTACATTGAGTTTTTTCTTTCTACGTCGAATCTTTCCTCTCTACGTCAAATCTTCCCTCTCTACGTCAAATCTTTTCTCTCTATGTCGAATCTTTCCCCTCTATGACAAATCTTTTCTTTCTACGTCGAATCTTTCCTCTCTACGTCAAATCTTTCCCCTCTACGTCAAATCTTTTCTCTTTACGTCAAATTTTTCCTCTCTACATCGAATCTTTTCTCTCTACGTCAAATCTTTTCTCTCCATGTCAAATCTTCCCTCTCTACGTCAAATCTTTTCTCTCTATGTCGAATCTTTCCCCTCTATGACAAATCTTTTCTTTCTACGTCGAATCTTTCCTCTCTACGTCAAATCTTTTCTCTCTACGTCAAATCTTTCCTCTCTACATCAAATCTTTCCTCTCTACGTCAAATCTTTCCTCTCTACATCAAATCTTTCCTCTCTACGTCAAATCTTTTCTCTCTACGTCAAATCTTTCCTCTCTACGTCAAATCTTTTCTCTCTACGTCGAATCTTTCCTCTCTACGTCAAATCTTTCCTCTCTACGTCAAATCTTTTCTCTCTACGTCAAATCTTTTCTCTCTACATCAAATATTTCCTCTCTACGTCAAATCTTTCCTCTCTACGTCAAATCTTTTCTCTCTACGTCAAATCTTTCCTCTCTACGTCAAATCTTTTCTCTCTACGTCGAATCTTCCCCCTCTACATTGAATTTTTTCTCTCTACGTCAAATCTTTCCTCTCTACTAGGAATGGGCCCGGTGTTCGATTCTAACCCATGTTCGAATCGAACATCGGGCGTTCGCCCGCTCGGCGATCCCAGAACTATTTGGGCCGCTCGCATCAAATTTGTGTCATGCGAGCAGCCCGCAATGCACTGCGCCAGTTGCAGTGCATTGCTGGCTGATGATTGGCCAAGAATGCACTGTGACCCCGCATGCTTGGCCAATCATAGAGCCAGCGGCGCAGGATGCCTGTGGCCAATTATAGCTCAGGGGGTTTAGTACACGTTACCTTGTCCCAGCATTGCCTCTACCATGAGTTCACATGAATTCTTCAGGTTTGAGATCCATTCCGAGGGGCAATATTTGGGTTTTTCATTAAGTTGGGATGTTTATTGGTTTCTATTGCATGAAGATGGGGGCCTCTATTTTAGGCCAATTTTTAGCTTCCAGGGCTGTCACTTTGAATGACAAACAAATAGTCTGTAGGAAAGTTATAGAGTTCACAAATGATGCTATATATCAGAAAATGCATCAATCCTGATGTACTGATAGAATCAGACATGTGCACACTGAAATATTTCGTTTGCGAATTTCGTTTTCGTCTGAAAAATGTATTTATTTAGTTACTCCCGAAATTTGGTTTTATTTATTTAGTTTTTTCGTAAAAAATTGCATTTGTCGAATCTGTAATTGAAGGCTTATGGTGTCTGTCGAATGTTCAAAGAAGATTCGACGGAGCAGCTAAACTGTATGACTCTGTATAGTTTAGCTGCAATTCCACCCAATTCCAGCAGCAATCTTTCCTCTCTACGTCAAATCTTTTCTCTCTTCGTCAAATCTTTTCTCTCTTCGTCAAATCTTTTCTCTCTACATCAAATCTTTTCTCTCTACATCAAATCTTTCCTCTCTACGTCAAATCTTTCCTCTCTACGTCGAATCTTTCCCCTCTACATCAAATCTTTTCTCTCTACATCAAATCTTTCCTCTCTACGTCAAATCTTTCCCCTCTACGTCGAATCTTTACTCTCTACGTCAAATCTTTTCTCTCTACGTCGAATCTTTCCCCTCTACGTCGAATCTTTCCCCTCTACGTCGAATCTTTTCTCTCTGCGTCAAATCTTTTCTCTCTATGTCAAATCTTTTCTCTCTACGTCGAATCTTTCCCCTCTACGTCGAATCTTTACTCTCTACGACAAATCCTTACTCTCTACGTCGAATCTTTCCCCTCTACGTCGAATCTTTTCTCTCTGCGTCAAATCTTTCCTCTCTACGTCGAATCTTTCCTCTCTACGTCAAATCTTTTCTCTCTACGTCGAATCTTTTCTCTCTACGTCAAATCTTTCCTCTCTACGTCGAATCTTTCCTCTCTACGTTGAATCTTTCCTCTCTACGTTGAATCTTTCCTCTCTACGTCAAATCTTTTCTCTCTACGTCGAATCTTTTCTCTCTATGTAGAATAATCTTGGACTAATAGAGTTAAGGTTAGGCACATTCGACCACAGGTTCAATGGACACAGATTGTTATTGTCAGCGTTGAATCTCCTATCTATATCGAACTGTTGTCACAACCAAAATTATGTCGGATCTTTCGTTTTTCGGATTCTGCACTTTCGTTATCGTTTGTTAAAAACGATAACGAAAATACCTGAAATTCAGGACGAAAATGCATTTGGACGAAAACGAATGTACATGTCTAGATAGAATCTGATTTCTTAACGACAGTACAAATACCCCCAAATGATCCCATGTCAGAAATTCGGCCAGCAAAATTCCGATGAAGCCTACACACGGTCGCATTTTCCGATAAAAAGTTCTCATCGTTTTTTTTTTGGCCGGAATTCCTATCGTGTGTACACGGCATTAGAATACCTTTAATAGTGGCCTCATTTCCCATTGATGGATGCCTACCCACTAGAAAAACATAATTATAAAAATAAAGCAAAGGGTACGTCACTTCTTGTAGTAGACATTTAAAAATATATATATATATATATATATATATGATTTTACTTGTTTGCGTTCTATCAACAAAATTTCAAAGAAATTTCCATATTGAGCATACCCAAATCTTGGCTGCTCATTTGGGGCAAATTCAATGTATCAAAACAATAATCATAGTACAAAATGTGGGACTTTTGAGGCACAGCATTTTAGTAAATGTTTTAACATTTTTAAGATTAAACACATAATAACAAACTTATGATAAAATGCAATTACCTTATATACTCGAGTATAAGCCGAGTTTTTCATTTCTTTGTGCTGAAATGCCCCCCTCGGCTTATACTGGAGTCAAGCACTTTTCTGCAGCAGAGAATGACATTTTCCGACCCGGCTTTGGGACCCCGTTTCTCGGGGCCACTTGGAACCCCAAATTTGGTGTGCAAACCCAGTGGAGCCAGCACTACAACATATCCAAAGATGGGATTCCTAGCACCAAGTGTCCCCCGAGATATGGGGCCCCAAACTTGGGTCGGAAAATGTCATTCTCTGCTGCAGAAAAGTGCTTGACATTTTCCGAACCAACTTTGGGGCCCCTTATCTCTGGGCCACTCAATGATAGGAACCCCATGTCAGGAGAACAGACCTTCCAGATGCTTTGGCCGTGTTCCTGCGCACATGCGCAACGGAACGCCGATTCGGTGCATGCGCATTCACGCTCCGATGGACGCACATGCGCACTGGCGCACAGTGGCAGCCTATAAAAGCAGGCCCATTGCTGGTTTGTCTTTCAGTTCCTGCTACTTGACCCTGTTCCTTGCATCTGTTTACCTGTTGTGACCCGGATTGTTCTTGACGCTGCTGCCTATCTCCTGGACCTTGACCCCCTGGCTTGTTATACGGACTCTGCTTCTCTCCAGTGTTTGACCCCCTGCCTGTGACCCGGACCTGCCTTCTGCTAGTCACCCCCCCCCCACCTTCAGCCACCCATGCGCCCGGTGTCTAACCGCCTATGCTGCCACCGGCCATATGTAGAGGGCGCCACATGGGCCCCTTGCAGCACAGGGCCCGGTTGCGCTCGCAACTGCTGCACCCCCTATAGTTACGCCCCTGTGTCCCCATAGCAATAAAAAAGCCTCTCATGACACATTTATGTGTCTCCCATAGGCCAAAAGGTGTTATTTCTTCTGTATCATTTATAGAAAAAAAGGAATCCAATTCTAACTTTAATTTTTCTTCGTACTCATTCATTCATTTATCCTCCAGTGCCATTCTCTTGATTCTCCTTCTCCCATCTCTACTGTACAACTCATTGGGGCATGATCTGATAAAGTAAATGGTCCAATCGTGGCTTCTTTTATTGATGTCATTATATTTCGGGATACAAAAATATATAGTCAATTCTAGAGTAGGACTTACATTGTGCCGAAAAAAAAGTATAATCCCTATCCTGTGCTCGGACAGCCCTCCAACTATCTATCAATTGAAGTTCTTGTAGATTTTTTTTTTTGCTTTTCTTATGCCGCGTACACACGTGCGGACTTTTGCCGGCGGACCTAGTCCAGCGGACAATCCCGCCGGACTTTCCAGCTGGGTCCGCTGGACTTTCCGAGCATGTGGACTTGCCCACACATGTGCGGACTTGCCCACACACGCACGGACTTCTCCGGCGGATAATCCCCCGGCCAAAGTCCGCGGGACTTTTGAAAATGAACGGACTTGCCGCTCATCGGCAAGTCCGTTCATTTAGCACGTGACTTCAGATTACGTAGCTAGCATAGGCAGTAAATGCCGCCGCGCTAGCTCCGTCACCTGTCATGGATTTAAAGGTACTCCCCACGCCGAAAAAACGGCGTGGGGGTTCCCCCCAAATCCACGTCAGACCCTTATCCGAGCACGCAGCCTGGCAGGCCAGGAAAGGGGTGGGGACGAACGAGCCCCCCCCCCTCCTGAGCCGTACCAGGCCGCGTGCCCACAACATGGGGGGTGCCCTGGGGAAAGGGGGGCCGTGCGGCCCCCCTCCACCCCAAAGCACCTTGTCCCCATGTTGATGAGGACAAGGGCCTCTTCCCGACAACCCTGGCCGTTGGTTGTCGGGGTCTGCGGGCGGGGGCTTATCGGCATCTGGGAGCACCCTTTAATAAGGGGGCCCCCAGATACCGGCCCCCCACCCTATGTGAATGAGTATGGGGTACGATGTACCCCTACCCATTCACCTAAGGTGTAAAATGTAAAGTAAAAAAAAACACCCACACTTTTGAAAAAATAGTTTATTGCACTGCTCCGGGGGTCTTCTTCCGTCTTGGGGGTCTTCTCGCCGGACTCCCCCGCCATTTACCAAGCTCTTTTACCGAGCGGGGGAAGTCCGGCTACCTTCTTCGTCGTCGCCGCCGTCGTCTGGGGGTCTCGATCCGCCTTCGGGGGTCTTCCAGGGGTCTCTTCTGTTCTTGCGGCGGTCGTCGTCTTCCGCGCCGCCGGCGCCTTGTCCTTCTTCTTGTCCTTGTTCTTGTTCTTGTTCTTGTTCTTCTTCTTCTTCTTCCGATGTTGACCCAACGCTCTCTCTGCCCGGAATGCCTGTGCCGCTCTGCGCTAGGACTTATATAGGGGCATGGAGACAGGGTCACATGTTCATGTCACATGGTGACCCCGCCCCCTTGCGATGTCACAGTCCCAGCATCCTCCGGGACTGTGACAACACAAGGGGGCGGGGTCACCATGTGACATGAACATGTGACCCTGTCTCCATGCCCCTATATAAGTCCTAGCGCAGAGCGGCACAGGCATTCCGGGCAGAGAGAGCGTCGGGTCAACATCGGAAGAAGAAGAAGAAGAACAAGAACAAGAACAAGAAGAAGGACAAGAAGAAGGACAAGGCGCCGGCGGCGCGGAAGACGACGACCGCCGCAAGAACAGAAGAGACCCCCGGAAGACCCCCGAAGGCGGATCGAGACCCCCAGACGACGGCGGCGACGACGAAGAAGGTAGCCGGACTTCCCCCGCTCGGTAAAAGAGCTTGGTAAATGGCGGGGGAGTCCGGCGAGAAGACCCCCAAGACGGAAGAAGACCCCCGGAGCAGTGCAATAAACTATTTTTTCAAAAGTGTGGGTGTTTTTTTTTACTTTACATTTTACACCTTAGGTGAATGGGTAGGGGTACATCGCACGGCCCCCCTTTCCCCAGGGCACCCCCCATGTTGAGGGCACGCGGCCTGGTACGGCTCAGGAGGGGGGGGCGCTCGTTCGTCCCCACCCCTTTCCTGGCCTGCCAGGCTGCGTGCTCGGATAAGGGTCTGACATGGATTTGGGGGGGACCCCTACGCCGTTTTTCGGCGTGGGGATTCCCTTTAAATCCATGACAGGTGACGGAGCTAGCGCGGCGGCATTTACTGCCTACGCTAGCTACGTACCTGAAGTTACGTTCGAAATGAACGGACTGCTCCGTGTGTGGGCAAGTCCGTTCATTTTCAAAAGTCCCGCGGACTTGCTACTAACGGCGGGATTGTCCGCTGGACTGCCAAGTCCAGCGGATAATTTTAAAACCAAACTTAAAACTTTGGTCCGCCGGACTTTGGCGCCAAAAAGTCCGCCGGCGCCCACACACGAGGGGATTATCCGCTGGACTTCAGTCCAGCGGATAATCCCGCGGGATTGTCCCTTCGTGTGTACGCGGCATTAGTTTAACATAGGAGAGATGTGATGCTCCTTTTGATGTGTCTTTTTTTTTAACGCTAAAGCGCCTGAAAAACGTCACAGTGTGAAAGGGGCCTCGGTGTGAAAGCACTCGGGATTTCACATTGGGATTGCAGATGAGGCTTCTTTCAGGCGCTTTACAGGCGCTAGACATGTGCAATTCGTTTAGTTACGAATTTGTTTTCTGTCCAAATTCGTTATATTCGTTCATTCTTATCGTACGAATGATTTAGTAAAAATTCTAACGAATAACGAATTATCGAAACGAACGAATATGAAAAACAACGAAAATACGAAATAATTAAATTAGAAACAACGAAAATACGAATGAATGAAAATCCGAAAAACAGAAACAATGAAAATACCGAACTAAGATTCAAAAATAATGAAAATCAAAATGAACGAAAAAATTCGTACATTCGTAACTTTTTTTTTTTGTTTGTTGATTCGTAATTTTCCGTGTCTCTTACAATGGCGCTGCTTAACCGCTTCCCGACCGCCTCCTGTAGATATACGTCAACAGAATGGCACGGGCAGGCAAAAGCACGTACCTGTACGTCCCCTTTAATTTGCCTGCCCGGGAGCTCCGTGACCACAGCCGCGGGACCAGCGGACCCGATCGCCGCTGGTATCCCGCGATCGGGTTACGGAGCTGAAGAACGGGGAGAGGTCTATGTAAACAAACCTCTCCCCGCGCTTCCTACTCTGACTGTCAGTGATCGGCGGTTCCCTGTCATCGGGAACGCCGATCAATGACATCAGACGTACAGCCACGCCCCCCTACTGTAAAAAAAAACACAACACGTCACACTGACTCCTCCCCGCCCCCTGGTGGTTAACCCCCTAACTACAACTGTCATTTACATAGGAATCAGTGCTATTTAAATAGCAGTGATTGCTGTATAAATGACAAATGTCCCAAAAATGTGTCAAAAATGTCCGATGTGTCCGCCAAAATATCGCAGTCACAATAAAAATCGCTGATCGCCGCCATTACTAATAAAAAAAAAAATATTAATAAAAATGCTATAAAACTATCCCCTATTTTGTAAACGCTATAACTTTTGCGCAAACTAATCAATAATCGCTAATTGCGATTTTTTTTAACAAAAATATGTAGAAGAATACGTATCGGCCTAAACTGAGGAAAAAAAATGTTTTTTTATATATTTTTTGGGGATATTTATTATAGCAAAAAGTAAAAAATATTGCATTTTTTTCAAAATTGTCGCTCTATTTTTGTTTATAGCGCAAAAAATAAAAACCGCAGGGGCGATCAAATACCACCAAAAGAAAGCTCTATTTGTGAGAAAAAAAGGACGCCAATTTTGTTTTGGAGCCACGTCGCATGACCGCGCAATTGTTAGTTAAAGCGACGCAGTGCCGAATTGCAAAAAGGGGCCTGGTCCTTTGGCTGCCAATTGGTCCGGGGCTGAAGTGGTTAACGTGCTTCGAATGGATTGAACGAAAAAATTCGTACATTCGCAACTTTTTTTTTTTTTTTTTATTCGTAATTTTCCGTGTCTCTTATGCCCCGTACACACGGTCGGAAAATCCGACCACAAAATCCATCGGATTTTTTCCAACGGATTTTGTCCGACACTGGTGTTGCATACACACGGTCGGACAAAGTTGTCGGAAAATCCGATCATTCTGAACGTGGTGACGTTCGTTGCGTACGACGGGACTACGTATAGGCTAGTAGCCAATAGCTTTGGTCTTGTAATGTGATCTGAGCATGCGTGGCACTTTGTCCGTCGGAATTCGCTACACACGATCGGAAAAAGTCCGATAGGACTTTGTTGTCGTAAAATTTGAGAGCAGGAGATAAAACTTTGTCCGTCGGAAAATCCGATGGAAAATGTCCGATGGAGCCTACACACGGTCGGAATTTCCGACAACATTGTCCGATAGGACATTTTCCGTCGGAAGATCCGACCGTGTGTACGGGGCATTACAATGTAATAATAGCATACACATTACATAAAATTATGAATTATGCTCCGATTACGAATCTACGAAAACAATGTTACAAAAGTACGAATAAATCTTACGAAAGTACGAATGTAACTAAATCTACGAAAATACGAATGCGTCCAAATACAAAATATAACGAAAATACGAATTTCGAATAAACGAAAATTAGACTAATGGAAAAAAAAAAATCAACGAAAAAATAACTCTTACAAAAATACGAACGAGTTCGAATACGAACACCGACGACTTACGAAATTACGAATCGTTACGAATCAACGAAAACGAACAGAAACAAAACAAAACTAAACAAATTTTTCTATTGTGCACATGTCTAACAGGCACTTTTTTTTTAACGCTAAAGTGCCTGAAAAAACGCCCCAGTGTGAAAGGGGTCTAAAAGTAGCACAGTGCTAAATAGCAAAAAAAAAAAATGGCCTGGTCGTGAAAGGGGGTAAAATCTTCCGGAGCTGAAGTGGTTTAGAAAATCTCTATAAATCTGAATTACGAACCTTCTCAGCAAACAATATAAACAGAAAATAAAGTGATTTCTTACTTTGCCTGTTTTCCAGAAGAGGGGATCACTTATATTGGGAAATGGTTCCGGCACATAATCTGGGCTTCGAATAGTGGAAATTGTTCTGAGGAAAGGTCGTACACCGGTGAAATGAAACCAACTGTTTAAAGTGATATCGGTCGGAACTTCTCTTCTCTCATTGAAGTAGATCTCTCCACCATCGGGGTCGGTGTAATGAACATTTCTCACATATTTGTTCAGCTTTCCATGGAAGACAGAAGAACACACATTACTATATACAGTTATATGAGTTCTGCAATTATAGTTTACTTAAAAAAAAATAAAAATACAAAATGTGATGTACCGTATATACTCCAGTATAAGCCGAGTTTTTCAGCACATTTTTTAGGCTTATACTCGAGTCAAGCACTTTACTGCAGCAGAGAATGACATTTTCCGAACCGACTTTGGGGCCCCCGTATCTCAGGGCCATATGGTGCTAGGAACCCAACCCTATGGATATGTTGTAGTGCTAGTTCCACTGGGTTTTCACACCAAATTTGGGGTTCCTAGCACCAAGTGGCCCCCTGAGATACGGGGGCCCCAAAGTCGGTTCGGGAAAATGTCATTCTCTGCTTCAGAAAAGTGCTTGACATTTTCCGAACCGACTTTGGGGCCCCGTATCTCGGGGGGCCACTTGGTGCTAGGAACCCCAAATTTGGTGTTCAAACCCAGTGGAACCAGCACTACAACATATCCATAAGGTTGGGTTCCTAGCACCATATGGCCCTGAGATACGGGGCCCCAAATTCGGTGGGGTGGGGTGGGGTTACTAGCACCAAGTGGCCACGAGATACGGGGCCCCAAAGTCGGTTCAGAAAATGTCATTCTCTGCTTCAGAAAAGTGCTTGACATTTTCCGAACCGACTTTGGGGTTCCTAGCACCAAGTGGCCCAGAGATACGGGCCCCCGAAGTCAGTCAACTGTGTCCATCTGCAGCAATATCATTTCAGGATCCTTTGGGTCCAGAGACCCCAAATGTTGGCTGCAGCTAGGGGGGCATCTAGAAACCCTTAACTACCGAGTTTAAAGTTCGGGGGACCTATGGCTGCAAATGGGCACAGTGAGGCTGCAAATGGGCATTGTTGACCGTCTTTTCCACTTAGATTAGCTGCGCATTTCTCACCCTAGGCTTATACTCGAGTCAATACGTTTTCCCAGTTTTCTGTGGTAAAATTAGGAGCCTCGGCTTATATTTGAGTATATACGGTAGTTAGATTCCAGTTACTAGGCGGTCTTTCTATAAATGAGAATAGTCTTCCATTCCTCCTGGAATCACCCCATGCCAAGATTCAAGAGCGTTCTTCTAACAGATCATACAACTTGCCTCATCTTGGAATCTAAAATTTGCTGGACCTCATATTCTTGCGAAGGAAAAACTTGAGGAGAAACAGGTATTACAGGGTAAGAGGAGGCACTTGTGCTGTTATGTAGAATGTAAGTAACCACCTATCTCCGCCGACTGTTGATAATTTGGGTATATCTTAAGGTCACAACCTGGGAGTCATATGTAGCAAAATCCACCACTCCTTAAGGTGGCTAAGGTGAAAACTGGGTGGCCTCTTAAGTTCTGTACCTCAGGCTTTTCTAGAGCCCATATTTGAGATGCAGATGATCCACATACCATGAGGGGTGGCTGAGGGGTTATAACCTCATCTGCCTATTGTGGTCTTTCAATAGGTGTTCCCATCTTCCTGGAGGTAAATCCTTTAGAAACCCTCTTTATACCAGGCCCCCTTACTCCCAGTCATAAGGCAGGAATATGACATGTTTACCCTCCTGAATACACATAATGCCTTGTATAATGCCTACGGGAAAAGTCCGATCGGATTATGTTGTCGGAATATCTGATCATGTGTGGGCTCTAGCAAACTTTTTCCATCCGAAAAAATTTGAGTGCAGGACCTAAAATTTTCCGACAACAGAATACGATCTGACTTTTTCCGATCGTGTGTATAGAATTCCGACACACAAAGTGCCACGCATGGTCAGAATAAATTTGGAGACGAAAGCTATTGGCTTCTGGGCTCTTCGTAGTCCCGTCGTACGTGGGGTGCGTCACCACGTTCTGAACGATCGGATTTTGCGCCGACTTTGTTGCGACCGTGTGTATGCCAGACAAGTTTCGTCCAAAATCCGTCAGAAAAAATCCGACGGATTTTGTGGTCGGAATGTCTGACCGTGTGTACAAGGCATAAAAAATTGATACTTCGTTTGACCTAAGCCATCTCTTTTGTGTCCATTGAATGAGCTTGAAATAAAAGCATAAAAATTGAATGTAGCACTAACCCCCGAAGGAGCTGCTGGTTTGATTTGGGCCTACCGTTACCTCACCTGCTTGATCTCCGTCTCAGGGGTCCCGTTGGAAAGTGGCCCAAAGAATGTGAATTTCCAATACTGAGTCCTTTTTATGATTATTTATTCAAAAACAAAAGCAAAGTCTCTCAATAAAGGGTCAGAGGGTTAAGGGTGAGTTCAGACACCTAATGACTGTGAGTTTAAAGTATCCTTCAGATCCAGAGGACAACAGGTCCACTGACTGGATCCAGCCACCACCCGGATAGGCCCTTCTCACTCGACCTAGCAACCGGTGTGGTATTTGACAAAGTCTCTGCCACAGACTTGTTAGTGAAATGAAAGCATCACTGAGGGATTCAAAGAACTGCCATACAATACCAGTCTCTTTCAGCCGATCCGGCGATACTGTACGGGCATTGATCCGGGTTGTGTCCTTCAACTGAATTTCCAGGCTCCTCCAGAGATACCAGCCTTGCGCACGGTCCTCTCCCAGAAAAGTCCTTCCCTGGAACCTCCAGTTTCTTGGCCTCTCTCCTCAGGCGAGACGGCACAGGACCACTCATTGATCAGTAGACCCCAAAGCTGCTTCGGGCCTACTTGTCTCAGGTGCATTGCCTCGGGCCAGCCGGCCCAGAGACTCAGGATACATGTGGTTCCCCCCCCCCCCCCCCAGGCCAGGAGGGCCATGAGGTCCCGGGTACAGAAGGACCCCCGGAGGAAAACCCGACAAAAACAACCCCTCCCCTAATGGCGTCCGTACCTTAAATACCCTCCCCCAGATATCACAGCAGGAAGAACACTCCCACTCAGCTATTTACGAGTGATAGGTGGCATTTAATACATCCAGCTAAACTGCGTTTCTACACCCACCGGCGGTGACAGCGACACCTACGGTCAGGGAGAAACTAGTACAACCCAGCTGAACTGGTACAGAAACCAGAACTTTAGAATAATTAGCCTGAAACCCAACTGCGGCTTCAGACAATTTAAGTTTGAAAAAAACAATAGCGACTGCTCATCAGGCGCTACATTAATTTATTTTCATAATTTTTGTTTTTATTTATATCATTGCTTATATGTTCCTTGGCCAACTGTACATCCAGAACAAGTGATGTATAGGACCAAAACAGCCTAATGTTATAGAGCCAAGTATTCCAAACGATATACAGCAGTTGTTGGCCATCATCAGCACTGTTCATGGAAACAATAATGTCCATTGAGAAAGGTATACACTTTCTTTGGTTACCAAGCCTAACAGGTTATGGTGAGGCGAGCCAAATGGAACCGAAAAGCATTTTAGTATTACAGGTGGTGCCATAAAAAAATTACCACTTTGCCCATTTTGACAACTGCAGTCCAAGAACATTATAGGGACATTTATTCCATTCAGTGTACAGCTGTTTTAGCCTTGTTGGCGGTCATGAACAATATGGCGGACACATCGGACATTTTTGGGACCATTGTCATTTATACAGCAATCAGTGGTATTTAAATGCACTGATTCCTGTGTAAATGACACTGGCAGCGAAGGAGTTAACCACTAGGTGGCAGTGTAGGGGTTAAGTGTTCCTAGAGGCGTGTTACTAACTGTGGGGGGGGGGGGGCGTGGCTGTGAGCTAGTGAACACTGATCTCTGCTCCAATCACAGGGAGCCGAGATCAGTGTCACTTGTTGCTAGGCAGAACAGGGAGATGCTGTTTACTTCTGCATCTCCCCGTTCAGCCGTCCTGTGAGACGATCGCGGGTGTCCCCGCAGCGATCGAGTCCGTGGGACTCGCGACTGGACTCACGGGGGTCCCGACCGGCGTGCGCTCAATGGCACGGCGGCATCTTAAAGGGGACGTACCTGTACGCCCTTATGCCTGTCCATGCCATTCTGTCGACGTACATAGTCGCGTGCCGGTCGGTGAGAGGTTAAACAACGACAGTGTTGAAAGCTGAAAATTGGCCTGGGCAGGAAGGGGGTGTAAGTGCCTAGTATTGAAGGGGTTAAATAGACACAACTTTGATTTTTGTAGAACCGACTTACCCAGAAATGAATATACCGTATATACTCGAGTATAGGCCGATCCGAATATAAGCCGAGGCACCTAATTTTACCACAAAAAAATGGGAAAAACGTATTGACTCGAGTATAAGCCTAGGGTGAGAAATGCGTAGCTACTGTAAGTGGAAAAGAGGGAGCCATTTGCAGCCATAGGTCCCCCGAACTTCAAACGTAGTAGTTAAGGGTTCCTAGATGCCCCCTAGCTGCAGCCAAAATTTGGGGTCTCTGGACCCAAAGGGTCCCGAAATGACATTGCTGCCGATGGACCCAGTTGACCGACTTTGGGGCCCTGTATCTCTGGGCCACTTGGTGCTAGGAACCCCACATTGGATATGTTATAGTGCTAGTTCCACTGGGTTTGCACACCACAATTTGGGGTCCCTAGCACCAAGTAGCCCCGAGATACGAGGCCCCAAATTCAGGTCGGAAAATAGAATATAAAAGTATATAAATATATACAATGCATATAAAATATAACTTGTATAGAGAAACCAAAAAATTGGATGTCTGCAATTTTTCTGATTGGCCAGACAGTGGAGGGAGGTTGGAGGTAACTGTCCATTCACATAATTATTATATAAGATGGGATGATAGTAATATAAAACTTATTATACAACCAGGGGCGGACTGACCATTCGGCCACTCGGGCACTGCCCGAGGCCCCCGGACCATTAGGGGGCCCCATCAGGGTTGCCAGCCTCAGTAAAACCAGGGACAGTATGTAAAAAATCTGTGTTTTTTTTTACATCTGTCTCTGAAATGTCCCTTACCGACATCCTTTTGGTTTAAAAATCCAGAGATTATAGCTGCCCCGCCTCTCCAGTACCTTCTCAGCCAATAGAAACATGTCCTCTGCTTCCACTCATACGCTGACGACACGCAATTATATTTTCATATCACCGGACAAAAAGACCATCATCAGCAATTAGAAAAATGCCTCACCATGATAGATGACTGGATGACCACTAGCTCCCTCAAACTTAACGAATCGAAAACAGAACTTCTTATTCTACATGCAAATCAAAAATCCCGAACCAAGATCCCTTGGACACCACCCACCATCTTTGGACAGACCATCTCCCCAAGGACCATGGCCAAGAGTCTCTGAGTCATTTTTGACTCAGAAATGTCAATGGATGCCTAAATAGGAGCAGTAGTAAGTTGTTCTCACCATCTGCTCCGCCTGCTACGCAGACTCCTCCCCTTCATTCCAAAGGAGGACAAAGCAGTGGTAGTTGGAACAGTCATTAATTCACGACTTGACTACGCAAACTCCCTTTACATAGGATTACCCCAATATCAACTTGCGCGCTTACAACTTATCCAAAATACGGCGGCAAGACTGATAACAGGAAAAAAACCCTGGGAATCCATCTCCCCTTCCCTGAGGAGCCTACATTGGCTAACCGTAAAGAATCGGGTCACATTCAAGACCCTCTGCCTCACCCACAAATGTACCCATGGAGACGCTCCGCAATACCTTCTGGAGAAAATAAAACACTACACACCCAATCGCAGTCTTCGATCGTCTAACCAAAACCTCCTCCTCATTCCCAAATCCCGCTACAAATCAAAGGGGGATCGGAGATTCGCTGTCCAGGGACCACGGCTATGGAACGCTCTACCAACCAACATCCGCATGGAAGAAAACCATCGGGCCTTCAGGAAAAAACTCAAGACCACCTCTGCTAAGAAGGGTGACAACAAAGCACCAATACAGCGCCTTGAGGCGATTCAGTTCGCATTGTAGCGCTATACAAATCATTCATTCATTCATTCAAGACCCTCTGCCTCACCCACAAATGTACCCATGGAGACACTCCTCAATACCTTCTGGAGAAAATAAAACACTACATACCCAATCGCAGTCTTCGATCGGCTAATCAAAATCTCCTCCTCATTCCTAAATGCAGCTACAAATCAAAGGGGGAACGGAGATTCGCTGTCCAGGGACCACGGCTATGGAATGCTCTACCAACCTACATCCGCATGGAAGAAAACCATCAGGCCTTCAGGAAAAAACTCAAGACCCACCTCTTCTAAGAAGCTTGACAACTAAGCACCAATACAGCGCCTTGAGGCGATTCATTGTAGCGCTATACAAATTATTCATTCATTCATTCATTCATGTCTGTGTATACTGTGTGATTGTATACTGTGCGTGTGTATACTGTGTGATTGTATACTGTGCGTGTGTATACTGTGTGGCCCCATAATCTCTGATTCCCTGGGGGCCCCATAATCTCCTATTGCCTCGGGGGGCCCCATGAGTTGTCAGTCTGCCCCTGTATACAACTTACTCTGTGCCGGAATCCATGTTGTTCTGATGTGTTTTTCTTCATGTACATCCCATGTAGAGCGTGGGCCAGAATATATACAGCCCTGTATATATAGGAGGGATGAGCTGTAAAGAATTTATAAAATTTTGAAACATCTTTTAAGTCTGTACAAGGCTTGGCAGGCGGACATCTCAATTGTTTAGTATAGAGATTTTTCATTTGGTTTTGAGAAAGGCACTGAAACCAAAAAACCCCGATATCTTCCAGTATGGGGTCATTTAAGGAGCTGGAGAAGTTGACACCACTGGGAAAAGTATTCACGTGTAGGTGTGTGTCCCGTGACCACAGAAATATGAAGTTGGCGGTATCTACTCCACCACCTAAATTATATAATGTAATCCACAACGGTGGGAAAATAAATTTGAAATTGTTTAAATTAATGGGTAAAAAATTAAGCAAATGATTAAAATATGATGTGGAACTTCCGCACATTATGACGACCTTCGCTGTGGATTCACTTAACATTTCTATTTTCTCATGATGAAACGTATCTGGATTGAGTAGAAAAATATATTCCGTGCAGATCCCGTGTTCTCCCATCATGGTACTCAGCTCTTGGGCCTCCTCGTCTCCGCTGCCGTCCCAGGAGGTCGCTATCCCAACCCAGTTCCATCCAAAATGCTGCAATAACGTAATAATAGCTGCAAAGCGGACCCGATGGCCTGGTGTCACACGGAATAAAGTTGGATAGATTTTTCCATCATTGAGGGGGGGGTCGGCGACTCCATAAGTGATCTGAATGATATGTTGGGAAATGTTATAATGGGTTGATATTATTTAACCACTTCAATAGCGGGGGGGCACTTGTACACCTTCCTGCCCAGACCAATTTTCATCTTTCAGCGCTGTCGCACTTTGAATGACAATTGCGCGGTCATGCTAAACTGTACCCAAAGGAAATTTTTATCATTTTCCCCCACAAATAGAGCTTTCTTTTGGTGGTATTTGATCACCTCTACGGTTTTAATTTTTTGCTAAACAAATAAAAAAAGACCGTAAATTTTCAAAACTTTGTAAATAAGTACGTTTTCTCCTTCACTGATGGGCACTGATGGGGCTGCACTGATGGGCAACGATGAGGTGGCACCAATGAAGTGGCACTGATGAGGTGGCAATGATGGGCACTGATAGGTGGCTCAGATGGGCGACACAGATGGGCACTGATAGGTGGCACAAATTGGCACTGATAGCTGGCACGGATTGGCATTGATAGGCGGCATGGATAGGCGGCACAGATGGGCATAGATAGGCAGCATGGATGAGCATGGATGGGCACTGATAGGCAGCATGGATGGGCACTGATAGGTGGCACGGATGGGCACTGATAGGTGGCACTGATAGGCACTGATAGGCGGCATTGTATTTTTTTTGTTTTGTACTGATGGATGCCAATCAGTGCCAAACAATAATGCATGTCAATCACTAATGCCAATTGTGGGCACTGATTGGCATCCATTGTGGGCACTGTGTGTCATCCCTGGTGGTCTAGGGTGGCATACCTTGTGCTGGGCATCCCTGGTGGTCTGGTGGCGTCCCTGGTGGTCCAGTGCGGGCATCCTCAGGGGGGCATCGCTGATAATCGATCTGCACAGACCCCCCCTGTCAGAGGAGCAGCCGATCGGCTCTCCTCTACTCTTGTCTGACAGACGCGAGTGAGGAAAAGCCAATCACCGGCTCTTCCTATTTACACTGTGATCAGCCGTGATTGGACATGGCCATCATGTGATCAGGAGGGCCAATCACAGAGCCCTCCTGCCAATCTAAGATGCATCGTGTCCGGGTGACAGGAGCGCATCAGGATTGCGCCGCTGCGCGGGAGCGCACGCACGCGATCCTGCTCCTTCTGAGGGATGTTCCTGAACGTCCACTCAGATGTAGAGATAGCCCACCCAGACGTTTATGTGCAGTGGCGGGGTGGGAAGTGGTTAAACAAATTCTTCCGTGGATTTTGTCCAAAAGGCGTCGGCCGTGAACTTGTATTGCATACACACGGCAGGACTTTTTCAGCCAACTTTCACCAAATCACGTGGTTTTTCTGCTCTTTACCTCCACCCTTTGGTCAACTTCTGTATTGTTGTCTGATCTTTTGCATTGGTTCTGAGCATGCGTGTTTGTACTTTGGGCTTAAGTCCGATGGATTTCTGTACACACGATCGGACTTTGCTCCATCAGACTTTTGTTGCCGAAAAGTTTGTCTGTTTGCAGAGCAAACATTTGTCCAATGAAAAACGAAAAAGTGTGTCCGATGGAGCCTACACACGGTCGGATGTTGCCTTAAAACAGCTAAAGAGAAATTCCCAAAACATGGCCTGTTAAGTCCCATACACACGATCAGACTTTTTTTGACAACAAACATGAAAATTAGCTGATCGGATATTGATCGGATATTGCTCCTTCCTTGGCATGGAGATGAGTGAGAGGAAGATGGCCCCGACCTGTCTCCATACCATTGCAGGGCGGAAGCAACGGCAAAACGTCACTTCCGCCCATAGCTCTAAAAGGGTAATTTTTTTTTTTTTTTTTTTTTTTTTTAATTACTATATTTTTTTTTTATTGCATTTTAGTGTAAATGTGAGATCTGAGGTCTTTTTGACCCCAGGTCTCATATTTAAGAGATTCTGTCATGCTTTTTTTCTATTGCAAGAGAGGTTTACATTCCTTGAAATAGGAATAAAAGTGACAGAGCATTCACACGGTTGGACTTACCGCCAACAGCCTGACATCGAACATTTCCCGTTGGAAAGTCCGATCGTGTGTACAGGGCTTAAGGCTATACTAGAAAGAAACCTTCTTGAGTTTTTTACGAAACCACGACCATAAGGGGCTTCTTTATTAAATTAGGTGCAAGGGCAAAGAGGCAGCGACAAAAAAATATTAGCAACATCGTTGCGGAGATGCAACATTATAGATGCCCAAAATAAAGCCACCATCCATGTATGATGAGATTCCAAATTGGAAGTAATTGTGGCACCTGGTGAGGTTGCTTAATTGTGAAGGAAGTCCCTGACTACTCTACTGAATTAAATGATTTTCTGTACAGATCCTTCATATACAATACAGTAGGGATGAGCCGAACACCCCCCGGTTTGGTTCGCATCCAGAACATGCAAATGGACCAAAAGTTTGCGCAAACATTCAAACACCATTAAAGTCTATGGGACTTGAATGTGAGAAATCAAAAGTGTGAATTTTAAAAGGCTAATATACAAGTTATTGTCCCAAAAAGTGTTTGGGGACCGGGTCCTGACCCAGGGGACATATATCAATGCAAAAGAAAGTTTTAAAAACTGACGTTTTTTTTCGGGAGCAGCGATTTTAATGATGCTCAAAATGAAAAAATAATAGTGAAATAGTCCTTTAAATATCATACCTGGGGGGTGTCTATAGTATGCCTGTAAAGTGGCGCATGTTTCCTGTGTTTAGAACAGTCCCTGCATAAAATTACATTTCTAAAGGAATAAAAGTCATTTAAAACTGCTTGCAGCTGTAATGTAATGTCGGGTTGAGGTAATACGAATGAAAATTATTGAGAAAAACAGCATGGGTAACCCCCCAGAACATTACCAGGCCCTTTGGGTCTTGTATGGATATTGAGGGGGAACCCCGCACCCAAATTAACAAAAGAAAAGGCGTGGGGCCCCCAGCAGTATACAGACGGTCCCAAGAAAGACAGGGACTGTAGGTTTGTTCTTAAGTTTAATCTGTTTGTAATTTGGAACAGGTACATTTTGTTAGTGTAGCTCCAGCCCAAAAAATCTATTTTTAAGCTTTTTGGATAACATAGGGAAGGGTTATCACCCCTGCAACATTTGTTTTGCTGTCTGTGCCCCTGTTCAGAAGATTTCACCTCACTTTCTGTCCCAATGACAATTGGATTTTGAAAGTTTGTTTTTTTTAGGGAAACGAGGATTGGTGATAAGGCATCAGTGGAGACACCTTTTTCCCATATTAACTCTTACAGGAGAGAATTTCCCTTCCTAGAGGTAGATTTCCACTCCCTCCGTTTGTAAGTAGGAGTCGTTTGTAAGTCGGATGCCCTATATACTGTGCAGAAAATTGGGCCTTAGGTGTTGGTGGTTACAGAACACTGTGAGCCCTCACAGTTACTCTTGGTGGGTGCTGGAACAGGCCTTGCTGTGAAATATTATAGTAAGAATTGTAATTACATGCCCCTGTTAAACAGGGTCAGAAAAATTGGGCCTTTGGTGGTGTTGTTGCCACAACATTGTAAGCCCTCACAGTTACTCTTGGTGGGCACAGGAACGTCCCCTGCTGCAAAATATTAGATCAAAAATTGTAATTGCATGCCCCTGTTAAACAGGGGCAGAAAAATTGGGCTTTAGGCACTGGTGGTGGTGCCCAGAACCAAAAATGTTCTTAGAAGCTATCAACATGAACATTGAGGAGGAATAGGATAACTCAGCATAACAGCATAGTCACTCATCATCAGCATAGGTAGTCTTTAAGGGATCTCATATTCATAAAAAAATGAATTGGTTACATCAGCATCAGGTGCTTGGTAGCTGGTGATCCAAGACTGATTCTTTTTTATGAAGGTGAGCCGATCAACCGAGTCGGTGGACAAGCGCACTCTGTGATCGGTTACAAAGCCTCCAGCAGCACTGAATGTGCGTTCAGATAGAGCGCTGGATGCAGGACAGGCCAGTAGCTCAATTGCATACTGTGCAAGCTCTGGACAGTGATCCATCCTCAAGACCCAGTAACCCAGTGGATTTTTGATTGGAAAGGTCTCCAAGTCTGATCTTGCCCCAAGGTATTCCTGCTCCATGTAAATCAAACACTGGTGATGGTTGCTAGAACCGATCAGACCTTGGGGCTGCGGACTAAAAAAATTGTCTGAACGCATCGGTCAGATGGCCACCTTCTCCACCGCACCTTCTGTGACTGACTGAAGCCTCAGCAACACGTTGTTCAGGAGGACCAGAAAATTGCAACCTCCCAGGCTCTGGAAACGCATTTCACAAACCTTTCTGCAAGGCCTTCCAAAGATGTTTCATCCTCTGCTCCCTCTGTAAAGGCTGGATAAGTTCCGCAACCTTACCCTTGTAAAGTGGATCAAGAATGGTTGCCAGCCAGTACTGATCCCTCCCCTTGATACCACGAATCTGAGGGTTCTTTCGTAGGCTTTGCAGGATCAGGGAGGCCATGCAGCCTACGTTTGCTGAGGCATTCGGTCCGGAGTACTCTGGGTCACTAAGGACGGCATGATCCGCAGCCACCTCCTTCCAGCCACGTACAAGTCCATGGGTTTCTGGGGACTGAAAATGATCCCTTGAAGACTGCTGCTGATGCTGAGTGCCAGGCTCCACCTCCATGCTGAAACAATCTTTCTCCTCCTCCTCTTCCTGTGTGATAAGCGGGCCTGCAGGAATAATGTCTGGATAAAGGGGGCCTTGAGAGGTAAGGAAGTCCTCCTTTTCCTCCCTCTGTTCTGCCTCAAGTGCCCTGTCCATTATTCCACGCATTATTCCAATTTTTAAGACAAGAGGGACAGTATCACTGATGCATGCACTGTCACTGCTTACCATCCTCGTGGCCTCCTCAGATGGTGACATGAGAGTACATGCATTCTTGATCATTAGCCACTGGCGTGGCAAAAAAAAGACATGCTCCCCTGACCCTGTCCTGGTGCCATACTCACACAGGTACTCATTGATGGCCCTCTGCTGCGTGTGCAGCCACTGCAGCATTGCCAACATTGAGTTCCACCTGGTGGGCATGTAATAGATGAGGCGGTTCTTTTGCAGGTTGCATTCCTTTTGAAGGTCATCCAGCCGAGCACTGGCATTATATGCCTGGCGGAAATGACCACAGACTTTCCTGGCCTGCCTCAGGAGATCCTGTAAGCCCGGGTACCTGCACAAGAACCGCTGCACCACCAAACTAAGGACGTGAGCCAAACAGGGAACATGGATTAACTGTCCCTGTCGGAGGCCAGAGAGGAGGTTGGTGCCATTGTTGCAAACCACCATTCATGCCTGAAGCTGGCGTGGCATCAACCACCTCTAAACCTACCCCTGCAGAGCTGCCAGAATCTCTGCCCCAGTGTGGCTCCTGTCCCCTAAGCAGACCAACTCAAGCACCGCATGGCATCTTTTTGCCTGAGTACCCTAGAATGCCTACGGAGCACCGCTGGTTCGGAGGACAAATCTGCACAGGAAGAGGCCATAGAGGAAGAAGAGGGGGTGGAGGAGAGAGGTGTGGCAGAATCACCACTACCAGCATTTTGGAGGCATGGTGGCGGAACAAGCTTCAACATTACTGCACCCTGTACTGCATCCTTCCCAGCTGCCAGCAGGGTTACCCAGTGAGCCTGAAAGAAAGGTAATGTCCCTGTCCATGCCTGCTGGACCATGAGTCAGCGGTAATATGCACCTTACCACTGACCGCCCTGTCCAACGGGGCCAAGACATTGCCTTCCACATGCCTGTAGAGAGCCGGAATGGCCTTATGAGAAAAAAAATGGCTTTTGGGAACCTGCAACCGAGGTACCGCACATTCCACAAATTCTCGAAAGGGGGCAGAGTCTACCAGCCGAAAAGGCAACATTCGGAGTGCTAGCAATTTAGCCAAACTGGCATTCAGCCACTGAGCATGTGGATTGCTGGGACCAAATTTCTTTTGACGGTTTAGCAACTGGGGTAGGGAAATTTGCCTGCTCCAATCAAATTCAGGTGTAATGCTAGCAGATTGCCCACAAGTGCTTGGGACACCTAATTCTACACCTTAATTCCTCTCAATGCAGGTCTCTGAGAGGACTGAAGGTATAGTGGGGTTGGAGATCCCAGCTGACGAGGAGCAAGGAGAGGTCCGCCTTGTTCTTTGGTGTGGATCTTTTAAGTACTGTTGCCAATGGACTGCATGGGAGCTCGACATGTCTGGTCAAGCATGTGGTGCCCAATAGGGATGGGCTTTATGTTCAGGTCAAACTCAGGTTTGACTTGAACATTGGCTGTTTGCCCATTCACCGAATAGCGAACAATTTGGGGTGTTCGCGGGCATATTCGAAGATCGCGGAACACCCTTTAAAAGTCTATAGGAGAAATCAAAAATGCTAATTTTAAAGGTTAATGTGCAAGTTATTGTCATAAAAAGTGTTTGGGGACCCGGGTCCTGCCCCAGGGGACATGTATCAATGCAAAAAAAGTTTTAAAAACTGCATTTTTTTTCAGGAGCAGTGATTTTAATAATGCTTAAAGTGAAACAATAAAAGTGTACTATTCCTTTAAATTTCATACCTGGGGTGTCTATAGTATGCCTGTAAAGGGGCGCATGTTTCCCATGTTTAGAACAGTCTGGCAGCAAAACATTTCTAAAGGAAAAAAAGTAATTTTAAACTACTCGCGGCTATAATGAATTGTCGTGAAAAAAAGGGAGGACAAGAAACTGCGCTATAGGTCAAAAATAAAAGAGGATAAACCGTAAAACTCCTAAACTGGTTATTTTAAACCATAAGCGGCTGCAGCAACTATACCATATACAAACGGTGAACATAAATTAAGAAAAGAAAAAGCTGCGCATACCAAAAGAAACTACAATAAGTCAAATATGGTGAATTGACTTATAACCAAAGAAATCAAACCTGGTGAATGTGAAATACTGCATAACCATTTGAACATAAGATGTGTCCAATATATAAATGATAATAAAAGGAGATAAATCAACACCCAGTGATACAAAGCATATTATGGGACATATGTGCGACCAAAAAAGTATGGTGTGAGAAAAAACAATCAGTAAGTTCATAAGTGGGCCGATCAGGCCAAAAAATTGTCCCAATGAGAAAAAATTTTTTAGTGGTTGTAAAGACAAAAACAAAGATTCCAATGTTCGTGCTCCCGTGCGAGATTCGAAATGTCCACTTCCTGCATCAAACACATCAATAACGTGAGTGGCACCACCACCAAAAGTAAAAGATGGCCGCTTACCGCAAATAAATGACCCCCCCGTTACAGAGGGTCAAACAGGCATGTGGTTAGGGTTATGGCTATAGCTATAGCGACCTCCACAGGAAAGATGTCATCAGATCTCCAAGGAAATTTGGCAATAGGCTTGGTGTACCCTCAGTTCTCCCTCCAAGGGATGAACCCACAGTGCACAACATGAAAGAAGAATTGTAATGCTCCAAATAGTGCATTATCTTCAAGCAATATTTATTTAAAAATGACATAAACACTTACATAGAATTAAAAGATGATCAGCCACAGAAAGGAAGGTCCAGTGTACCGGCCGGATACACAATAAACCGATTCTGGCATAGGCACTTGTGATAATTAAAAACGAGGTGGTAACAGTGCGCCATATTTGACTTATTGTAGTTTCTTTTGGTATGCGCAGCTTTTTCTTTTCTTAATAATGAATTGTCGGTCTGGCAATACACATAAAAGTTCATTGATAAAAACGGCATGGGATTCCCCCACAGCGGAACCCCGAACCAAAATAAAAAAAAAAATGTGTGGCGGTCCCCCCACATTCCATACCAGACCCTTCAGGTCTGGTATGGATATTAGGGGAACCTAATTATTATTAGGGGGGCTTATCGGAATCTGGAACCACGCTTTAACAAGGGGACCCCCAGATCCCAGCCCCCCCGTGTGAATTGGTAATGGGGTACAAATGTACCCCTACCATTTCACAAAAAAAGTGTCAAAAATGTTACAAAAAGACAATAGAAGTTTTTTGACAATTCCTTTATTAATATCTTCTTCTTCCTCCATCTTGTTCTTCTTCTTCTTCCTCCATCTTGTTCTTCTTCTTCCTCTATCTTCCTCCACTTCTTCCTCCGGTCTTCACGTCCGGCATCTTCCTCAGGCTTCTTCTTCTCCGCTTTGTCCTCCGATCCGCCTCAATGGGAGTCTCTCGCTGTGTGGCGCTTCTGTTCAGGGGACAGCTCTTATAAGAGGGTGGGGGTCACCTGTTTAAACTGCCCTCTCTGCCCCCTGTCTACCTGAAAGTGTCTTTGAATCCGTACACCAGGAATGGCCTATAGTCAGGTATAGGATTGGCTTGACTAGAATGCAGTGGGTATATATGTAGGAGACAGTATATATATTTTATGAACTGCAGATCACTAAATCACCTGCCTGCCTGAAAGTGTATTTGAAAATGTACACCAGCAATGGCCTGCAGTCAGATATAGGCTTGGCTAGACTGGAATTCAGTGGATATATATATATATATATATATAGACTGTATATATATTTTTTATGCACTGCGGATCACTGAATGACTTGCCTGCCTGCCTGAAAGTGTATTTGAATACGTACACCAGGAACGGTCTGCAGTGAAATCTAGCTAAACTGGATATAGTGTATATATATATATATATATATATATATATATATATATATATATATATATATATATATATATATATATATACAAAGCCAGGATATATATATTTATACTAAATACACTGCAGCTAACTGAATCAACTGCCTGCCTGAAGTAGATTAGAAACAGTAGAGCAGGAACAGTCTGCAATGAGATCTAGCTAAACTGTATACAGTGGATATATATACCAGTATATAGCAGTCTGTATATATATATATACTAAATACACTGCAGCTAACTGAATTAACTGCCTGCCTGAAGTATATTAGAAACAGTACAACAGGAATGGTCTGCAGTGAGATCTAGCTAACTGAATAAACTGCCTGCTCAAAGTAAATGAAATGACACTCTCTCTCTCTCTCTCTATCTATCTCTCTCTCTGCCAGCAACACACTGCACAAGGCCAACGTGCAGGCGGCCTTATATAGTGTGGGGCATGGATTTAACCCCCTGAGCCATAATTGGCCAAAGGCACCCTGCCTTTGGCCAATTATGTCTCTCTTTGCTGACGGCGCTGTGATTGGCCAAAGCATGCGGGGTCATAGTGCATGCTTGGCCAATCATCAGCCAGCAATGCACTGCGATTAAACAGTGCATTATGGGACGTGACGCGCCGCTCGAATTTGGAGCGAACGCCCCATAATGTTCGATCTTCGGCGAATGATCGAACAGCCGATGTTAGAGTCAAAATCACGTTCGACTCGAACTCGAAGCTCATCCCTGCAATACAGTAATGTTGGCATACATTATACAGTAATGATGTCCCGATACATTCAGTTCTGACCAGTTTAAAAGCAACTTCTTAACCACTTCCCTACCCGCCCATAGTCATATGACGCCCACAAGGTGGATCTCCCATCCTGGGTGGGCGTCATATGACGTCCTCGCATTCCCGGCCGCCTGGGGGGCGCGCGCCCGCGGCATCGCTCGGGACCCGGTGCGAGTGCCCGGCAGCCGCGATGTCCGCCGGGCACCCGCGATTGCCCGTTAAAACAACGGGACCGTGCGGGACCGTGGAGCTGTGTGTGTAATGATGGGGTGTAAACACACAGCTCCACGTCCTGTCAGCGAGAGAGGAGACCGATCATGTGATCCCAGTACGGAGGATCACATGATCGGTCTTCTCCCCTTGAGTCCCCTCCCCCCACAGTTAGAATCACTTCTATTGGGGAACACATTAACCCCTACAGCGCCCCCTAGTGTTAACCCCTTCCCTGCCAGTCACATTTACACAGTAATCAATGCAATTTTATAGCAACGATGTGTAATTGTGAATGGTTCCAAAAATTTGTCAAAAGTGTCCGAAGTGTCCGCCGCACTGTCGCAGTCACGAAAAAAAATCGCAGATCGCCGCCATTACTAGTAAAAAAAAAAAAAAAAAATAATTCAATAAATCTATCCCCTATTTTGTAGACGCTATAACTTTTGCGCAAACCGATCAATATACGCTTATTGCGATTTTTTTACCAAAAATATGTAGAAGAATACGTATCTGCTTAAACTGAGGAAAAAAATATTTAAAAAAAAAAAAATGGGATATTTATTATAGCAAAAAGTAAAAAATATTGTGTTTTTTTTCAAAATTGTCGCTCTTCTTTTGTTTATAGCGCAGAAAATAAAAACCGCAGAGGTGATCAAATACCACCAAAAGAAAGCTCTATTTGTGGGAAAAAAAGGACGTCAATTTTGTTTGGGTGTAACGTCGCACGACCGCGCAATTGTTAGTTAAAGCGACGCAGTGCCGAATCGCAAAAAGTGCTCTGGTAAGGAAGGGTGTTTAAAAGCCCTGTATTGAAGTGGTTAAAGAAGACCTAAACAAATGGCACAACTTGTTTTCTTACAGCTCCTGATTGTTGAGGTAATATTCTGGGCACAAGGTCCAAAAACCAGAAAGCAACTCAAAGAACCTACCAAAGTGGCATGGTGGGATTGAGGCACCTTAAAGGCTCTCTCATTCAAGCAAATATAACTGTCCAGCAAAATGGTGAGGACTGAGTGGACTGTGTGGATAGTGATCACTGAATAATTTCCCCAAGTTACAATGTACTGTGCACCTGAATTATTCAAAGTTCTGTTAATTCTGATCTGCACTAATTATAGAAAAGTAATGAAAAAAAATCCACCTACAGGTAGACTGTACTGAGCCATCTATTTTACACACCATATTACATACATATTATATTGCAGTGATCACTTACCTGTGTATACCGATACAGACTAAGTAACTGAGCCAGAGCATGATTAGAATGGAAAGCACTCTCACCGATAAAACCGGCCACTTCTCCGTGTCCCTTACAGTAATAGTTAGGAGCCTCCTTTTCCCCAGACAATATCTTTATGACATATCCCAAAGTATTCTTTGGATCAGAACAAGTACTAAATATACGATAGCCCAGGGTAATATTGGGTAGAAGATCGGGGTTCTGGTTTATCTCATTGACAGCTAAGATCATCACCAAGATGCTATTGTACTCGTCAAAGAATAAGCTGCAGGATAATGAGAGGGTTTAAAACGAAACAAAATGGTTTAATGAGATTACAGTTTGGCCACATCCCACAAAACTATCACAAAAATGTCTTACAAAAAATAATAAGGCCTCATGCACACGGACGTATTTACAGCCGCTTTTTTGAGCGTTTTTTGCAGCTTAAAAACGCCTGTCCATGTTAGCCTATGGCTTCATGCCCACCTAGGCGTTTTTGAGCTGCAAATGGCATAGACGTTTGTAAGCTGTAAAAAAAAAAAAAAAAAAAAACAGGACCAGTGCGTTCTGAGGCTCCAGCGTTAGAGCTGTAAAAATGTCAGACGCCGGCAGAAGATGTTAAATGGCAATTAACGAGGCTTAACGCTGTTTTAAGCCTTGTCCGGCGTTTCTGTCTCTATTCAAAATCAATGGTTCCCTATGGGAGCCCATTGATTTGAATAGAAGTCGTACCAGAAGTCGGATCAAGGTGATCCGACTTGCGGCGCGACTTGTGTGCTGAGGATCTTGAAGGGGAGCCCCACAAAAATGTAAAAAAAAATTTGCATGAGGTTCCCCCCAAGACGATACCAGGCCCTTCAGTCTGGTATGGATCTTAAGGGGAACCCCACACCGAAAAAGTGGCGTGGGGTCCCCCCAAAGATCCATACCAAACACTTATCTGAGCACGCAGCCCGGTAGGTAAGGAAAGGGGGTGACCGCTCCCTTCCTGAACCGTACCAGGCCGCACGCCCTCAACATGGGGGGGTTGGTGCTTTGGGGCAGGGGGGGGCCCTGCGCCCCCCAGCCCCAAAGCACCTTGTCCCCATGTTGAGGAGGACAAGGGCCTCTTCCCGACAACCCTTTCCCAGTGGTTGTCGGGTCTGCGGGAGGGGGCTTATCGGAATCTGGGAGCCCCCCAGACCCCGGCCACACTACCCCTACCCATTCACCTGGGGGAAAAGTGTCAATAAAAAAAAAAACACACTACACAGGTTTTTAAAGTAATTTAGTACGCAGCTCTGGTGGTCTTCTTCTGACTTCGGGGGTCTCTTGCGACTTCTCCGGCCTCTTCTCCCGCTCTCCGGTGTCTTCTCCCGCTCTCCGGTGTCTTCTCGCGCACTCTGGTGCCTTCTGTCCGGCTCCTCCTCTATCTTCTTTCAGCTCTTTTACTAGCGGAGGAGCCCGGTCTTCTCCTCCTCCTCCCCCGCCGTTCTCTTCGCTCTTCTCTTTTCCGATGTTGACACAACGCTGTCTCCCGCTGTAATGCGGTGTACGCGGTGCATTGCGACTTATATAGGCATGGGGTCACCGGACGATGTCACCCGCTGACCCCGCCCCCTTTATGACATCAGAATCCCATCATGCCCCGGGTTATGACGTCATAAGAGGGTGGGGTCACTGGGTGACATCATCCGGTGACCACGCCCACATGCATATATAAATCGCAATGCACCGCGTACACCGCATTACAGCGGGAGACAGTGTTGTGTCAACATCGGCAGAGCAAAAAGAACGGCGGTAGAGGAGGAGGAGGAGAAGATTGGGCTCCTCCACTAGTAAAAGAGCGGAAAGAAGATAGCAGAGGAGCCCGGCAGAAGGCACCAGAGAGCGGGAGAAGACAACGGAGAGCAGGAGAAGACACCGGAGAGCAGGAGAAGACACCGGAGAGCAGGAGAAGACACCGGAGAGCGGGAGAAGAGGCCGGAGAAGTCGCAAGAGACCCACGAAGTCGGAAGAAGACCACCGGCGCTGCATAATAAATTACTTTAAAAACCTGTGTAGTGTGTTTTTATTTTTATTGACACTTTTCCCCCAGGTGAATGGGTAGGGGTACGATGTACCCCTTACTCGTTCACATAGGGTGGGGGGCCGGGATCTGGGGGCCTCCTTATTGAAGGGGGCTCCCAGATTCCGATAAGCCCCCGCCCGCAGACCCCGACAACCCCCGGGCAAGGGTTGTCGGGAAGAGGCCCTTGTCCTCATCAACATGGGGACAAGGTGCTTTGGGGTGGGGGGGCGCAGGGCCCCCCCTGCCCCAAAGCACCAACCCCCCCATGTTGAGGGCGTGAAGCCTGGTACGGTTCAAGAGGGGGGGGGGTGTTCGCCCCCTTTCCTTACCTACTGGGCTGGGTGCTCGGATAAGGGTTTGGTATGGATCTTTGGGGGGGACCCCACGCCAATTTTTTGGCGTGGGGTTCCCCTTAAGATCCATACCAGACCGAAGGGCCTGCTATCGTCTTGGGGGAACCTCACACAAAAAATGTTTTTACATTTTTGCGGGGCTTCCCTTCAAGATCCTCAGCACACAATTTGTGCCGCAAGTCAGATCATCTTGATCCGACTTCTGGTACGACTTCTATTCAAATCAATGGGCTCCCATAGGGAACCATTGATTTTGAATAGAGACGGAAACGCGGCTGAAAGGTAGCGCGGTTTTAACGCTGCTTTTTTCCTGGCTTTTTTTCCTGGCGTCTGTACTAGCTTTACAGCCCGTTTTTGTAAACGTCCGTGTGCATGAGGCCTAATGGTTTCATTTTAGTGTTGAATATATTTTTATTGACAGTTTATAAGACATAATACAAAGTTTATGTGGCATAATACAAAGTTTATGTTCCAGAGTCATTGCAGTATAAGTGGCACAGTGGAGGCCTCTCTTGCACCTCCTGCCCAACACCCCTGAAGGTGGACACAGAGCATGTAAGGGCAATGTGTGCCAGCGATTAACTTGCATAGTATATCTAACCTTGCCCCTTCGCTTGGAATAATGAGCACGCACATGAGCACAAAGTCAGGGAACAAGCTGGAGAAGACTTACCCAGAGACGTGGCATATTGGGCAATACCTAACATGGCCACATCCGTTTGAACAGAAATGCACACACACACAATGGGAATGGATAGGCGCATGCCACCTGTGCTAGATTCTGGTGCCCTCTGGCCTTTAAAATAATGCCTGATGCTCACAGGCACCTCTGACTGCTCATCAGTTTTCTGCTCCCTGTTACCCTGAGTGCTATTGCTACTGAATAACCTTTATCAACCCAGCTTGCGCTTGCTTCTTGTCTCTCTCTTGGCTCTGACCTTGGCTTGTCCACAGATCTTGTCCCCTGTCCTGTGTTTGACCCTAGCTTGTCTGACCTCGGCTCTTATCCTCTGCCTACTGACCTCTGGCTCTCTGACCTTTGCTACAATCCCTGACTGTGCCTTCTGTCCTGTCTAGACATGAGCCAAACACCCCCCGGTTCGGTTCGCACGAAAACCTACGAAAAGACCTAAACTTCACGTGAACTTTCAAACCCTATTAAAGTCTATGGGACTCCAACGTTCAAAATCAAAAGTGCAAATTTTAAAGGCTAATATGCATGTTATTGTCATAAAAAGTGTTTGGGGACCCGGGTCCTGCCCCAGGGGACATGTATCAATGCAAAAAAAAGTTTTAAAAACTGATGTTTTTTAGGGAGCAGTGATTTTAATAATGCTTAAAGTGAAACAATAAAAGTGAAATATTCCTTTACATTTTGTACCTGGGGGGTGTGTATAGTATGCCTGTAAAGGGGCGCATGTTTCCCGTGCTTAGAACTGTCCCTGCACAAAGTGTCATTTCTGAAGGGAAAAAAAGTAATTTAAAAGCACTCGCAGCTATAATGAATTGTCGGCTCCCGTAATACAGAGAACAGTCATTGAAAGTCATTGATAAAAAAATAAAAAAATATGTGTGGGGTTCCCCCCAAATTCAATTACCAGGCCCTTCAGGTCTGGTATGGATATTAAGGGGAACCCTGCACAAATTAAAAAAAAATTACGTGGGGTTCCGCCCAAATATCCATATCAGACCCTTCAGGTCTGGTATGGATTTTAAGGGGAACTCCACGGCAAATTTTTTAAAAAAAAATGGCGTGGAGTTCCCCCCAAAAATCCATACTGGACCCTTTATCTGAGCACGCAACCTGGCAGGCCGCAGGAAAAGAGGGGGACAAGTAACGTTTACAACAGAGGGGGCGGGGTCACCCGCACATCACTGGGGAAGCCCTGGTTTCCCCTTGTGTCAGAGGGGGACGGGGTCACGTGACGGGTGGCCCCATCCTCATCTAAGAGACCTGCTGGCTGCCGGGATTCCCGCGGTGCCTCTGGTGGAGACAGGATGCGCTGCGCTGGACATCATCGTTGGACCCTGGACCTGGAGAGGAGAGATCATACATTGCTGGACCCCGGAGAAGAGATCACCCATCGCAGGATATCGAGAGTGAATTACCACCGCAGGAATCTTTTTTTTTTTTTTATAAAGGACTTTTCCCAAACGGTGTCTGTGTGTTTTTTTTTTTTTTTTACACTTTCTTTGTGAAATGGTAGGGGTACAATGTAACCCGTTACCATTTCAAACAGGGGGGGGGGCGGGATCTGGGGGCTTCCAGATTCCGATAAGACCCCCGCCCAAAGACCCCCACAACCACCAGGCAAGGGTTGTGGGGATGAGGCCCTTGTCCCCATCAACATGGGGACATGGTGCTTTGAGGGGTCACGGACCCATAGCCTCCTCCCCATGTTGGCATGTGGCCTGGATGGTTCAAGAGGGGGGGCGCTCTCTCATCCCCCCCTCTTTTCCTGTGACCTGCCAGGTTGCGTGCTTGGAAAAAGGGTCTGGTATGGATTTTTGGGGGGAACTCCACGCCATTTTTTTTATCAATTTGGTGTGGAGTTCCCCTTAAAATGCATACCAGACCTGAAGGGTCTGGTATGGATATTTGGAGGGAACACCACGTATTTAAAAAAAAAAAATTGACACAGGGTTCCCCTTAATATCCATACCAGACCTGAAATGCCTGATAATTGAATTTGGGGGGACCCTCACACATTTTTTTTTTTTATCAATGACTTTCAATGACTGTTCTCTGTATTACGGGAGCCGACAATTCATTATAGTCGCAAATGCTTTAAAATGACTTTTTTTCCTTCAGAAATGTCATTCTGTGCAGGGACTGTGTCACATACCTAGTTGGTTGAGCCCACTTATGCAGGGATCGGTTTCTCGTATTCCTCTGACTCAAGAACCCCTGATAGAGCAGACAGGGGCTCAGGAGCGCAAAGGGGAACAAGTGCCTGACAGGTCACAGATGAAATGGCTGGTCCGGACTTCAGGAAGCTTAAGGAGATCTGGATGCAGACTGGAGCTGGGACCAGCGGTAAGCAGGAACAGCAGGAACAGCCGGACTGGAATCTGGAAGCAGAGGCAGTCGGGAAGTGTCTTGTAGATCAGGATACAAGCGGATCTCAGGCAGGCCGGGTCAAGCACTGGTGGGCAGGAACGGTACCAAGACAGCAGGCAAGGCATAGTCATGAAGCAGGCCGGGTCATACACAGGCGGGCAGGAACAGTACCAAGGCAGCAGGCAGGAGAATAGTCAAGACAAGCCGGATCAGAGGCAGGCAGCAAACAGAGGATGGTCGGAGACAGGCCGGGTAACAGGTATCAGATCAGCAGGTAAAGGAACAGCAGGGGGACTCAAGAACGCTGTAGACCGGATAGCAAGGAGACAAGGTGACAGGTTTCTTTAAATAGCCCCTTTGGCGCAAGTTCAGTCACGTTACGCGCACTCGCGCATGCTCGTGCACACGTATTAGTGCTCGTTCCTGCCAGTGCCCGTTAGCGCGCACCTGAGTGCGCTGGTTGGCTCCTCTGCAAAGGATTCTGCATATGCTAGAGGACTGTCATATCTCAGAGGAGTGTCATATCCTAGAGGAATGTCATATCCTAGAGGAGGGTCATAACCTAGAGGAATGTCATATTCCAGAGGAGTGTCATATCCCAGAGGAGTGTCATATTCCAGAGGAGTGTCATATCCTAGAGGAGTGTCATATTCCAGAGGAGTGTCATATCCTAGAGGAGTGTCATATTCCAGAGGAGTGTCATATCCTAGAGGAGTGTCATATCCTAGAGGAATGTCATATTCCAGAGGAATGTCATATCCCAGAGGAGTGTCATATTCCAGAGGAGTGTCATATCCTAGAGGAGTGTCATATCCTAGAGGAATGTCATATTCCAGAGGAGTGTCATATCCTAGAGGAGTGTCATATTCCAGAGGAGTGTCATATCCCAGAGGAGTGTCATATCCCAGAGGAGTGTCATATCCTAGAGGAGTGTCATATCCTAGAGGAGTGTCATATCCTAGAGGAGTGTCATATTCCAGAGGAGTGTCATATCCTAGAGGAGTGTCATATCCTAGAGGAGTGTCATATCCTAGAGGAATGTCATATTCCAGAGGAATGTCATATCCCAGAGGAGTGTCATATTCCAGAGGAGTGTCATATCCTAGAGGAGTGTCATATCCTAGAGGAATGTCATATTCCAGAGGAGTGTCATATCCTAGAGGAGTGTCATATTCCAGAGGAGTGTCATATCCCAGAGGAGTGTCATATTCCAGAGGAGTGTCATATCCTAGAGGAGTGTCATATCCTAGAGGAATGTCATATTCCAGAGGAGTGTCATATCCTAGAGGAGTGTCATATCCCAGAGGAGTGTCATATCCCAGAGGAGTGTCATATTCCAGAGGAGTGTCATATCCTAGAGGAGTGTCATATCCTAGAGGAGTGTCATATCCTAGAGGAATGTCATATTCCAGAGGAGTGTCATATCCTAGAGGAGTGTCATATCCTAGAGGAATGTCATATCCTAGAGGAATGTCATATTCCAGAGGAGTGTCATATTCCAGAGGAATGTCATATCCTAGAGGAATGTCATATCCTAGAGGAATGTCATATCCCAGAGGAGTGTCATATCCTAGAGGAATGTCATATTCCAGAGGAGTGTCATATTCCAGAGGAATGTCATATCCTAGAGGAATGTCATATCCTAGAGGAGTGTCATATCCTAGAGGAATGTCATATCCCAGAGGAATGTCATATCCCAGAGGAGTGTCATGTCCTAGAGGAGTGTCATGTCCTAGAGGATTGTCATATTCCAGAGGAGTGTCATATCATAGAGGATTGTCATATCCTAGAGGATTGTCATATTCCAGAGGAGTGTCATATCATAGAGGAGTGTCATATTCCAGAGGAGTGTCATATCATAGAGGAATGTCATATTCCAGAGGAGTGTCATATCCTAGAGGAGTGTCATATCCCAGAGGAATGTCATATCCTAGAGGAGTGTCATATCCTAGAGGAGTGTCATATCCTAGAGGAGTGTCATATCCTAGAGGAGTGTGATATCCCAGAGGAATGTCATATCCTAGAGGAATGTCATATCCTAGAGGATTGTCATATTCCAGAGGAGTGTCATATCATAGAGGATTGTCATATCCTAGAGGATTGTCATATTCCAGAGGAGTGTCATATCATAGAGGAGTGTCATATCATAGAGGAGTGTCATATTCCAGAGGAATGTCATATTCCAGAGGAGTGTCATATCCTAGAGGAGTGTCATATCCTAGAGGACTGTGATATCCTAGAGGAGTGTCATATCCTAGAGGAGTGTCATATCCTAGAGGTGTGTCATATTCCAGAGGAGTGTCATATCCTAGAGGAGTGTCATATCCTAGAGGTGTGTCATATCCCAGAGGAGTGTCATATTCTAGAGGAATGTCATATTCTAGAGGAGTGTCATATCCTAGAGGAATGTCATATCCTAGAGGAGTGTCATATCCTAGAGGTGTGTCATATCCCAGAGGAGTGTCATATTCTAGAGGAATGTCATATTCTAGAGGAGTGTCATATCCTAGAGGAATGTCATATCCTAGAGGAGTGTCATATCCTAGAGGAGTGTCATATCCTAGAGGAGTGTCATATACTAGAGGAGTGTCATATCCTAGAGGAGTGTCATATACTAGAGGAGTGTCATATCCTAGAGGAGTGTCATATACTAGAGGAGTGTCATATACTAGAGGAGTGTCATATCCTAGAGGAGTGTCATATCCTAGAGGAGTGCACACTGGGATAGTTGATCTCTCTTACTCTATAACATAAGATTTACCTTTTCTACTGGGGCATATTTTAGCAAAATAACAATAAGGGCAAATAGACAAGGGGGTGTAAATAATATCACGAGGGTGCCAGCACTGCCCTCGGGAACATATACCAATGCAAAAAAATAAAAAGTAAATCAGTAGTGATTGTCAAACATTAAAAATGCCCAATTCCTTAACATAACATTCCTGGGGGGTGTCCTAGGAATGCCCCCCTATATTAAGGACTCACGTCAGGTGATCAACCTTATGACTAACTATACTCCCACTGATAATATGTGGTTGGTAACTGCTGACGTGACGTCACTTTATACGATAATACCCCACGATTTGGGTTTGTTTGCTGTGGAGTTTTATCTCAGACGTGACTCTGGCCTTTTGGATGAACAGATCTGTTTCATCATGGAGCTTTTAGAATAGAATTTGCGGCATCGCATAACTATTTCTGGTTTGAAAAATTATTTTTTTTCGACAGAATAGAGGTGTGACGATGGGGGACAAATACGCCCCTAGTTTGGCCAGTTTTTTTAAGGCCATGTGGGAGGAGGATGTCGTCTATGTTTGCCGGAAACCCCAGCTCATGCTGTGGGCGAGGTACATAGACGACATCCTCCACCTTTGGGATGGTGGTCGCGATGACTTGGAGCTCTTTATGGAACATCTCAATAATAACACTTACATTTTGAGGCTAGCCAGTCTAACATCATTTATTTGGAACTTAATATTTCAATATCTCGTGACCAATTCACTACCTCCACGTTTTTTAAAAGTACGGACAGGAATTCTTACATTCCTATAGACATCTGTCACCATGAGTCATGGCTTAGGTCTGTTCCGAAAAGCCAGTTTATGCGCATCAAGTGTAACTGTACTAACACTGAGCAATTTCTAATACAGGCAGTTATCTTAACGAATTGATTTAAAGAAAAGGGTTATGCTAGTGATTCCTTAAAGCGGGGTTTCACCTAAAAAATTTTTTTTTAAAAGTCAGCAGCTAAAAAAAAGTCGCTGCTGACTTTTAAAAAGTACACTTACCCTCCCAGGGGCGCCCGCGATGTCGTTGGTGGAGGTCGAGATGTCCCTCGGCTGTCCGGATCCAGCGCCGCCATCCTGAGTAAGGGAAACGGCTTCTCGTTTCCTACTGCGCATGCGCGAGTCGGCGCGCGGCCAACTGCGCATGCGCGAGTCGGCGCGCGGCCAACTGCGCATGCGCGAGCCGTATTTGTGAATGGGGAACGCGGTGTGTTGGGGGACACAGTTCCCACAACACACCGCGCCCCATTCACCTGAAGACGGAAGAAGAGAAGATCACCGCGGCGCTGGAGGAGGCAGATTAGGACGATCTGCCTAGCAACAGCCATTTCTGGTAAGTAAAAACTTTTTTTTTTTTTTTTTTTAAATTGATTGGCTACTGCCCAGAGGGGCCGGATACAAATAGCCCCGTTGAGCGTCGTGTAGCCACGCCCTCTGTTGAAGTCGGAAGTGACGAAACGTGTAAGGGCGTGGCCTACACGACGCTTACCGGAAGTGACGCCTTGCGTTCCAGCTGCGCTCCACCGCCACCAGGAAGCTGTCTCTGTGTCTAGACAGACACATTACAGACCACAGGAAGCGCTATGGATGCCGCTGAGGGGTATTTCTAACAACCCAAAACGCAAGTGATTGAATGTTGCATAACTGAAAGTATTTTAAATGTACGCTGCTATACATATGGGTTCTTTTATGGGTGGTTTTATTCACATTTTTACTGAATAAACGGAATTACGCTATGTGCAAAACTTTATTTGTTTTTATGGCGAGTTTATTTGGAGTCAATTCCCCCCTGGACCCCTGATGCAGTGGTGTTTTGTGATGATGCTGAGAGGTTAAGAAGGTTACCAGGCTGATTGGTGTCCATCTTGGCTGAGGAATAGTGGATGCAGTTTTAACCATTTGATGTCCTGTACCTGATATGCCTGTTTGATTTTTATCTCTGGTGAGTTTAAACCCCTAAGGGGGATTTCTCCGCACGTGGTGAAATAAGTCACACGGGATGATATTTGGTCCACATTGAATACAGAAGAAGTCACCTTGATGCGATTCTGAACTGTTCACTTACCACTATTTCCTGCACTCAATGAACATTTATTTATTCAGTTTTACTTTTTATTGCACTCATCTGTGATTGTGAACTCAGTATTTTTAAAATGCTCTGATCTAGTTTTTAACACTTTGATACTAGATTTTTAGTGCTATTTTTAGTATTCTATCTCTCAGGAATATTACTGCTTGGAATTTTTTACTATCCTTTTTTATATATTTTGAATAATGACCCATTATTACGCACAGTTTTACCAAATAGGTCTCAGGTGATCTATAGGGGAGCATCCTCACTTACAGATAGGCTGGCACCAAATGTTGTGAACCCTCCTGCCATCAGGAGAGGCTTCCTTGAGGTTTTTACCAGGGTTTTTACCAGTGCATGAGGTGTCGTGTTTGCTTGTTAACCTCCTGAGATCCGCGCTATAGCCGAATGATGGCTACATCGCGGATCTAACTTGCCGGGACGACGTCTATTGACGTCGTCCCGTTCACGAGCGGCCTGCGCACCCTCGCTGTATCACAGATCTGACCCCTTACCACGTGATCAGCTGTCAGCCAATGACAGCTGATCATGTGATAACAACAGAGCCGGTAATCGGCTTTTTTCCTCCTCGCGCTGACAGCGCGAGGAGAGAAAAAAAAAGCCGATCACCGGCGGCAGTGAGAGGGACATCAGTCCCGATCACTGCAATGTGCCCAAGGTCCATGGTGCACACCTATGCCCTATGCAAGTTCCGCCTACCAGTGCTCACTAGCTCCACCTGTCAGTGCCCACCAGCTTCACCTGCCAGTGCCCACAGTTCCATCTGTCAGTGCCCACAGTGCCATCTGTCAGTGCCCACAGTGCCAGTGCCCACAATGTGCTGCACATCAGTGTCACCTACCAGTGCTCATCAGTGTCACCTACCAGTGCTCATCAGTGTCACCTACCAGTGTCCATCCGTGCCACCCATCCGTGCCCATCAGTGCCATCTTATCTGTGCCCATCAGTACCGACTTATCTGTCCCCATCAGTGCCACCTTATCTTTGCCCACCAGTGCAGCCTATCAGTGCCCACCAGTGCAGCCTATCAGTGCCTACCAGTGCCTCCTCATCAGCCCATATCAATGAAGCAGAATTACCTATTTGCAAAATTTTATAGCAAACTATTAAACATTTTTTTTTTTAATTTTCCAACTTTTTTTGTTGGTTTAGCAAAAAATAAAAACCCAGCTGTGATTAAATACCAAGAAAATAATTCTCTATTTGTGGGAAAAAAATGATAAAAATTTCATTTGGGTACAATGTTGTATGACCGCGCAATTGTCATTCAAAGTGCGTCAGCGCCGAAAGCTGAAAATTGGTCTGGGCAGGAGGGGGGTTTAAGTGCCCAGTAAGCAGGTGGTTAAATAGAGGAACCAAGAAATTCACTTCATCCAGTACATCAAGAGAACATGTGATAGAACTTTTTATCACATGTTCCACGGAGAGGGGGGGGTTGTATACTTACTTCAGTGCCCTTGTGGGCTCCAATACGTTGGCAGAACGAAGCGACCCCTTTCTGTACGTTTGAATGAGTATATCACCAACATAAAAAAAAACGTTTTCCCGAAACACTCAATTTCCAAGCATTATCTTTTGGCTCATAATAAGGATCCTTCTAAAAAAAATTGGGGGAATCAATAAATATCGCCCACAAAGGAGAGGCAGTTCCCTTGTGAGGAGTATATCCAGACTCGAAATGTCCTAGATACACAGAATAAAATGCATTAATAGATAATTCCTAACATATGTTTTTCAGATATTTGTTTTTTTTTGTTTGAATTATTTCTTTAATTATTATTGGTGTGAACTCATTGTGAGTTAGTGATTGGGACACCTCCATCGAGGCAGTTATTTTGCCGCATTGGGGCTTATTATTATTTATTATTTATATAATCATTCACCACTATAAGGTACCTGACCATCCATCTATTTTTTCGGGTCAGTATGTTGGTGGCTAGATAGCCTTGGGCATGAGCTTTGTCCTATTTTTTTCTTATACCCACTCCCAAAGGTTCATAGCCTTTTCTTATTAGTATATTATTAGTTATTATTAGTATATTATTTTCATTTAGAATTATCTAATACTTTGGAGTTTGCCAGCCTTTGGTCCCTATATCCTCCTTGTTTTTTGTAAATTTGTTGTACACTTTTGTTTGCACATCTTTCAGTGCATTCCATATGTGGGCATTGTGCATTAATTATCAGCCCTTACGGCTATGGAGGTTAGGCATTTAGTTTGGGTCCAATATATAGTCTAGTTTATTCATTGCCGTAGATATTATGTATTCCCATTATTTATATTAGGTCTCCTCTATACATTTTATATTCAACTTTTTTTGTTCTCGTCCTTTTTGATACTAACTATAGGGGTTACATTTTTCCCGAATTTTTTCTTATATTTTCAACATTTTAGCCAGTTTTCAACATCCGGCTTCAGTCAGGTCTTCTATGGATCAACTGTGGGTATAGAATTGGGTATATTGGATTGTGAGATATTTTTTATTTTTATTTATTATTTCTTCTTTTTATGGTTGAACTGGATGGACTTGTGTCTTTTTTCGGCCTAACTATAGAACTATCTGACCATGTAACTATGTAAACAACTAGGTGTTCCCATTCACGATTCAGATCGAGGCTTGGTTCATCTGATTCTGTATTAAATGCTTTTTACCCTCTGTTTGAAACGCGATGCGTCATTGCGTTGCCCACGCCCCAACACGACGTCATTATTTGACGAAACACACATCGGGAGGATTTGACGTGCTGACGTCATCGCGTTTGTGCTTCAGAGCAAACGGGCATTCGCTAACTATTTCTGTTTTTATCTACATACATTGTAAGTGTGTTTTTTTTAATTTCTATTAAATGTTAACAATCTGATTTACACTATGGAGAGCTCCCTTTTTCATTTTTTTGGGTGACATCTGAGCATAATCCGTGAACATTGCACGATCGAGCCTATCCGGCCATCAGCTCTATATCTCTCCTCTACCATATTGACCATCTTGGAGTTGTCGCCCCAGAATCCCCTGGATAAAGGCCCTGGCTGGGTATATAGCCGTAAGCTCAATCAGCTTGCCTTTCTGTAAGCGTGCATTTTATTTGGTGTTCAGTGCACAAGTGGTGGATCACGCATTATTTCTACTATTTTTACTCATCTACTCTTTTATGCACATTTGTGTGATTTATGGACAATATGTAATTTACCTGATTTGCACTGAGTTTTGGATGTTTTGTTGTTTCTGCACATCCACCTACGATCTTTATATTGGGATAGATTCTCATGTTTTTCAGTCTTTTACATATGGTAATATCAAACATTATTTTCGTTAATTAGAATTTTTGTTATCACATACTCACTGTTTATTATATATTGATTAGCGCGGCTACTTTTCTTTCTATGTCCTAATCTTGCCTGTGAAGAGGTGCATCTCTGTGATATGTACAGAACGTGCTGCAACGGCACCAACATTTACTAAGGAAAAAAAGTGTTTAAAATTGCCGGCAAAATTACATTTTATTTCCGGTTTCTATCAAAAAAGCTCACAAACCCCCAAAACCACAAGGATCTGTGTGCGTTTTATCTCTTAACCACTTTAAGACAAGCCTCGTTTTGGATTTTAGGTGTTTACATGTTTAAATATATTGTTTTTTTTTTCCTAACACCCTAGAGAATAAAATGGCGGTCGTTGCAATACTTTTTTTCACACCGTATTTGCGCAGCGGTCTTACAAGCGCACTTTTTTCGGAAAAAATTCACTTTACAACAGTACAACATTCTAAAGGTTGCATGTTTTGCGTTACAGAGGAGGTCTAAGGCTAGATATATTGCTCTCGCTCTACCGATCGCGGCGATACATCGCATGTGGGGTTTGACCACCGTTTTTATATGCAGGCGCTACTGAACGCGAGCTCGTCGGGACGGGGCGCTTTAACCACTTCAGCCCCGGACATATTGGCAGCCAAAGGACCAGGCTCCTTTTTGCGATTCGGCACTGCGTCGCTTTAACTGACAATTGCGCGGTCGTGCGACGTGGCTCCAAAACAAAATTGGCGTCCTTTTTTTTCCCACAAATAGAGCTTTCTTTTGGTGGTATTTGATCGCCCCTGCGTTTTTTATTTTTTGTGCTATAAACAAAAATAGAGCGACAATTTTGAAAAAAATGCAATATTTTTTTGCTTTTTGCTATAATAAATATCCCCAAACAATATATAAAAAAACATTTTTTTTCCTCAGTTTAGGCCGATACGTATTCTTCTACATATTTTTGGTAAAAAAAAAATCGCATTTAGCGATTATTGATTGGTTTGCGCAAAAGTTATAGCGTTTACAAAATAGGGGATAGTTTTATAGCATTTTTATTAATATTTTTTTTTTACTAGTAATGGCGGCGATCAGCGATTTTTATTGTGACTGCGACATTATGGCGGACACATCGGACATTTTTGACACATTTTTGGGACCATTGTCATTTATACAGCAATCAATTCTATTTAAATGCATTGATTCCTGTATAAATGACACATGCAGTGAAAGAGTTAACCACTAGGGGGAGGGGAGGGGTTATGGGCTCTGACGTGTGTGTGTTTTTTTTACATTAGGGGCGGGGCTGACGTCATTGATCGGCTTTCCCGATGACCGGGAACAGCCAATCAATGACAGGCAGAGTAGGAAGCTCTCCCCGTTCTTCAGCTCCGTATGTATGTATTTATTTTTTTTCTTATTTATTTTACTTGATTTTATTTATTTTTACACTGTTTGTAAAAAAAAAAAAAAATTGGGTCACTTTTATTCCTATTAAAAGGAATGTAAACATCCCTTGTAATAGAAAAAAAAGCATGACAGGTCCTCTTAAATATGAGATCTGGGGGGTCAAAAAGTCCTCAGATCTCATATTTGGACTTAAATGCAAAAAAAAAAAAATGACATTGAAAAAATGTGCCTTTAAGAGGTATGGGCGGAAGTGACATTTTGACGTCGCTTCTACCCCGGTTTGGTATGGAGACAGGTGGGGGGCCATCTTAGCCTCGCTCGTCTCCATATTCAGCTAGGAAGAGGACACGATTGCCTCCGCCGCTACCGGCGGCTCCGGTAAGCGGCGGAGGGCGCCGGAGAGCAGTGATCTCGTGGTGAATCTCCTGCAGAGACCACCATTATCGTAAACACGACCAGCGCCTGAAGAGATGGATATTTCAGTTGTGACAGCAGCTGCTGCCGTTACCGAGATATCCCTCTTCAAAAAAGGGACGTACATCGTCGTGCGCTGGTCGTAAATCGGTCTGTAATTCCCTGGGGATTACAGACCAGTTTGCCTAACATCAATAGTATGTAAACTCTTGGAGGGGATGATAAGGGACTATATACAAGATTTTAGTAATGAGAACGGTATCATTAGCATTAATCAGCATGGATTCATGAAGAATCGTTCTTGCCAAACCAATCTACTAACCTTCTATGAGGAGGTGAGTTGCCATCTAGATAAAGGAAGGCCTGTAGGCGTGGTGTATATAGATAAAGGAAGGCCCGTAGATGTGGTGTATATAGATAAAGGAAGGCCCGTAGATGTGGTGTATATAGATAAAGGAAGGCCCGTAGACGTGATGTATCTGGATTTTGCAAAAACATTTGACACAGTTCCCCATAAACATTTACTGTACAAAGTAAGGTGCGTTGGCATGGACCGTAGGGTGAGTACATGGATTGAAAACTGGCTACAAGGGTGATTTCAGAGGGTGGTGATAAATGCGGTTAAAAGAAGCTGGCAATGAAATGTAATTTGCCCACACTGTAACCCCTTGGTAACTGAGGGTAAAACAAATGTTAACTCCAATGTAAAAATACATATAAAAGCAATGGAGACGGCCTTCAAAAAATACAAGGTTGAGGGATCATCATCAGCATTCAGACTTTATAAAGAATGCTACAAGGAATGTAAGGGTGCAATAAGGACAGATAAGATAGAACATGAAAGACACATAGCGGAGGAGAGCAAAAAAAATCCCAAGAAAGTATGTAAACAGTAAAAAAGGGAGGACAGATCATATTGGCCCCATAAAGAATGAGGAAGGACATCTGGTTACAAAGGATGGGGAGATGGCGAAGGTATTGAATTTATTCTTCTCCTCAGTCTTCACAAGGGAATCGGGGGCTTCAGTAACCAAAACTGCAGTGTTTATCCTCATGACACATCACAGGAAGCACCTCCATGGTTAACAGAGGACAGAATTAAAATTAGACTTGGGAAATTTAACATTAATACATCACCGGGACCGGATGGCTTGCACCCGAGGGTACTTAGGGAACTCAGTCAAGTAATTGCCAGACCATTGTTCCTAATTTTTACTGACAACCTACTGACTGGAATGGTACCAGCTGATTGGAGAAAAGCCAATGTAGCACCAATATTTAAAAAGGACCCAAAATATATCCCTGGTAATTACAGACCAGTTAGCCTAACATCAATAGTATGCAAGCTCTTGGATGGAATGATAAGGGATTATATACAAGATTTTAGTAATGACAACAGTATCATTAGCAGTAATCAGAATGGATTTATGAAGAATCGTTCTCGCCAAACCAATCTACTAACCTTCTATGAGGAGGTGAGTTGCCATCTAGATAAAGGAAGGCCCGTAGATGTGGTGTATCTGGATTTTGCAAAAGCATTTGACACAGTTCCCTATAAACATTTACTGTACAAAACCATAGGGTGAGTACATGGATAGAAAACGGGCTACAAGGGTGAGTTCAGAGGGTGGAGATAAATGGGGAGTACTCGGAATGGGCAGGGGTGGGTAGTGGGGTCCCCCAGGGTTCTGTGCTGGGACCAATCCTATTTAATTTGTTCATAAGCGACCTGGAGGATGGGTATGGGGGAAACAGTTCAATCTCTGTATTTGTGGACGATACTAAGCTAAGCAGGGCAATAACTTCTCCGCAGGATGTGGAAACCTTGCAAGAAGATCTGAACAAATTAATGGGGTGGGCAACTACATGGCAAATGAGGTTCAATGTAGAAAAATGTAAAATAATGCATTTGGGTGGCAAAAATCTGAATGCAATCTATACACTGGGGGGAGAACCTCTGGGGGGATCTAGGATGGAAAAGGACCCGGGTGTCCTAGTAGATGACAGGCTCAGCAATGACATGTAATGCCAAGCTGCTGCTAACAAAGCAAACAGAATATTGGCATTAAAAAGGGGATCAACTCCTGAGATAAAATGATAATTCTCTACAAGACTCTGGTCCGGCCGCACCTGGAGTATGCTGTCCAGTTCTGGGCAACGGTCCTCAGGAAGGATGTACTGGAAATGGAGCGAGTACAAAGAAGGGCAACAAAGCTAATAAAGGGTCTGGAGGATATTAGTTATGAGGAAAGGTTGTGAGCACTGAACTTATTCTCTCTGGAGAAGAGACACTTGAGAGGGGATCTGATTTCAATGTACAAATACCGTACTGGTGACCCCACAATAGAGAGAAAACTTTTTTGCGTAAGAGAGTTTAACAAGACACGTGGCCACTCATTAAAATTAGAAGAAAAGAGGTTTAACCTTAAACTACGTAGAGGCTTCTTTACTGTAAGAGCGGCAAGGATGTGGAATTCCCTTCCACAAGCGGTGGTCTCAGCGGGGGGCATCGATAGTTTCAAGAAACTATTAGATAAGCACCTGAAAGACCGCAACATACAGGGATATACAATGTAATACTGACATATAATCACACACAGAGGTTGGACTTGATGGACTTGTGTCTTTTTTCAACTTCACCTACTATGTAACTAGACTGCTATATACTGCTGATGAGAAAAGGTATTTAGCTGTTAATATTTACAAAAAATGATTGCATTTCCATGTTCTGTGCTCTGTGGGAGACCAGATATATTGAATTCAGGCTCCTGGGTTTAGTAACACTTTATTTATTGATTTATTAATTTTACACACTTTTGTTTCTGCGCCGAGAGAAAGACGCGATGAGGGGGATTTACTAAAGCCGGTGCACACAGAATCTTTTGCACCTGTGCATGGTAACTAGACATGTGCAATTCGTTTCGTTTTTTTTTCGTTTTTCGTTTTTTTTCGTTATTTTCGTTCGTTCGTTTTCGTACGAATAACGAATCGTTCGAATCGAACGAATGCGAAAAAAACTACGAAAATCCGAAAAAAAATAATTAGAAACAACGAATGTACTAATGAAGAAAATCCGAAAAACGAAAACGAACGAAAAAATTCGTACATTCGTAACTTTTTTTTTTTTGTTGAATTGGTAATTTTCCGTGTCCCTTACAATGGCGCTGCTAAACGTGCTTCGAATGGATTGAACGAAAAAATTCGTACATTCGTAACTTTTTTTTTTTTGTTGAATTGGTAATTTTCCGCGTCCCTTACAATGGCGCTGCTAAACGTGCTTCGATGGATTGAACAAAAAAATTCGTACATTCGTAACTTTTTTTTTTTGTTGAATTGGTAATTTTCCGTGTCCCTTACAATGGCGCTGCTAAACGTGCTTCGAATGGATTGAACAAAAAAATTCGTACATTTGTAACTTTTTTTTCGATTCGTAACTTTTATTTTTCGATTCGTAAATTATTAAAATGTAATAATAGCATACACATTACATAAAATTATGAATTATGCTCCGATTACAAATCTACGAATGTTACGAATAAATACGAATGCGTCCGAAAATTAAATCAACGGAAAAACGAATAAACGAAAAAATAACTCTTACGAATGTACGAATCGTTACGAATACGAACATCGACGAGTTACGAATGTACGAATCGTTACGAATCCGAACACCGACGACTTACGAATGTACGAATCGTTACGAATACGAACACCGACGAGTTACGAATGTACGAATCGTTACGAATCCGAACACCGACGACTTACGAATGTACGAATCGTTACGAATACGAACACCGACGACTTACGAATGTACGAATCGTTACGAATACGAACACCGACGACTTACGAATGTACGAATCGTTACGAATACGAACACCGACGACTTACGAATGTACGAATCGTTACAAATACGAACACAGACGACTTACGAATGTACGAATCGTTACGAATACGAACACCGACGACTTACGAATGTACGAATCGTTACGAATACGAACACCGACGACTTACGAATGTACGAATCGTTACGCATACGAACACCGACGACTTACGAATGTACGAATCGTTACGAATACGAACACCGACGACTTACGAATGTACGAATCGTTACGAATCCGAACACCGACGACTTACGAATGTACGAATTGTTACGAATACGAACACCGACGACTTACGAATGTACGAATCGTTACGGAAACAAAAAAAACGAAACGAAAAAAAACTATTTTTTTTCGGAAACGAAAAAAACGAAACGAAAATAAAAAATTTTTTTTCGGAAACGTAAAAAACGAAACGAAAATAAACAATTTTTTGTTGTTGCGCACATGTCTAATGGTAACCAATCAGCTTCCAGGTTTTATTGTCAAAGCAGGGGTCTTATCAGGATCTGGAAGCCCCTTTTAATAATAATAAGCCCCAGATGCTGCCCCCCCCCCCCCCCCCCCCCCCATGTGAATGAGTATTTGGTACATAGTACTTCTAGTCATTTCAAAAAAATCCATTATCAATGAAGATGCCAGCTGACTCATTTAAAAGAAAACCCGATGGACCTGGAACAGAACATGGATCCTGCCACTGCTCCTCACCCAATGACAGCTCCCTGAGATCTCACCAGATATATAAGGGACGGAGCGAGGAGAGGGCTTTCATCATTCAACAAATATGGTCATGTAAGGCCGGGTCATGTTCATTAACCAGTTGGCGTCCTGCGCTATAGCCGAATGACGGCCACAGCGCGGACCTGAATTTCCATATGACGGCCTCCCCTGTGCACGCTCTGTGCACGCTCCCTGCAGGGCGCGCATGGAGCGCGCTGTGATCACCGGGACTCACTGAGACTCGGGTGATCACCGTTCCGAGTAAGGGGCCGCTCCCGGGCCCTTACCATGTGATCAGCTGTCAGCCAATCACAGCTGATCACATGATGCAAACAAAAGCTCTGTAATTTTTTTTTCCAGCGTGAGGAGACGATGATCACCGGCTTATCTGAAAGGGACATCGGTCCCGAAGAGGAAGAGGCAATTATGCCTCATCTGTGCCCACCAGTACCCCCTGCCAGTGCCACCTGCCAGTGCCCACAGTGCCCAACAGTGCCACCTATCAATGCCCAGAAGTGTCACCTACAGGTGCGGACTGACAACTCATGGGGCCCCCGGGCAATAGGAGATTATGGGGCCACACACTATACACACACAGTATACACACACAGTATACACACACAGTATACACACACACATACACAGACACACACAGTATACACACACAGTATACACACACAGTATACACAGACATATACACACACAGTATACACAGGCATGTACACACAGTATACACACACAGTATACACACACAGTATACACAGACATACACACACAGTATACACAGGCATGTACACACAGTATACACACACAGTATACACAGACATGTACACACAGTATACACAGGCATGTACACACAGTATACACACACAGTATACACAGACATGTACACACAGTATACACAGGCATGTACACACAGTATACACACACAGTATACACACACAGTATACACACACAGTATACACAGGCATGTACACACAGTATACACAGACAGTATACACAGACATGTACACACAGTATACACAGGCATGTACACACAGTATACACACACAGTATACACAGGCATACACACAGTATACACACACAGTATACACACACAGTATACACAGGCATGTACACACAGTATACACACACAGTATACACAGGCATGTACACACAGTATACACAGACAGTATACACAGACATGTACACACAGTATACACAGACATGTACACACAGTATACACACACAGTATACACACACAGTATACACAGACATGTACACACAGTATACACAGGCATGTACACACAGTATACACACACAGTATACACACACATGTACACACAGTATACACAGGCATGTACACACAGTATACACAGGCATGTACACACAGTATACACAGTATACAATCACACAGTATACACACACACACAGTATACACAGGCATGTACACACAGTATACACAGACATGTACACACAGTATACACAGGCATGTACACACAGTATACACAGGCATGTACACACAGTATACACAGGCATGTACACACAGTATACACAGACAGTATACACAGACATGTACACACAGTATACACAGGCATGTACACACAGTATACACAGACATGTACACACAGTATACACAGACATGTACACACAGTATACACAGACATGTTTCTATTGGCTGAGAAGGTACTGGAGAGGTGGGGCAGCTATAATCTCTGGATTTTTAGACCAAAACGATGTCGGTAAGGGACATTTCAGAAACAGATGTAAAAAAAACACAGATTTTTACACATTGTCCCTGGTTTTACTGAGGCTGGCAACCCTGATGGGGCCCCCTAGGGGCCCGGGGCCCTCGGGCAGTGGCCGAGTGGCCGAATGGTCAGTCCGCCCCTGGTCACCTATCAATGCCCACCAGTGGTGCCAATCAGTGCCACTTAGCAGTGCTGCCTATCAGTGTAATCGATCCGTGCCCATTATTGCCACCCAACAGCGCCCATCAGTGCCCATCACTACCACCTGTCAGTGTCCATCAGTGCCCATCAGTGCCGCCTCATCAGCGTACATCAATGAAGGAGGATAATTACCTGTTTCAAAATTTTATAAGAAAACATAAAAAAAAATGTTTTTAAAAAATGTGGTCTTTTAAAAAAAAATAAAAACTGCAGAGGTGATCAAATACCACCAAAAGAAAGCTCTATTTGTGGGGAAAAAATGATAAAAATGTCATCAGGGTACAGTTTAGCATGACCGCGCAATTGTCATTCAAAGTGCGTCAGCGCTGAAAATTGGTCTGGGCAGGAGGGGGGGTTTTAAGTGCCTGGTAAGCAAGTGGTTAATGCCAACATTTCCTAGGGATGTGTCAGGTGCCGGTGTCTTGCCGAGAAAGTTCCCCCCGCGGATAAGGACCCCCCTGTACTGCGCATGCGTTGCGCTTGCGCAGTACGAACGACTACGGAGCCGCCGAAAGTCTCCGAAGATGAACAGCTGATCGTCAGCTCTACACGGCGCCTGCGCACTACATTCTGCCCTATGTCCAGGTTCAAGCCCCACCATCCAAGTGGACATAGTTAGAATAATAAAATGCCGAGCGCAGCGAGGCCGAGCCTGAAGTGTGGCGAGTGAAGCGAGTGAAGCGAGTGAAGCGAGGGGCCCTGTTACAAAGTGTTTTTTTACAATGGCACGCAGGCGCTGTGTACAGCTGACTCACAGGTAGACATGTGCAATTCGTTTTATTTTTTTTCGTTTTTTGTCTTTTTTTTTGTTATTTTCGTTCGTTCGTTTTCGTACGAATGAACGAATCGTTCGAATCGTACGAATCGGATTAACGAATCATTCGAATCGAACGAATCCGAAAAACAAAGAAAATCACGAAAAAAACGAATTAGAAACAACGAATGTACTAATGAAGAAAATCCGAAAAACGAAAACGAACGAAAAAATTCGTAACTTTTTGTTGAATTGGTAATTTTCCGTGTCCCTTACAATGGTGCTGCTTAACGTGCTTCGAATGGATTGAACAAAAAAATTTGTACATTCGTAACTTTTTTTTTTCGATTCGTAACTTTTTTTTTTACGATTCGTAACTTTTTTTTTCGATTCGTAAAATTATTAAAATTTAATAATAGCATACACATTACATAAAATTATGAATTATGCTCCGATTACGAATCTACGAATGTTACGAATGTTACGAAAGTACGAATAAATATGAATGCGTCCAAAAATTAAACTAACGAAAAAACAAATCAACGAAAAAATAACTCTTACGAATGTACGAATCGTTACGAATACGAACACCGACGACTTACGAATGTACGAATCGTTGCGAATACGAACACCGACGACTTACGAATGTACGAATCGGTACGAATACGAACACTGACGACTTATGAAAATACGAATCGTTATGAATACGAACACCGACGACTTACGAATGTACGAATCATTGCGAATACGAACACCGACGACTTACGAAAATACGAATCGTTATGAATACGAACACCGACGACTTACGAATGTACGAATCGTTACGAATACGAACACCGACGACTTACGAATGTACGAATCGTTACGAATACGAACACCGACGACTTACGAAAATACGAATCGTTACGAATACGAACACCGACGACTTACGAAAATACGAATCGTTATGAATCCGAACACCGATGACTTACGAATGTACGAATCGTTACGAATCCGAACACCGACGATTTACGAATGTACGAATCGTTACGAATACGAACACCGACGACTTACGAATGTACGAATCGTTGCGAATACGAACACCGACGACTTACGAATGTACGAATCGTTGCGAATATGAACACCGACGACTTACGAATGTACGAATCGTTACGAATACGAACACCGACGACTTACGAATGTACAAATCGTTATGAATACGAACACCGACGACTTACGAATGTACGAATCGTTACAAATACGAACACCGACGACTTACGAATGTACGAATCGTTACGAATACGAACACCGACGACTTACGAATGTACGAATCGTTACGAATCCGAACACCGACGACTTACGAATGTACGAATCGTTGCGAATACGAACACCGACGACTTACGAATGTACGAATCGTTACGAATCCGAACACCGACGACTTACGAATGTACGAATCGTTACGAATACGAACACCGACGACTTACGAATGTACAAATCGTTACGAATACGACACCGACGACTTACGAATGTACGAATCATTGCGAATACGAACACCGACGACTTACGAAAATACGAATCGTTACGAATACGAACACCGACGACTTACGAATGTACGAATCGTTACGAATACGAACACCGACGACTTACGAATGTACGAATCGTTATGAATACGAACACCGACGACTTACGAATGTACGAATCGTTACGAATACGAACACCGACGACTTACGAAAATACGAATCGTTATGAATACGAACACCGACGACTTACGAATGTACGAATCGTTACGAATACGAACACTGACGACTTATGAAAATACGAATCTTTATGAATACGAACACCGACGACTTACGAATGTACGAATCGTTACGAATCAACGGAAACAAAAAAAACGAAACGAAAGAAAACAAATTTTTTTCGGAAACGGAAAAAAAAAAAAACGAAAACGAAACGAAAATAAACAATTTTTTTTGTTGTGCACATGTCTACTCACAGGTGTTCAGCTTCGGCTATTTTCGGCGGCTCCGTTGTGGTTCCTATTGCGCAAGCGCTGCGCCTGCGCAGTACAGGGGGTCATTATCCTGACGGGGGGTAACTTTCTCGGCAGAACAACGGCACCCTCTATTTTCTTAGGAACCATTGAAAGTGAAAAGCTATCAGATATAGAAGAGGAGCAAATACAACTTGTATATATGATGCTTGGCTGCAGCCACACAGGAGGCTGACAGTTCAGTCCAAACCCAAATCCCAGCTCATCCCTAGTGATAGCAAATGGTGAGCAGGAGGAAATCCTAAGGCTCCTATTTATAAAGCGGTTTATGTGACGTTCACAAACATTCACTGGTGGTTAATCAATCATTGTCATTTAAAACACATTTAGCTGCAGTGAATATTTGTCGAATGTCAGATTCACTGCTTTATACATACATCTCTAAGTTTTCCCCAGGCTGGCGTATTGCTATGCTGTGAATAGTCTTTACTGTGATCTGCCCTGATAAGTAGAAGATCATACACACAAGATATTACAGCGCCCCCCCCCCCCCCCCCCCCCCCCCCCCCCATCTCTCCTGGCAATGATAGAACCATCTAGATTGTCAGTCTGCAGAATCCATAACTTACATACATGCAGGGCTCAAGTCCTGCGGGAACGCATGGGAACGGAGTTCCTGTACTTTTTCCACAACAGGAACTCAGTTCCCGTTAGCAGCCGCGTCCTGCAAGACTTTGAAGTATGCGAGCTGTGTGGGAGGTGCTACACCAGCAGCCGCCGACGCAGCTCGCAATAGTAAGTGACGCACACCTGACCATTCAGGCATTGCCAGTAGGGGGCCCCATGAGAGCTTCCGCTTCGATCTACCTGTCAATCACAGCTAGCTGACGGGTAGATCAGGTCCCTGCTGCTAAGAGATTGTATCTAGTAAAACCTCCCCGCCGGCCCCTCCTGATTTTCTGTCTCCTAATCCCCCCCCCCCCCCCCCAGTCTCCTGCATACTTGCTCTGTGTGTCCCGCTGAATCCCCCCCCCCCCCCCCCCCTTCTATCTTCAGTGCCATATGATGAGAGAACCCAGAGGAGGAGCACAGCTATTCTGCTCACAGGACATGCAGGGAGAGAGGTGAGCTGAGGGAGGAACATCAGTTTGGGGTGGTAAGCTGAGCACAATACCTGGCAAAGTTTAATGCCAGGAGGGAAGTTTATGTGGAAATATGTGAAGGGTTGGAATAGCAGTGAGTGTGTGTCGGAGCCCCTGCAGAGTTTGCAGCCCCCCCCCCCAAGCTAACATACATCTCCTAAGCAGGAACACATCACTATCCCCCAAGCATTCTGTCCAGATAATGTGCACTTCATTTGTGACCTTTCCGTTTAACCCTGTGTTATCCAAACTCTGTTCAATGAAAAGTGTAAATTCACCACATAAACACTCTATATACAAAATCACATTCCCCAATAAAGATCAGAACATGATGATCACATTACAGGGAAGCACAATTGTATGAATGCTGATTATTCAGAGAATTACCCGATTTTTGTTTATTGAGGATTGTTTTTTTTTTTTATGTACTAACAGTTAAGCTTCATACACACAATACGAAAATTGGATGTAAAATACCACTTTTGAAGCGTTTGTGCATATGAGCGTATTATTTTTTATTTTTTTTTTTGGTGGGCGAGTGGATCTTGGGTGGAGTTCCCACACTTTTTTCCCCAGGACTTGACCCCTACATACATGACATGATTATTTATCAGAAACCCCAGCATGGGCTGAAGACAAAATATGATGGAAGCCAAATGTACACAGAGAGAGCAAAGATGAGAAAAAGAGACTTACCGGTCACAAAAGGTATTCGATGGCGGAATATTAAATCTGACAGCATCATGAGCAAAGTCAACTTTTTCGGTAGCAGTATGTATGTGAGCAGAGATTAATCCTCCGATGATGACATCTCCTTCCTGGTAATATTCATACTCAAACACTGGCCTTGACATATTTAGACTACAATGAGGTGCTGAGCTCCGGGTCAATACGACTCCATAGTATGTGATGAAAAGGACGAGTATCAGCAGATAACAGACACAGAGGAGAGGAGAACATTTCATGGCACACAGCAGAACCTCTCAGTCACCGGCAGGTCCTCTCCGTCACCGGCAGATCCTCTCAGTCACCGGCAGGTCCTCTCAGTCACCGGCAGAACCTCTCAGTCACCGGCAGGTCCTCTCAGTCACCGGCAGGTCCTCTCAGTCACCGGCAGATCCTCTCCGTCACCGGCAGGTCCTCTCAGTCACCGGCAGATCCTCTCAGTCACCGGCAGATCCTCTCAGTCACCGGCAGATCCTCTCAGTCACCGGCAGATCCTCTCAGTCACCGGCAGAACCTCTCAGTCACCGGCAGATCCTCTCAGTCACCGGCAGATCCTCTCAGTCACCGGCAGGTCCTCTCAGTCACCGGCAGAACCTCTCCGTCACCGGCAGGTCCTCTCCGTCACCGGCAGATCCTCTCCGTCACCGGCAGATCCTCTCAGTCACCGGCAGATCCTCTCAGTCACCGGCAGAACCTCTCAGTCACCGGCAGATCCTCTCCGTCACCGGCAGGTCCTCTCAGTCACCGGCAGGTCCTCTCAGTCACCGGCAGAACCTCTCAGTCACCGGCAGAACCTCTCAGTCACCGGCAGATCCTCTCAGTCACCGGCAGATCCTCTCAGTCACCGGCAGGTCCTCTCAGTCACCGGCAGGTCCTCTCAGTCACCGGCAGAACCTCTCAGTCACCGGCAGAACCTCTCAGTCACCGGCAGATCCTCTCCGTCACCGGCAGGTCCTCTCAGTCACCGGCAGAACCTCTCAGTCACCGGCAGGTTCTCTCAGTCACCGGCAGGTCCTCTCAGTCACCGGCAGGTCCTCTCAGTCACCGGCAGAACCTCTCAGTCACCGGCAGAACCTCTCAGTCACCGGCAGATCCTCTCAGTCACCGGCAGATCCTCCCAGTCACCAGCAGGTCCTCTCAGTCAACGGCAGAATCTCTTAGTCACCGGCAGGTCCTCTCAGTCACCGGCAGATACTCTCAGTCACCGGCAGATCCTCTCAGTCACCGGCAGATCTGCTCAAGAGGAGCATCTATATCAGGCAGTGTGACTGATAATAAAGATGGTTTATTCTTTGATTTTTATATCCAGTGCACTTTCAGTAGTTAGACAATGAATCTTTTTCAAGATATAATATACTTCCCAAAGATAGATGGTTTTTTTTTATGTTTTACATCACAGGATGGAATGTGATTGTCCAATATTGGTGAATGGGTCATTCATAATTCAAATTGAGAGCAAGTGGTGGGACTTTATATGAAGCAGCAAAAAGGAAGTCAAGTGACTGGGAAATACTGTTTATTCATGTTGTATAATCTAACTGTGGAAATTTATTTTTTTTTCCCTCAGAACAGTAAAGGGGTTCTGAGTGTTAATTGTGCAGGTTAACTTTGGCATCAGTTTGGCTGGGCTGTACTAGGGTTCTGTCTGGTCATGGGTGCAGTGAGGTACACATGACAGGTTTAGAACCAGGCCTGGTTGGACGTCTTAGGTATCAGTCTTCCCTGGAGGCAATCAGTGGGTGCGCCTGGCCCCGCTGTGTAGTCTGGGGAAGGGTACTTAAGGTGCTGAAGTCACGTGTTCGGGGTTCGGTCGCAGTCCTGTTTCCTGGTTCTGGACCGGGGTAGCCCCGCGAGGGGTCCCGGGCCTGGGAACGTTTGCCGTCCCGCAAACATGGTCAGTTTGACTAGCCCCACAGATCGGCATGGTCTGGGGCAAGGATCTGTCTGTTCCCGAGTCTCGGAGCCGCTTAGCCTGAGGCCCAGTAACTGAAGGAGGATTCAAGGCGTCCCGGTGTGTTCTCATTACTGGAGGGGCACCGCAGCTCGCATAGGTGACTGGGGGAGGACTCTTCGGAGGAGGGCCAACAAGCTGGCATCTCAAGAGGAGCCTGGTTGCTGAGTTGTATGGACACTAAAGAATTCACACTTCCGCAGTATTCCCAAGGAGACAGAAAGTTCCAGGTACTGTGGGTAAGGTTCCTATTCACCTTCGGTTGCAAGTTCATTCTGTGTCAGAGACTTTTAACCACTTCAGCCCCGGACCAATTGGCAGCCAAAGGACCAGGCCCCTTTTTCCGGATCACGTTGCCAGCTGCCATACCTCTGGCTAGAGGTTTTTCTGGCATTGAAGTACCCAGCTGAAAAAAATGCAACATTTTTTGGCAAAAAATATATAAAAAAAAACTTAATTTTTTCTCAGTTTAGGGTTTAAAAAAAATAATTAGCGATTATTGATTGCAGATGTCAGCAGTTCAAGGTGCCTGAGTTTCTTCACCCGTGCCCTCTATTCCCATCTTAAGCCTCATACACACGATAGGACTTTGTACAAACTTTCCCGTGGATTTTTGTACAAAGGGCGTCGGCCCTGAACTTGTATTGCATACACACAGCAGGACTTTTTCAGCCAACTTTCACCAAATCACATAGTTTTTCTGCTCTTTACCGCCACCTTTGGTCAACTTCTGTATCGTTGTCTGATCTTTTGCATTGGTTCTGAGCATGCGTGTTTGTACTTTGTACAAAAGTCCTATGGTTTTCTGTACACACGATAGGATTTTGCTCCATCAGACTTTTTTTGGCAGAAAGTTGGTTCGTTCGCACAGCCAACAAAAGTCTGATGAAAACTGAAAAAGTTGGTCCGATGGAGCGTACACACGGTCGGATGTTGGTCCAAAACAGCTAAATTGCATGTTTGTTGTCAAAAAGTCTGCTCGTGTGTACGGGCCTTTAGACTCTGTGTTTGTTGGATGTTACCACTGCAAGAATAAAAACCTTCAAAAGGACTTTATTGGTGTCAGCATCCAAAGTTGTTGGGCACTAACCCTGGGAACCCCTGGACATTCATCGACAAGTCAAGCGGAGGTAACCGGTAAGCCCAAAAGTCAAGGCCGCCCCATCGAGAGTTATGGCCGCTACATAACATACAACTAAATGGGTATATAACCTGCAAAAGCATTTGATCATTTACAACATAAGTGTAGCGCCGGGCTCCTAACGAGAACGCGCTATGTGTTTTTTTTTTTTCTATTTAAACTTCCTAGAACCGCAGTTTAGTTTTGGGTTTAATTGTACTAAATTATGGTTTCAGTACAGTCTGGCTGGATTGTACTGGGTTCTACTTGGCCATGGGTGTCGCTGTCCCCTCTGGCAAGTGTAGACCGCAGTTTGGCTAGGCGCATTGAGTGCCAATCTCTCTCAGAACCAGCCCAGTGGGAGTTTCGTCTTGCTGTGCATTCTGGGAGAGGGTACTTAAGGTACTGAGATCACGTGTTTCTGGGTTCCAGTCCAGAAGCCATCTTCTGTCTGTTTGGTCCTGGTCCTCCTGACCAGCCCCCGTGGCACTCCTGGCCTGGGGTGCGGATCCATGCAATTCCGAGTCTCGGGGCTGGATAGCCCTAGGCGAAGCAACTGCAGGGACAGGTCCGAATGGATGTCAGGGCTAAATTATCCAAAAGTGGTCCGGTGCCGTCTCAGTTAGGAGAGGCCCAGCAACTGGAGAAGCACCCAGGGGAGGACTCTTCAGGAGGAAGCCATGCGCTAAGGCTGGCTTTCAAGAAGAAGCCTGGAGGCTCAGTTGAAGGACACTAAATGGATCTACACTAGACGCTAGAAAGGAGGACCATAGGATTAAATAAAAAGTAATTTCTCATAAAGTCACAGTTTTTTGCCCATATAAAAAAGCAGGTCAGAGATGATACAGTGGTCCAGATGGGTAAAGTGCATGAGAGAAGTAGGCATGTAACTCATAAATTCCATAGGATGTGGCGTGCCTCGGGAAGCGATGAATGACTCAGGAACCAGAAGCAGTGGAAATAGCCGGTAACTGGTCGGGTGACACGGGAGGGGATGCAATTCTGACTGCCGCTGGGATCCTGGAAGTGACATGCCTGCGAACCAGAGATGGTGTCTGGTGGAAGATCATGGATATAATGTCACTTGCTTGCAGAAAGAGACCAACAGAACCTCCAATAGTAAGGGTACTGGTGAAAACTGAAACCAGTGTTAGCCCCCGTACACACGGTCGGAAATTCCGACCACAAAATCCATCCGTTTTTTTCCGACGGATTTTGTTCAAAACTGGTGTTGCATACACACGGTCGGACAAAGTTGTCGGAAAATCCGATCGTTCTGAACGTGGTGACGTTAGTTGCGTACGACGGAACTACATAGAGGCTAGTAGCCAATAGCTTTGGTCTCCTAATTTCATCTGAGCATGCGTGGCACTTTGTCCGTCTGAATTCTCTACACACGATCGGAAAAAGTCAGATCGGATTTTGTTGTCGGAAAATTTGAGATCCTGAGTCTGCTAGAGCCCACACACGATCGGATTTTCCGACAACATAATCCGATCTGACTTTTTCCATCGGAATATCCGACCGCGTGTACGGGGCATAAGTGTGTTGCTGCGTATGTCAAAATAGGACAGAAAGGCTGCTGGATGCATTGGTTTAAAGACTACATGTTTCGGAGTCTACCTCTTTCATTAGGTCACCTCTCGACCTGGACTTTGGGCTCCTCCGACTTGCTAAGTCTGCGCTTGCAGTACTCTACTGCTCAGGCCCCACTCCTGGCCTCACTGGATAGGGTTCTCCCAGCACTTTGGGCTCTCCCACTTCCCAGGAACACAGGACTCCCCCCAACCTACTTTGTGGATTTGCTAGTCAACTAAGACCCACATAGCTGTCCTGACTCTCCCAGTTCTATGGGCAAGAAGTCCCCACCTCCTGAGCAGGCCTTTCCTCCTGGCTGGATAACACTGCTATGTCCAGACACAGCCTGTGTCTCTGGATTAAAGCAAATCTCCTGAGCTGAGCTCAGACCTGGCTTGTAATGATTCTGATCTCCTGTGCACTCACACAGGCTGTAGGCAATTGGCAAAGCACAGAGTTGGGATTGAAGGATCCATCCCGCCCAATACTCTTTGGAACCTACTCAAGCAGTTTGAGCGGATGCTGCAGAAAGCACTGAAACAGACCTCTGACCAAAGCGCAGAGCACCTGTCCAGAGAGATCTGCGACCTAGGCCAGCATACTGCTGATCTGGTGCAGAGAGTGGATGAGAAGCTTTGCTCCGAGATCATACAGAGGGGCTTGAAGCCCCCAGAGACAAGAATCTTTCCCTGCAAACTCATTTAGAGGATTATGAAAACTGGGCACATGGCTTCAATCTTAGTATACGCCAGAATCAGTAATTGATCTTCAATCTACCATGACCACTCTGCTCCAAGAACTGTCCCTATTCATCCCTATAAAATGGACCGGATACATAGGGTTTTAACCCCACACAAACCGGAGGGCCCTCCACGTGACAAAAAAAAAGCTGCATTTTTATTGCACTCCTTAACACAGTATGCATGCCATTGGGAGACTCTTTCCTTTCAGGGAAATGCCTCCCAGCTATTTGCCAACCTTTCACAGATGACCATCACCAAACGTCGGGCCTTGAGGTCACACCTTCAGGTTCTGCAACACCACCGCATCACCTACTCCTGGGGCTTCCCTTTTTCACTCCTCTTCACATATCAAGGTACCAAATACACCTGCAAAACTTTGGATGAACCCCAAGCTACCCTATAGGAACTGCGCCTACCAAATCTCCACCCCCCTCGAAAGGCCAACGCCAGAACTCAGCTTCCTGCTCAACTCAAAAGGCTTCTACGTCTGCTCAAAATCAAGGTCACCAGGGACCCTACTTCTCTGCTCCAACTCTGACTCCGTCTCACTCCATGAACTGACAGCTCTCATTGCTTTGGGCTACTTGCTAGCATCTATGCTGGCCTAGTTCTTCTTCCCTTCTTGAGAAGCCTTCAGGCTAGAAACCATAGTTTTCCCAGCTGCCACTGGATGAGGATGTTCTGCCTTTTCATATAAGGTTAACTTTGTTACTACTGCACCACACCTGCTTTTTGTTTACAATCCCCTTACCCAGATTTTGTTCCCCTCCCCTCTCTCCCTCTTTCTTTCTTCCCTTCTCTCCTTTCCCCTCTCCTTTCCTGCCCCCCTTTCCTTATTCCATATTTATATTTTTCTGTAAGTTATGATTTCATTATTAGTCTATTTGATTGTGCTGCATTCCTGGGGACTTGTGGTCTTTCAGGGAACTATGCCCTAGCTCTTGCTCCCAGTCTACTGACCTTAGATGACTTGGCTTCGCTGGTGCCTAACTATTTTTGATCAAGTTTTTCTCTGAAACCCATGGTCACCCATGGACCTACGGACACCAACCGTATAGATGTCCTCCAGATGGTAATTTTATTTGATCTCTTGCCGTCCCTCACCACTCTTCTTTGGTGGGGAGGTCACCTCACCACGTTACATGATACTCCCAGTATGGCCCACCTTCGCCATGATGTATACACTTGCGACCTTGCCCTCTCCTTCCAAGAGGCAACTGTTATGATTTTTTTACTTGTAAGCTATTGACTTGTTTAGTTTGCCCTTGATTTTTAATGTGTCAGTTTAGAGCCAACACTAGTCAGGGACCTCTGGGATGCCTTACGGGCTGCTAAATTTATGCTCTATACTAATCTTACCCTATGGCTCCACTGAATGTTCTCACTCTCAATGCCCAAGGGCTAAACTCCCCCCACATTCGGGTCAAGGCCTTTAAATTGTTTGCTTTAGCCGATGCCCATGTGTTCTGTTTACAGGAGACGCACTTCACTAGTCATCATACTTCTATGTTTATTAGTACCTCATACACCAGGTGTATACAGCCTCTGCAGACTCCAAATGCAGAGAGCTCAGAGCATTTCATCGTACCACTTCATTTGCCCTTCAGGCAGAGATGAGACACCGCAAAGGCCGATACTTTATTTTAACTGCTCATCCCCTCAACTCTGAGGTCACCATAGTTTCATACTACGCTCCCAACCCAAAACCCAACCTTGTTTGTCTCCCACTTGTTTCAACAAGTTGTAGAAATCCTATAAACAGTGGACCCTGCTGATCTGCAGGGACTTAAACCAGGTGGTATACACCTTTCTGGATAAGTCACCTGTCCCAGCTTCTTCCAGTCCAAACTATCTATAATTTCAGCAATTACTACACCACCACTCCCTACTGGATTCTTGGTAAGAAGCTAACTCGGCAAGGCAGCAGTACACACACTACTCCCCACAAAACCTTCTCCCATATTGACCACAACTTACATAGTTACATAGTCAACTTCTTGACTGTTAGAAACTCCCCAGATCTCCTCTCTTCCATTATCTTACCTTATACATGGACAGACCACAATGCTGTCCTCACATCCCTGAATTCCCTGGTCCCCCAGCAAAGTGACCCTATATGGTGCCTCAATGATAGCCTCCTGCCGCACTCACCTGACAGAATGGGCCTCAAATTGTTCCTTGAGGACTATCTTACACATAATACCAAGGCCAATGTTTCTCCATTAACTTAATGGGAGGCTCTGATGCTTTGGGGCATCTGTATCAGTCAGGCATCCCACCAGTGGTGTCGCTAGGGGGGTGGCTTTTGGGGCTATAGCCCCAAATCTGGGGCCTATAGCCCTGAGTCTCTGCAGGGGTCCCCAAGGGTAGGGGAGGCTCTCTGGGGACCCTGATGTAAGTGGGGGCTCTCTGGGGACCCTGATGCATGAGGGTGGCTCTCTGGGGACCCTGATGTAAGTGGGGGGCTCTCTGGGGATATATACACACACGTATATTACTGTATATATATGTGTATGCCCGCCTAAGCATATGACTTTCTTTACTACGTTGCTATGGGCTCTAGCCTCAGATCTTTTTTAGACCTAGCAATGCCCCTGCATCCCACATCAAGAAGAAGAAGTGCCTCCTCTATCAATGCCTGGAAGCTGCTTTCCAACAAGCTCATGCAGCTTTCCAAACTCATCCTACACTCACACATAGACAAAACTTGGATAAGGCTGGACTTGAGTTGGATCTTTTTTTAACTGAATCCGTGAAAAAGTTGCTGCTTAGGTCTGGGCATAGGGTATATATGAAAGCCAACAATCCAGACACCTTCATTGGCCTGGCTCTCCGCATACTGGACTATACCCATAAACCCATTTTCCTGAAACTCACCAGAGACTCCTACTCCAGTAACCCTGGAGCACTCCAAGTATTCCACAAACACCCTGCTGACCTGTATTCTGCTACAGGACAGTTTGATAAAAGCCCAAGCAAGCACACTCTTCTCTAAAACGACTCTCCTGGCTCATGCTCTAGTGTGTAGACCTTGAAAAACCTATCTCAGAACTGGAGATCCTTAATATGATCAAGTCACTGAAATCTGCCAAGCGGACCAGTCTAGATGGCTTCACAGTCACCTATTACAAACAGTTTTCTACTCTGTTAGCACCACTGCTGGTAGGTGCCTTCAATTCACTTCTAGATGGACATTTCTTCCCCCCCCCCCCCCCCATATACCCTGATTGCTATCCTTTCCATGCTCCCTAAACCCCATTCTGATGATACCCCATGGACTAATTACCAGCCCATCTCCCTCCATAACCTTGATATTAAGCTCATGGCCAAAGTCCAATTTACCCACTTGAATCTTGTCATCTCCAGATGCACACTGACCAAATGGGCTTCACACCTCTCCGACAAGCTAAGTATAACACCTGCAGGGCAGTTCTGCTGACACATGCAACCTGCTTGAGACTTACCCCTACTTGTTTTCTCTCATTGGACATTAGGAAGGCTTTCAACATGGTCTCCTGGCCTTACTTAAGCCCCATACACACGGTCGGACTTTTTCATGGATTCTGTCCGATCGAACAATGTTGTTGAAAAATCAGACCGTGTGTATGCACCATCGGACAGTGTACGTCAGATTGTCCGACGGACAAAGTCTTATCTCCTGCTGGAAAGATTTGCCGACAACACGGTCCGATCACACCAAATCCGATCGTGTGTACGGTTGTCCGACGGACAAAGTGCTACGCATGCTCAGATCACATTACAAGACCAAAGCTATTGGCTACTAGCCTCTACGTAGTCCCGTCGTAGGCAACAAACGTCACCACGTTCAGAATGATCGGATTTTCCAACAACTTTGTCCGACCGTGTGTACGCAACACCAACATCAGAGAAAGTATGACGGACAGGATCCGACCGACCTGGTCCGCGGATTGTCCGACCGTGTGTATGGGGCTTTACAGTGACCCCTGTCCCTGCACCTTTTTGCCCTGACTATCAAGCCTTTGGCCAAATTAATTCAAGCTAACCCCAATATTAAGGGTGCAGAGCTTGGTGGACACCATCATAAAATATGTCTGTTAGCAGACAATATTCTCCTCTTCTTGTCCTCCCTCTGATATCTGCCCCTAACTTCTTTACAACTTTGAACCAGTTTGCGGGAGTCCCAGGCTTGGTGGTGAACCCTCACAAATCCATAGCTCTTAATATAACTTTGCCTTCCTTTTCCCCTTAACCACCCGCACAAGACCTTACCATTCCCGTGGTCACAACAGTGTATCCCTTACCTAGGCATTAAGCTGACTGCCGACCCCTCTGTTCTATACTTTGTGAACTACCCCACCATGCTAATTCACTAACCTTATGACCTCTTGGTCTGCCTTACCCTTGATGTGGATAGGATGGATTAATGGGATCAAAATGTAAATTTTACCAAAAATTGTATATCTTTTCCGTTTCCTGCCCATTCCAGTTCCATCCCACTTTTTTCAGATCTTACAGCGCTGAGTGCTCTCCTATGTTTGGGGCAAGGTCAGACCCTGTGTGTCCAAAACCATCCTTTTCATCCTAAAGCTCAAAGGCGACCTAGGATTACTGAATTTCACTAAATACTACTAAGCAGCACACCTGGCACAAAATACCATGAGGTGCATGAGAGTTGCCCTAGAGTCGGTGGATGGAGACCCTCTGCCGGTTGCTAACATATCTCATTATTGCCTGCAGTCCCCTCATAACCCTCTTCTGTACCTTCATGCACAATCCAGGTCATCACTGCAGTAAAGCAAATCTTTGCAAAGGCCTGGAAATCAGCCCAACTTAGCTTTTTCAAAACTATGCATAGAATCAACCTGGGCTATAATACATGTCAAAATCAAGGCGATCCTCCTGGATAGGGTGAGTAAGTACAAACAACTGTGGAATCCGTGTGCATACAAGCCAAGCTTGAGTGGAATTCCGTCGAAAAAATCATCCAAGGTTTTTCCGACGAAAATTCAGATCGTGTGTACGGGGCATTATATTCAGAAATTAGGAGGATCATCATGTTCTGTGAACATAATTTTAAATTATCATCTCATCTAGTCTTAAATAGTGTTAAGTGAAAGGTTCGGGCTGAGCAAAAGTTTGTCCCGCACACTACTGTGTTCCTCCTGATCACCCGAATTTTCTGTGCTCTCACCGTGATGTTCACCACCGAGCGCACAGTCAATTTATCGCCGCGTCCTTAACAACATATAAGTCATCAGCTGTCAGCGGGATTCCCCGCCGACAGCTGAAATTAAGAAGAAGAATTGGCAAAAAATAATTGCCTTGGGGTCTCCCCCCAGTCCTTTGGGTCTGGTATGGATTTTAAGGGGAACCCCGTGCCAAAATAAAAAAAACAGTATAGCATTCCCCCAAAATCTATACCAGACCCTTATCCAAGCATGCAGCCTGGCCGGCCAGGAAAGAGAGGGGACGAATCCCCCCTCCTTAACCATACCAGGCCACATGCCCGCAACATGGGAGGGTGCTTTGGGACAGGTCCCCCCACCCCAAAGCCCCTTGTTCCCATGTTGATGGGAACAGAACATTTTATCTTTAATTATAATATACATTTTCTTATACAAATTCTTATGCAAATAAGAATTACATTATTTTCTATAATTTGCATCGATATTTTATATAATATATCCTGAATATCCAGCAAAAGAAAATAATAATAATATTAATTATTATTATTGATATTTTATTGAACAGAACATTTTATCTTTAATTATCATATACATTTTCTTAATATTTTACATGCAAATAAGAATTACATTATTTTCTATATTTGCATCTATATTTTATAATATGAAAAATATTGTTTCTTTTGCTGGATATTCAGGATATAGTATATAAAATTGATATACTATATCCTGAATATCCAGCAAAAGAAAAGACTAAACGTTATGACTTGTATTCCTCGGCATTGCTGATCCTGGAAAGCAGTTCTTTAGTAAAGTATTATTAGACGTCTTCTTCAGGGAACAGCCGGAGTTTCTTCTATTGGATGAAAGTTTCTGCACAATCTCTCATCTCTCGGGGGATGGAATCTGAATTTACTATTCTTCCCCCGATCACTGAAGTCACATTTAGATTGTTGTATTTCTTGTGTCTTTCATCTCCGTGTCGTGTTGGATTCCCCTGATAGGTGATATTCTGGAGGCCGGTCACCATATGATGATAATATCTCACACATTGCAGCAGACTAGTAAAGCCGAATACTAATAATAATATTTAGTTATAAAAAAAAAAAATCTGTATAACTAGCATTATACAAATAACTGATAGGATTGTACAGTGATGGTCAATGTGTACATTACAGCCCTAGTTTTCTATTGGTGTTCAACATCCAGTTATTGTGGCTTTTATGCCTTTTTACCCCCATAAGGTGCAATACATGATACAGATCACCACACATTACTTCAGATGAATCAACAAAAAATAAAAAATAAATAAAAGAATGTGAGTGGTGTTCTGTGCAGTGAATTGTACTAAGCTAAATGACCTGTCAGAAACATTCCTGTACACTATGATGTCATAGAATAAAAGGAGCAAATGTGTGTTTATCATACACCGGCTACTGTATACTACAAATATACATGTATGAACAGTATAATATGCTCCACGCACGGTTTATTCTTCTTTTTTTTATAAATTAGGGATGTTATAGTCTCTTTTAACCACTTTAAGACCAGCCTCGTTTTGGATTTTAGGTGTTTACATGTTTAAAACTGTTTTTTTTGCTAGAAAATTACTTAGAACCCCCAAACATTATATATTGTTTTTTTTATAACACCCTACAGAATAAAATGGCGGTCATTGCAATACTTTTTTTTCACACCGTATTTGCGCAGCGGTCTTACAAGCACACTTTTTTTGCATGTGATACTGCCATTGCCTGACACTATTGGTCTCACTAGGGCAGGGAGATTTTTGTGCATTTTTGGAAGGCAGCAGTGTTGCGTTCCTGGCAAGGGGTACCCCTGGAGGTGACTACAAGTACTCAGTGCCTAATAGTCAGTATTAGCCGGCTATCGTTGGGGCCTTTCTGTAAGGTGATGCACATAAAGCTGCCTCTTTAAGGCTGTATACAAAGAATGGCTGAAGGGCTGTTAAGTAAGGATCAGTCTCTATTGCATTAGCTGTGAGCAGTAAGGGAATAAGCTCTGTAGTTCCACTTACCACTCCTGGTTCCATATGCTTGGTGGTCTGTTGTCCCAGAAGGCTCAGTCCCAATGTTGGATTTTCACCAGCTCTCTCAGGATATGTCTTTCTGAAGATGGACACAGAAAGGTAAGATCATCAGTAGGGATGAGCTGAACACCCCCCTGTTCGATTTGCACCAGAATCTGCGAACAGACCTAAAGCTTGTGTGAACTTTAGAACCCTATTAAAGTCTATGGGACTCGAACGTTCAAAATCAAAAGTGCTAATTTTGAAGGCCTATATGCAAGTTATTGTCATAAAAAGTGTTTGGGGACCTGGGTCCTGCCCAAGCGGACATATATCAATGCAAAAAAAAAGAAGTTTTAAAAAGGCCGTTTTTTCAGGAGCAGTGATTTTAATAATGTTTAAAGTGAAACAATAAAAGTGTAATATTCCTTTAAATTTCGTACCTGGGGGGTGTGTATAGTATGCATGTAAAGGGGTGCATGTTTCCCGTGCTTAGAACTGTCCCTGCACAAAGTGTAATTTTTGCAGGAAAAAAAGCTATTTAAAATCACTCGCAGCTAAAATGAATTGCCGGTTCCCGTAATACAGAGAACAGTCATTGAAAGTCATTGTTAAAAATTTTTTAAAAAAAAGCGTGGGGGTTCCCCCAAATTCAATTACCAGGCCCTTCAGGTCTGCTATGGATATTAAGGGAACCCTGCGTCAAATAAAAAAAAAAATGATGTGGGGTCCCCCCTAAATATCCATACCAGACCCTTCAGGTCTGGGATGGATTTTAAGCGGAACCCCACATCAAAAAAAAAATGGCGTGGGGTCCCCATCAAAATCCATACCAGACCCTTATCCGAGCACGCAACCTGGCAGGCCGCAGACGAGAGCGCCCCCCCCTCCCTCCTGAACCGTACCAGGCCACATGCCCTCAACATTGGGAGGATGCTTTGGGGTTCTGTGACATGTTGTGTCATGTTGATGGGGACAAGGGCCTCTTCCCCACAACCCTGGCCATTGGTTGTGGGGGTCTGTGGGCGGGGGGCTTATCCCCAGATCCCGGCCTCCCCCCTGTGTGAAATGGTAAGGGGGTACAAAAGTATACAAAAATGTTAAAAATTACAGGAGACGGTCTTTGACAATTCCTTTATTAAAATCTTCTTTCATCTTCTTTCTTCTGGTCTTCTTCCTTTCTTCATCCTTCGGTTTCTTCATCTTCTTCCATCTTCTTCTTCCTCCGATCCGCTTCTTGCTCTGGTCTTCTCGTCCGGCATCTTATTCTACGGCATCAGCGTTTTTTCTTCTGTGTCGGGCCGCTCCACGCAATGGGAGGCTCCCGTTGTGTGAGGCTTCGCTCCGTCTGACAGCTCTTTTATAATGGAGGGCGGGGCCACCTGGTGACCCTCGCCCCCCTCTGACGCACGGGGACGTCATGGGGACTTCCCTATGGCTTTCCCCATGACGTCTCTGTATTACGGGAGCCGGCAATTCATTAGCCGCAAGTGATTTTAATTAGCTTTTTTCCTGCAAAAATGACACTTTGTGCAGGGACAGTTCTAAGCATGGGGAAACATGCGCCCCTTTACAGGCATAATATACACACCCCCCCAGGTACGAAATTTAAAGGAATATTACACTTTTATTGTTTCACTTTAAGCATTATTAAAATCACTGCTCCTGAAAAAACTGCAGTTTTTAAAACTTTTTTTTGCATTGATACATGTCCCCTGGGGCAGGACCCGGGTCCCCAAACACTTTTTATGACAATAACTTGCATATAGGCTTTTAAAATTAGCACTTGAGATTTCTCCCATAGACTTTTACAGTGTGCTCGCGGCTTTCCGAATTTGCCGCGAACACCCCAAATTGTTCGCTGTTCGCTGAACAGGCGAACAGGCAATGTTCGAGTCGAACTCGAAGCTCATCCCTAATCATCAGATCTGTACCCCACAGTCAGCATTGTCAGAGGCTCTCCGTGGCTCAGTCCTCAGCCTCTCTGGATGCAGCACACAGCCCTGTCACCATGGGCTCTTTTATGCACTATTAGTGCTGACTTATTTATGATATTTTTGATTTATGGGACCTGAGTTTGGTTTCCTGAGTGAACAGATTTTGTATATTTGTGTCAATTCCTTTCATCTACTCCTTATGCCACGTACAAACAATCGTAAATTTCGCCAGCAAAAGTCTGATGTGAGCTTCAGATCGGAAAGTCTGACCGTGTGTAGGCTCCATCTGACTTTTGCTGGCGGAATTTCCGCCAGCAAAAGATTGAGAGCAGGTTCTCTATTTTTCTGGTCGATCGTCTGTAGCAATTCCGATGCGCAAAATTCCTGGCATGCTCAGAAACAATTCAATGCATGCTCGCAAGCATTGAACTTAATTTTCTCGGCTGGTCTTAGTGTTGTACGTCACGCATTCTTGACAGCCAAGCCAAGCTTGAGTGGAATTCCGTCAAAAAAATCATCCAAGGTTTTTCCGCCGAAAATTCAGCTCGTCTGTACGGGGCATTATATTCAGAAATTAGGAGGATCATCATGTTCTGTGAACATAATTTTAAATTATCCTCTCATCTAGTCTTAAATAGTGTTAAGTGAAAGGTTCGGGCTGAGCAAAAGATTGTCCCGCACACTACTGTGTTCCGCCTGATCACCTAAATTTTCTGTGCCCTCACCGTGATGTTCACCACCGAGCGCACAGTCAATACATTGCCACGTCCTTAACAACAAATGAGTCATAAGCTGTAAGCGGGATTCCCCACTGACAGCTGAAATTAAGAAAAAGAATTGGCAAAAAAAATTGCCTTGGGGTCTTCCCCCAGTCCTTTGTGTCTGGTATGGATTTTATAGGGAACCCCATGCCAAACAAAAAAAAAAAACAGTATAGGATTCCCCCAAAATCTATACCAGACCCTTATCCAAGCATGCAGCCTGGCAGGCCAGGAAAGAGAGGGGACGAATCCCCCCTCCTGAACCATACCAGGCCACATGCCCGCAATATGGGAGGGTGCATTGGGACAGGTCCCCCCCACCCCAAAGCCCCTTGTTCCCATGTTGATGGGGACAAGGGCCTCTTCCAGACAATCCTGGGTGGTGGTTGTGAAGGTCTTATTGAAATTTTGAAGCCCCCTGTAACGTACCTGGTATCAGAGCCCAACTGTAGAAGGAGACCTCTCTTACAGCCCTGGCTCGAGGACCACTGGGGTTGCAACAGTGGTACAGGAGCACAGCGAGGTAGGAGTGCCTGTATGATCCGTGGTAGACGATACAGATGAGTGGAGAGGATCCACCGGACGAACTGGACTGGAGAGGCAGTAGTAGCAGTGGTAACAGGTGTAGGTCAGCGATCCCTGGATCTAGGCGGAGACTGGATCAGGACTAGACTGAAGCAGGTGAGACAAGCCGGGTCAAACACAGGAAATCAGGTAGTAACAGCAGGCAGAGAGTGGTCAGTAGGCAGGCAGAGGTTTGGCAACAGAAGATCAGCAGGTTCAGAAATAGCAGGGTCAAGGCAGGCCGGGTCAGGAGAGGAGAAGGCAGCAGTAGTTAAACGTAGCAGGATCAGATAACAACAGCAGGTACAGAATCAGACTCAGGTAAAGCTGCAGATCAGACAGCACTGCACTGGAGCAGCTGATGTCCTTTTAAAGGGCAACTGGCACCAGGTTGAGTTAGAGCGTGTGCACACGCGCCTGTCGCACACACGCGCCTGTCGCACACACGCGCCTGTTGCTCATTCCCCCGTGCACGCACCTGTTGCGCATTCCTGCGCACGCGCTCCTGTTGTTTGTCACTGCGCACACACGCGCCTGTTGCGCATTCCCACGTGCACGCGCCTGTTGCGCATTCCTGCGCACGCGCGCCTGTTGTTTGTCACTGCGCACGTTCACGCGCCGCTGCCCAGTGTGGCCCGTTCTCGTGGGAACATGTGTGCGCACGCGCGCACATCCGTGCGGCTGTCCTGCTACAGGGTATCCCTGACACCCCCTTTAACAAGAAGGCCCCCAGATCCTGTCCTCCCCTATGTGAATGAATATAGGGATACTCATTCACCAATAAAAAGTCACCCAAAAAAAACAAAAAACAAACACAGTTTTTGACAATTCCTTTATTTTTTTTAAAAAAGTGTCCCCAATGTAGATCCATTGTGAAAATTGCTCCGTACGTGAGAAAGGCTGACCCCCAAATGCCTGCTCCACCGGGTGACAGTTCTTAAATAGGTAATGCTGGGTCAGTGATGTCACAAGGTGGGGAGCACAGTGACATCACCAGGTGGCCCCGCCCTGTACCTATTTAAGAACTGTCACCCAACAGAGCAGGTATTCGGTGATCAGGCTTTCTCAGCCCCAAATCACCCCCCATGTTGAGGGCATTTGACCTGGTATGGTTCAAGAGGAGGGGGGCAGCTCGCTCATCACCCATTTTCCTAAAGCTGCTGGGCTGCATGCTCTGGTAAGGGTCTGATATGGACTGGGCGGGACCCCCATGCCATTTTTTTCATTTTTTTATGCTGCCGGCAATAGCTTGCAGCCGCAAAGTCCATTTAAATGTCATTTTTTTTCTTCTTTAGAAATGTTAGTTTTGCTGCAGCAGGTTCTATACATGGTACAGATGCGCCTCTTTACAGGCAGACTAAGGCACTATATTTAAAGGAATTTTTCATTTTGATGCATGTCCCCCCAGGGCAGTACTCGGGCCCCCATATCCTTTTTATGGCCAATAACATCATATGTAGAATTGGTATTTCTACTGCTTCTATACAATAGGTCGGCGTGACGCGCGGACGTTGCTAGATTGGTGTCCTTGGCTCTAGGAAGAAGATGGGGTACTGGGATGCTCCGGACGGAACAAATTGCGGGGGAAAAGGCATTGCTGACAAAGAAGATAGCCACGGGGCTGGTACCACTACTGTCTCAGCCAACAAGAAGGGAGAGACCTGGGAGAGCTGAGGCTCTCATGCACATCGCTGGATCTTTTTCAACCTCACTTACTATGTAACTATTAGATAATCACCCGAACGACCTCAACATACAGGGATATACAATGTAATACTGACATATAATCACACACATAGGTTGGACTTGATGGTCTTGTGTCTTTTTTCAACCTCACCTACTATGTAAGTATATTGGAGTTGGGATTTATGGTTGGTTATCTTTAATATATATGTAGCGGCCATAACCCTCGATGGGGCGGCCTTGACATTTGGGCTTACCGGTTACCTCCGCTTGGCTTGTTCCTCCAGGTCTAGGGGTTCCCAGGGTTAGTACCCAACGACTTTGGATGCTGACACCATAAAAGTCCTTTAGAAAGGTTTTTATTTGCAGGGGTAACATCCAACAGACACAGTCTCATGTGGGAACAGAGGGCAAGGGGGAATAATCTCAGGCACCTTGAACTGCTGACTATTAGGAAGTCTCGAATGCAAACCCAGAGAGTAGCCACTCGCAGCTGGGTGCTTCAAAGCTGAACAAATCTTCAGCTAGAGATTATGGCAGTCAGCACCTTAATCTGGAACTTGCAAAGTCTCTGACCTTGAATAAAGTTGCAACCGAAAGTGAACAGGAACCTTTCCTCAGTACCTGGAACATTCTCCGTCTCCTTGGCAGTACTGGGAAAGTGTGGATTCGTTAGTGTCCTTGACAACCCAGCAACCAGGCACTTCTTGAGATGCCAGCTTGTTGGCCCTCCTCCGAAGACTCCTCTCCCGGTCGCTTACACGAGCTGCGGTCCCCCTCCAAGTTGAGAGCGCACCCGGACGCCTTGAATCCTCCCTCAGTTACTGCGCCTCGTACCAGCCGGTTCCGAGACTCGGGAACAGATGGATCCTTGCCCTAGACCAAGCGGGTCTAATGGGGTTAGTCAAACTGACCGTGTTGCGGGGGGCACACGATCCCGGTCCCGGGACCCCTTGCGGGGCTACCCCGGTCCAGATTTAGGGACAGGCAGCTCCCAGCCGAACGAACCCCGAACACGTAACTTCAGCACCTTAAGAACCCTCCCCCAGACTCCTCAGTGGGGCCAAACGCACCCACTGATTGGCTCCAGGGAATGCTGATACTCAAAATGTCCAACCAGGCCTGTTGCAGGGCCTGTCATGTGCACCTCACTGTACACATGACCAGGCAGAACCCCAACACAGCCCAGCCAAACTGATGCCAAAGTTAAACCTGCACAATTAACCCTCAGAACCACTTTACTGTTCTGAGAAAAAAAAACTAAATTTACACACATAGCGGACACCTTGTGAAAGTGTCGCCGCTACATATAGATTGCATAAAAAAAAATTAAAAAAAAAATGCAAAGCAAAGCAATTACAATGTTATTGCTGAATAAATGGGTTCATAGAGGAGAGTAAACGTTGCTCTGGTCCATAGGTGGGGTACAGGTGTGAGAGGGGAAGGGGTTAAAAAGATTAAAAGGTATTTATCCCTGTAGATGTATTTCATGTACAAAACATCTTTATATATTACATAACCTTTCTTCACAAATCATAAGTCCATTATTCATAGTATTTGTAATAATAATAATATTACCGGTAGTTATTAGTATTGATATTTTATTGAACATTTTATCTTTAATTATAATATACATTTTCTTATACAAATTCTTAGGCAAATAAGAATTACATTATTTTCTATAATTTGCATCTATATTTTATATAATATATCCTGAATATCCGGCAAAAGAAAAGACTAAACGTTATGACTTGTATTCCTCGGCATTGCTGATCCTGGAAAGCAGTTCTTTAGTAAAGTATTATTAGACGTCTTCTTCAGGGAACAGCCGGAGTTTCTTCTATTGGATGAAAGTTTCTGCACAATCTCTCATCTCTCGGGGGATGGAATCTGAATTTACTATTCTTCCCCTGATCACTGAAGTCACATTTAGATTGTTGTATTTCTTGTGTCTTTCATCTCCGTGTCGTGTTGGATTCCCCTGATAGGTGATATTCTGGAGGCCGGTCACCATATGATGATAATATCTCACACATTGCAGCCGACTAGTAAAGCCGAATACTAATAATAATATTTAGTTATAAAAAAAAAATCTGTATAACTAGCATTATACAAATAACTGATAGGATTGTACAGTGATGGTCAATGTGTACATTACAGCTCTAGTTTTCTATTGGTGTTGAACATCCAGTTATTGCGGCTTTTATGCCTTTTTACCCCCATAAGAGGCAATACATGATACAGATCAACACACATTACTTCAGATGAATCCAAAAAAAAATGAAAAATAAATAAAAGAATGTGAGTGGTGTTCTGTGCAGTGAATTGTACTAAGCTAAATGACCTGTCAGAAACATTCCTGTACACTATGATGTCATAGAATAAAAGGAGCAAATGTGTGTTTATCATACACCGGCTAGTGTATACTACAAATATACATGTATGAGCAGTATAATATGCTCCACACACGGTTTATTCTTCTTTTTTTTTTTTATAAATTAGGGATTTTATAGTCTCTTTTAACCACTTTAAGACCCGCCTCGTTTTGGATTTTAGGTGTTTACATGTTTAAAACAGTTTTTTTTTTGCTAGAAAATTACTTAGAACCCCCAGACATTATATATTGTTTTTTTTATAACACCCTACAGAATAAAATGGCGGTCGTTGCAATACTTTTTTTCACACCGTATTTGCGCAGCGGTCTTACAAGCACACTTTTTTTGCATGTGATACTGCCATTGCCTGACATTATTGGTCTCACTAGGGCAGGGAGTTCTCCAGATTTTTGTGCATTTTTAGAGGGACGCAGTGTTGCGTTCCTGGCAAGGGGTACCCCTGGAGGTGACTACAAGTACTCAGTGCCTAATAGTCAGTATTAGCCGGCTATAGTTGGGGCCTTTCTGTAAGGTGATGCACATAAAGCTGCCTCTTTAAGGCTGTATACAAAGAATGGCTGATGGGCTGTTAAGTAAGGATCAGTCTCTATTGCATTAGCTGTGAGCAATAAGGGATTAAGCTCTGTAGTTCCACTTACCACTCCTGGTTCCATATGCTTGGTGGTCTGTTGTCCCAGAAGGCTCAGTCCCAATGTTGGACTTTCACCAGCTCTCTCAGGATCAGTCTTTCTGAAGATGGACACAGAAAGGTAAGATCATCAGTAGGGATGAGCTGAACACCCCCTGTTCGGTTCGCACCAGAACCTGCGAACAGACCTAAAGCTCATGTGAACTTTAGAACCCTATTAAAGTCTATGGGACTCGAACGTTCAAAATCAAAAGTGCTAATTTTAAAGGCCTATATGCAAGTTAATGTCATAAAAAGTGTTTGGGGACCCGGGTCCTGCCCCAGGGGACATGTATCAATGCAAATTTTTTTTTAAAATGGCCGTTTTTTCAGGAGCAGTGATTTTAATAATGCTTAAAGTGAAAAATAAAAGTGTAATATTCCTTTAAATTTTGTACCTGGGGGGTGTGTATAGTATGCCTGTAAAGGGGCGCATGTTTCCTGTGCTTAGAACTGTCCCTGCACAAAGTGTCATTTTTGCAGGAAAAAAAGCTATTTAAAATCACTCGCGGCTAATGAATTGCCGGCTCCCGTAATACAGAGAACAGTCATTGAATGTCATTGATAAAAAAAAAATAAAAAAAATAAAAAAAGCGTGGGGGTTCCCCCAAATTCAATTACCAGGACCTTCAGGTCTGCTATGGATATTAAGTGGAACCCTGCGTCAAATAAAAAAAAAATTATGTGGGGTCCCCCCTAAATATCCATACCAGACCCTTCAGGTCTGGGATGGATTTTAAGGGGAACCCACACCAAAAAAAAAATGGCGTGGGGTCCCCCTCAAAATCCATACCAGACCCTTATCCAAGCACGCAACCTGGCAGGCCGCAGGAAAAGAGGGGGGGGACGAGAGCGGGCCCCTCCCTCCTGAACCATACCAGGCCACATGCCCTCAACATTGGGAGGATGCTTTGGGGGTCTGTGACATGTTGTGTCATGTTGATGGGGAGAAGGGCCTCTTCCCCACAACCCTGGCCATTGGTTGTGGGGGTCTGCGGGCGGGGGGCTTATCAGAATCTGGAAGCCCCCTTTAACAAGGGGACCCCCAGATCCCGTCCTCCCCCCTGTGTGAAATGGTAAGGGGGTACCCCTACCATTTCACCAAAAAAGTGACAAAAATGTTAAAAATGACAGGAGACGGTCTTTGACAATTCCTTTATTAAAATCTTCTTTCATCTTCTTTCTTCTGGTCTTCTTCTTTTCTTCATCCTTCGGTTTCTTCATCTTCTTCCACCTTCTTCTTCCATCTTCTTCCATCTTCTTCTTCCTCCGATCTGCTTCTTGCTCTGGTCTTCTCGTCCGGCATCTTCTTCCACGGCGTCTGCATTTTTTCTTCTGTGTCGGGCCGCTCCGCGCAATGGGAGGCTCCCGCTTTGTGAGGCTTCGCGCCGTCTGACAGCTCTTTTATAATGAAGGGCGGGGCCACCTGGTGACCCCCGCCCCCCCTCTGACGCACGGGGACGTCATGGGGACTTCCCTATGGCTTTCCCCATGACGTCTCTGTATTACGGGAGCCGGCAATTCATTAGCCGCGAGTGATTTTAATTAGCTTTTTTCCTGCAAAAATGACACTTTGTGCAGGGACAGTTCTAAGCACGGGAAACATGCGCCCCTTCACAGCATACTATACACACCCCCCCAGGTACGAAATTTAAAGGAATATTACACTTTTATTGTTTCACTTTAAGCATTATTAAAATCACTGCTCCTGAAAAAACTGCAGTTTTTAAAACTTTTTTTTGCATTGATACATGTCCCCTGGGGCAGGACCCGGGTCCCCAAACACTTTTTAGGACAATAACTTGCATATAGGCTTTTAAAATTAGCACTTGAGATTTCTCCCATAGACTTTTACAGTGTGCTCGCGGCTTTCCTAATTTGCCGCGAACACCCCAAATTGATCGCTGTTCGCTGAACAGGCAAACAGGCAATGTTCGAGTCGAACTCGAAGCTCATCCCTAATCATCAGATCTGTACCCCACAGTCAGCATTGTCAGAGGCTCTCTGTGGCTTAGTCCCCAGCCTCTCTGGATGCAGCACACAGCCTTGTCACCATGGGCTCTTTTTTGCACTATTAGTGCTGACTTATTTATGATATTTTTGATTTGTGGGACATGAGTTTGGTTGCCTGAGTGAACAGATTTTGTATATTTGTGTCAATTCCTTTCATCTACTCCTTATGCCACATACACACGATCGTAAATTCCGCCAGCAAAAGTCTGATGTGAGCCTTTTATCGGAAAGTCTGACCGTGTGTATGCTCCATCGGACTTTTGCTGGCGGAATTTCCGCCAGCAAAAGATTGAGAGCAGGTTCTCTATTTTTCCGGTCGGAGAAAGTTCCTATCGGAATTTCCGACCGTCTGTAGCAATTACGATGTGCAAAATTCCTGGCATGCTCAGAAACAATTCAATGCACGCTCGCAAGCATTGAACTTAATTTTCTCGGCTGGTCTTAGTGTTGTACGTCACGCATTCTTGACAGCCAAGCCAAGCTTGAGTGGAATTCTGTCAAAAAAATCATCCAAGGTTTTTCCGACGAAAATTCAGATCGTGTGTACGGGGCATTATATTCAGAAATTAGGAGGATCATCATGGTCTGTGAACATAATTTTAAATTATCCTCTAATCTAGTCTTAAATATTGTTAAGTGAAAGGTTCAGGCTGAGCAAAAGTTTGTCCCGAACACCACCGTGTTCCTCCTGATCAACCAAATTTTCTGTGCCCTCACCGTGATGTTCACCACCGACCGCACAGTCAATACACCTTGAAAAAGTGTCGCCGCTACATATAAATTGCATTTAAAAAAAAAAAAAAAAAAAATTGCAAGGCAAAGCAATTACAATGTTATTGCTGAATCAATAGGTTCATAGAGGAGAGTAAACGTTGCTCTGGTCCATTGGTGGGGTACAGGTGTGAGAGAGGAAGGGGTTAAAAAGATTAAAAGGTATTTATCCCTGTAGATGTATTTCATGTACAAAACATCCATATATATTACATAACCTTTCTTCACAAGTCCATTATTCATAGTATTTGTAATAATAATAATAATAATATTAATTATTATTATTTATATTTTATTGAACAGAACATTTTATCTTTATTTATCATATACATTTTCTTAATATTTTACATGCAAATAAGAATTACATTATTTTCTATATTTGCATCTATTATTTATAATATAAAAAATATTGTTTCTTTTGCTGGATATTCAGGATATAGTATATACAATTTATATAATATATCCTGAATATCCAGCAAAAGAAAAGACTAAACGTTATGACTTGTATTCCTCGGCATTGCTGATCCTGGAAAGCAGTTCTTTAGTAAAGTATTATTAGACGTCTTCTTCAGGGAACAGCCGGAGTTTCTTCTATTGGATGAAAGTTTCTGCACAATCTCTCATCTCTCGGGGGATGGAATCTGAATTTACTATTCTTCCCCTGATCACTGAAGTCACATTTAGATTGTTGTATTTCTTGTGTCTTTCATCTCCGTGTCGTGTTGGATTCCCCTGATAGGTGATATTCTGGAGGCCGGTCACCATATGATGATAATATCTCACACATTGCAGCAGACTAGTAAAGCCGAATACTAATAATAATATTTAGTTATACAGATTTTTTTTCTTGTCAAACTTGTTTATTGATTTTGAAAATATAAACATTGGTGCAATTAACAAAATATTGATTACATTAAATGGTAGCATTAGTTGAATTTACATGTCAGATCTTAGTATTTCTTGTAGTTACAAGCATTTAAATATTTAAGTAGGTTATATGTTTTTCGAAAGACTAATGCGGCATACACAGGGTCGGAATTTCCGATGGAAACAGTCCGATGGGAGCTTTTCATCGGATTTTCCGACCGTGTGTATGCCCAACGGTCTTTTTCTGTCAGAATTTCCGACGGACTTTGGATTGAGAACCTGTTCTCAATTTTTCCGACGGAAAACCTTTCTATCGGATTTTCCGATCGTGTGTATGCAATTCCGACAAGCAAAATTCCGACGCATGCTCGGAAACAATTCGACGCATGCTCGGAAGCATTGAACTTCCCTTTTATAGTGCAGTCGAACGTGTTTTATGCCGCTGTGTTATTGACCGTCAGAATTTGGTGTGATCGTGTGTAGGCAACACAGCTTGAGCGGAATTCCGTCGGTATTCCGTCGGAAAAACCATCAGAGTTTTTTCCGACGAGAATTCCGATCGTGTGTACGCGGCATTAGGTGTTACAATCTATTTTAACAATTATACAATCAAGAGCAAAAACAAAAAATAAAAAGTTGTTTAACTTTTAGAGTAATATGTAATAAAGAAATAATATTAATTACTACGAGATTCAGTTACTTATAATAGGACATTAGAGCTTACTAACTATTATTGTATTAAAATTGAACATTTTAAAAGAGAATGTTTCGCTACCATTTTGTTATGTAATTATAAATAGGAGAAGACGGGATAGAATAAGGAGAGAAGAAAAGACTAAAAGGAAAGTAAAGATAAGAAGAGGGAAAAAAAAAAGCTGGATTAGTAGAGGTTTCCGGGCATTTCTTAGTAACAATATATACATAGTATCTATTTATCAATTATTCAAAACAAAATGATATAGTTACCAAGGTCTTAGTAAAGAAGTGTCAAAATTTGGAGAAAGAAAGTGGGTTACCCAAGGACTCCATATTTTCTCAAATTTAGGTATCGTTGGATATGGCATCTGTTTTCAAGTGGATCATGGCTTGATGTATTCTATTCGTAGTTTCAGAAAGCATTAATGATGAGGATTTCCACGCTTTGGCGATGGTCTGCTCTGCGGCTGTGGTAATTTGTAATGAGTTTAAATTGTGTATATGAGATTTGGGTAGGCTTTACATTTAGAATATACATATTTTTTTTATAACTAGCATTATACAAATAACTGATAGGATTGTACAGTGATGGTCAATGTGTACATTACAGCCCTAGTTTTCTATTGGTGTTGAACTTCCAGATATTATGGCTTTTATGCCTTTTTACCCCCATAAGGTGCAATACATGATACAGATCAACACACATTAGATTAGTTCAAAGAAAACAATAAAATAAATAAAAGAATGTGAGTGGTGTTCTGTGCAGTGAATTGTACTAAGCTAAATGACCTGTCAGAAACATTCCTGTACACTATGATGTCATAGAATAAAAGGAGCAAATGTGTGTTTATCATACACCGGCTAGTGTATACTACAAATATACATGTATGAGCAGTATAATATGCTCCACGCATGGTTTATCCTTTTTTTTTTTCTTCATAAATTAGGGATTTTATAGTCTCTTTTAACCACTTTAAGACCAGCCTTGTTTTGGATTTTACATGTTTAAAACAGGTTTCCCTAATCGTCTTTCAGGACAGCACCTGAGAGAGTGACTCCTCCCTTTGTCCACAGGAAACACCTCTTCCACCAAACTTTAAAAGGAGGCTCCTTCCCACATATGGTCAGTTTTTGTGTTTCCTCCGGAGGGAACACTTCGTGGGAGACAGGGCTCTTAGGTGCTATCCTGAGGGCCTAGGATCCTACTCCACCATTTTTCATACCTCAGGGGAGCTGTCCCTCCCATTCCACAGCGATGCTACGATGCTGATGGCTGGGCTCCTTCTCCTCCTTCAGGGTGCTCACTGGAGCTAGACTGCTGTGGGTTCTGCCCCTGGGTGGCGGTGTACAGCAGCAATGGCCGGCTTGTTTTTTGAAATGTATGCCGGTCCACTTGCTGCTGTTTGAAAACGCCGCCGCCATCTTGGGGGTGGCATGCTGTGCTCCATCCGCCGGAAGTGAGGCGTCCGGAAGGGGCGGGGCCTACGGAGCAGGCGCGCGGCGTCATTTCCGCCGGAAGTCGCAGGAGGAGAAGGGAGGGACGGGGCTGGTGCTTATTAGCTGGTTCTGGTCCGGCGCACTGGCGCTATTGGAGTCCGGAACCGGCGTTTTTAGCCACGAGTTATCGCAAGCGCCTCATCAATGGAGTCGGCAGCAGCGAGTGGGACAGGCACAAGCACCAGCAAGGCCCAGGTAAGGGACAGTATTTGCTGTCCTCCCTTACCTTAAGGTCTCTCTCCCCCACCACCCCCCCCCCCCCCGGTGGCAGGGGCCTGTCTGGGCACATGAAGCAGTTGCTTTATCCTTCATTGTGCACCTGTGGTGAGCCTTTCAATAGGGAAGGGTTGTCTCACGGGTTTGGGTTTTTTTCTTCTTTTTCTCATGGCAGGCCAAGAGCTCTGATCCAGTGAAAAGGAAATGCCCCTCATGTAAAGCTAAACTACCAGAGGGATGGAAGAAGACCTTATGTCAGGTCTGCATAGATGCACTAGTGAAAGAAGAAGCTTCCTCCGCTTGCAGCGATCTGATCGCATCAGTCAAAAAGGAGCTTGATGCGACTATACAGTCTTTCCGCTCTTCACTAGTGAACCCATCCCTGAGTCAACCATCTGCCTCACAATCCTCCCTAGGCTCACCTGTGATCCCGTCGGTAGAGAATGAGTTATCTCTCACCCAAGAGGGACTTTCCCCCACCCAGTCTAGAGAAGAATCTGAGGGGGATGAGGAAGGTGAGGAATTCCCTTCTAAGTTTAAATTGTCTTTGGAACAGGTGGATGGCCTGTTGAAGGCAATTTGTACTACCTTAGGGTTAGAGGAGGAGAAAAAAGAGTTGTCCCTGCATGACAAAATGTACGCAGGACTCAGCGAACCTAAGAGTCGCAGTTTCCCAGTGCACCCAGTCATATCTGAGGCTATTAAAAAGGAGTGGGCAGAGCCAGAAAGGAAGCCTTTTTTCCCTAAAAATTTAAAAAGGCGTTTTCCTTTCGATGAAAACCCGGCTGAAGTCTGGAATAAAAATCCAAAACTTGATGCCGCTTTCTCCCAGGTCTCAAGATCGACTGACCTAGCATTCGAAGACATGGGAGTATTAAAAGACCCCATGGACAAGAGGTTGGACTTGCAGCTAAAAAGAGCTTGGCAATCCATTATGGGAAACCTAAAACCTGCTATGGCGACTACGGTCGTTTCCAGAAATATGGAGTTCTGGTTAAACCAACTTAAGGCCCATATTGCAGCAGACTCCCCAAAACAAGAAATTTTGGAATCTTTCTCTACCCTCTCAACTGCAGTAGCATATATATCTGATGCTTCAGCTGAGTCTATTAAAATGACAGCCAGATCTGCAGCCCTGGCTAACTCAGCCCGAAGGGCTTTATGGTTAAAAACCTGGCCAGGAGACGCGGCTTCCAAGAACAAACTCTGTGGAATCCCGTTTCAGGGTGACTTACTTTTTGGCCCTGACTTGGACGCTGTGTTAGATAGGACAGCGGATAAAAAGAAGTCTTTTCCAATCAAAAAGAAAAAGCAACCAGCAAAAAAGTTTTTTCGTCCCCCCCGGGCTCAGGAAAGTAGCAGACCCCAGGAGAAAAGGAGGAACTGGACGTCGCAGAAAGGTAAAGGAAAGGGAAATGTCCTTTTCCATCCTCCTGCGACCTCCGGAAAGACCCAATGACTTGGGCCTCCCAGTAGGGGGAAGACTTCAGAGTTTTCTCTCTCCGTGGGCCAGCATGACAGAAAATCGATATATTCTGGACATGCTGTCCCAGGGTTACAAAATAGAGTTTTTGGAACCCCCGCCAGAAAAATTCTATGTGACAAACCTATCAAGGGACGTCACAAAGGCCCTAGCCATGAAGAACCTGTTAAAGGATCTGAGATATCAGAGGGTCATTGTTTCGGTACCCCCGGAAGAACGGGGCAGGGGGTTCTACTCTCACATTTTTTTGATAAAAAAGCCATCAGGGAGCTACAGGTTAATCCTCAACCTAAAACCCCTGAACAGATTGGTCCATTACAAAAAATTTTGCATGGATTCAATTTTCTCAGTCAGGAACATGCTGACAAAAGGGTGCTTCATGGCATCTATAGACTTAAAAGATGCTTACCTGCACATTCCCATAGCTCCGCAGTCTCAAAAGTTCTTGAGATTCGCAGTGAATATGGGCAAAGAGATTGTACACCTGCAGTTCAGGGCCCTTCCCTTCGGCCTTTCGTCAGCCCCTCGTATCTTTACGAAGGTAATGGCGGAGGCTCTCGCCCCTCTTCGTCTTCAGGGGGTTGCGGTAATCCCGTACCTAGACGACCTCCTCTTCTTTGCCCCCTCCAGGGAGAGGTTGCAGGAGGATCTGGCCGGGGCTCGCGGTCACTTGGAGGCTCTGGGGTGGCTAGTAAACGTCCCAAAATCAAACCTCAATCCAACCCAGAAGATACTCTTTCTGGGGTTCCAGATAGACTCAGTGGAACAAAGGATTTTTCTCCCAGAGGAGAAAAAGGTCAGGATTCAGAGGGCGATTTCAGCTCTTCAAACGAACCAGTTGGTTTCAGTAAGAAGAATCATGTCAGTTTTGGGTACTTTGACTTCTTCGATGCCTGCCATCCAGTGGGCAAGGAGGCATTTCAGGCCCCTCCAGAGGTTCCTCTTAGGAACGTGGGATCACAGGTCAGAGAGCCTCGACACCAGGGTAAGAGTTCCTCCCAGGGTCAGACGCTCGCTGTGGTGGTGGAGAGGTCAGGAAGTTCTACAGAGAGGCCTTCTTTGGTCCTTCCCAACAGAAAAGGTGGTCACAACGGACGCCAGTATGTGGGGATGGGGGGCACACATGGGTCAGGACTTGGCACAGGGGACATGGTCTCAGGACGAATCCAGAAGATCGTCGAATTGGAGAGAATTAAAAGCAGTCGCTGCAGCTTTAGCTGCCTTCTCCCCATACCTCCCAGGGTGCCATGTCAGGATACTGTCAGACAACGCCACTACAGTAGCCTACTTAAACAATCAGGGAGGCACAAGGAGCAAGTCCTTGTATCTTCTATCGGCAGAGATTATGGATTGGGCAGAAACCAGTCTTCTGTCGCTATCCGCTGTCCACCTAAAAGGCACGTTGAACCAGGTGGCAGATTATCTAAGCCGACAGACAGTGCAGGAAGCAGAGTGGAGCCTAAACACAGAGGTGTTCACTCTAATCTCCAGTATCTGGGGCCTTCCACAGGTAGACCTGTTCGCCTCAAGAAGGAATACCCAGCTTCCTCAATTTTTTTCCCTCGAGAGAAACGACGGTTCTCAGGGGACAGACGCCTTAGCACAGCAGTGGAATTTTCAACTGGGGTACGCTTTTCCCCCCTTTCAGCTAATTCCACTGGTGCTGAGGAAAATACAAAAAGAGGGTGTTTCAGTAATCCTGATAACCCCGTTTTGGCCAAAAAGGGCTTGGTTTTCTCTGATCCTACAGTTGGCAGTCAAACCAGGTTGGCACCTCCCGCTGAGACCAGATTTGTTAACTCAGGGGCCAGTGCATCATCCAGATGTAAGCAGGCTAAAACTCACTGCTTGGTATCTGAGGAGCAATTGCTAAGAAGCAAAGGCTTTTCGGAAAGACTAATTTCCACTTTGCTCTCCAGTAGAAAGAAAGTAACCAGGGCCATTTATGGCAAGGTTTGGAAGGTCTACGCGTCCTTTTGTCATGCAGAACATAGAGAGGTAAAAAACCTAGTCTCAGTTCTGGAATTTCTGCAAAAAGGGGCAGATAGAGGGCTCGCCGTCAGCACTCTTAAGGTGCAGGTGTCAGCTCTAGGGGTCTATTTAGAAAGATCACTATCCTCAGTACCCTTAATCACAAGATTTTTCAAAGCGCTCTCCAGGGCTAGACCGGTCCCAGTAGGATCTTTTCCCTCTTGGGACCTCTCCGTAGTCTTGCAGGCCCTTACTAAAGAGCCTTTTGAGCCCCTGCAGAGCATTTCACTTAAGAATTTAACCCTTAAAACAATTTTTCTTGTAGCAATCACTTCAGCCAGAAGGATTAGCGAACTGCACGCTCTATCAGTGAAGGAGCCCTTCCTATCAGTTTTTTCAGACAGAATTGTCCTTAAAGTGGATCCGGGGTTTTTGCCGAAGGCTCCCATAACAGATCCCAGGAGATTACTCTCCCAACTTTCTGTTCTAACCCGAAGGGCAATAAGGAAGAGCAGTTTCACAACCTGGACGTAAGACGTACCTTGTTGCATTATTTAGAAGTTACAGGGGGCTTTAGAGTTTCAGACTCTTTATTTGTTCTCTTTTCTGGAAATAAAAAAGGCAAGCAGGCATCCAAGGCTTCCTTAGCTAGATGGATCAAAACAGCTATTTCTACTGCTTACAATGAGTCGGGTCAATCCCCCCCTAAGGGGGTTAAGGCTCATTCAACTAGGGCTCAGGCCACTACATGGGCAGAAAGAGCTGGTGCCACTCCAGATCAGATCTGTAAGGCGGCTACGTGGTCAAGTATGTCTACATTTGTCCGTCATTACAGGCTGGACCTCCTGTCAGCAGGAGACCAGGCTTTTGGCAGAAAGGTTCTGCAGGCTGTGGTCCCTCCCTAAGGGGGTAAGTCTCTATTATCCTCTCAGGTGCTGTCCTGAAAGACGATTAGGGAAAAATCAAGTTAGACTTACCGGTAACTTGTTTTCCAAGAGTCTTTCAGGACAGCAGCATCCCGCCCTAATGTGTTTTTACATATATATATACTGTGACTAACCATATCTCGATTATGTGTTCCAGTTTGGGGCCGGAGGTTCTCTACTACAACTGACCATATGTGGGAAGGAGCCTCCTTTTAAAGTTTGGTGGAAGAGGTGTTTCCTGTGGACAAAGGGAGGAGTCACTCTCTCAGGTGCTGTCCTGAAAGACTCTTGGAAAACAAGTTACCGGTAAGTCTAACTTGATTTTTTTTTGCTAGAAAATTACTTAGAACCCCCAAACATTATATATTGTTTTTTTTATAACACCCTACAGAATAAAATGGCGGTTGTTGCAATACTTTTTTCACACCGTATTTCCGCAGAGGTCTTACAAGCACACTTTTTTGCACGTGATACTGCCATTGCCTGACACTATTGGTCTCACTAGGGCAGGGAGTTCTCCAGATTTTTGTGCATTTTTAGAAGGAAGCAGTGTTGCGTTCCTGGCAAGGGGTACCCCTGGAGGTGACTACAAGTACTCAGTGCCTAATAGTCAGTATTAGCCGGCTATCGTTGGGGCCTTTCTGTAAGGTGATGCACATGAAGCTGCCTCTTTAAGGCTGTATACAAAGAATGGCTGATGGGCTGTTAAGTAAGGATCAGTCTCTATTGCATTAGCTGTGAGCAGTAAGGGATTAAGCTCTGTAGTTCCACTTACCACTCCGGGTTCCATATGCTTGGTGGTCTGTTGTCCCAGAAGGCTCAGTCCCAATGTTGGACTTTCACCAGCTCTCTCAGGATCAGTCTTTCTGAAGATGGACACGGAAAGGTAAGAGCATCAGTAGGGATGAGCTGAACACCCCCCTGTTCGGTTCGCACCAGAACCTGCGAACAGACCTAAAGCTTGTGTGAACTTTAGAACCCTATTAAAGTCTATGGGACTCAAACGTTCAAAATCAAAAGTGCTAATTTTAAAGGCTAATATGCAAGTTATTGTCATAAAAAGCGTTTGGGGACCCGGGTCCTGCCCCAGGGGACATGTATCAATGCAAACATTATTTTTAAAAACTGAAGTTTTTTCAGGAGCAGTGATTTTAATAATGCTTAACGTGAAACAATAAAAGTGTAATATTCCTTTAAATTTCGTACCTGGGGGGTGTCTATAGTATGCATGTAAAGGGGCGCATGTTTCCTGTGCTTAGAACTGTCCCTGCACAAAGTGCCATTTTTGCAGGAAAAAAAGCTATTTAAAATCACTCGCGGCTATAATGAATTGCCGACTCCCGTAATACAGAGAACAGTCATTCATTGAAAGTCATTGATAAAAAAAAAAGTGTGGGGGTTCCCCCAAATTCAATTACCAGGCCCTTCAGGTCTGCTATGGATATTAAGGGGAACCCTGCGTCAAATTAAAAAAAAAATGATGTGGGGTCCCCCCTAAATATCCATACCAGACCCCTCAGGTCTGGGATGGATTTTAAGGGGAACCCCACACCAAAAAAAAAATGGTGTGGTGTTCCCCTCAAAATCCATACCAGCCCCTTATCTGAGCATGCAACCTGGCAGGCCGCAGGAAAAGAGGGGGGGGATGAGAGCGCCCCCCCGCCTGAACCGTACCAGGCCACATGCCCTCAACATTGGGAGGGTGTTTTGGGGGTCTGTGACATGTTGCTGGGGACAAGGGCCTCTTCCCCACAACCCTGGCCATTGGTTGTGGGGGTCTGTGGGTGGGGGGGGCTTATCGGAATCTGGAAGCCCCCTTTCACAAGGGGACCCCCAGATCCCGGCCTCCCCCCTGTGTAAAATGGTAAGGGGGTACCTACCATTTCACCAAAAAAGTGACAAAAATGTTAAAAATGCCAGGAGACGGTCTTTGACAATTCCTTTATTAAAATCTTCTTTCATCTTCTTTCTTCTGGTCTTCTTCCTTCTTACTTTCTTCATCCTTCGGTTTCTTCATCTTCTTCCATCTTCTTCCATCTTCTTCTTCCTCCGATCCGCTTCTTGCTCTGGTCTTCTCGTCCGGCATCTTCTTCCACAGCGTCTGCGGATTTTCTTCTGTGTCTGGCCGCTCCGTGCAATGGGAGGCTCCCGCTGTGTGAGGCTTTGCTCCGTCTTACAGCTCTTTTATAATGGAGGGCGGGGCCACCTGGTGACCCCACCCCCCTCTGACGCACGGGGACGTCATGGGGAACCACTTTTTATGACAATAACTTGCATATAGGCTTTTAAAATTAGCACTTTAGATTTCTCCCATAGACTTTTACAGGGTGCTCGCGGCTTTCCGAATTTGCCACGAACACCCCAAATTGTTCGCTGTTCGCTGAACAGGCGAACAGGCAATGTTCGAGTCGTACTCGATGCTCATCCCTAATCATCAGATCTGTACCCCACAGTCAGCATTGTCAGAGGCTCTCTGTGGCTTAGTCCTCAGCCTCTCTGGATGCAGCACACAGCCCTGTCACCATGGGCTCTTTTTTGCACTATTAGTGCTGACTTATTTATGATATTTTTGATTTATGGGACATGAGTTTGGTTCCCTGAGTGAACAGATTTTGTATATCTGTGTCAATTCCTTTCATCTTTTCCTTATGCCACGTACACACGATCGTAAATTCCGCCAGCAAAAGTCTGATGTGAGCTTTTGATCGGAAAGTCTGACTGTGTGTAGGCTCCATCGGACTTTTGCTGGCGGAATTTCCGCCAGCAAAAGATTGAGAGCAGGTTCTCTATTTTTCCGGTCGGAAAAAGTTCTTATCGGAATTTCCGATCGTCTGTAGCAATTCCGATGCGCAAAATTCCTGGCATGGTCAGAGACAATTCAATGCACGCTCGCAAGCATTGAACTTAATTTTCTCGGCTGGTCGTAGTGTTGTACGTCACCGCATTCTTGACAGCCAAGCCAAGCTTGAGTGGAATTCCGTCAAAAAAATCATCCAAGGTTTTTCCGACGAAAATTCAGATCGTGTGTACGGGGCATTATATTCAGAAATTAGGAGGATGAACATAATTTTAAATTATTCTCTAATCTAGTCTTAAATAGTGTTAAGTGAAAGGTTCGGGCTGAGCAAAAGTTTGTCCCGAACACCACTGTGTTCCTCCTGATCAACCAAATTTTCTGTGCTCTCACCGTGATGTTCACCACCGACCACACAGTCAATACATTGCCACGTCCTTAACAACAAATGAGTCATCAGCTGTCAGCGGGATTCCCCACTGACAGCTGAAATTAAGAAGAAGAATTGGCAAAAAAAAATTGCCTTGGGGTCTCCCCCCAGTCCTTTGGGTCTGGTATGGATTTTAAGGGGAACCCCGTGCCAAAATAAGAAAAAACAGTATAGAATTCCCCCAAAATCTATACCAGACCCTTATCCAAGCATGCAGCCTGGCAGGCCAGAAAAGAGAGGGGACGAATCCCCCCTCCTGAACCATACCAGGCCACATGCCCGCAACATGGGAGGGTGCTTTAGGACAGGTCCCCCCACCACAAAGCCCCTTGTTCCCATATTGATGGGGACAAGGGCCTCTTCCAGACAATCCTGGGTGGTGGTTGTGAAGGTCTAATTGAAATCTTAAAGCTCCCTGTAACGTACATGGTTGCTACATTGTTACATGTATGTAGACAAATGTATAAATGTACAGTTGATTTTATGGGACCACTAAGTGGCACCGGGTTTGCTATACTTTGATGTATTCCTGATGTTTGTATTGTACACGCACATACTTACTTGTTTATTTACGTTCACTATAGTGTCTTTCTCTATGTGGTCTGTAATTTTGATATTGGCATGTGTTTTGTTTGATCTATTAAACATTCACTCTGATCAGTTACTTTCACGCTGTCCATGGCCTCATTTAAAGTCCCAAAATTTCCCATTGCAAATTCCGTGTTAGGGATGGAGGCATATTCATCATATGCCTCCATTAAAGTCCCAAATCCCCCCTTCTTGCTCGCCATATAGGGATGGAGGCTCATGGACTGGGTTTTCCCCTGTCACCCATGTGTTAGTTTTCTAGAACTTGGATTGACATGTTACAGGTCCTGCATACTCGGGACACCGTTTGGTACCCATGTGATTATGCAGTATAGCCACACTATACTCTTAGTAAGGGATTGAGTGTTGTGGCTGAGTTACTCCCTGGTTCTGTGGTTGTACCTGATACCCGGGAGCTGCGAGGCGGTTTGTGTGCCCCCCCTTCCCCCTCCCTCCCGCCCCGTATGGAGACGGGGTGAGTGCACTTCAGTGTTTAGGAGGGTGGGTGGGCGCCCACAGCGCATCGGCGTCACCCTTCCGTCCTAGCGTATGACGTCATGTCTGGCGTCATGACGCTTTGGTCGAGTTTTCCTCCGCAGCCGGTCAGGTGGGGAACATGGGCGTTCTTCACAGCTGGAGCTCACCGTCTGTGTTGGAGGCCCCTCCCCTCTCCTGCCGTGCTCAGGTGACGCTGGTTTAGGGGATAGCGTGCTTATATACGGGCCGGGTATTCATTTGCCCCCACTGACATAGTTGGGGAGTCATCCATTAGAGTCGTTATATCTTTTACAGCGGCCTATCAACCCTACCAGGATTGATGTAAGTTACTCCATACACCATTGCAGCTGCCAGCTCTCTCTGTTCTAATCGGTCTGGTGGAATTGTATGTGTATTTGTTATTCATTACTTTTTTGCATATTACACTCCACTAGGTTTCGCCTGTGGTTGTATCAGTTTTCTCTTCCATATTTTTTCACTGTACGGACCTCTGTATTCCACCATTCCTATGAGATAGATGCCATCTGGCCGTTTTTCTGCTGCTCTGTCCATTGTATAAATTCATTTTTGATACATTGTTTATCCTAATTTCCTGTAGGTATTGAATAATGGCGCTGTACCTTGTCCCTACTATACTATACTCACCATCTAGGCCCCAATATCTCAGGGGGGTTTCTGGGTGCCCGCCCCGTCAGTGCGTACCCCAATATACCTCAGCTCCCGGCACAGATGCTTTTCCGTGGACCAGGTTGTGTACCGGTCACATCTTACTGCACAAACTTCATGTAAGTAATTAGGGTGTTATCACCCTCTACTATTTGTCATGACTAGTTACCAGTAGATTCATTATATATTTTATCATATTTTTCATAGATGTCCCCCAACATCTGCCCCTGATGAGTGTTCCTTACACAAAACGTGTCGGGAATCTGGGATATAGATCTATGTGCACAATATACCATCAATTTGGAACATCCTTTATTTATTTTTGTATATTTTTTATTATGTATTTACTGTTTTTATCATCTTTATTAATTTACTTATCCTCCCTTCACAAGTGTTGCTACATTGTTACATGTATGTAGACAAATGTTTGGATGTACAGTTGATTTTATGAGACCACTAAGTGGCACCGGGTTTGCTATACTTTGATGTATTCCTGGTGTTTGTATTGTACACGCACATACTTATGTGTTTGTGAACAGTTATTTACGTTCACTATAGTGTCTTTCTCTATGTGGTCTGTATTTTTGATATTGGCATGTGTTTCGTTTGATCTATTAAACATTCACTCTGATCAGTTACTTTCACACTGTCCATGGCCTCATTTAACCACTTCCCGACCGGCCACTGCATATATACGTCAGCAGAATGGCACGGGCAGGCAGAATCACGTACCGGTACGTGATCGTGCATGTGCCTGCCCGTGGTCGTGCGTGCGCCGCTAGCGGCGCGCTCGCGACTCGGTCGGGAGCTCCGTGACCCCGGCCGCGGGACCAGCGGACCCGATCGCCGCTGGTATCCCGCGATTGGGTTACGGAGCTGAAGAACGGGGAGAGGTCTATGTAAACAAACCTCTCCCCGCGCTTCCTACACTGACTGTCAGTGATCGGCGGTTCCCTGTCATCGGGAAAGCCGATCAATGACGTCAGACGTACAGCCACGCCCCCCTACTGTAAAAAAAACACAACACGTCACACTGACTCCTCCCCGCCCCCTAGTGGTTAACCCCCTAACTACAACTGTCATTTACATAGGAATCAGTGCTATTTAAATAGCAGTGATTGCTGTATAAATGACAAATGTCCCAAAAAATGTGTCAAAAATGTCCGATGTGTCCGCCAAAATGTCGCAGTCACAATAAAAATCGCTGATCGCCGCCATTACTAATAAAAAAAAAATATTAATAAAAATGCTATATAAAACTATCCCCTATTTTGTAAACGCTATAACTTTTGCGCAAACTAATCAATAATCGCTAATTGCGATTTTTTTTACCAAAAATATGTAGAAGAATACGTATCGGCCTAAACTGAGGAAAAAAAATGTTTTTTTTATATATTTTTTTGGGGATATTTATTATAGCAAAAAGTAAAAAATATTGCATTTTTTTCAAAATTGTCGCTCTATTTTTGTTTATAGCGCAAAAAATAAAAACCGCAGGGGCGATCAAATACCACCAAAAGAAAGCTCTATTTGTGGGAAAAAAAGGACGCCAATTTTGTTTTGGAGCCACGTCGCATGACCGCGCAATTGTTAGTTAAAGCGACGCAGTGCCGAATTGCAAAAAGGGGCCTGGTCCTTTGGCTGCCAATTGGTCCGGGGCTGAAGTGGTTAAAGTCCCAAAATTTCCCATTGCAAATTCCGTGTTAGGGATGGAGGCATATTCATCACATGCCTCATTTAAAGTCCCAAATCCCCCCTTCTTGCTCACCATAGAGAGTGGTCAGTGGGCAGGCAGAGGTTTGGCAACAGAAGATCAGCAGGTTCAGAAATAGCAGGCGGACCGGGTCAGGAGAGGAGAAGGCAGCAGTAGCCAAACCTAGCAGGATCAGATAACAATAGCAGGTACAGAATCAGACTTAGGTAAAGCTGCAGATCAGACAGCACTGCACTGGAGCAGCTGCTGTCCTTTTAAAGGGGAACTGGCGCCAAGTAGCGCGCACGCACGCGCACCTGTCGCTCATTCCTGCACACGCGCGCCTGTTGCACATTCCCACCTGCACGCGGCTGTCGCGCATTTCTGCGCATGCGCGCCTGTTGTGTGTCTCTGCGCATGTTCACGCGCCGCTGCCCAGTGCAGCCCGTTCTCGTGGAAACATGTGTGCGCACGCGCTCACGCCCGTGCGCCTGTCCTGCCACAGGGTATCCCTGACACCCCCTTTAACAAGAAGGCCCCCAGATCCTGTCCTCCCCTATGTGAATGAATATAGGGATACTCATTCACCAATAAAAAGTCACCCAAAAAAAACAAAAAACAAACACAGTTTTTGACAATTCCTTTATTTAAAAAAAAACAGTGTCCCCGATGTAGATCCATTGTCAATCACACCACCTGCCCCACCCGAAAAAAGAAAAAAATTGCTCCATAGGTGAGAAAGGCTGACCCCCAAATGCCTGCTCCACCGGGGGACAGTTCTTAAATAGGTAATGCTGGGTCAGTGATGTCACAAGGTGGGGAGCACAGTGACATCACCAGGTGGACCCGCCCTGTACCTATTTAAGAACTGTCACCCAACAGAGCAGGTATTCGGTGGTCAGGCTTTCTCAGCCCCAAATCACCCCCCATGTTGAGGGCATTTGACCTGGTATGCTTCAAGAGGAGGGGGGCAGCTCGCTCATCACCCATTTTCCTAAAGCTGCTGGGCTGCATGCTCTGGTAAGGGTCTGATATGGACTGGGCGGGACCCCCATGCCATTTTTTTTATGCTGCCGGCAATAGCTTGCAGCCGCAAAGTCTATTTAAATGTCTTTTTTTTTTTCTTCTTTCAAAATGTTAGTTTTGCTGCAGCAGGTTCTATACATGGTACAGATGCGCCTCTTTACAGGCAGACTAAGGCACTATAGTTAAAGGAATTTTTCATTTTTATGCATGTCCCCCCAGGGCAGTACTCGGGCCCCCATATCCTTTTTATGGCCAATAACATCATATGTAGAATTGGTATTTCTACTGCTTCTATACAATAGGTTGGCGTGACGCGCGGACGTTGCTAGATTGGTGTCCTTGGCTCTAGGAAGAAGATGGGGTACTGGGATGCTCCGGACGGAACAAATTGCGGGGGAAAAGGCATTGCTGACAAAGAAGATAGCCACGGGGCTGGTACCACTACTGTCTCAGCCAACAAGAAGGGAGAGACCTGGGAGAGCTGAGGCTCTCATGCACATCGCTGGATCTTTTTCAACCTCACTTACTATGTAACTATTAGATAATCACCCGAACGACCGCAACATACAGGGATATACAATGTAATACTGACATATAATCACACACATAGGTTGGACTTGATGGTCTTGTGTCTTTTTTCAACCTCACCTACTATGTAACTATGTAACTATCTTGGAGTTGGGATTTATGGTTGGCTATCTTTAATATATATGTAGCGGCCATAACCCTCGATGGGGCGGCCTTGACTTTTGGGCTTACCGGTTACCTCCGCTTGGCTTGTTGTTCCAGGTCTAGGGGTTCCCAAGGTTAGTACCCAACGACTTTGGATGCTGACACCATAAAAGTCCTTTAGAAAGGTTTTTATTTGCAGGGGTAACATCCAACAGACACAGTCTCATGTGGGAACAGAGGGCAAGGGGGAATAAACTCAGGCACCTTGAACTGCAGACTATTTGAAAGTCTATAATGCAAACCCAGAGAGTAGCCACTCGCAGCTGGGTGCCTCAAAGCTGAACAAATCTCCAGCCAGAGATTATGGCAGTCAGCACTTTAATCCGGAACTTGCAAAGTCTCTGACCTTGAATAAAGTTGCAATCAAAAGTGAACAGGAACCTTTCCTCAGTACCTGGAACGTTCTCCGTCTCCTTGGCAGTACTGGGAAAGTGTGGATTCCTTAGTGTCCTTGACAACCCAGCAACCAGGCACTTCTTGGGATGCCAGCTTGTTGGCCCTCCTCCGAAGAGTCCTCCCCGGTCACTTACACGAGCTGCTATGCCCCTCCAAGATTGAGAGCGCAAACCGGATGCCTTGAATCCTCCCTCAGTTACTGCGCTTCGGACCAGCCGGTTCCGAGACTCGGGAACAGATGGATCCTTTGCCCCAGACCAAGCGGGTCTAATGGGGTTTAGTCATATGGACCATGTTGTGGGACGGCAAACGCTCCTGTGACCGGGACCCCTTGTGAGTCTACCCCGGTCCAGATTCAGGAACAGGCAGCTATGGCCAAACCCCATACACGTGACTTCAGCACCTTAAGTACCCTTCCCAGACTCCTCAGCGGGGCCAAAGGCACCCACTGATTGGCTCCGGGGAATGCTGATACTCAAAATGTCCAACCAGGCCTGTTTCCGGGCCTGTCATGTGCACCTCACTGTACACATGACCAGGCAGAACCCCAACACAGCCCAGCCAGACTGATGCCAAAGTTAAACCTGCACAATTAACCCTCAGAACCCCATTACTGTTCTGAGAAAAAAAAAACGAAATGTACACATAGCGGACACCTTGCAAAAGTGTCGCCACCACATATAGATTGCATAAAAAATAAATAAAAAAAATAGCAATTACAATGTTATTGCTGAATCAATAGGTTCATAGAGGAGAGTAAACGTTGCTCTGGTCCATAGGTGGGGTACAGGTGTGAGAGGGGAAGGGGTTAAAAAGATTAAAAGGGATTTATCCCTGTAGATGTATTTCATGAACAAAACCTCCATATATATTACATAACCTTTCTTCACAAATCACAAGTCCATTATTCATAGTATTTGTAATAATAATAATATTACCGTTAGTTATTATTATTGATATTTTATTGAACAGAACATTTTATCTTTAATTATCATATACATTTTCTTAATATTTTACATGCAAATAAGAATTACATTGTTTTCTATATTTGCATCTATATTTTATAATATAAAAAATGTTGTTTCTTTTGCTGGATATTCAGGATATAGTATATCAAATTTATATAATATATCCTGAATATCCAGCAAAAGAAAAGACTAAACGTTATGACTTGTATTCCTCGGCATTGCTGATCCTGGAAAGCAGTTCTTTAGTAAAGTATTATTAGACGTCTTCTTCAGGGAACAGCCGGAGTTTCTTCTATTGGATGAAAGTTTCTGCACAATCTCTCATCTCTCGGGGGATGGAATCTGAATTTACTATTCTTCCCCTGATCACTGAAGTCACATTTAGATTGTTGTATTTCTTGTGTCTTTCATCTCCGTGTCGTGTTGGATTCCCCTGATAGGTGATATTCTGGAGGCCGGTCACCATATGATGATAATATCTCACACATTGCAGCAGACTAGTAAAGCCGAATACTAATAATAATATTTAGAATACAATTTTTTTTTTCTATAACTAGCATTATACAAATAACTGATAGGGTTGTACAGTGATGGTCAATGTGTACATTACAGAGCTGGTTTGCTATTGGTTTTGGACATCCAGTTATTGCGGCTTTTATGCCTTTTTACCCCCATAAGGTGCAATACATGATACAGATCAACACACGTTACCAAAGAAAAAATAAATAAAAGAATGTGAGTGGTGTTCTGTGCAGTGAATTGTACTAAGCTAAATGACCTGTGAGAAACATTCCTGTACACTATGATGTCATAGAATAAAAGGAGCAAATGTGTGTTTATCATACACCAGCTAGTGTATACTACAAATATAAATGCACGAGCAGTATAATATGCTCCACACACGGTTTATTCTTCTTCTGTTTTTTTTTTTTTTTACAAATTAGGGATTTTATAGTGCAAAAACCCTTTAGATGACATGTTTGGGGGGTACGGTAAAGCTGTATGGAACGGTACAATTTTCATGGATAGTCTCAGGAACTACACACACACGCAAAGCATATTTGACTGTGGATTTATTTTTTTTGCATGGTAAGCTCGGCTCACACACAGTAGTTGCCCTACAAAGGGAAAATTGGAGTCCCCATTAATCCTCCAAGCAGACCCTTATCCAGGCATGTATGCTGGGTGGTCAGGAAAGGGAGGAGAGCGAGCGCACAGCCCCCACTTCCTGTAACGCTGCGTACACACGATCGGATTATCCGGCGTACTTAGTCTGACGGACCAGGGTCCGGCGGACAATTCGATTGTGTGTGGGCTCCAGCGGACTTTTTCTTCCCAAAAGTCCGGCGGACTTAGAAAGAAGTTTTGACTCAAAATGATCCGCCGGACTTGACAATCCGGTCGTCTGTGTGCTGGTCCGACGGACTAAAGCCGACGCTAGGGCAGCTATTGGCTACTGGCTATGAACTTCCTTATTCTACGTCATCACGTTCGAATCCGTCTGACTTTTGGAGTGATCGTGTGTGGCCAAGTCCGTTCATTTGAAAGTCCGTCGGATTGTCCGCCGGAAAGTCCGAACCTGTGTAAGCGGCATACCAGATCAGGCCACTTACCTTTCAAAAATGGGGGACCTTAAAGGGAGGGCAGCAATGTCTTCTCCCCTTTCACTTTCCCGATCTTGAGGAACAGGGGCCACTACCAATTCCTCCAGGGCCCCCAGAATGAATTGGAGAATATATGGTGGTGACGGGGGGTAGAATCAGGACATGTACCAATGAAAGAAAATTAAAAAAATGCGGGGGAGGGGGGTCTATTATTGAGGCTTAAAAGGAAACATGACAATACAAAAGCCAAAAAGAAATTGGGGATGCATTAAAGCTGCATGTAAAGTTGTTCTCCAGTACGATGCACTCACGAAAAAAAAAATACTGTTACTAAATGTTTTAAAAACAATGTAGGGCCCCCTCCCCCCTCAAAATCCAATCCAGTCCATTATCATTTTTTTTCTTAAAGGAACAGTACACATTGCTTACAAAACTTTCACATTGGCCCTTTAACCGCTTCCCGACCGCCTCATGTAGATATACGTCTACAGAATGGCACGGGCAGGCAAAAGCACGTACCTGTATGTCCCCTTTAAATTGCCTGCCCGTGGGTCGCGCACGCGCCACCAGCGGCGCACTCGCGACCCGGTCGGGAGCTCCGTGACCACGGCCGCGGGACCAGCGGACCCGATCGCCGCTGGTGTCCCGCGATCGGGTCACAGAGCTGAAGAACGGGGAGAGGTCTGTGTAAACAAACCTCTCTCCGCGCTTCCTACACTGCCATATCAATGACATCAGACGTACAGCCACGCCCCTCTACTGTAAAAAAAACACAACACGTCACACTGACTCCTCCCCGCCCCCTAGTGGTTAACTCCTTCACTGCCACTGTCATTTACATAGGAATCAGTGCTATTTAAATAGCACTGATTGCTGTATAAATGACAATGGTCCCAAAAATGTGTCAAAAATGTCCGGTGTGTCCGCCATAATGTCGCAGTCACAATAAAAATCGCTGATCGCCGCCATTACTAGTAAAAAAAAAAAAATATTAATAAAAATGCTATAAAACTATCCCCTATTTTGTAAACGCTATAACTTTTGCGCAAACCAATCAATAATCGCTAATTGCGATTTTTTTACCAAAAATATGTAGAAGAATACCTGGCCTAAACTGAGGAAAAAAAAAATTTTTTTATATACTTTTTGGGGATATTTATTATAGCAAAAAGTAAAAAATATTGCATTTTTTTTCAAAATTGTCGCTCTATTTTTGTTTATAGCGCAAAAAATAAAAACCGCAAGGGCGATCAAATACCACCAAAAGAAAGCTCTATTTGTGGGAAAAAAAGGACGCCAATTTTGTTCGGGAGCCACGTCGCACGACCACGCAATTGTCAGTTAAAGCGACGCAGTGCCGAATCGCAAAAAGGGGCCTGGTCCTTTGGCTGCCAATTGGTCCGGGGCTGAAGTGGTTAATAACCACTTCAGCACCGGCCTATAGTCAAATGACACCCGCAGATGGGATCTCCCATCCTGGGCGGGCGTCATATGACGTCCTCTCATTCCCCGCCGTCTAGGGAGCAGGTGCCGCGGGGTCACTCGGGACCCGGAGCGTGTGCCCGGCGGCCGCGATGTCCGCCGGGCACCCGCGATTGCCCGGGAACACAGCAGGACCGTGGATCTGTGTATGTAAACACACAGATCCACGTCCTGTCAGAGTAGAGGAGACGATGGTGTGTTCCCAGTACAGAGAAACACCGATCGGTCTCCTCCCCTTGTGAGTCCCCTCCCCCCACAGTTAGAATCACTCCCAGGGAACATGTTAACCCCTGCAGCGCCCCCCCTAGCGTTAACCCCCTCCCTGCCAGTCACATTTACACAGTAATCAGTGCAATTTTATACCCCCGATCGCTGTGTAAATGTGAATAGTCCCAAAAATGTGTCAAAAGTGTCCGATATGTCCGCCGCAATGTCGCAGTCACGAAAAAAATCGCAGATCGCCGCCATTACTAGTAGAAAAAAAAATGCCATAAATCTATCACCTATTTTGTAGATGCTATAACTTTTGCGCAAACCAATCAATATACGCTTATTGCGATTTTTTGTTTACCAAAAATATGTAGAAGAATACGTATCGGCCTAAACTGAGGAAAAAGTTATTTATTTTTATTTATTTTTTAATGGCATATTTATTGTAGCAAAAAGTAAAAAATATTGTGAAAACGTCATCTATGACGAAACGACGTATGGGAAGGCACGCAGCAACGCCACCACGCAGACTTTGAACGGGGGACGGGTTTACACTGACCGGCCGGCAGTGTGTTTTACATTGTGCTCGCTTTCTTCTTACCTATGTAAGTGCTTTTAATCTTTTTGAGCTGAATAAACAATTTTATATCAGTATTACGCTATGGGCGGCCCCCTTCTTTTATATATCTGAGATAATTAGTTGGATGTTTCTGGGTGGAGCGGACGGTGCAGAGATCCTTCTTTCCCTTTTGAATGAATTGTTCCTGGGTTGATCGGTCCTACCAGTCATCGTTTACCCTGGAAGCTGCAGGCTTTATATACAGTGCTCTGTATATACAGCCATCTGGTAAGCGTTCAATCTAACAGGTGGTTGGGATCGAACAAAACTTCTGCATGTCACAGTGTGATAATATAGACCTGTCACAGTGGTGTTTATTCTCTGAATATTACAAGTTTGTCGGCTACATGAAACCAGACCTTGCGTTTTAAAGAAGACATTCAAATAGGACTATTGCAGTCACTACTGGACTTTATTATCCATTTTATTTTGTGTGCTCCGCCATGGTCACGTTTTATATGAACACTATTCTTTTTGTTCAATAATTGTTTGGCTATTTGTGTTCCCTTTTTCATTTATATTTAATTATCTAATATTGGCGCAGCTTTACCCATTCATATTTTTTCAAAATTGTCGCTCTTCTTTTGTTTATAGCGCAAAAAATAAAAACCGCAGGGGCGATCAAATCCCACCAAAAGAAAGCTCTATTTGTGGGGAAAAAAGGACGCCAATTTGGTGTGGGTGGCACGTCGCAACAACCTCACAATTGTCACTTAAAGCAACGCCGAATCGCAAAAAGTGCTCTGGTAAGGAAGGGGGGTAAAATACTCCGGGGCCGAAGTGGTTAAAAAGATGGCACAAGGTCACTTGTCAAATTAATTTTAATGCACACAACCCCAATATGACGATATATAAGAGTGCATAGAACTCTTATATATCATCCTGTGACCATGTTCTCATATAATAATATATATATATAGAGAAAAAAACGCGCTAACAAATGTACATATATGGGGGCAGGCTGCTGCTCAATGTGGGATACACGCACAAGAATACATAGAATAAAAAAGGAGCTGCGCCAATAGCAAATAAAAATACAATTACATAAAAATAACTATTATAAATGTTAAGGCTGAGTGTATCCCAACACATAGGATCACCCAATGGTGAGAACCTCAGCCACACTTAGTCACCCTCAACAGTGATAAGAGGTCCCAGTCTCTGTCCACACAGTAACCAGTCCCCACAATGAACAATAGATGACTCAAAAAGTCCAAATAGCAATCATGGGATTCTTCAGGTTGAAGCATTAATACAGGCAAGGTGATCCTGGCATCCGAATGTAAATAGAAGGAAAAAACACCTCGGTGACTTGTATCGTATATAGTGATGAACACAGTGCCCGACACCCTCATACATTAACTGCTTACCAGAAAGCAGAGGTAAATGAGCTCTGCTATAAGATGAAAAACGCGCGTCTGCGATTTCCTAATCCCACGAGTCGCCAATCCTCGTTTTGATACTCTGAGTGGTTAAGTATTGGGGGTCCACTTGGTCACATGCGGTCCATATGGGGAATGGAGGGAAAAAAGGCAGCCCATAGCGTAAATCTGGTAACACCGGTTTATTAAAACAAATAAAAAGCACTTACCGGAGGCGAAGGGGGCGTGGTCTAAGATGGCGGAGTAGGAGAGTTACACGAGGGCTCTGCTCCTTCCAAACCCCCCAGGCTATGTAGTTACGCAGCGTAGAGAGAAAGCATAGGCCTGCAATAGCCGGTAAAACGGCTGGCGAATACCTGATATCCTCGGTCGGCATGATAAGAAGGAACGGAGACGGGCAGAAGGTACATAAAACTCCTATCCAGCCAGAGATCCCTCAGTACTTCTCCAGGACAAGTGCGGCTGTGGCGCGGCACCAGGAGCAAGTGAAAGGAGAGGAGAGACAGCGCTGCGGGTCCGGAGAGACAGCTGACGTCATCCCTGCGACCTGTGCGCCTCGTGCGCTGGATACATTGGCGGTGCCAGTATCGAGGAGTTGTGCTACAGAAGGGGGAAAGGAAGCTCACCAGCAGCATCAGGCGGAAGGTACAGTAGCGGCACCCCAAATGGCAGGGGAGGATGCAGACCTCAGAGCGCTCCTGAGGGCGCTCCCAACAAGGGCGGATATGCAGGCTCTTCCCACAAAAGCAGACCTAGAAGGGTGGATGGCCAGGATAGAAGAAATACACAGGAAAGACCTGGAGGAGGTGAGGTCTGAGGTCCAGCTGCTAGCAGGCAGAGTGTCTGAAGGTAAGAGCGCACAGGCAGCTTTGGAGGAGCGGATGGCAAGGATGGAACAGGCACAGGTTGAGCAATATCTTCAGGTCCCCTCTATGCAGCTCCGTTTAGAGGAGTTTGAAGACCGCAGCAGAAGGAAGAACTTAAGATTTAGGGGGGTTCCAGAGACGGTCGGCGGGGAGGCATTGCATTCCACTATCGCCCTAATATGCAAACAACTGGACATTCAGGTCCCCCTAAAAGATCTAGAGTTTGAAAGGCTCCACAGAGTGTCAGGTACCCCCCCCAACTAGCCCAGATAGGCCAAGAGATGTGATATGTTGTCTCCATAAGTTTGTACATAAGGAATTGATCAGTCGTAAGGCATGGGAGATGAAAGAAGTGATATATGAAGGTATGAAGATTAAAATGTTGCCTGACCTATCGAGGGCCACTCTGCAGAGAAGAGCTATGATACGACCATTATTGGGTATAATACGGAAATCAGGGGGTACATATCGATGGGGTTACCCCTTTTCAGTTATTATAAAGTAGGACTCTAAATCATTCATACTGAGGCAGCCGTTGGACTTGCCTCAACTGTTTACTTTTCTAGGAGAAGAGGCGGTTGAGGTACCAAATTGGTTACAGCACTTGGGCCGTCAAAATGACTATGGGGATCAGAAGAAGTAGTAGACTTTAAGACATATAGGAAAAAAAGACGGAGGAGCCCCCACTCACTCGGACCTACGATGCAGGATGCAGGATTTCTGGGAACTTTCTCTTTTCTTGTTCTCCCTTTTCTCCTTTTTTTTTTTGCCAATAACCCACAAGCACCCCTCGCCCCCTTTTTTTTTTTGGAGGGGCTAACCCTCCGCATATCCCCCCTCTTTTTTTTTTTTTTTTTTTTAAGGGTCTTAAAACTTTTTCTCCCTTTTTTTTTTTTTCTTTTTTCACGATTTATTCACTCATTCACTTATTCACGAAAGTACACTAGAGGAATATTGGAGTTTCGATGTAAAATTGTTTTTTTTTTTTTTTTTTTTTTCTTCAGCTGCATGATTTTTTGTGAATTTTGATGGTGTATTTTAGACGGAGGGGTTTTTTTTTTTTTTTTTTAATTTGATTTATTTTTTCTTTTGTGTGTTTTTTTTTTTTATTATTATGTTTTTTGAATAATGTATATCAGGATGTACCTGAGTATATATACACGTGGTCACTTAATTTACGGGGGGGTTCATTGGGGTATAAAACGTTATATAATGTTATTTAAAGTGGGGTTGCAACCAAAAAACAAAAAGGGGCTTAAAAATCATAAAAAAAATTAAAAAAAAATAATTGGAAAAAAAAAAATTTTTTACTCACCTCTAAATGCCTGTTGCTAGGGGGTCCCTCGAAGTCTGCCACCTTCATTGCCCGGGCTAAAAGTCACTTCCTGTAGGCAACGCACAGTCATCTGGGACATGTCATGTGTCCCAGATGAGTGAGCGTCGAATCACGGCGCACGGCGCCGCTCGCGCATGCGCAGTGGGTGCCCGGCTGTGAAGCCCAGCCGGGTTCCCACATTAAGAATGCCGGCGTCGTGAGCGGAGCGGGGAACGAGGGGGGGTCTCGTTCCCCCGCATCGCTGGACCCCGGGACAGGTAAGTGTCCGATTATTAAAAGTCAGCAGCTGCAGTATTTGTAGCTGCTGACTTTTATTTTTTTTTTTTTTGCCCGGCCCTCCTCTTTAATGTTTGTATGCAATAGTGGTAGGAATTTGGGGGGGGGGGGGCGGGGTTCCCTCACCTCTCTTTCCAAATCTTTAGTTTACACGCGAGATAGCGATATCCCGCATTATAAATATGTATTCACACACTCACGAATCACAAATAGGCACGTAAGGACCTAGAGGCGAACTGCTCTCTAGGCATAGATTATTATTTGATAATTATTAGTTTAAGACCCTTGAGAGGTTGTAATAGAGGTGTGAGGGGGAGGCGGGGGAGCTCCTCTCCCTTAGGGGAGATAGGGAGGTAAAAGGGGCAGGGGGGCGGATGGGATAGAAGGGATAAGGGGAAGGGAGAGAGAGGGGAGGGAAAGAGAAAGGAAAGGGAGAAAGGGCGGAGGTTGGATGGGGGGAATGGGGGAGAATAAAAGAGGGAATATAAGTGATAGCTTTTATTTATTTTGTTTTGTTCCCTTTTATTCTTTTTCTCTTCCCTGCCTTTATATACGAAGGAATGTAGTTGTGTATTTGTGTAAGGATAAAACAAGGAGAAAATAGTCTGGAGGTCATTGCGATCTGGATTTGGACTTTGCCTGGGGGGTGGGAGGGAGCGGAGTCTCCCTGCCATTTTGGGTCAAACCCCCTATAAATAGTTTTGCACCTACCGAGCCAGAGGAGGGTGGCTCGGAGAAGGGTGTCTCCCTTAGGGGTTTAGAAAGGGTTGGGTTTTTTTTTTTTTTTTTTTATTATTATTATTTTTGTTTATTTTTTTGTTTTTGTTTGGGGAAGAGGGAGGGGGAGGGTAGATATAAAGGGGGGTATAGGTAGGAAATTTTTTTTTTCTTTTTTTTTTTGTTTTCCTCTCTCGCTTTCGTCTCTCCTCCCCTTTCCCTATCCTTTTAACAGCCTCTTAGCAAGATGGAGGAAGTAAGGGTAACATCTATGAATGCTAAGGGTCTAAATGTCCCAGAAAAAAGAAAGATGCTTCTTAATGATTTAAAACAGAGGTGTATAGATATAGCCTTTATACAAGAAACCCATTTCAAGGCAGGTAGACTCCCTTTCCTTCAAAACAGATTTTTCCCAACAGTATATCATGCCTCCAATCAGGAGGCAAAATCAAAGGGGGTCTCAATTATGATCTCCAATCGGATCCCATGGATGTTGACAGATAAACAGGTGGATGGGAATGGAAGGTACCTCTTTCTGAAGGGATCGATAGGGGGGGTGAAGGTGACATTGGCTACAGTATATGCCCCCAATGTAAGGCAAGAGGTGTTCTTAATAAAAACCCTCACAAATCTAATAGATTTCTCAGAGGGCAAGCTGATACTGGGAGGAGATTTTAATATCCCATTAGACCCGAAAGTAGATACGTCCTCTGGGACGTTGTCTATATCCCATGGTACCAGAAGAAGACTATTGAAGAAATTGCACGAGCTACAACTAGTAGATGTATGGCGAATTATGCACGAGGGAGAGCGGGATTATACCTTTTATTCAAATCCCCACCAAGTGTACACTCGGATAGACGTCTTCTTGGTACCTCACTATTTATTGACGAGGATAACAGAGGTCTGCATAGGATGTATTACATGGTCAGACCATGCCCTGATCACTTTACGTATCTCCCTCCTTGGCGCTATGGGTACGAATGAAAGAAGATGGCGATTAATCGAGAGTTTGCTACAGAATCCCGTAATTCGGGAAGAAATAGCGAAAGAAATAAATGATTACTTTCAGATAAACGAGACTCCGGACAGTAACCCGGCCATAGTGTGGGAGGCACATAAAACAGTGATAAGGGGCATACTGATCAAATTCGGATCAAGAGTTAAGAAAGAAAGGGACAAACAGGTGTCGGGGCTTCTGCAGAAGATCCATGATCTGGAAACCCAGCATAAGAAAAACCAGACACCCTCTATGGGGAGAGAACTTGGGGACCTGAGACGTCGCATTTCGGAAATCCTACGTTTTAAAGCTAAAGCGATTATTCAGAAAGGGAAAAAGACCTTCTATGAACTAGGAGATAAGTGCAGTAAATTGCTAGCAGGTAAATTGAAAGGGAAAATTTTGAATACTTATATTCCGCATATAAAAGGAAGAGACGGGAGACTCATCTCACAACCCAAAGCCATGGCACAGACATTTGGGGAATTCTATACCTCACTATATAATTTAGAATCAGCACCCATATCTACAGCGACCCAGGAGGAATATCTTTCCTCTGCGAAATTGCCAAGATTAACATCCCTAGAACGTAGGAAACTGGAGGAGCCTATTTCGACAGAGGAAGTGAATGAGGCAATGAAAACGGTGAAGCCAGGCAAAGCGCCTGGCCCGGATGGCTTTACGCTGCTTTATTATAAAAAATTCTCCACACTGCTATGTAGGCAAATGGCAAAGGTTTTCAATGCCCTGGGTAGAGCAGCTGCATTCCCACCAGACTCTCTTCTGGCGCATATTACTGTGCTCCCAAAGGAGGGGAAGGATCCTTTGGAATGTGGCAGCTATAGACCCATTTCCCTCCTAAATGTGGACTTAAAGCTCTTTACTAAAATTTTGGCAACCCGGATCCAGCCTTTGTTGTGTCAGCTGATAGACCGAGATCAGGTAGGGTTTGTTCCCTCGCGGGAAGCGAGGGACAACACTATTAAAGTTCTCAATCTGGTCCACCATGCCAACAAGTTAGATATTCCAAGTGTTTTTTTGAGCACCGATGCCGAGAAGGCGTTTGATAGGGTGAGATGGCCTTTTTTGTTTGAGGTGCTGAGACAGGTTGGCATGGGGGACCAGATGATTATGTGGATTAAGAGTGTGTATACAAACCCCAAGGCAGAAGTGAAGGTAAACGGAATATTTTCTAGGCCCTTCAAAATATCAAATGGTACTAGGCAGGGGTGCCCTCTTTCTCCTATGCTATTTTCCTTATCTGTAGAACCTTTGCTTACTAAAATCAGGGAAAATAAAGATATTCAGGGCTTAAAAATAGGAAATAGAAATTATAAAATCTCAGCCTATGCGGATGATCTTTTGTTCTCCATGTCTGCACCACACATTTCAATTCCTAATCTTATGAAAGAATTTGAAACATACGGCAACTTATCGAATTTAAAAATAAATTACTCGAAATCAGAAGCGATGGGAGTTGCGATGAGGAATGGGGAGTGTAAGGCGATTCAAAAAAATTTTAATTTCAAATGGGTGACTGAGAAGCTGAAATATTTGGGCACGTATATTCCTTCGAATACAAAAAAGACGTTCGAGGTGAATTTCCCCGATTTATTTGAATCAGTCCAGAAACAGTTGGAAAAATGGCATCAGGGCATCCATTCGTGGTTCGGAAGATGCAATATCATTAAAATGAGTATTCTACCAAAATTTCTATACTTACTCCAAGCATTACCAATATCTGTCCCAGCGGTCTTTTTCCGCCAAATATGCTCTTTATTTACAAAATTTATTTGGGCAGGGAAAAGACCCAGGATAGCTAGAGGAACAATGACGATGCCCAGGGGTTTCGGTGGATTAGCGGTCCCAAATATAATGAAATACTATCATGCAGTACACTTGGGGAGGGTGGTAGACTGGTGCAGACATGGAGAACTCAAAGCATGGGTAGAATTAGAACAGCAGGTTAGTGAGATACCCCTGCGTAGAGCACCATGGTGCCTTGATAGGATACCAATGCGCGCGCGCTCTCGCCGTGTCACTGGGCACCCGATGCGCGTGCCCAGCGGCCGCGATGTCCGCTGGGCACCCGCGATTGCCCGGTAACACAGCGGGACCGTGGATCTGTGTGTGTAAACACACAGATCAACGGTCCTGTCAGAGGAGAGGAGCCGATGGTGTTCTCTGTACAGAGAAACACAGATCGGTCTCCTCCCCTTGTGAGTCCCCTCCCCCCACAGTAAGAATCACTCTTGGGGAACATAATTAACCCCTCCCCGCCCCTAGTGGTTAACCCCTTCACTGCCAGTGTCATTTATACAGCAATCAATGCATTTAAATAGCATTGATTGCTGTATAAATGACAATGGTCCCAAAAATGTGTCAAAAATGTCCGATGTGTCCGCCATAATGTCGCAGTCACAATAAAAATCGCTGATCACCGCCATTACTAGTAAAAAAAAAAATATTAATAAAAATGCTATAAAACTATCCCCTATTTTGTAAACGCTATAACTTTTGCGCAAACTAATCAATGATCGCTAATTGCGATTTTTTTTTACCAAAAATATGTAGAAGAATACGTATCGGCCGAAACTGAGGAAAAAAAAATGTTTTTTTATATATTTTTTGGGGATATTTAGTATAGCAAAAAGTAAAAAAATATTGTTTTTTTTTTAAATTTGTCGCTCTTCTTTTGTTTATTGCGCAAAAAATAAAAAACGCAGAGGTGATCAAATACCACCAAAAGAAAGCTCTATTTGTGGGGAAAAAATGATAACAATTTCATTTGGGTACAGTGTCGTATGACCGCGCAATTGTCATTCAAAGTGCGTCAGCGCTGAAAGCTGAAAAATGGCTTGGTCAGGAAGGGGGTGAAAATGCCCTGTAGTGAGGTGGTTAAGAAGCATCCAACTATAGGTTCTACTTTAAAGATAAGTTCCCTTTTAATACGTGACTCCAAAATTTCTTCAAGAAATTCACCTCTAATACCTGTGCTAGGGAACCCGGGGTTCCCCCCAGGGGGAGAGGTAGGGGCATTTAAAAACCTAGAAGAGAGAGGTATATTCCAAGTTTCACATTTTATTCACAACGGGGCATGGCCTACTTTAGAGGGATTAATGCAGAGAGGGGGATCTTTTGAGTTAATGCCATGGCGGGCGAATCAGATATTGAATTTCTTGAGGTCACTGGGGTCAGCGGTGGACTATGACCGCCATTTAACGTTGTTCGAGCAATATTGTGAGGGTCAGGAACCGCTCCCCCGGTTGATCTCAAAAATGTACGGGATATTAAATACCCCACAGGAAGATTATGTGCCCGCTAGTAAAGCTAAGTGGGAAAGAGACCTGAATAGGACTTTTACTAAGGCTCAGTGGAGAGATATTATATACATGGCCCAGTATACCTCTATGTGCACTCGCACGCAAGAATTAAATTACAAAATAATGACACAGTGGTACTATACTCCGGTAAAACTCCAGAGATTTTACCCTGAAACAACAGGACAGTGCTGGAGATGCGGAGAGGAACCTGGATCTTTATTCCATATACTCTGGACATGCTCAAAAATTAGGCATTACTGGGGAGAGGTAAGAAGGATATCTCAAAAATTTATGGAAAATATAATCCCAGAAGACCCGGCCCTTTTCTTGCTTCATTCAACTCAAATACCGAAACGGGTGTATAAGAAATCCATCCTATGCCATTTAATTAACGCGGCGAAGGCAAATATAACTTTGTCATGGAAAGAACGAGATCCACCTTCAATAGTAAGATGGTTAAACAAAGTAAGGGAGATTGGAGCTATGGAGGATCTAGTGTACTCCGGCCAAAACAAAAAAGAACGATACAACACAACATGGGAAGGGTGGAATAGATTTATACACTCGGAGGAAAGGAAAACAATTCTAGGAGAAAATGTGGATGGAGTCAACTAAGGAGGTGCGAGTGAGTGCACAGAACAGCTAGTGACAGGCTTTCCCCATCATGGCTGGGAGGGGGGGGGGAGACGAGAGGGAGGAAGAGAAAAATTTTCTTTTTTTTTTGTTTTTTGTTTTTTTTTTTTTTTCTCCTTGGGTGGGGGGGGGGGAGTTCTGGGGAAATAGAGAGGTATAAGGGAGGGAGGAACTTTTACAAAGGGGAAAGGGGGGACCAAAAGGAAACTACTAGAGGAACCCTTAACAATAAGAAAAGATACAGAAGTTATAGGATAAAATAATTATTGGGTTTTTCCAGATCAGAGAGCAGATTACAATAGCGAAAAGTCATATTAAGTTACGAAAAAGGAAGGTTTGAACTATTTGTTTTCAGGGCTGCACTGCATTGATTGTACCCTGTATATCTGTACTTCCCCTGTTTTGTTTGTAAAGAAAATAAATAAAAATATAAATGTGAAAAAAAAAAGCACTTACCGTATTTATCGGCGTATAACACGCACCAGCGTATAACACGCACCCCAAGTTTAGGAGGGCATTTTAAGGAAAAAAAGTTTTAGGAGGGAAGTTTAGGGAAAAAAAAACAACTTACATTTAAGCGTCATTTGCAGCTTGCCCAGCATCATTGCAGCCTTGCCCAGCGTCATTGCAGCTTGCCCAGCGTCACTGTAGCTTGCCCAGCGTCATTGCAGCCTTGCCCAGCGTCATTGCAGCTTGCCCAGCGTCATTTGCAGCCTTTCCCAGCGTCATTGCAGCTTGCCCAGCGTCACTGTAGCTTGCCCAGCGTCATTGCAGCCTTGCCCAGCGTCATTTGCATCCTTGCCCAGCGTCATTTGCATCCTTGCCCAGTGTCCTTGCAGCCTTGCCCAGCATCATTGCAGCCTTGCCCAGCGTCATTTGCATCCTTGCCCAGCGTCATTTGCAGCCTTGCCCAGCGTCATTGCAGCCTTGCCCAGCGTCATTGCAGCCTTGCCCAGTGTCCTTGCAGCCTTGCCCAGTGTCCTTGCAGCCTTGCCCAGCGTCATTGCAGCCTTGCCCAGCGTCATTGCAGCCTTGCCCAGCGTCATTGCAGCCTTGCCCAGTGCCATTGTAGCTTGCCAGCGTCATTTTCAGTCTTTTGCGGGTTTAAATTTCCCGCCGCCGAGACGCTCTGTCGCGTGCGCCGCCAAAAGAACCCGAAGCACGGTCGAAAAAGACCGAAGCGCCCCCGGAAAAAGCAGAGCCGACTCGGACGGCTAAGCTCGCGGTCCCGCCTCCCTGCTGTTTCCGGAGCGAGCGCAGGGAGGCGGGACTACGAGCAGAGCAGAGTCTGCTCGGCTTTTTCCGGGGGCGCTTCGTTCTTTTTCGGACGCGCTTCGGGTTTTTTCGGCAGCGCTCGCTATTTTTCAGCGGCGTTTGCCATTTTTGTCCTTTTTTTTTTTGGGGGGTATCGGCGTATAACACGCACCCACGACTTTCCCCCGATTTTAAGGGGGAAAAGGTGCGTGTTATACGCCGATAAATACGGTACATTGATCCCAATGGTAAGGCACATAAAGCATAAAAACGTTGCCGGCCGGCAAGATACAGGAGCCCGTCCTCCTCTAGGTCATGTGGTGGCGTCACTGCGTACCCTCCCAGACTAGTTTCGACAGATATGTCTTTCTCGATGGGGAATATAATAATATATATCATTTCTGTGAACAATAAACATAATCCTTTGTGTAATCACAACCCAACAAACTGTGTGAAATCAATAAACACAAATATCAGCCCAACGTGCTGGAAAACATGTGAATCTTCTTACCATCGCTCTGTGTAATATCCTCTCCTGTGTTTCACTTCTCCCCTCCCCCCCACCACCAGCGATCCCCCTCCAGGTGCAATAAAAGAGAAAAGTAGTGGCGCGCAAACGGTTAAACTAAACTAAGAACAGGTAAAAGATCAGGGAAATAAATCCAGTTGAAATAAATATAGCAAATATTAAAGTTGCCTAATTAAAGTGAGTGGTTGGCAATAAACGAATTCACATAAAAGTGATGTGCCAGTGATTGTAGGAATAAAATCACAAATATGTAAAAGACATCAAAGCATTGTTAAAAACCAAAGTCGCATAAAAGAGAAGTGAACAATAAATAAAGTGAATAGTGACTGTGATTTAAAAATTCACATATATAACTTCATAAATATCGGTGAATACAATCAAATAAATAATAGTAGATGCGATCAGGCGATTAAAGAAAGACAATCGCAGTAAAAAATCGCAGTAAAAATTGCAATAAGAAAATCAAAAAAACGATTGAAACTATTGTCTATACCTATTTATCTTACTTGATATCAGTCCATTGCATATGGATTGTTTTGTATTTTATTCCACTTCAGGTCCGCCCCTTGTCTTGCCGCTCTCTCCTAGCCATTATCATCTGCCCCTCTGGTCTTTCATTTCCTTTACCTTTCCCATCACTCTATTACTGTTCTATTTTATCCTCTTGAATTTTTATATATATATATTATTATATTTTTTGTATATATTTATATATGCATATAACGTCATTTCCGGTATTTTTATTATATTTTATAATTTGGATCAAACACGTTAAACGCTGGTGAGCCGTGCTTTTGAGCATTTATCTGCGTTTTTAGGCGTTTTTTGACCTTAGAGCATTTTTACAGCTGAAAAACGCCTCTCAGAACCCGCTAGTTTTGGGGCTTTTTTTTTACAGCCAGAAAACGCCCCAGCCAAAAAACAGTTGATAACAGCCTATGTGTGCATGGACACATAGGATAACATGCTGGGGAGTTTATTGACTGTAGAAAAAAAAGTATCTGAAACCAAAAACAGCCGCTGTAAAAATGTCCAAAAAACATCCGGTGTTCATGAGACCTAAAGGTTTTATTTCTGGGTCTTGATCAAGGCAGCTGGTCCTATCTCTCAGAGAGAGAGTGTGTGTGTCCATGTGAGGAGGCAACTAGGAGCATGGCTGATTATACCTCAACTGGGATAGCGTTTGTAAAGGACACTTACCTTAACCACTTTCAGACCGGACCAATTTGCAGCCAAAGGACCAGGCCCCTTTTTGCGATTCGGCACTGCGTTGCTTTAACTGACAATTGCGCGGTCGTGCCACGTGGCTCCCAAACAAAATTGACGTCCTTTTTTTCCCACAAATAGAGCTTTCTTTTGGTGGTATTTGATCGCCCCTGCGGTTTTTATTTTTTGCGAAAAAGAGTGACAATTTTGAAAAAAAAAACGCATTATTTTTTGCTATAATAAATATCCCCCAAAAATATATAAAAAATTAATTTTTTTCCTCAGTTTAGGCCGATACGTATTCTTCTACATATTTTTGGTAAAAAAAATCGCAATAAGCGATTATTGATTGGTTTGCGCAGAGGTTATAGCGTTTACAAGATAGGGGATAGTTTTATAGCATTTTTATTAATATTTTTTTTTTTATTAGTAATGGCGGCGATCAGCGATTTTTATTGTGACTGCGACATTATGGTGGACACATCGGACATTTTTGACACATTTTTGGGACCATTGTCATTTATACAGCAATCAGTGCTATTTAAATGCATTGATTCCTGTATAAATGACACTGGCAGTGAAGGGGTTAACCAGGGGGTGGCGGTGTAGGGGTTAAGTATGCCTAGGGGTGTGTTTCTTACTGTGGGGGGGAGCGTGGCTGTCAGCTAGTGAATGCTGATCTCTGCTCCAATCACAGGGAGCAGAGATCGGCGTCACTAGTTGCTAGGCAGAACAGGGAGATGCTGTCTATTTCCGCATCTCCCCGTTCTGCCTTCCCATGAGACGATCGCGGGTGTCCCCGCGGCGATCGAGTCCAGCGGGTCCCGACCGGCTGGACTCGAGGGTTCCCGACTGGCGCGGGAGCGCGCCGTTCCCGGCACGCTCCCGATGGCACGGACGGCATTAAGGAGGGACTTATATATACGCCCTCCTGCCTGTCCGTGCCATTCTGCCGACGTACATCGTCGTGCGCCGGTCGGGAACCGGTTAAACCAAGGACTTGTCAGACTATGGACACAGTAAGGCTCAATAGAGCAGAAGTTTACTTTTGTTTGTTTTATGGCACAAAGCCTGTTTCTTCTGTTTATATATATCCTGTGGATTAAACATGATGTTTTTCCTAAAGAAACTGTAAGTTTGTCCCTGAATTGAGTCTGATCCCCTACAATGTGTGTGTGTATATGTATATATATATATATATATATATATATATATATATATATATATACGCAGATTTGTCTGGTTTGGTATTTCAAAGGGTTCATTGTTTACATATTTAAGGATGATAAAGAATGTGATTTGACCAAACAAGAAGCATTTATTGATGGTAACTAGACCCGAGGGGGGTATTCATGAGAACTGGTGAAAGAATGACTTAATTACCTGGTAAATACAATAGTGACTTTAATTGCTAATTACAGTAATACAGTACAGTAAAAAGTCCTTTCATGTTCAAGATCAAAAGTGATTGCCAATCAGAATCCCTCCAGCTTTGCTTACTGGTAGTAAACTGTATATGAAGGGAACTGTTGGTAAGGCTAGATTCACACATTAATTTGTTCCTTATTCATTATTAGGAAAGAGCCGAACACCCCCCGGTTCGGTTTGCGGCAGAACATGCGAACAGGCCAAAAATTTGTTCGAACACCGTTAAATTCTATGGGACAGGAACATGAAAAATCTAAAGTGCTAATTTTAAAGGCTTGTATACATGTTATTGTCATAAAAAGTGTTTGGGGACCCGGGTCCTGCCCCAGGGGACATGTATCAATGCAAAAAAAAATTTAAAAAGTTTTTTTTTTTTTTTTGGGAGCAGTGATTTTAATAATGCTTAAAGTAAAGCAAAAAAAGTGAAATATTCCTTTAAATTTCGTACCTGGGGGTGTCTATAGTGTGCCAGTAAAGGGGCGCATGTTTCCCGTGTTTAGAACAGTCCGAGAGCAAAATTACATTTCTAAAGGAAAAAAAGTCATTTAAAACTACTCGCGGCTATAATGAATTGTCGGTCCGCAATACACATGAAAGTTCATTGATAAAAATGGCATGGGATTGCCCCACAGGGGAACCCCAAACCAAAATTAAAAAAAAAGGCCCTTCCGGTCTGGTATAGATTTTAAGAGAAACCCTGCGTCAAAATGTAAATGTAAAAATGGCATGGGGGTCCCCCCAAAAATCCATACCAGACCCTTATCCGAGCACGCAGCCTAGCAGGCCGCAGGAAAAGAGGGGGGATGAGAGAGCCCCCCCTCCTGAACCGTACCAGGCCACATGCCCTCAACATGGGAAGGGTGCTTTGGGGTAGCCCCCCAAAGCACCTTGTCCCCACGTTGATGGGGAGAAGGGCCTGATCCCCACAACTCATGTTGTAGGTGTCTGCGGGCAGGGGGCTTATCAGAATCTGGAAGCCCCCTTTAACAAGGGGACCCCAAACCCCACCCCCCTGTGTTAAATGTTAAGGGGTACAAATGTACCCCTACCTTTTCACATAAAATGTGTAAAAACGGTAAAAAACACAAAACACGGCTTGGGTCAAGTCCTTTATTAAAAAAATAAAACTGCACAAAGTCTCTCTTCCTTCCTTCCTTCCTTCCTTCCTTCCTTCCTTCCTTCCTTCCTTCCTTCCTTCCTTCCTTCCTTCCTTCCTTCCTTCCTTCCTTCCTTCCTTCCTTCCTTCCTTCCTTCCTTCCTTCCTTCCTCTTCTGTAATGACCGGGCTCTCTGGTGACAGCTCTTTTATAACTGATGGCGGGGCCACAAGATGATGTCACCTGTTGACCCCCGCCCCCTCTGGCGCACGGGACATCCCTATGGCTTCCCCGTACATAACCAAGTGACCTGCCCCCTGTGACGTTACGGGAAAGCCATAGGGATGTCCCCGTACATCAGAGGGGGGCAGGGTTACCCGGCAACCTCATTGTGTGGCCCCGCCCTCAGTTATAAAAGAGCTGTCACCTGATAGGCTAGTCATTATGGCAGGCGCCTCCCATGGAGGCAGATCGTAGGCATACCCCGTTACCATTTCACACAGGGGGGGCGGGATCTGGGGGTCCCCTTGTTAAACAGGGCTTCCTGATTCCAATAAGCCCCCTGCCCACAGACCCCCACAACCACCGGGCAAGGGTTGTGGGGATGAGGCCCTTCTCCCCATCAACATGGGGACAAGGTGCTTTGGGGGGGCATGTGGCCTGGTACGGTTCAGGAGGGGGGGCACTCTCTCGCCCCCCCCCCCCCTCTTTTCCTGCAGCCTGCCAGTTTGTGTGCTCGGATAATGGTCTGGTATGGATTTCTGGGGGACCCCACGTCATTTTTATTTTTTTATTTTAAATTTTTAAATTTTTTATTTTTATTTTTTATTTTGGCGTGGGGTTCCCCTTAATATCCATACCAGACCTGAAGGGCCTGGTATGGAATTTGGGGGGACCTCTATGCATTTTTTGGTTCATGCTGTTTTTATCAATGAACTTTTAGGTGTATTGCCAGGACCGACAATTCATTGTAGCCGCGAGTAGTTTTTAAATTACTTTTTTTCCTTTAGAAATGTCATTTTGCTCTCGGACTGTTGTAAGCAAGGGGAAACAACACTTTACAGGCATACTATAGACACTCCCCAGGTACAACATTTAAAGGAATATTTTACTTTTATTGTTTAACTTTAAGCATTATTAAAATCACCCGAAAAAACGTCTGTTTTAAAAAAAAATTGCATTGATACATGTCCCCTGGGGCAGGACCCGGGTCCCAAAACACTTTTTGACAATAACTTGCATATAAGCCTTTAAAATTAGCACTTTTGATTTTTCATGTTCGTGTCCCATAGACTTTAACGGTGTTCGCATGTTCGAAATTTTTTTTGTATGTTCTGCTGTGAACCGAACCGGGGGCTAATGATAACATACATTATTGCATGCATGGAAGCTACCTAGGTGCATATTATACACTGTGTGCACAATTATTAGCCAAGTTGTATTTTTGAGGATTCATTTCATTATTGAACAACTACAGTGCCTTTGGTCAATCCAACATGTTAATAAACCTCAAACCTGAATATTTAAGAAAAAAGGTGAGGTTTTGGCTTTCTTATGAGAATATCTATGAGTGCACAATTATTGGGCAGCTATTTGTGTGCACAATATATTAGCAATGAAATGAAAAAGAAAAATGTTCCCATCTCACTTGTTTCTTTTCATCTGTTAACAAAAAAAATAATCAGTGACAATCTAGCCCCCCCTTCTTTTCAATAAGAATCATAAGCTTTCCATTCATAGAGTCGTTCAGGTTCTTGATCTGTTGACGATCAACTTTTTGTGCAGCAGCAACCACAGCCTCCCAGACACTGTTCAGAGAGGAGTACTGTTTTCCTTCACCGTAAATTTCCAGTTTAGGAAGGGTCCACAGGTTCTCGAAAGGGTGAGGAAGGAGGCCATGTCATTTATTCTTTCATCTTAAGGTCTTTACTGGCTAGCCATGCAGCGGAGTACTTGGATGCATGCGATGGAGCATTGTCCTTGTCAAATACTTACCGTAATTTACCTATCCTGGTGGACTCCATGGCAGCCTACGTGTGGGTTAACCCCACCTCCTCTCCAATGCTATAGGACCCCATTCAAATAAATGAGCACTCACCGCTATTTACTACATTCCGTAACTAGCCTACTCAATAACCAATGGGTGGGAACTCCGTCTGCCATCGAGTATATCAGGAAAGGAAAATTACGGTAAGTATTTGAAAATACATTTTCCTTTTTCCTGACAGACTCTATGGCAGGCTACGTGTGGGAAATAACTAGCCAATCCACATGGGAGGGAATGCGTGAACAAAAAATTGAATTTGTCCTATCAATTGATAGGATTTTCAGACCAAAGTTTACAGAAGACAGTGAAGTAGGCTCTATGCAATAACGAGACATGAATGTATTGATAGAGGCCCAGGAGGCCGCTTTGCAGATGACATCTGGAGCCACATGCCGAGCCGCTGCCCAAGAAGCTGCTATTCCCCTGGTGGAGTGTGCCGTCACTGCCTCTGGAGGAGCCAAGCCCTTAGCCCTGTATGCTTCCTGGATGGTCTGCACCAGCCAGGCCACAATTGTCCAGGTTGAAGCTCTCTTTCTTTTTATTAGCACCAGATTGCAGTATAAAGAGGTGATCAGAGCGTCTAAAGGAAGAAGTGATTCATAGACAATCTTTTAGAACTTCACCTACGTCTAGAGGATGAGTATCGGAGGACCCCGGGGTCCTAAATGTAGGCAAAACTATCTCTTGTTTGTCATGGAACACTGAAGTCACTTTTGGGTTTGAACCCAGCATAGGGATGAGGACTGCTCGATCCGGAAAAAAACGTCAGAAAGAGTTCTTCATGACCTAGTAACCTGATCTCAGAGACCCTCTTAGCCGAGGTGATGGCTACTAAAAAAGCTACTTTTGCCGTTAAGTCCTTAACGGAAAGTGGGGAAGGCCCCGTATTACTGAGTCCAGACAGATAGTCGAGGATGAGGGGAAGATTCCATTTAGGGAACCTAAACCCTTACCTTTCTCTGTCTAGAATCTGACCTGAGTGGGCAGGGGGATATCTTAGTGGTAACAGATCACTTCACCCGTTATGTCCAGGCTTTTCCCACTAGAGACCAGCAAGCAACCACAGTGGCAAAGACTCTCGTTGAAAAGATCTTCGTCCATTATGGCTTACCTCTAAGGATACATTCGGACCAAGGAAGAGACTTCAAAAGCAGATTGATAAAAAGACTACTGGATTTAGTAGGCATACAGAAGTCCAGGACTACTCCTTATCACCCACAAGGGGACCCTCAGCCGGAAAGGTTCAACAGGACCCTCCTGAATGTGTTGTGGACATTAACTGCAGAGCAGAAACCCCACTGGAGTAGACACATCACTGCACTGGTCCATGCCTGCAATAGCACCAAAAATTATGCCACTGGGTATTCACTCTACCGATTAATGTTTGGCTGTGAAGCTTGATTAACAGTGGATCTGGCTTTTAGAACATCCTTGGATCACACATCAGAGACCTCCCATAGAGGGTATGTGGATAGGCTGAGAAGGAACTCGCTTACGAGCAGGCCCAAGCCACATCGAGCTCCAGAGAAAACAGGAACATGAGGAACTTTGACCTGAATGTGAGAGTCCAAGACCTTCAACCATGTGACCGGGTTTTGCTGAGGAATCTAGGCATCCGAGGCAAGCATAAGCTGCCTGATCGCTGGGGATCACAGCCTTATGTTGTGTGTAGGAAACTTCCAGGGCTCCCAGTGTATGAAATTAAGCCAGAAGGAAACACTGGACCAGTGAAGACCTGGCACCGGAATTACCTCTTGCCTCTCACTGAGGCAGTTAGGATAAGTGCTGAGGAGGAACTCCCATCCACATCCACCGATGTGTGTAGGCCAACAACCAGATCTCAGCTGGCACCCTCTGCAGATGAAGATGAGGAAGTAGGGATGAGTTGGTTGTGGCCTACAGAAACTTCAGATGCATATGCTGATGTCTTTTCAGAAGTGGAGGAAGATAATAATGGGGCTCTCAGAGCAGAGGCCCCAGAATTTGTACCGGCAACTAGTCCTACAGAAGAACTTAGTGCTCTTAGTTACTCCCCACCTGCTGACACAGAGAGGGGTTGAAGATACTTGTCAGAAAGAAATGGATACCCCAAAAGTGCCAAGAGCAAAGAGAGACATTCGCTCGCCCCCGCAGACTGACTTACGATACATTGGGTGAATGCTCTGAAGAATCCCAGTTTGTTAGCAATAAAAACCCTGAACTGCCTGGTCCCTCTACTAATGATTCAGTAGGGAACAGCCCCACCTCACCCCTTGGCACATCTGTACCAGATATGGTAGTATCAGCTGTGAGTGCACAGGATAGCTCCCCATCATATGACAACTGGTGGGAAGCTCCTCTGTCCGTATTATATGACCATATAGAAGCTAAAATACGGGATGGAGCTAGCAATTTGAGCCTCTTTGGGGACCAAAGAGATAAAGTAGGGGGAGTGTGCAGCGCTGACATTCTTGCCTATTGATGTGGTTATGTATACTTTAATGTAAGGTTCATGGACATTACTGTGGTTCCGTTCCCAGAGCCATCTAGTGACCAAATATAGGTAATGCACTTGTGTATTATTATCTCTGAACAATCTAAAGACTTGTACAGGAAGTAACTGTTGTTTTGATTCAGAAGGGTGACCTTGTTACCCAGGAGTCTGTGTGACCTACCCATGGACACTCTCTTACGCAGTGCATGCTGGGTAGGATATAAAAAGATACGTAACACAGGAATCCAAATCAACCGCCCCTATTCGGACACCTCCCACCGCGCTCAGGTAATAAAAATTGTTTTACTGATTCACACTATGGAGAGCTTCCTTTTTATTTCATGTGTGGAGCCTAACCAGCCAACCAATTAACCAATCACATCATTTGATCTGTGGGAATTCGATTGACCCCCCTTGGAGGGACCTTTATGCGCAGTGGCCCTTCACGAAAGTGTGGGCATACTTTTGTGGTGAGTGCGTTTCTTTTGGGGAGGAGGCACAAGTCACTGTGGTGTGGTGGAAGAGCACAGAAGATTTTATTTGATTGATTTATTTCACTCCAATTATTTATCTTTGAACTTTTGCACTAACCACCAGCGGTTATTTGAACTTTATTTAAAATAATTTTTTTTGCTTGAGTTTTTTTTGCTTGAGTTTTGATTGGCTGTTGCCAATCATCTTACACATATATGTATTAATTTTTGTATATGTATTTTATGGTTATATAGAACACTGGGCAAGTATTTGGTGTGTTATACACATATATGTCGAGTTTATTATATTCACATTTTTTCACTGGAATATTGTGTGTTTAGAAGTGTGACATATATTACAGCGCCACTATTTGTTATAAGTCTTTTTAATTTAAGATTTTTTACACAAATTCACCTTTATGATTTATGTTTAAGTGGCAGCTATAGTTTAGGGCCGTTATTACCTGAGCGCGGTGGGAGGTGTCCGAATAGGGGCGGTTGATTTGGATTCCTGTGTTACGTGCTATAGTTTTATTCAACCACCTGCAGCCATGGATGCGTTTAACTATTTGCTGAACAGGCAAATGGACCCCAAATGTATTTTTTCTACTAATCAGGATATTACCGATTGTGAAGAGGATATATCAGGGTTATTGAAAACATTAGATAACTTATTAGAAAAAAGGATAAAAACATGGTGGGATGTTTTTACTTTCGAGCACTATTTAAAGGAGAATCTTATTTTTAGAAGTCTTAGATGGGAGGTTTCCCCCCAAGATGGACTAAACGAGCAAAAGTATACAGATGAATGGCTAGAATTTTTTAATCGAATGGGTAGAGAATTACAGAATTTGGTTTTATCTAGAAAACGTATTAAATTAGGATTATTGCATGAAAAAATTAAAGGTATAGAGGTCAAACTCGAATCTTTTAAGGATTCCAATGCAATGAAGGATTTCAACACTAGTATGAAGAAAAAACTAGAAAAAGTTGATCGTGAAACCCAGAAAAAAAAGATCAAAAAATACATTAGAGATTCTAATGATTTTAAAACTGGAAATATTTATGTATGGCAGACTAACTTAATGAATAACAATGTGGGCACTAGTGAAAACTCTAGAGAAATAGGATATGAGGATACAGGTTCCCAAATTCCCTCTGGTACGGAACAATTTAAAAGATTAAATGGGAAAAGTACAACCCAAAAAAATGAGGTGAAAACCTCTGGCCAAGGGAAACAAAAAGGGTCACAAAGTAATGGAACTAACCATTATGATAGCAACTATCACTCACCTAAACCCTCACAGGATAGAGGCAGAGGTCCCCAATCAGATTATGGGTATCAATCCCCTTATATGAATAGGGGATATGGACATGGGGGCCAACCCAATGGCTCATATGGACATGGGGGTCAGCCGAATGCCCCATATGGATACTATCCACCACAGAATTATCATCCTTGGCAACAACAGTATGAGCACCCACCCCCAAATCATTTCTCAGACCCTAGAGGCGATATGGCATTCTATAATCGCTTCACACCTGGGAGAAATGATGATAAATATAATGGTCCACAAAATTCTTTTTTAGGATCACGGGGGAGGGGGGGGAGAGGAGGAAATACCCCAAGGAAGAACAACCAAGGGGGCAACCAGAGAGTAAAGGGGCTGAGTGGCCCTACACACTCCCAAAACAGAGCTCCTACAATACCTCAAAGAGAAAACGGGGATGTAGGGCCGGGAAGCGAAAATCCACCAAAAAAACGCATGAGGGATGCGTAAATGGAGGTATATACAATATAAGTAATGTTGAGCTTGAACAAAAAGAATTGAATATATTAAACTTAGGCCTGAAGTGTGCACAAAAGAAAGAAATGAATAAGTTCCAGGTTTATATAGATACTCATAAATTTATTAGAACTATGAATATAAAAAAAACATTTCTTAAATCACCCAGTAGACCCCTCAATAAGGCCTACTTGTTCTAGTAAAATAGATAGTGGACTAAAGAACAAATCCATTTTTAACCCTCAAAACCCCAGCAACCACTATATAGAGGTGTTTAAAAGCCTAGTCCTGAAAGATCTTGAAGAACTACCCCAGAAGAAAAGGGTCAATCCTGAGTATATCAGGGAGGGCATCAAATCTTTGGAAGGAAGGAAAAATATTGTTATCCGCCCAGCGGATAAGGGAGGGGGGGTGGTTGTTATGGATAAAGTCTTCTATCAAAATCAACTATGTGAATTGTTGAATGATGAGGTAACCTATAAAAAGTTACACTCAGATCCAACAACAGCATATATGGAACAACTTCAAGCATTGGTGGAACAGGGCTATAGAACTAACGCATTGAATTCAAAAGAAAGAAGATATCTCATGCCGAGCATGTGTAGAATTCCTGTAATTTACACACTACCCAAAGTCCACAAAAATGCATCTTGTCCACCCCCTCGACCAATCGTGAATGGGATTGGTTCTGTTACTGCGAGGTTGGGTGAATATCTGGACAAGTTCCTTCAGCCAAGCGTAAAGTGCACTAAAGCTTATCTGAAGGACACGTCGGACCTACTGTTGATGCTACAGGAGATTAAGTTGGATGCAAATTTAGAGTCCTTTTTAGTTACGGCTGACGTGGCCTCCTTATACACTGTAATACAACATGAGGACGCCTCGTTAGCCTTAAATTGGGCTTTGAGCCAACGTGAGGACATCCCACATATGCAGAAATGCTTTTTGGGACATACTTTGGATTTTTGCATTTCTCACAACTACTTCTGGTATGGTGGAAAATTCTTCTCCCAGCAGGTTGGCGTAGCGATGGGGGCGAAATATGCCCCCAGCCTCGCCAACCTGTTTATGGCCGAGTGGGAGGATAGACGTATTTTCAGCAGACAACTACCTCAACTGAAATTTTATCGTAGATTCATAGATGACCTCCTGTTCATCTGGGAGGGATCTAGGGAATCTGTTGAGTTATTTCTGAGGGACCTAAACCAGAATGAGAATAACATCAAACTGGACCACCAAATCAGTAAAGAGTCAGTAAATTTCCTGGACTTAACAATAATGAAAAGCAGTTCAAATATTATCAGTACCAAAGTATATTTTAAGGTCACTGACCGTAACAGCTACTTATCCATCAGGAGTGGCCATCACCCTGCATGGATAAGAAATATACCAAAGGGTCAGTTCCTAAGGGTACGTCGTAATTGTACTGAAATTGAGGATTACCACACACAGGCCGGGGTCCTAAAGGATAAATTCATTCAAAAAGGGTATAAGACCACTACTATAGATGGACTGATCAATGAAGTGGCTGATATACCTAGAGCTCAATGTTTGAAGAAGAGAGAGAATCAAGTAATGCATACCCAACATCAGGTGGGATTTATCTCAAATTTTCACTGTCAGTACAAAGAAGTAGAAAACATCTACAGAAAGCACTGGCATATTCTCTGTAAAGACAGACACTTTGGAGACTTCCTGCCACAACAACCCAAATTCATCTATAAAAAAGCACCGAGCTTTGGAGATCAGGTGGTAAAAAAGATATTAGACCCCCCTGATGAAAATATCATGAAAATAGATCTCAAAGGTTTTTATAGTTGCAGGAAGTGTATCTGTTGTCGCACAGTAAGGGTACAAAATAGGGGCACAACAAATGTAACCAATGGTGATGGCGAGAGATTTGACATAAGGGATTTCATCACCTGTAACTCGTCATATGTAGTGTACCTTATGTGGTGCCCGTGTGGATTGTTTTATATTGGCAGGACCAAGAGGCTATTACGAGTACGTATAGCCGAGCACTTGGCCAATATAAAGAAGGGGTTTAGATATCACAGTGTATCGTTACATTTTAGGGAAAAACATCAACGAGACCCCTCTTTGTTACAATTTGTTGGGCTAGACATAGTACACCAGACATGGAGGGGTTCTAACCGTATAAGAGACCTCTCCCAAAGGGAAACAAAATGGATTTTTCTTTTCAAATGTCTTTTCCCGAGAGGGTTAAATATTGAATTGGATCTAAATTGTTTCATCAATAATTTTTAGACAATTTTTAGACAGTCATAAGACAATTTTAGTTGTTTTTAAAATTATAATTTATAATATTCAGGAGACTTAGAGTGTATTTGATAATTTCTGGGGTCATACAGTCGTCTCATTCATATTTGACATGATATATTATGGCATCATTTACACTTTCGCTTTATATTTTTGCTTTATTCGATTTTATTTTATTTTATTTTTATTTTTGTTTATTTTTGCTTATTATTTTTATTTTACTTTACATATTTTTTGATTTATTTTTATTATTATTTTTATTTTTATATTTATTTTTTATTTTTATTTTTATATTTTTTTTATTTTTATTTTTATTTCTATTTCTATTTTTATTTTTTTTATATTTTTTTATTTTTATTTTTATTTTTATTTTTTATTTTTTATTTTTATTTTTATTTTTATTTTTATTTTATTTTTATCTTTATTTATTTTTATTTTGATTTTTATTTTTATTTTTATTTTAATTTTATTTTATTTTTTCACTGTTATATTTATTTATTTTATCGGTCATCCGAAAATAGGTGACCGTTAAAGAGTTAAACTGAAAGTAAAATTGTTTGAATAATTTTTTAAAACTTTTGAAAACTTTTAATACTTTTAAATTGAATACAAATACCCATACTTTATAGTAATCTAGCCGTTCATGTGATAGGTATACAGATCAGACATTTATGTGTTGTTAATAACATAGTTAATATAAATGTACTGTGAAGTGTTTAAATAGCTCCGCCGCACAATTAATATGGGAGCGAATAACACAGAAGGATCACTAACTCCATGCAATGGGAGTAGCATTTGTTATTTAGGATGTCTAATAGTGCTACATTGGGCGAACGGGGACACAAGGTGTGCGCAGGCGCCAACTGTGTATCGCGCATGCGCGAAGATTCTAATACGCGCATGCGCAGTAGCCGATGACCGCAATTGGGGAGGGTATAAAAAGGTGATTGTCGCACCGCTTAGCCAACCCCATGATTAAGTCTAACCTATGACGAAACATGTCGGGGGCGTGGCTAAGCGGCAACTAACAAGAGAGATACCATAGCGCAGAGAGCCCAGGAAGGAGTGGAGTTTTGTCTAATCTGGAGGTCCGGCCATAGAGACGGGGGTGAGAGACATACAGGCTGAGCCTGGTACACCTTGGGTCCGCCGTGACCACCTAACAGACAGTGTTTGGAATTGGTTTTGGATTTGCAGTGCAGTGCGGTGCTGTGTGTCATTTTCTATGCTGGTTTTTAATGTGATAAACGTGAGTGGAACCTTTGAAGTGCTTTTTAAACTTTGCATTAAAAATTGTTTTACTGATTCACACTATGGAGAGCTTCCTTTTTATTTCATGTGTGGAGCCTAACCAGCCAACCAATTAACCAATCACATCATTTGATCTGTGGGAATTCGATTGACCCCCCTTGGAGGGACCTTTATGCGCAGTGGCCCTTCACGAAAGTGTGGGCATACTTTTGTGGTGAGTGCGTTTCTTTTGGGGAGGAGGCACAAGTCACTGTGGTGTGGTGGAAGAGCACAGAAGATTTTATTTGATTGATTTATTTCACTCCAATTATTTATCTTTGAACTTTTGCACTAACCACCAGCGGTTATTTGAACTTTATTTAAAATAATTTTTTTTGCTTGAGTTTTTTTGCTTGAGTTTTGATTGGCTGTTGCCAATCATCTTACACATATATGTATTAATTTTTGTATATGTATTTTATGGTTATATAGAACACTGGGCAAGTATTTGGTGTGTTATACACATATATGTCGAGTTTATTATATTCACATTTTTTCACTGGAATATTGTGTGTTTAGAAGTGTGACATATATTACAGCGCCACTATTTGTTATAAGTCTTTTTAATTTAAGATTTTTTACACAAATTCACCTTTAGGATATAAAAAGAACCCGAGTGGCCATTTCGGGTCTCTTGGGATCACGTTGCCTGCCTGTGTGGATCTGCAAGGTGGTTTTCCTGGAGATGGTGGCCTACAGCAACTACGGAGCGAGAACCTGCTCATTTGTTAAGTGACCTAAAGGAGCCTGAGAGATGGGGACCGGAGAGAGAAGGTCCAGAGACACTCATCGGAGGATCGGGTCCATCCAGTGGAGCGGTACAGAGCGTCTGGCCCAGCTGACATAGAAGCAAGCTGCAGTTACCGGACCAAAGTCATCACACGGAACTCCGATCCAGTTGGTGAGCAGGTTACGGCCCACCGTTTGTTAACTTGTTACACGCAGTTAGACTCACTTACATGCCTCGCTGGAATCTGTAGTTCCACGGAGGAGTAACAGAGCAACTGACACTGAGCAGGCTTGGGGCCTATTCACTTTGGCGCCCAAGCGTTGTAAATAAGTTATTGAAGTTACAACCGAAGCACCTTAACCTAACTTTCCCCATACTTTGGATTATAAATCTCAAATCTCAAAGGAGTTATTTTAGCTAGCGGAGAAGATCTTGGATAAAGTACTTTCAGTGAGATCTCACGCATAGCCTCTAAAGTAGGGGGAGCTCCCAGGTTTAAACATATATATACATCTTATATTGTTTTATACTGAAATATATTGTGCTTTCGTCCTATATTGGGATGACAGCACAATTCCTGTAACCACCTGTTTAAATATTCTTCAGTAAAAATAGATCTGATTAAGTATCCAGTTGTTTGGCGTCCTGTTTTTCCCCACCAGGTGGAGCCAGTGTATCCTGAGTTCATAATATAGGTATTTTTTACATTGTCTCATATTATACTGTATTACATTGCACCACAGCTGTGCCAAGGGGATTGAGTTAAGTCATTGGGGTTTCTTGGTAGAGTGCAGGCCCAATTCAAACCAGCAGCTCCTTCGGGGGTCAGTGCTACATACGTTATCGCCGGACCGGCTGCAAGATACTGGTACTGTATGAGGGTTCTCTAAACTTCATATATCCTTCAGTTACAACCAAGTCTGTGGCAGAGACTTTTCATTTACAAGTTCTACAACCAAGTCTGTGGCAGAGACTTTGCTCTATCCGAATCATCTATTGTTTGCTAAATCTGCTAAAAAAAGATTTATCCGATAGCTGTGGTATCCAGTTGCGAATGGCTATTCTCTGGATTTCATAGTGAGAGACATTCAGTTTGAAGCAGTTCTAAGAGTACCTGAACTTCCTACCTATACCCTCTAGCCTTCATTGAGAGACTGTGTTTGTCTACCATTTTGCAAATAAAAATCCCTAAAGTGGATCCTGTGTCAGTTTCTACAGTTCTTTGGGCCATCTACCTTGGAAAACCCCTAGATGCATACAAGGTCAAGAAGGTAACGGTAAGCCCAAATTTAACCAACAGCTCCTTCGGGGGTAAGTGCTACATAATGTAGCACTGACATTCTCGTTTATTAATGTGTGTTTGCATGTAATAATACAAAGTCTATGGGCATTTCTATGGTTTGGTATTTGGTGCCATCTAGTGGCCAAATACTGGTAGTGAACTTAGATGATTATTGCTTTGAAAAGCACAAAAGACTAATACAGGAAGTGACTGTTATTTATATGAGAAGGTTGGCCTGGGGAAGACAGATGAAGACGCGTGACCGTGTCGTAACGCGCAGGGAGTGGCCGTAGGCAGACGAACACAGAGGAGGACGCGAGTAGGTGCTGAGAACACCTGGTGATACACTTTTAACTCTTTGCTTACTGTTACCATTTTAAATGTACGAGTTTATAACTTATGCACAATAAATTGTCAACTTTTAAAAAAACTTACTACACTAGTGGATGCCCCCCTCTTTTCTCCTTTCCCTTATTCTGGCATGCTGCTGTGCTGAGACACTTAGCATTTTTGCTCCGGGATTCTGAGGCTATTTAAAGGAGAAGGACCAGGCTGGACCCCGCAGTAGAACACTCTGATTCCTGTTACCTTACCCTGGGGCTTATTTGAAAACCCCAGAAAGGCTTATTTTCTCTACCTTAAGGATACATTGCTTTTTTATCACAGGATACACTGCAATTTTAGCACCTAATTTATTCCTTTTGTCGATGTCCATGCACTATTATATTTTTATCATTTGAATTGAATCGAGATACAGTGTTATCCAGTCACGTTTATGAACTATTTATTAATTAATCTTCTTGCATATTTTGCACTTATCTACTACTAGACCATAGTCTTCACTCTTTGGTGCCGATCCCTTCCCTATCCTAGACTAGCGCCCCTTGGGGGACCTAGCCATTATTGCATTTTCTACAAATATTTATTTGTATTTAGTTTGCGCGAAGTCTCTTAACTCATCTAATACTGTGGAAGTTTGGATTCTTTAGTGTCCATACAACTCAGCTCCCAGGCTCTTACCGAGCAGCCAGCTTGTTGGCCCTCCTCCGAAGAGTCCTCCCCTGGTCGCTTGTATGAGTTGCTGTGTCCCTCCAATACCGAGAGCACACCGGACACCTCCGAATCCTCCTTCAGTTACTGGGCCTCGAACTAGCCAGTTCCGAGGCTCGGGAACGGACGGATCCCCACCCCAGACCATGAGCGCCTCTGGGGCTGGTCAGGGTGACCATGCCTATGGGGACGGCAGACACTCCTGGGCCCGGGACCCCTCACGGAGCTGGCCTGGACTGGAACCAGGAATCAAAGCAGCAGCCGAACCCCAAGCACGTGCCTTCAGCACCTTAAATAGCCCTCCCCAGACTACACAGCGGGGCCAGACGCACCCACTGATTGGCTCCGGGAAAGATTGGTACCTAACACGTCCAAGCATGCCTGGTTCTCAGCCTGTCACAGGTGCCTCACTGCACCTATCACCAGGCAGAACTTCAGTACAGCCCAGCCAGACTGATGCCAAAGTAAAAGACTTGTACAATTAACCCCCAGAACTCTGTTACAGTTCTGGAAAACTAAATTTACATATGTATAGCGCACACTTAGTCAAGTGTCGGTGCTACAGTAGCACCAGCCCTGTCAGTGGGGGGGGGCACTTGACCCCCCTTGCCCCTACCTACGGACGCCCATGTCGTGGTGTACAGATGTGCAGGTGCTCAGGCCATAGAGCTAATGTGTTTTCTCTTGCAGAAACATCAGATAACATTTGGACAGTAACTGGTTAAGCTCTCAGTCTGAAGAAAATAGAGGATTGATATTATTATTCAGTTAAATATATATTTTATTTTTGATGTTGAGAATCACGTCACTGTAAGAGTTTTCCTCAGACATTTCTCTTCCATTCTATATTACTCTCAGATATTGTATATAAAGTGCTGGAGATGATGCCTCCAGTGTGGGGGACACACACAGCTGTCAGCGATGCCCTCCGTCATGGACGGATCTCTGATCCTCATGGTCCTCTCTGGCATTGTGTTTATCTCACAAGGACAATCTCTCTCCCGATCTCCAGATCAGAATTTAAACTTGTGTTGTCTTTCCCCTATGAAGCTCGTGTTTGATTATGAGTATTACAAGACAGGAGATGTGATCATCGGAGGAATCTTCTCTGTACATAAAGCCATTGAAAAGATGACCCGTGACGGTCGTGAATTTAATCTCTGTACACAGTAAGTACATTGAGAAACTTGTGCTAAATACCGCGCTGTGCAAAGACGTGGGGGGGAGGGGGGCTGCCAGCACTGCAAATGACAATTGCAAAAAGTAAAATAGGAAAATGATGGTACTGTTGTTTAAAGCCGGCGACCGGCTTTCCGAGCATAACAACCGACGTGGCTAAAAGCTGTTCGGTTGTTCGGTTGTAGAATTCGTATGCATAAAAATTTGTATGTCGGACTCGTACGAAACTAATCGCACATGTCTAATAGAGTGTCAGTGTACAGTATATATCACTGATCGCTGTATTAGCATTACTAGTGATGTCAGATAGCATCCGAGTCAGTTAGCGTCCCTCCCAGCAAGTGTCAGTTAGCGCCAGTCCCTGATTGCCCACCACACTATCACAGCCACACTATAAGTCACTGATCACCACCATTGCTATTATAGTGTCTTTATGGATCAATATCTTGATCACAAACCGATCTATACAAGTGTCCCCAATATTAGTGCAGTTATGAACCAGGGGCGGATCCAGAGTCTAGTCTTGGGAGGGGCACTGCCAGAAAATAAGGTGTTGCTTACAGAACACATTTGTATTAAAATATATGTATTTAACATTTCATACAGTCATAACCTTGTTTAAAACAGGGACACTGTTTTAAAGTGTTAGATGCATCCCCATGCCAGCATCCCATTTATTTGTATTCTGACACATGGCTGCACGGACACAGCCGCTATGTCCCAATATGACATGCTGGTGTGGGTCCCTGAAGGCACCCTGCAAGCATTCTGGGACCCACACACAACATATTGGGACACAATGGCTGTGTGTGTCAGTAGAAATAAATGGGATGCCAGCAAAGGGATATGTGCAATACTTTATGGGACGTTCCTTTCTGTCATTCCTTTTAGTATGTCCCACACTTTATCCATCCCCAAGTCAGTAAAAGACACCCTGCATGTCTGCAGCATGCCCCCTGAAGTGTGAATGAGGCCTAAAGATGAATTTTACTGTCATTCTATATCATCATTATCATCATGATAATCACACAATACAGGTGCTGTGGCTCATGATGATAATGATGATTGGTAATTGTAATACGCAGCATGGAGGGGGTTAATGTACTCACTGACGCATTCGTGACCAATGGCAATTAATTAACCCCTTTTTTCAACCCCTTCATGCTGCAGCATAAAAGGGGTTAATTAACACTGATGGTGCCCCTGCCACTAATGCAGCACAAAGGGGTTAATTAGTTGCCAATGGTCCCAAATGTGTCAGTGAGTACATTAACCCCCTCCGTGCTGCGTATTACAATTACCATTCTAACTGAATTAACGCCCCTCCCCTTCCCTCCAAGTGTTAACCACTTCAGCAGTTCACACAGCTAAGACACTGTTGTGTTAAGGCAGTTAAGTGATCACTCACTTGCAGACAGTGCAGATGGGCTCTGGCTACAGGTCGGGACTCAGCAGCATCTTGTCTTCAATCTCGCGCTCCCGGCCTCTGAATTGTGACGTCACGCCAGCCGGGACTAGGGAGCTCCTGTCGGGTGGAGATCACTCCGCCTGACAGGGAAGTGACTGCTTAGAAAGGCAGGAGTACCCTGAGCACGCGCGCACCGCTCTGCTGCAGCTCTGCAAATAATACCACACAGTGTGTAGCCGTCAGAGACTGACTGACTGACAGGAGAGGCCCAAGGCCGCTGATAGAAATCATGGGGCCCCGTACATCCTACCTGATGGGGCCCCCTTCAGCCCCACCCCTGGCCCCGCCCCTGATCCCTCCTTCAGCCCCAACCCTGGCCCATCCCCAGACCCCGCCTTGAAACTGTCTCTGCAGGCAGCACATGCGTTATGGGCCATAACGCATGTGCTACCTGCAGACACTGCCACCCATGCTGCCAATGCCATATTGTGCTGCAGACAGTGCCGCCAATGCAGTAATGTGCTGCAGACAGTGCCACCCATGATGCCAATACCACAACACATGTGCTGCCTGCCAACAGTGCCACTAATGCCGCCAATGCCATATTGTGCTGCAGACAGTGCCACCCATGCCACAAATGGCATAATGCCATTGGCAGCATAGGTGGCACTGTCTCTGCAGGCAGCACATGTGTTATGGTATTGGCGGCATGTGTGGCACTGTCTGCAGCACATTACGGCATGGGTGGCACTGTCTGCAGGCAGCACATGCGTTATGGCCCATAACGCATTTGCTACCTGCAGACAGTGCTACCAATGCCATAAGGTATAGATGCTGCTGCAGTAGATCTTGAATCCCCCTCCCAAGCAAGCACCCACCTGTTAGCAGGGCCCCAGCTGTCACTTCCTCCCCGATCCTGCAGTGCTCCTGCCTGGCTGGACTCACTGGAGTGTCAGATGCCAGATGCTTCTTTGTTTTCTTGAGCCAAAGCCAGTGCTCACCTCACCTGCTTCTTCTCTCAGCCGAGTGAAGAACAGAGCAGAGCGCCAAGAGCGGAGGTAGAGGAATCACTCTGCGGCGCCAGGGAAGGACACGCTGACTTGAGCCAGCATGAGGAGCGGGCGCGGAAGAGAAGAGACATCCTTCCGCGCCCGAAATACAAGAAATAGTCCCTCCCTGCTGCCACCTACACGAACACTGCAGGTATTGAGCTATCAAAGAAATTTTTTTAAAACGAATAGGGGGGGGGGGGGGGGGGGGGAGCTGCATCTGGTTTGTGCTGGTGGCGACGATGTTCGGTCAGGGCTGTGGAAGTTTTTTTTTTTTTTTAACACCAAACAGTTCTTTGCAGGTTGCCCGGGCCCCCCTGCTGACCGGGCCCAGGACGTCAGGGCCAGTTGTACTGGCCTATCAGTGGCCCTGAGGAGAGCCCTACGTGACTCAGTGACGTCACTCGTTGCTAGACGCCAGGCGGCCCAGGCGTTAGCAACGAGTGCAGGGAAGAGGCTCCACCCACCTGTTCCTCCTACTAGTATCAATCGAGTCTCTCTCTCTGCGCCGCTGATCGGCTGATGTGAGAGAGACTCGGCAGACCGGGCAGAGGCAGCGGCAGCCGCAGAGCAACTGTGAGTCAGTGTTGAGCAAGTGACACACTGAGAGACAGTCATGTCAGCAAGTTCGGGGGGGCAATTGCCCTGTTGCCCCCCCCCCCCCCTGGATCCGCCCCTGTTATGAACAGATGCGCTTTATTGGAACACAAAAGGCAATACCGGGGCCTATTCTGGCACTTCTCTCTTACATGTAAAAATCATCAATTTCTTGCTAGAAAATTACTCAGAGCCCCAAACATTATATATTTTTTTTTTAGCAGACATCGTAGGTAATAAAATGGCGGTCATTGCAACTTTTTATCTCGCAGGGTATATTCGCAATAATTTTTCAAACGCCTTTTTTTGGGAAAAAAACTGTTTCATGAATTAAAAAATAACAAAACAGTAAAGTTAGCCCAATTTTTTTGTATAACGTGAAAGATGATGTTACGCCGAGTAAATAGATACCTAACATGTCACGCTTTAAAATTGCGCACACTCATGGAATGGCGCCAAACTTCGGTATTTTAAAATCTCCATAGGTGGTGCTTTTAAAAATTTTACCGGTTACCAGTTTAGAGTTACAGAGGAGGTCTGGTGCTGGAATTGTTGCACACGCTCTGACGCACGTGGAGATACCTCACATGTGTGGTTTGAACAGCGTTTACTTATGTGGGCGGGACTTGCGTGTGCGTTCGCTTCTGAGCGCGAGCTACCGAGAGAGAGGGGCGTTTTAAAAAAAAAAAAATGTATTATTTTATTTTTAAATTTACTTAATTTTTTTGATTTTTACACTTTTTCTTTACATTTTTATTTTTTTGATTACTTGTATTCCTATTACAAGTAATGTAAACATCCCTTGTAATAGGAATCTATATGACAGGTCCTCTTTATGGAGAGATGCGGGGTGGTCAATAAGACCCCCACATCTCTCCTCCAGGCTGGAAATCATGAGATCGTGAAAAAAATCTTCATGCTGGCAGCCGCCATCGCGGCTTCGTTAACACCCAGGATCCCGGGGCGTGACATCATAACGTCGCGCACGGGCCTCCGACGGTCATAGAGATGACTGGAAATCTCTATCGTCATCATCCGGCGCCAGCCGATTCTTTCTCCGGGCCAACGATGGCACGGGAGAGCCCGGAGAAGCAGGGCATGGTGGCGGGAGGGAGGGGGGCGTCTCCTCCCGTTGCCTATAAGAACGATCAAGCGGCGGAACTGCCGATATGATCGTTCTTATCGTGCACAGAATCGACAGCTGAAAAGAATGATATCTGAATGATGCTTGTAGCTACACCCATCATTCAGATATCCCCCCACAAATATCAGGGCGCTTGTTTACTATGGCCTGGTTTTGAAGTGGTTAAAGATTATTCTGAGGGACACTATAGGGACTAATTTGTGAGAGATATTAATTTTTAAGCGCTGGTTTTACTATTGATAAAAAAGAACGTGTGTGCCCAGCATTAGGGGTGTGAGGTGGTCAGTGGGCGGTAGCTTCCATGCTTCCGGATAGACCTTTTTTTACTTTTTTTCACATCGATCAATGTGAATACAGGCATCTGTTATGCCACGTACGCACGATCGCAAATCTCGTCGGAAAAAGCTCTGACGGTTTTCTCAATGGAATTCCGCTCAAACTGTCTTGCCTACGCACGGTCACACCAAATTCCGACCGTCAAGAACGCGGTGACGTACAACAGGACAACGAGCCGAGTTCAATGCTTCCGAGCATGTGTCAAATTGTTTCCGAGCAGAATTGCTACAGACGATCGGAATTTCCGATAGAAACCTTTTCCGTCTGAAAAAAATTGAGAACCTGCTCTCAATTCTTGGCAAGGTGAGTACTAAAGCGCTGATAGGAGAATTAAAAATAATAAAAAATGAGAAAACCAAATAAAATAGATAAGATGACCAAATGATATGCTGCACCATTGAAGTGTGTCCTACACTTAAAAGAATATGCAAATAAATACTAGAGTATAAATAGTGCGCAATATCAACCTTAGTCTATTTAGATCAGCAGGTGAGGTTAAAAGACAAATGTCGTGGTAAATAAAATATATAAGCGCTTGCGTGACAATCCCAAGTGCACAAAAATATATATGAACTTCAAGTTACAATGAGGTTGTAACCAATTTAATAAATAAATAAATACACAATGTGTTAAAAGTAGATACAATGTGTTTTAAATAAATAAAGGGCTTCAAAATGTGAGTAAAAACAAGTATGTGTTATAATGTATCAAAGAAAGGAAATATCCAGTTTATTCCAGTGATGCATATGGGGATATATAAATTCCAAAAGCCAATACAGGCTTGACCTGATGAATTAGCCAATTAACTGATGAATTAATAGGTAAACGGCCGCCAATTAAATATTATATTAATCCCATAGGTGATAACAGTCCATTAAATGAGTTAGATAATTAATGAAATAACTCTTCACATCCACTAATGATATCCGGGACACAATTAGAAATGCAAGAACTGAAAAAAAAAAAAGAGAGAAAGAGAAACTTCCCTTTATGCTGGGAATGTGGGGCTTTTTTCCTTTTGGTTACTCCTGATATCTTGCTCCAGTATGATATAAAAGAGAAAAAGACACAAGCAAAAAACCATTGCGCAGCGCTCTATTCAACCATCAAACAAAGAAGATCTTTAGGGGGTTGCCTACAGCTATACAACTCACATGTACCCAGTAGGTGTTTGCGCGTTCAAATCCCGCTAATGGTCAGGCTCAGATAGGGGGCTGTCAGCCATTTCCTCCTCACTGTGCTGTGCTGTGCTTAGCACCGTCACTTGGGCTCCTCCTCCCATCTCAATTCTTTGCTTTTGGAAATTCGGCCAGCAAAATTCCGATGGAGCCTACACACGGTCGCATTTTCCGATGAAAAGCTCTCATCGGTCTTTTTCTGGCCGAAATTCCGATCGTGTGTGCGTGGCATTAGGCTCCTTTTTCATTCAGCTCGCATGCTAAATGAAAAAAACTAAATAATAATAATAATAATAAATGTATGCCCAACATTAAAAGAGTGGGTGGATGTGTGGCGGAAGCTTCTAATGGTGGGCATAACATACACTTTTTCTGCCAGGGATTTCTTCATTCAAATCGATCAATGTAAATAGAGGAATCGTTTTTTTTTTTTTTTTCATTCAACCCCAAAACACATTTTGCTACTTCTCCTGAGTATGGGGACACCACATGTGTGTGACTTTTTGGCAGCTTAGACATGTATAGGGACCCAAAATCCAATGACCACCTTCAGGCTTTTAAAGGGTATTAATTATGCTTTTTATTTCCTGATTACCCCGTCACAAATTTCAGAGGACCTAAAATGCCAGGACAGTATAACCCCCCCCCCCAAAAAATGACCCCTTGTTTGAAAGTGGACACCCCAAAGACCCAAAGTATTTGCTGAGAGGCATGTTGAGTTTTTGGCATGATCTTATTTTTGTCACAAGTTTTTTTTTTTTTTATATAAAAAAAGTCCTTTTTTTTTTTTTTACACAAAGTTGTCACTTAAAGTGGGGTGCCCCCTAAAAAAAAAAAATTAAAAGTCAGCAGCTACAAATACTGCAGCTGCTGAATTTTAATAATCGGACACTTACCTGTCCCAGGGTCCAGCGATGCGGGGGGAACGAAGCCCCCCCCCCCTCGTTCCCCGCTCCGCTCGCGGCGCTAGCATTCTTACTGTGGACACCCACTGCACATGCGCGCGGTGCCACATGCTGTGATACGCCGCGCAGTCATCTGGGACCTGTCACGTGTCCCAGATAACTGATTGCGCAGAGGAGAAGTGACGTCAGTGCCCGGGCACTGAAGGAGGCAGACTACCAGGGACTCCCTAGCAACAGGCATTTAGAGGTGAGTACATTTTTTTTTTTTCCAATTATTATTTATTTTTTTAATGAATTTTAAGCTAATTTTTTTTTTTTTTATTTACATTTTAAAACTTTAACTGAGATATTTCTCACACATGCCATGGTTATATGTGGCATTACACCCCACAACACATTCTGCTACTTCTCCAGGGTATGGGGACAAAAATTTAGTTTTTATTATTTTGTTTCCGTTTTCAAACCCTTGTGACAAAAAAATTTGATCTGAAAAATACTCACCATGCCTCTTATCAAATACTTTAAAGTGTCTTTTTTCCAAAAAAAAAAAAAAAGGGCCATTTGGGGTGTGTTTATACTGTCCTGGCATTTTGGGTCCTCCAAAAATGTGAAAGGTAGTAAGGAAATAAAATGCGGAAGTAAAGCCTCATACACACGATCAGATTTTCTGCAGACAAAACCCGTCTTTTGTCCGAAGGCGGGTGCCTGGATTTTGTCTTGCATACAAAACAGCAAGGAATTGTCAGCCAACAAACACGAACGTAGTGACGTACTACGTGTTTTTTTTTCAGCTCTTTAGCGCAACTCTCGAGGCTCCTTCTGCTAATTCTGTATTAGTAAAAGTTTGGTGAGTGTTGATTCATGCTTTTCATTTTGCGCTTTTCAGTTCGTGCTTTTCAGTTTGTTTCTGAACGGCCGTTCGTCAAGCAGACATGTTGCGGAATCGGAGGAGATAACGCGTTATTTATTATTGGCCTTGGAGTTATTGCTTTGACCCAAGTCCAGTCCAGGGACAGGAGGAGGAGGATTTCTTGGACCAAAAATTGGTTGCTTAATCGTGACCAATTATGTCATATGCCTTTGCTGCGGGAGCTCCAGGAGAATAATCCGGATGATTTTCTTTAGACTAGACGCGTTCTGCGCGGACCATTTGCCATTCTGCTCATGCGTGGCCAGACGGAGCCCCGGAAAATGTCGGAAATGTCCGTAATTTGTTGCCCCTGCGCAGAACGGCATTCGTCGGAACATCGGGAATGTCCGTAATTGTCGTTCTGCGCATGCGCGCCCCACTTACGAACATTTCCGAATTGCAAACAGGAGGATAGTCCCTAACGGGTTCATAACCTGGGGACCCCCTGTAGGCAGGTACATTTAAAAAAATACAATGTAAAATTGACAAGGGACACCAACATAGTTGTATCTTTGATCTTAAAAACTTCGGGATAAAGGTGTTGTTGTAAAAAAAAAAACATAATAAATATTATTCTTGATTCACTAGAAAAAAAAGACTTTGAAATTTAGTTTGCAATAACTCCATCAGTATCACCAGCAAAGCAGCTTCATTATTATCCCATTAAAGAAGAAGAGAATTGCGCGCTGCATTTCCAGATTTCGTAATTTGCCGCGTCACGAATGTTAATTCTCCATTGCGAATGCGAGTTTACAAGACTGACCGATTCCGGCTCGTCCTTGCTTCCGAGCATGCGTGTTTGTACTTTGGAAAAAATGGAAGCTAACACCGCGCTAATACCTAAATGTAACAAAATACAAATAGTGTATAAATAATATACCCAAATACAAAAATATATACCCAAATATAAAAACAAAGTAATAGAAGCAGCAGCTAATAAATGTGAGATATACACATAAACAGAAATATACAGTGAAAAAGCCGCGCTAAAGTGATAATTTGAATAAAATCACAAAAAAAAACACACACAAAAAATTATATTGATCAATAATCTGTATAGAAAGAAAAATGTTCATAAATTAAAGTCCATTTGAGACTGAAAGTGATGGTGACAAAAAATATTGGGTGACATATGATCTCCAAAAAAATGAATGTGAAAGGAAATCCACCAAGTGACCTTAATCCACCACCGCTCTAATAATGTGCTTACCAGAGGGCAAGCTTTGATAAGCCTGTAACTCGATAATCATCAAGGTATAACCGAACCACTAGACATCGCCTCCAAAACTCATGCTCAGCTGGTAATAGCGACCAAAATCCTGGATCAGGCAGACCTTCCCTTGTGGGGTATCTATGAAATCGAACTCCTCCAACAGTATCAAGCCAGGGAACCATACACTCTCAGCATGTGGATAGATAGAAATGAGGGATGTTGAAATCTCTGATCCTTTAGTTTCCAAAGTAGCTTTCCACTTTAATCCTTCTGCTGATGTCAAGATTACAAGGGGAGGAAAACAAAAAAATATTCAATAGTCAAAAGGAAAAAACAAAAAAAACGCACACAAGGACTTTTCCCCAAAATTCGTATTTCTTAGTCCTTATAAGTCTTTCTAAAAAGTGTATAAAACAGATCAGGTTAAAAAAGATCTCCTTTCTTGAACTTAAAAACCAAGTAAGCCTTTTAAAAAATAAAAAAAGGGAAGGACAAAAAGGTAGACAAAATCCCCTTGATGGAAGTATGCAGAGGCAAAGGAAGAACGATTAATTTAAACCATCTGTGGACTAAAGAGGGGGAACAAGAATGTGGATTTTTTTTCCTCCCTGCAAACACCTTGAGAAATCCAGTTATGGAATAAAATAAAAGTTGCAGGGTTCAGAGAGAAGCTGCTTTGATCCTCAGGTTCTCTATATGTCCCTCCAAGATCGTTGTAGGGGTGGTTCTGAAGGCTTCCAGCACTGTAGATCCAGATCTCCTGAAAGTGTGCATGAGGTCTGTGTCTATCCAAATGTGCAAAGATTCCTTGATTCTCTCTGAACCCTGCAACTTTTATTTTATTCCATAACTGGATTTCTCAAGGTGTTTGCAGGGAGGAAAAAAAATCCACATTCTTGTTCCCCCTCTTTAGTCCACAGATGGTTTAAATTAATCGTTCTTCCTTTGCCTCTGCATACTTCCATCAAGGGGATTTTGTCTACCTTTTTGTCCTTCCCTTTTTTTATTTTTTAAAAGGCTTACTTGGTTTTTAAGTTCAAGAAAGGAGATCTTTTTTAACCTGATCTGTTTTATACACTTTTTAGAAAGACTTATAAGGACTAAGAAATACGAATTTTGGGGAAAAGTCCTTGTGTGCGTTTTTTTTGTTTTTTTTTTCCTTTTGACTATTGAATATTTTTTTGTTTTCCTCCCCTTGTAATCTTGACATCAGCAGAAGGATTAAAGTGGAAAGCTACTTTGGAAACTAAAGGATCAGAGATTTCAACATCCCTCATTTCTATCTATCCACATGCTGAGAGTGTATGGTTCCCTGGCTTGATACTGTTGGAGGAGTTCGATTTCATAGATACCCCACAAGGGAAGGTCTGCCTGATCCAGGATTTTGGTCGCTATTACCAGCTGAGCATGAGTTTTGGAGGCGATGTCTAGTGGTTCGGTTATACCTTGATGATTATCGAGTTACAGGCTTATCAAAGCTTGCCCTCTGGTAAGCACATTATTAGAGCGGTGGTGGATTAAGGTCACTTGGTGGATTTCCTTTCACATTCATTTTTTTGGAGATCATATGTCACCCAATATTTTTTGTCACCATCACTTTCAGTCTCAAATGGACTTTAATTTATGAACATTTTTCTTTCTATACAGATTATTGATCAATATAAGTGTTTGTACTTTGGACTTTTGTCTGACGGACTTGCGTGCACACGCCCCGAAAATCCAACAAGAGACATTTGTCCGGGGAAAATTTTAAAACCTGCCACCCAACATTTGTCCGTGTAAAATCCGTCAACAATTGTCCGATGGAGCGTACAAACGGTCGGATTTTCCGCCAACAGCCCTTGAAAGCCTGAAGGTGGTCATTGAATTTTGGGCCCCTGCACATGGCTAGGCTCCCAAAAAGTCACAAAAGTGTACTCACGATCTGACAATCCGAAAACGGGAAAATTTTAAAACTGCCATCCAACATTTGTCCGTGGAAAATCCGACAACAATTGTCCGATGGAGCGTACAAACGGTCAGATTTTCTGCCAACAGCCTTTGAAAGCCTGAAGGTGGTCATTTAATTTTGGGCCCCTCCACATGGCTAGGCTCCCAAAAAGTCACAAAAGTGTACTCACGATCTGACAATCCGAAAACAGACATTTGTTTGCGGAAAATCTTAAAACCTGCCATCCAACATTTGTCCGCGGAAAATCCGACAACAATTGTCTGATGGAGCGTACAAACGGTCAGACTTTTCACCAACAGCCTTTGAAAGCCTGAAGGTGGTCATTGAATTTTGGGCCCCTGCACATGGCTGGGCTCCCAAAAAGTCTCTCACATGTGGTATCCCCGCACTCGAGATCGGTAGCAGAATGTGTTTTTAGGTGTAATTACACACATAGTCGTTGCATGTGTGAGACATATATTTCTTTAAAGTGACAACTTTGTGTAAAAAATAAAATAAAAATAATAATTATTTTTCAAAAGCTTGTTGCAAAACATAAAATCTTCCATGTCATTTGGTGGGGTGCTTGCACTGTCCTGGCCCCTCAGTTTTTCAGGCAGACCTGAACAGACGCTCTGTTCACCATATGGAGCGACGGATGTCAGCGGTGACATGTCCGCTGACATCCGATCCGCTCCGATCCGCTCCGTTCCGCTAAATGCAGATGAATGGAAAACCAATTTTTCATCCGTGTGTCGAATCGGATGAAAATGGACAAGCGGTGTGTTTTTATCCGATCCCCCATAGAGAAGAGCGGGGCTCTGATAGGTCCGTCCCTGCACTGTGAGTAGAGACTGAGCTATCATTCGCCTGCTCAGCGGGGGGGATCAACGGATCGATCCCCAGGTGAGCAAGCCGAGTCCGTCAAAACCGACAATAGGTGTGAAAAAGCCCTTATAGTAATTTTAAAGCCAAAGATATGTATCTGAATGCATTTTACCATAAATTAATACAGAAATTTGATTCTATTGGATATGTTTTATACCAGAAAGTTTTAGTTTTTTTTTTTTTCAAAATTGCCAGTCTTTTTTCATTTCAATAATAAAAAGTCAAAACATCTACAGAGTCGGGCTAAATAAATAATATATTACACCCATATAATACAAATTTTTCAGACGGAAATTCCGCTTGTGTGTACGGGGCATTAACCGCTTCCCGACCGCCCCATGTACATATACGTGTGCAGAATGGCATGGGCAGGCAAAATCCCTTATATAAACGTGATTTTGCATTTGCCTGCCCGTGGGTCGCATGCGCGCCGCCAGCGGCACGCTCGCAACCCGGTCGGGAGCTCCGTGACCCCGGCCGCGGGACCAACAGACCTGATCGCCGCCATTGTCCCACGATCGGGTCACAGAGCTGAAGAACGGGGAGAGGTCTGTGTAAACAAACCTTTCCCCATGCTTCCTACACTGCCTGTCACCAGTGGCGGCTGGTGCTCAAAATTTTTGGGGGGGCGCAAACAAACAGTCTCACTGTGCCATCAAACGCTGCCACTGTGCCCATCAAACGCTGCCACTGTGCCCATTAAACGCTGCCACTGTACCCATCAAACGCTGCCACTGTGCCCCAAGTGCTGCCACTGTGCCCATCAAACGCTGCCACTGTGCCCATCAAACGCTGCCACTGTGCCCAAACTCTGCCACTGTGCCCCTTAAGTGCTGCCACTGTGCCCCTTAAGTGCTGCCACTGTGCCCCTTAAGTGCTGCCACTGTGCCCCTTAAGTGCTGCCACTGTGCCCCTTAAGTGCTGCCACTGTGCCCCTTAAGTGCTGCCCCAAGTTCTGCCATTGTGCCCCAAGTTCTGCCATTGTGCCCCAAGTTCTGCCATTGTGCCCCAAGTTCTGCCATTGTGCCCCTTAAGTGCTGCCATTGTGCCCCTTAAGTGCTGCCATTGTGCCCCAAGTTCTGCCATTGTGCCCCTTAAGTGCTGCCATTGTGCCCCTTAAGTGCTGCCATTGTGCCCCAAGTTCTGCCACTGTGCCCCTTAAGTGCTGCCACTGTGCCCCCTGCCTGCCCTCTGCACTTACCTTGTCCCGGTGTGCAGCTGGTGACGGCGTCAGGTGACGAGCGGTGTCTCCGTCGGATGTCTTCTCCCGCGCTTCTCCTGTCTTCTTCTGCTGTGATTGGACGCTAGGTGATTGGACGCCTAGCGTCCAATCACAGCGCCTGTGACTTCAGCCAATCAGGTGACAGGTAACAGACCTGGCAACCTGATTGGCTGAGAGGCGGGTCTGTGTTAGGGAAGCGATGTATTCGCTTCCCTAACACAGTACTGTGTAATCAGCGAACGCACAGCCGTGCGCCCGCTGTTTACACTTAGGGAAGCCTATTAGAGCACACCGCTCTAATAGGGTCCCCTATTAGAGCTTACAGCTCTAATAGGGGCGCTTCCAGCAACACCCCCCCCCCCACTGTAATTCAGATGCCCGGCGCCCGATCAGGGGCCGGACACCTGAATAGGGGGCGGCAGCGGTGACAATAGATAGATTCATGCAATGCATGAATCTATCTATTGGTGATAGAGCGGTGCAGGAGAGGGGGGGCGGCGCTCCTGCGCCCTCTATGCACGCACCGCCACTGCCTGTCACTGATCGGCTGTTCCCGGTCATCGGGAAAGCCAATCAATGACGTCAGACGTCAGCCCCGCCCCCTAATGTAAAAAAACACACACACATCACAGACCATAACCCCTCCCCGCCCCCTACTGGTTAACCCCTTCACTGGTTAACCCCTTCACTTCACTATGCATTTAAATAGCATTGATTGCTGTATAAATGACAATGGTCCCAAAAATGTGTAAAAAATGTCCGATGTGTCCGCCATAATGTCACAGTCACAATAAAAATCGCTGATCGCCGCCATTACTAGTAAAAAAAAAAATATTAATAAAAATGCTATAAAACTATCCCCTATTTTGTAAACGCTATAACTTTTGCGCAAACCAATCAATAATCGCTAATTGCGATTTTTTTTTTTTACCAAAAATATTTTGAAGAATACGTATCGGCCTAAACTGAGCAAAAAAAAATGTTGTTTTTTTATATATTTTTTTTTGGATATTTATTATAGCAAAAAGCAAAAAATGTTGCATTGTTTTCAAAATTGTCGCTCTATTTTTGTTTATAGCGCAAAAAATAAAAACCGCAGGAGCAATCAAATACCACCAAAAGAAAGCTCTATTTGTTGGAAAAAAAGGACGCCAATTTTGTTTGGGAGCCACGTCGCACGACCGCGCAATTGTCAGTTAAAGCGACGCAGTGCCGAATCGCAAAAAGGGGCCTGGTCCTTTGGCTGCAAATTGGTCCAGGGCTGAAGTGGTTAAATGGCATCCAAATGAAATAAAGTCCAAAAAAGGTAAAAAAAATAAAAATGAAAGTCCAAGTCAGCAGAGCGCAGTGATGCTGGTGAGAGCGTTTTTTTATATACCGTATATACTCGAGTCAAGCACTTTTCTGCAGCAGAGAATGAAATTTTCCGACCCGAATTTGGGGCCACGTATCTTGGGGCCACTTGGTGATAGCAACCCCATCTTTGGATATGTTGTAGTGATAGCTCCACCGGGTTTGCACACCAAATATGGGGTTCTTAGCAGATACGGGGCCCCAAATTCGGTCAACTGTCTCCATCTGCGGAATCTGCGTCTGAAAAATCTTGGAAAAGCTTGCATACACGCGGTCACACAAAAGTTCTCTGAACTTTCGACCGTCAAGAACACGGTGACGTACAACACTACGACGAGCCGAGAAAATGAAGTTCAATGCTTTCCAAGTATGCGTCCAATTGTTTCCGAGCATGCGTTGAAATTTTGTGCATCGGAATTGGATACAGACGAACGGCATTTCCAATAGAGAACATGCTCTCAATCTTTTGCTGGCGGAAATGCCGCCAGCAAAAGTCCCATGGAGCCTACGCACGGTCGCAGTTTCCGACCAAAAGCTCACGTCGGACTTTTGGTGGCAAAATTTCCGATCGTGTGTACGGGGCATAAGCTTTATTTGTGTGAAAAAAATGTATGTAAATTGAATTTGTGTACAGTGTTGCATGACTGCACATTTGCCAGATAAAGTGGCGCAGCAACGAATAGAAAAAACCAATGGTCTATACATGAATGTAATAAAACCTTTCTGGGCGTCACGTGGTTAATTTGTGCACAGGTAATCGTATTTAAAGACTACATTTTATACTTTCCAAATTCTTCACAGGTTGGATGTCAAGGAATATGAATACTTGATGGCATTTTTCTTTGCAATTGATGAGATTAACAATGATCCTCATCTCCTTCCCAACATTACTCTGGGCTATCACTTGTTTGATGCGTGTGCCTATCCTGTCAAAGCGACGCATTTCATCCTTAGGATACTTTCTGGCTATAGAAGAGATGCTCCAAACTACTCTTGTATAGAAAGCTCGGAGGTTGTTGGTTTTGTGGGCGATTCCACTTTCCTAACAACACTTGCCATGGCTGAGATCTTGAATGTTTACCAGTACCCGCAGGTAGATTACCACTTCTGAATATGTTATGACACATTATTTATCTATAAAAGTTATGGATAGGTGATATATGCAAGCTGGAGATGCCTTGGAAGAGGTCAATTATTTGTCATCACTTGGTGCCAAGTAGTGGCTGTAAAGGAAATCAACATTTTGGGATCTACAGTATGAGAAAAGTGAGCTAGTAAGTATAGTATCAACCTGTAGGCAGGGGCGGACTGACCATTCGGCCACTCGGGCACTGCCCAAGGGTCCCTGGGCCACTAGGGGGCCCCATCAGTGTTGCCAGTCTCAATAAAACCAGGGACAGTATGTAAAAATCTGTGTTTTTTTTTACATCTGTCTCTGAAATGTCCCTTACCGACATCCTTTTGGTCTAAAAATCCAGAGATTATAGCTGCCCCACCTCTCCAGTACCTTCTCAGCCAATAGAAACATGTCTGTGTATACTGTGTGTGTGTATACTGTGTGATTGTATACTGTGTGTACATTAGACATGTGCAATTCGTTTAGTTTTTTTTTTGTTTTTCATTTTTTTTCGTTATTTTCGTTCGTTAGTTTTCGTACGAATGAACGAATCGTTCGAATCGTACGAATCCGATTAACGAATCATTCGAATCGAACGAATCCGAAAAACAACGGAAATCCGAAAAAAAATAATTAGAAACAACGAATGTACTAATGAAGAAAATCCGAAAAACGAAAACGAACGAAAAAATTCGTACATTCGTAACTTTTTTTTTTTGTTGAATTGGTAATTTTCCGTGTCCCTTACAATGGTGCTGCTAAACGCGCTTCGAATGGATTGAACAAAAAAATTTGTACATTCGTAACTTTTTTTCGATTCGTAATTTTTATTTTTTTGATTCGTAACTTTTTTTTTTTTGATTCATAATTTTCCGTGTCTCTATTGAACAAAAAAAATCGTACATTCGGAACTTTTTTTTCGATTTGTAACTTTTTTTTTTCGATTCGTAAATTATTAAAATGTAATAATAGCATACACATTACATCAAATTATGAATCTACGAATGTTACGAATGTTACGAATGTACGAATGCGTCCGAAAATTAAACTAACGAAAAAAACTAATCAACGAAAAAAATAACTCTTACGAATGTACGAATCATTACGAATACGAACACCGACGACTTACGAATGTACGAATCGTTACGAATCAACGGAAGCGAAAAAAACGAAACTAAAAAAAAAACGAATTTTTTTCGGAAACGAATAAACAAAACGAAAATAAACACACTTTTTTTGTTGTGCACATGTCTAGTGTACATGTATGTGTATACTGTGTGGCCCCATAATCTCTGATTGCCTGGGGGCCCCATAATCTCCTATTGCCCGGGGGCCCCATGAGTTGTCAGTCCGCCCCTGCCTGTAGGTGGGTGCCTGTTAACGCTTTACCTCATTTTGCCATGTTTTTTGTGTTTTTTGTTCATGTTTGCATTGTATACTGCATTTGTGCTGTGTGCTGGTGTATTTTGGTTGGGACAAAACCCGACCACTAATATCGTAGCTCAAGGTCTTCCAATCTCCCAATGTCACCAGTAATTAAACACTGTACAGAATGAGCTGCCGGTATAAATATAATCTAATGCCCCGTACACACGATCGGATTGGTGGCCACCAAAACCGTGGACTTTTGCCCGAAGGGCGTTGGCTCACACTTGTCTTGCATACACACGGTCACACAAATGTTGGCCAACAGTTACGAACGTGGTGACGTACAACGTGTTTTTTCAGCTTTTACGCCACCCTTTGGGCTCCTTCTGCTAATTTCTTGTTAGTAGAAGTTTGGCGAGTGTTGATTCGCGCTTTTCTTTTTCGCGTTTTTTCATTTATCGCTTTTCAGTTCGTTTCTGAACGGCCGTTCGCCAACCAAACATGTTGCGGAATCGGGGGAGATAACATGTTATTTATTATTGGTCTTGGAGTTATTGCTTTGACATTATTTTTTTTGGGGTGAGTAATAATGATTTGATTTGGTATATTTTCTATATTTTTGCACGCATAGAAAGCACTTTTTGGTTAAAGCGGTGTTCCAGCCGCCATTTTTTATTTATTTTTTTACAAACACTGTAGCTGCTGACTTTTAATAAGGACACTTATCTGTCCAGCGAACCCCCAATTTCGGCCCCTCCGAGGCCGCTCTGTCCATTGGATCGGCTGCCGGTGCCACCATCTTAATGGAGGGAAACAGGCAGTGGAGCCTTGCGGCTTCACTGCCCATTTCCTACCTACTGCTCATGTGCGAGTCGTGCAGCGCTTTGTGAATGGCCCTGTGGTTTTCTGGGACACACACATGTCCCAGAACACAACGGGGCCACTCGCCGAAGAGTAGGAAGCACCACAGAGTAGGAAGAGGCAGATTAGGAAGACTGCCTAGCAACAGGGGTTTCTGGTAAGTAAAAAAAATCTTTTTTTTTCAAATGTTTTTTTTTTTTTTTTTTTAAGAATATTAATGGAATTTTCTATTTTAGGGTGGCCCTCCGCTTTAAGTTTTATTGGCAGATAGCGTGTCTGATTTTTTTTTTTTAATGCACAATAAAAACAAATTGTGAGAATAATACTTGGCTGTGTGTTTTACTTCAAATGACAGTTTGGGAGTCGGCAGTTACATTTAAAAAAATACAATGTAAAGTTGACAAGGGACACCAACATAGTTGTATCCTTTAAACTACGGGATAATGGTGTGTGGTAACTTGCACAATAAATAAATAAATAAATAAATAAATAAACCATAATAATATTATTCTTGATATCACTAGAAAAAAAAAAAAAAGCCTTTGAAACTTCGTTTGCAAAAACATCATCAGTATCACCAGCAAAGCAGCTTTATTATTATCCCATTAAAGAAGAAGAGAATTGTGCGCTGCATTTGAAGATTTCATAATTTGGCGCGTCACGAATGTTAATCCTTCATTACTAACGCTAGTTTACAAGACCGACCGCTTCTGCTTCCGAGCATGCGTGTTTGCACGTTGGACTTTAGTCTAACGGACTTGTGTGGGCACGCTCGGAAAATCCGACAACAGACATTTGTCCGCGGAAAATTTTGAAACCTGCCATCCAACATTTGCCCGCGAAAAATCCTACAACAATTGTTCGATGGAGTGTACACATGGTCGGACTTTTCGCCAACAGCCTTTGAAAGCCTGAAGGTGGTCATTGAATTTTGGGGCCCCTGCACATGGCTAGGCTCCCAAAAAGTCACAAAAATGTACACACGATCGGACAATCCGACAAACATTTGTTGGCAGAAAATTTGAGAACCTGCTAGCAAACATTTGTTGGCGGAAAGTCCGACAACAATTGTCCGATAAAGCGTACACACGGTCGGGCTTTCCACCAACATCCTTTGAAAGCCTGAAGGTGGTCATTGAATTTTGGGCCCCTGCACATGGCTAGGCTCCCAAAAAGTCACAAAAATGTACACACGATCGGACAATCCGACAAACATTTGTTGGCAGAAAATTTGAGAACCTGCTAGCAAACATTTGTTGGCGGAAAGTCCGACAACAATTGTCCGATAAAGCGTACACACGGTCGGGCTTTCCACCAACATCCTTTGAAAGCCTGAAGGTGGTCATTGAATTTTGGGCCCCTGCACATGGCTAGGCTCCCAAAAAGTCACAAAAATGTACACACGATCGGACAATCCAACAAACATTTGTTGGCAGAAAATTTGAGAACCTGCTAGCAAACATTTGTTGGCGGAAAGTCCGACAACAATTGTCCGATGAAGCGTACACACGGTCGGACTTTCCGCCAACAGCCTTTGAAAGCCTGAAGGTGGTCATTGAATTTTGGGCCCCTGCACATGGCTAGGCTCCCAACATTTGTTGGCAGAAAATTTGAGAACCTGCTAGCAAACATTTGTTGGCGGAAAGTCCGACATTAATTGTCCGATAAAGCGTACACGTGGTCGGACTTTTCGCCCACAGCCTTTGAAAGCCTGAAGGTGGTCATTGAATTTTGGGCCCCTGCACATGGCTAGGCTCCTAAAAAGTCACAAAAATGTACACACGATCTGACAATCCGACAAACATTTGTTGGCGGAAAATTTGAGAACCTGCTAGCAAAACATTTGTTGGCGGAAAGTCCGACAACAATTGTCCGATGGAGCGTACACACGGTCGGACTTTCCGCCAACAAGCTCACATACAACATTTCCCGTCTGAAAGTCGCGATCGTGTGCACGGGGCATAAGAATCAAAATGTTTGTAAAACCTTCCTCTGCTATATGCTCCAAAAATGAATACATAGATGGGACTTCCAGTTGAACTCTAAGTACATAAAACCTAAATAAACAAATATACCTTTATTAACAATACAATATAGCAAAAATCATGCACACTGTATATAAACCTGTAGGGTAGCCCCCTAAGGAGCTGCAGGTAGAATGAGACCCCCCCCCCCCCTCCCTGTGCAGCCAAGCACACCACATTTTCAGTTCCCCAGAGTCAGAAAAGAGTCCAGTACTTTGTTTTGTTATTTTATTGAGGGATTAGAACTTGGATGGGGAGTAGGGGTATAATGGGATGCCCACTTGACATTAACCACTTTAATACCGGGCACTTTCACCCCCTTCCTTGCCCAGACCAATTTTCAGTTTTCCATGCTCTCACACTTTCAATGACAATTCACACAAATAGAAATTTCTTTTGGTGGTATTTATTCACCGCTGGGTTTTTTATTTATTGCAATATGAGTGAAAAATGAACAAACGTTTTGAAAATAAATAAAATAAATAAAAACACTTTAAAGTGGTGTTGCCACCAAAAAAAAAAAAAAATTGGCTTAAAGATCATAAAAAAAATAAAAAAAAAATAATTGGAAAAAAAAATGAATTTTTACTCACCTCTAAATGGCTGTTGCTAGGGGGTCCCTCGTAGTCTGCCACCATCAGTGCCCGGGCACTGACATCACTTCCCCTCGGCGGCGCACAGTCATCTGGGACCTGTCATGCGTCCCAGATGACTGAGCGTCGAATCACGGCGCACGGCGCCGCTCGTGCATGCGCAGTGGGTGCAGCCGGGTGCCCACATTAAGAATGCAGAGCGGGGAACGAGGGGGGGCCTCGTTCCCCCGCATCGCTGGACCCTGGGACAGGTAAGTGTCTGATTATTAAAAGTCAGCAGCTGCAGTATTTGTAGCTGCTGACTTTTTTTTTTTTTTTGTGGGCCCTCCTCTTTAAGTTTCTATTGTAGCGGTCACACTTCAACAAGTGTGCGCTATAAGTGGACATTTTGTTTTTTCTCAGAACTGTAATGGAGTTCTGAGGGTTAATTGTACAGGTTTACTTTGGCATCAGTCTGGCTTGGCTGGGCTAAGGTTCCGCCTGGTCATAGGTGAAGGGAGGCACCCATGACAGGCCGAGAACCAGGCCTGGTTGGACATCTTAGGTACCAATCTTTCCCGGAGCCAATCAGTGGGCGCGCCTGGCCCTGCTGTGTAGTCTGGGAAGGGGTACTTAAGGTGCTGAAGTCACGTGTTCGGGGTTCGGCCCCAGTTCTTGGTTCCTGATTCTGGTCAGGGGTAGCCCCACGAGGGGTCCCGGGCCTAGGAGCGTTTGCCGTCCCGCAAGCATGGTCAATCTGACCAGCCTCATAGACCCGCATGGTCTGGGGTGGGGATCCGTCTGTTCCCGAGTCTCGGAACTATCTAGTCAGAGGCCCAGTAACTGAAGGAGGATTCGGAGGTGTCCCGGTGTGCTCTCGGTATTGGAGGGACAAGGCAACTGGTACAAGTGACCGGGGGAGGACTCTTTGGAGGAGGGCCAACAAGCTGGCTACTCAGTAAGAGCCTGGAAGCTGAGTTGTATGGACACTAAAGAATCCACACTTCCGTACTGCCATGGAGACAGAGAAAGTTCCAGGTACTGTGAGAAAGGTTCCTATTCATCTTTGGTTACACCTTAGTCTGTGGCAGAGACTTTTGCAAAGTTTCCGGATCACATGTTGGCTGCTGGATCTCTGGCTAGAGGTTTATCCAGAAGTGAAGTGCCCAGCTGCGAGTGGCTACTCTCTGGGTTGATTAGAGACATTCAGTGGATGTCAGCAGTTCAAAGTGCCTGAGTTTCATCACCCGTGTCCTCTATTCCCACCAGAGACTGTGTTATGTTGGATGTTACCCCTGCAAATAAAAACCTTGAAAAGGACTTTTATGTGTCGGCATCTGAAGTCGTTGGGTATTAACCCTGGGAACCCCTAGACAACAATCTATGGTGCTAACCATTGAAAACTGATCACACCTGATGTCCTGACAGCCTATGTCATTTTTTGAGGCCCTGCAATGTCAGGACAGTACAAATACCCCCAAAACTACCCCTTTTTTAAAGTACGGTAGACAGTCCAAGGTGTTTAATAAGAGGCATTGTGAGTGTCTAGAAGTTGTACATTTTCCTACAATACTTTGGAAAAATTAAGAAATTATAATTTTTTTTCTTACACAAAATTGTCATCATAACAAGTTATTTCTCACACAGAGCATATGGATACCACAAATTACTTTTTCACAGCCTGGCTACATAGAGAGGCCCAACATGCAGGGAGCGCCATCAGGAGTTCTAGGAACATAAATTACACATATAATGTCCTGACTAGGAATAAGCCGAACACCCCCGGGTTCGGTTCGCACCAGAACCCGTGAACGGACCTAAAGTCTGTGTAAATTTAAGAACCCTATTAGTTACAATGGACGCAAACGTTCGAAATCAAAAGTGCTAATTTTAAAGGCTAATATGCATGTTATTGTCATAAAAAAGTGTTTGGGGACCCGGGTCCTCCCCAGGGGACATGTATCGATGCAAATTTTTTTTTTTTTTTTAACGGCCGTTTTTTCAGGAGCAGTGATTTTAATAATGCTTAAAGTGAAACAATAAAAGTGTAATATTCCATAGGGAATTCCCCATGACGTCCCCAAGCGTCAGAGGGGGGCGGGGTCACCAGGTGGCTCCGCCCTCCGCTATAAAAGACCTGTCAGACGCAGCGAAGCCTCACACAGCGGGAGCCTCCCATTGCACGGAGCGGCCCAGAAGAGACACCGACGCCGTGAAAGAAAATGCCGGACGAGAAGACCAGAGCAAGAAGAAGCGGATCGGAGGAAGAAGAAGATGGAAGAAGAAGATGGAAGAAGATGACGGAAGGAGAAGATGAAGAAACCGAAGGATGAAGAAAGGAAGACCAGAAGAAAGAAGAAAGAAGATTTTAATAAAGGAATTGTCAAAGACCATCTCCTGTCATTTTTACAATTTTTGACACTTTTTTGGTGAAATGGTAGGGGTACCCCCTTACCATTTCACACGGGGGGGGGCGGGATCTGGGGGTCCCCTTGTTAAAGGGGGCTTCCAGATTCCGATAAGCCCCCCGCCCGCAGACCCCCACAACCAATGGCCAGGGTTGTGGGGATGAGGCCCTTGTCCTCATCAACATGGGGACAAGGTGCTTTGGGGGGGACCCCAAAGCACCCTCCCAATGTTGAGGGCATGTGGCCTGGTACGGTTCAGGAGGGAGGGGGGCCGCTCTCGTCCCCCCTCTTTTCCTGCAGCATGCCAGGTTGTGTGCTCCAATAAGGGTCTGGTATGGATTTTGAGGGGGACCCCACGCCATTTTTTTTTTGGCCGGGGTTCCCCTTAATATCCATAGCAGACCTGAAGGGCCTGGTAATTGAATTTGGGGGGACCCCCACTCTTTTTTTTTTTATCAATGACTTTTTTTTTTATCAATGACTTTCAATGAATGACTGTTCTCTGTGTTACGGGAGCCGACAATTCATTAGCTGCGAGTGCTTTTAAATAGCTTTTTTTCCTGCAAAAATTACACTTTGTGCAGGGACAGTTCTAAGCACGGGAAACATGCGCCCCTTCACAGGAATACTATAGACACCCCCCAGGTACGAAATTTAAAGGAATATTACACTTTTATTGTTTCACTTTAAGCATTCTTAAAATCACTGCTCCTGAAAAAACGGGCGTTTTAAAAAAAAAAATTGCATTGATACATGTCCCCTGGGGCAGGACCCAGGTCCCCAAACACTTTTTATGACAATAACTTGCATATTAGCCTTTAAAATTAGCACTTTTGATTTTGAACATTCGCATCCATTGTAACTAATAGGGTTCTTAAATTTACACGGACTTTAGGTCCGTTCGCGGGTTCTGGTGCGAACCGAACCCGGGGGTGTTCGGCTAATCCCTAGTCCTGACTTTCTATCACATTTTGAAGGCCCTGGAGCACCAGGACAATGGAAACGCCCACAAAATTATCCCATTTTGGAAAGCTAACACCCCAATGTATATTCTATGAGACATAATGAGTCTTTTTAACATAATTTTTTCCACAAGTTTTTGGAAAATGTGGAAAGAAGTTGAAAGCATAGTTGTCAATTTATAAATAAGTATATAACTGTATATTTATAACACATAGCATATACATAGCAACAACGACACCCCAAAATACATTCTGCTACTCCTCCTGAGTATGGCAATACCACATGTGTGAGACTTTCACACAGCCCGGCCACATACAGAGGCCCAACATGCAGGGAGCACCTTCAGGTGTTCTAGGGGCATAAATTACACATATAATTTCCTGACTACCTATCACATTGTTAAAGGTCCTGGTGCACAATTATAATGGAAACGCCCACAAAATGACCCCATTTTGAAAAGAAAACTCTCCAACATATATTCTATGAGGCATGGGCTGCAGATAGGTACTTGGGTACTCTGATGGGCATCAGAGAGGTACGCGGGTTCTCTGATGGGCTGCAGATAGGTACTTGGGTACTCTGATGGGCATCAGAGAGGTACGCGGGTTCTCTGATGGGCTGGTGACAGGTACTCATGTACTCCGATGGGCTGCAGATAGGTACTCGGGTTCTCTGATGGGCTGGTGACCGGTACTCATGTACTCCGATGGGCTGCAGATAGGTACTCGGGTTCTCTGATGGGCTGGTGACAGGTACTCATGTACTCCGATGGGCTGCAGATAGGTACTCGGGTTCTCTGATGGGCTGGTGACAGGTACTCATGCACTCCGATGGGCTGCAGATAGGTACTCGGGTTCTCTGATGGGCTGGTGACAGGTACTCATGTACTCCGATGGGCTGCAGATAGGTACTCGGGTTCTCTGATGGGCTGGTGACAGGTACTCATGTACTCCGATGGGCTGCAGATAGGTACTCGGGTTCTCTGATGGGCTGGTGACAGGTACTCATGTACTCCGATGGGCTGCAGGTAGGTACTCGGGTTCTCTGATGGGCTGGTGACAGGTACTCATGTACTCCGATGGGCTGCAGATAGGTACTCGGGTTCTCTGATGGGCTGGTGACAGGTACTCATGTACTCCGATGGGCTGCAGATAGGTACTCGGGTTCTCTGATGGGCTGGTGACAGGTACTCATGTACTCCGATGGGCTGCAGATAGGTACTCGGGTTCTCTGATGGGCTGGTGACAGGTACTCATGTACTCCGATGGGCTGCAGATAGGTACTCGGGTTCTCTGATGGGCTGGTGACAGGTACTCATGTACTCCGATGGGCTGCAGATAGGTACTCGGGTTCTCTGATGGGCTGGTGACCGGTACTCATGTACTCCGATGGGCTGCAGATAGGTACTCGGGTTCTCTGATGGGCTGGTGACAGGTACTCATGTACTCCGATGGGCTGCAGATAGGTACTCGGGTTCTCTGATGGGCTGGTGACAGGTACTCATGTACTCCGATGGGCTGCAGATAGGTACTCGGGTTCTCTGATGGGCTGGTGACAGGTACTCATGTACTCCGATGGGCTGCAGATAGGTACTCGGGTTCTCTGATGGGCTGGTGACAGGTCCTCATGTACTCCGATGGGCTGCAGATAGGTACTCAGGTACTCTGGGCTGGAGACAGGTACTCATGTACTCCGATATGCTGCAGGTAGGTACTCGGGTTCTCTGATGGGCTGGTGACAGGTACTCATGTACTCCGATGGGCTGCAGATAGGTACTCGGGTTCTCTGATGGGCTGGTGACAGGTACTCATGTACTCCGATGGGCTGCAGATAGGTACTCGGGTTCTCTGATGGGCTGGTGACAGGTACTCATGTACTCCGATGGGCTGCAGATAGGTACTCGGGTTCTCTGATGGGCTGGTGACAGGTACTCATGTACTCCGATGGGCTGCAGATAGGTACTCGGGTTCTCTGATGGGCTGGTGACAGGTACTCATGTACTCCGATGGGCTGCAGATAGGTACTCGGGTTCTCTGATGGGCTGGTGACAGGTACTCATGCACTCCGATGGGCTGCAGATAGGTACGCGGGTTCTCTGATGGGCTGGTGACAGGTACTCATGTACTCCGATGGGCTGCAGATAGGTACTCGGGTTCTCTGATGGGCTGGTGACAGGTACTCATGTACTCCGATGGGCTGCAGATAGGTACTCGGGTTCTCTGATGGGCTGGTGACAGGTACTCATGTACTCCGATGGGCTGCAGATAGGTACTCGGGTTCTCTGATGGGCTGGTGACAGGTACTCATGTACTCCGATTGGCTGCAGATAGGTACTCGGGTTCTCTGATGGGCTGGTGACAGGTACTCATGTACTCCGATGGGCTGCAGATAGGTACGCGGGTTCTCTGATGGGCTGGTGACCGGTACTCATGTACTCCGATGGGCTGCAGATAGGTACTCGGGTTCTCTGATGGGCTGGTGACAGGTACTCATGTACTCCGATGGGCTGCAGATAGGTACTCGGGTTCTCTGATGGGCTGGTGACAGGTACTCATGTACTCCGATGGGCTGCAGATAGGTACTCAGGTACTCTGGGCTGGAGACAGGTACTCATGTACTCCGATGGGCTGCAGATAGGTACTCGGGTTCTCTGATGGGCTGGTGACAGGTACTCATGTACTCCGATGGGCTGCAGATAGGTACTCGGGTTCTCTGATGGGCTGGTGACAGGTACTCATGTACTCCGATGGGCTGCAGATAGGTACTCGGGTTCTCTGATGGGCTGGTGACAGGTACTCATGCACTCCGATGGGCTGCAGATAGGTACTCGGGTTCTCTGATGGGCTGGTGACAGGTACTCATGTACTCCGATGGGCTGCAGATAGGTACTCGGGTTCTCTGATGGGCTGGTGACAGGTACTCATGTACTCCGATGGGCTGCAGATAGGTACTCGGGTTCTCTGATGGGCTGGTGACAGGTACTCATGTACTCCGATGGGCTGCAGATAGGTACTCGGGTTCTCTGATGGGCTGGTGACAGGTACTCATGTACTCCGATGGGCTGCAGATAGGTACTCGGGTTCTCTGATGGGCTGGTGACAGGTACTCATGTACTCCGATGGGCTGCAGATAGGTACTCGGGTTCTCTGATGGGCTGGTGACAGGTACTCATGTACTCCGATGGGCTGCAGATAGGTACTCAGGGTACTCTGATGGGCTGGAGACAGGTACTCATGTACTCCGATGGGCTGCAGATAGGTACTCGGGTTCTCTGATGGGCTGGTGACAGGTACTCATGTACTCCGATGGGCTGCAGATAGGTACGCGGGTTCTCTGATGGGCTGGTGACCGGTACTCATGTACTCCGATGGGCTGCAGATAGGTACTCGGGTTCTCTGATGGGCTGGTGACAGGTACTCATGTACTCCGATATGCTGCAGGTAGGTACTCGGGTTCTCTGATGGGCTGGTGACAGGTACTCATGTACTCTGGTGGTCTGCAGATAGGTATTCAGGTACTCTGGTGGTCTGCAGATAGGTACTCAGGTACTCCGGTGGTCTGCAGATAGGTACTCAGGTACTTTGGTGGTCTGCAGACAGGTACTCAGGTACTCTGATGGTCTGCAGATAGGTACTCATGTACTCTGGTGGTCTGCAGATAGGTACTCATGTACTCTGGTGGTCTGCAGATAGGTATTCAGGTACTCTGGTGGTCTGCAGATAAGTACTCAGGTACTCTGGTGGTCTGCAGATAGGTATTAAGGTACTCTGGTGGTCTGCAGATAAGTACTCAGGTACTCTGGTGGTCTGCAGATAGGTACTCAGGTACTCTGGTGGTCTGCAGATAGGTACTCAGGTACTCGGGTACTCTGATGGGCTGAAGATACTGTGAACAGAGATCTGTCATCTCCCCTACACAGTCCCCTCCCCCTTCAGTTAGAACACACACAGGGAACACATTTAACCCCTTTAGTGTTAACCCCTTCCCTGCCAGTGCCTTTTTTACAGTAAGCAATGCATTTTTATAGCACCGATCGCTTCATTAATGCCAATGGCCCCAAAAATGTGTCAAAATTGTCCAATGTATCCGCCATAATGTCGCAGTCCCAATAAAAATCGCATATCACCGCCATTATTAGTATAAATATATATATATATAATAAAAATGCTATAAAACTATCCCCTATTTTGTAAACACTATAACTTTTGTGCAATCAATAAACGCTTATTGTGATTTTTTTTTTAACCAAAAATATGTAGAAGAATACGTATCGGCCTAAAATGAAAAAATATGTTTTTTTTTATATATCTTTGGGGGATATTTATTATAGCAAAAAGTACAAAATAATGTGTTTTTTTTCAAAATTGTTGCCCTTTTTTGTTTATGGCGCAAAAAATAAAAACCACAGAGGTGATCGAATACCACTAAAAGAAAGCTCTATTTGTGAGAAAAAAAAGGATGTCAATTTTGTTTGGGTACAACGTCGCACGACTGCGCAATTGTCAGTTAAAACGACGCAGTTCCGAATCCCAAAAAGTGCTCTGGTGAGGAAGGGGGTGCTAGCTAGAATGGTTTGTGAAAAAAAAAAAAAAAAACGCTTACGCTCAAAAAAGCTCAAAGAAGCTTGAAGAATCTTACTGCATAGCATGCACCTTCTGCCTTTACAATCGTAGCTAAATCGGTACGAGCTTGACTAATGTAACTTTGTATAAAATTTGCATACCTGGAATTCTTCTTTAACCACCTCCATATCGGGCACTTTCACCCCCCTCCTGCCCAGGCCATTTTTCAGCTTTCAGCACTGTCACACTTTCAATGACAATTGCGCGGTCATGCTACACTGTAACCATGAGAACTTTTTATCATTTTCTTCACACACATAGAGCTTTATTTTGGTGGTATTTAATCACATCTGGGTTTTTAATTTTTTTCTCCTTCACTGATGGGCACTGATGAGGGGGCACTTATGGACACTGATGGGTGGCAATGATGAGCACTGATAGGCATCACTGATGGGTGGCACTGGTGGGCACTGATAGGTGGCACTGATGGGCGACACTGATGGGCATTGATGGGCAGAACTGGTGGGTGGCACTGATGGGCACTGAAAGCCAGCACTGACTGGGATCACTAATGGGCAATGATTGCTGGAACTGGTGAGCACTGACTGCTGGCACTGGCAGTGTTTCATTCTAATCAGGGCACTGATGATCACTGATTACTTCTCTTGCTTCCCCCTGCAAGGAGATTCTGCTGATTGGCTCTTATCACCACACACTCTGTCGTTGTGAGGCGATGAGAGACGATTACCGACACTTCCTGTATTTACATGTGACCGGCTGGGATTGGACACAGCTGATCACATGGTTAAAGAGCCACATCAGCGGTGGGCGGGTGGCAACTGGGTAACCAATAGCAAATTGACGGACGGAAAGTGGTCTCTATATTCTGACTGGACGTCTTATGACTTTTCCTCTATTCGCGCTGACAAGGCATGAGTTGAGGAGAGCCAATCGTCTGCTCTCCAGACAGAGGGGGGGGTCTGCGCTGATAATCAGCACATTGATTATCAGTACGGACCCACCAGGGATACCCACTAGAGCCCACAATGGATGCTCACCCATGCTTACCAGGAATGCCAATCAGTGCCCACCAGGTATGCCAATCAGTGCCCATTAGTGATGCCAATCAGTGCCCATCAGTAATTTCTTGTCAGTGCCTCCTCATCAGTGCTGCCGATCAGTGCCATCTATCAGTGCCGCCCATCAGTGCCACCAATGAGTGCCCATAAGTGCCACCTATGAGTGCCCATCAGTACCACCTATGAGTGCCCATCAGTGCCACCTATGAGTGCCCATCAGTGCCACCTATGAGTGCCCATCAGTGCCACCTATGAATGCCCATCAGTGCTGTATATCAGTGCCACCTATCAGTGACGCCTTTCAGTGCCCATCGGTGCTGCATATTAGTGCCTCATTAGTATTGCCTTATCAGTGCCCGTCAGTACAGCCTCATCAGTCCACATCAGTGAAGGAGAAAACTTACTTATTTACAAAACAGAAACAAAGAAAAAATTTTTTTTTTTCAAAATGTTCAATTTATTTTATTTGTTTAGCAAAAAAAAATGTAAAAACCCAGTGGTGATCAAATACCAACAAAAGAAAGCTCTATTTGTGGGAAAGATAAATATATAAATGTTGTTTGGGTACAGTGCGCCATGTTCGCGCAATTGTCATTTCAAATGTGACAGCCCTGAAAGCTGAAAATTGGCCTGGGCAGGAAGGGGGTATAAGTTCCCTGTATTGAAGTGGTTAAAGGATTAATGTTTTTGCCATGTGGCCCTCAAAGTCAAAGTAAATTGACTCTTACACCTCCCTCAGCCCCTATTGCTGGGTGGAATGGGGAAAGATGGGGGGAGGGCTATGGCAGATGATATGAAGGCTCCCATGTTACAAATAACCTTTGGAAATGCTACTGTTTGTACTAAAATAAAAAAAAATATGCAACATATGTGCGCCAAATGTGACAATGGATTAAAGTGTTTGTTCACCAATGCCAGTCTGCCAAGCAAAATGGGTGAGTTGGAAGCTCTGGTGCATGAGGAGAGCTATGATGTAATTGGTATTGCTGAATCTTGGCTTCATTCTTCTCATGACTGGGCTATGAATATTCCTGGCTGTGCTCTCTTTCGGAAAGACAGGGTAAAATGGAGGGGTGGTGGTGGTGTCTGCCTCTATGTGGGAAGTGAGTACGAAAGAGAACCTGGTTGATGGAGCGTGGGAGGAGTCTGAAGCATTATGGGTGGAACTGTACTGTGTGCGTATTACAAAGGTTATCATTGGGGTTTGTTATAGACCTTCCAGCATTAACCACTTCCCACCCGGCCAATGTACATATACGGTCGGGTGGGAGCTGTCTACTTCTGAATGGACGTTCCGGAACGTCCTTCAGAAGTAGAGGGATCGCGCGTGCGCGTGCCCACGCAGCCGTGCGATCCCGATGCGGCCGTGTCACCCGGACACGGCGCATCTCGGATCGGCAGGAGGGCTCGGTGATTGGCCCTCCTGATCACATGACGGCCGTGTCGAATCACAGCCATCATGTGATGTAAACAAACAGCCGGTTGCTAGGCAATCGGCTCTCCTCTCCTCACGCGGAAGTCGTCGGTGAGGAGAGGAGAGCGGATCGCTGCAGCCGGCTGATGATCAGTGAGTATTAGCTGTTTTTTTTACAGCTTTTTACTCACTGATCACCAGTGTATTGTCCCCACAGTAAAACACACATGTCCCCAAATAATAAAAACACATGTCCCTCACATATGTCCCAGTAAAATCACATGTGCCAATGATTATCTGCACACATATGTCCGTGATCACCTGCACACATCTGTACATGATCATGTCCGTGATCACCTGCACACATCTGTACATGATCATGTCCGTGATCACGCAAACCAATTATTATACACTTAACAGAATTTTTTTTACAAAAAACATGTAGCAGAATACATTTTGGCTTAAATTTATGACAAAATTTGATTTTATTGGATTTCTTTTAAAAAAGAAAGGAGAAAATATTGTTTTTTTTCAAAATTTCCGCTATGTTTTCGCTTATATCGCAAAAAATAAAAAACGGAGTCGCGAATAAATACCACCAAACTAAAGCTCTATTTGTGCGAACAAAATGATAAAAAATGTATTTGGTTACAGCATTGCATGACCGCGCAATTGTCACTGAAAGTGCGAGAGCGCTGAAAGCTGAAAATTGGTCTGGGCAGGAAGGGTGTTTAAGTGCCCAGTAGGCAAGTGGTTAAAGAGGAGGTGGAGACTCAGCTCCTTGCACAGATGGAAAGGGCTGCAAGGGCTGGGACAGTGATAATAATGGGGGATTTTAACTACCCGGAAAATTACTGGAGTAATGGCACTGCTGGGACAGTTAAAGGGCAAAAATCTATAAACCTATTACAGGACAATTTTATGGTCCAGTTTATTGAGGCCCCAACTAGGAATGATGCTGTGCTGGACCTGGTAATCTCAAACCATGCAGAGCATATTATTAATGTTCATATAAAAGAACAGCTGGGTAGCAGTGATCATAACATGATTTCATTTAACCGCTTCCGACCACCTCACGCCGATGTACGTCAGCAGAATGGCACGGCTAGGCAGAACCACGTACAGGTACGTGGCCCTTTAAGAGCCTGCCCGTGGGTCACGCGCGCCCCGCTGGCGGCGCGCTCGCGACCCGGTCGGGAGCTCCGTGACCACGGCCGCGGGACCAGCGGACCCGATCGCCGCTGGTGTCCCGCGATCGGGTCACAGAGCTGAAGAACGGGGAGAGGTCTGTGTAAACAAATCTCTCCCCGCGCTTCCTACTCTGCCTGTCATTGATCGGCTGTTCTCTGTCATCGGGAAAGCCGATCAGTGACGTCAGACATCAGCCCCGCCCCCTAATGTTAAAAAAACACACACGTCACAGCCCATAACCCCTCCCCTCCCCCTAGTGGTTAACTCTTTCACTGCCAGTGTCATTTATACAGGAATCAGTGCATTTAAATAGCATTGATTGCTGTATAAATGACAATGGTCCCAAAAATGTGTCAAAAATGTCCGATGTGTCCGCCATAATGTCGCAGTCGCAATAAAAAAATCGCTGATCGCCGCCATTACTAGTAAAAATAAAATATTAATAAAAATGCTATAAAACTATCCCCTATTTTGTAAACGCTATAACTTTTGCGCAAACCAATCAATAATCGCTAATTGCAATTTTTTTTTTTTTTTACCAAAAATATGTAGAAGAATACGTATCGGTCTAAACTGAGGAAAATTTTTTTTTTATATATATATTTTTTGGGGATATTTATTATAGCAAAAAGCAAAAAATATTGCATTTTTTTCCAAATTGTCGCTCTATTTTTTGTTTATAGCGCAAAAAATAAAAACCGCAGGGGCGATCAAATACCACCACAAGAAAGCTCTATTTGTGGGAAAAAAAGGACGCCAATTTTGTTTGGGAGCCACGTCGCACGCCCGCGCAATTGTCAGTAAAAGCGACGTGGTGCCGAATCGCAAAAAAAGGGCCTGGTCCTTTGGCTGCCAATTGGTCCGGTCTGAAAGTGGTTAATGTTAGCTGTAAGCAACAAACACATACGGGTAAGATAAAAACCGCAAAAATTAAGTTCAATGCTTCCGAGCATGCGTCAAATTGTTTTCGAGCATGCGTTGGAATTTTGAGCTTTGGGATTGCCACAGACGATCAGAATTTCCGAAAATTTTACAACATGCTCTCAATCTTTTGCTGGCCGTAATTCCACCAGCAAAAGTCCGATGGAGCATACACAAGGTCGCATTTTCTAATGAAAAGCTCTCATCTGTCTTTTGCTGGCCGAATTTCCGATCGTGTGTACGCGGCATAAGAGATGTGCAATAGACTCTCTCCACAGGTGGATCTGGCCAGCTCAGTAGATTGCTTTAAAAAAAAGGCCTGGATTCTTTCCTAAATGTACAGAATATAAGGCCCCTTTCACACTGGGGCGGGGAGCCGCGGTGACGGTAAAGCAGCGCTATATTTAGCGCTGCTTTACCGTCGTTTTAGCCGCGGTATTCGGCCGCTCGCAGTGCGGTTTTACCCCACGCGAGCGGCCGAAAAAGGGTTAAAGACCACCCGCAGAGCGCCGCAGTAGCGGCGCTTTGCGGCGGTATTGCCGCGGTATTACTGCGGTGTCCCATTCAAATCAATGGGAAGGAGCGGTATAGGAGCGGTGAACACACCGCTCCTATACCGCTCCAAAGATGCTGCTAGCAGGACTTTTTTGACCGTCCTGCTAGCGCACCGCTCCAGTGTGAAAGCCCGCCGGCTTTCACACTGGAGTTAAAGGGGCCGGATTTTTTCAGGCGGTATACAGGCGCTATTTTTAGCGCTGTACCGCCTGAAAAACGCCCCGGTGTGAAAGGGGCCTAACTGGGTACTGACATTTATAGGTAAAGTTGATCCAGGGAAAATCCGATTGCCTCTCGGGGGATCAGGAAGAATTTTTTTATGTATGGTATATACATAGTATGTATATGGGATTGAATGTTTTTTTTTTCCCGGTTATACTGGATGGTCTTTTTTCAACTTGACTAACTATGTAACTATGTTTTTTAGCATTGGTAAATGCTCCCATTACAGTTCCTTGCTTTCTATGCCTTTTTTGTGTCAGTCGCTTGCCTATTAGCCTTGATTTGGAATTTTGGACCAGGATTTGGTATTGAGGTTTGTCCCCCCTAGACTTCAAGGAGATTGTGCTGTGATCAAGGCTACCTGCCGAAACGCGTTAGCCCCATTCTATACTCTTTTGTCATCTAACCAAGAAATCTTTCATACGGATTTGGAGTTGCCGGCTTCTTTACTTGATTGTGGAACATTCATGTTGGTTGGAGGACATCAGAGCCAGAGCACCCATCTGTGGATTCTACTTATTACTCAGCGGTGGTTCTCCTGTTCTGAGCGCTGCACCTGCTATTTATTTCATGTGGATTTGCTGCCAAGTTTAGACCCCCCCCCCCCCCCCCAGCACACACATCAGAAGTAGATTTGCTCATTCTAATGCCGCGTACACACGGTCTGACTTTCCGGCAGATAAAGATAGATGGTAGCCTTTCATCGGATATTCCGACCGTGTGTACGCCCCATCGGACTATTTCTGTCGGCATTTCCGACGGACTTAGATATAGAACATGAAGAGGAATCCCACATTCACAGAGAATAAAGTTTCAGTCACCACATCCCAAATAGTAGAAAAAGAACAACCCCCAAAGAGGTGGGACATGACATTTGTAGGACTTAAGCTCAGTGTCCTGATAACTCCCTTAACCTCAAAACCACCCCTCCAAATACATCAAGAATGACTTGACCAGGTTATTGGAGTAAATGGCCTTAACGGCCTCTTTTATTAATAAACTACAAAATATATAAAGCACAACTTATAAATGACCATTAACTTTACTGTGCTTTTGTGGGTCATGTAAGAAAAAACAACATACCACCGGTCACTGTGAACAAAGGCTTTAACTTTAGGCCTCCAGTCGGAAAACCCCGGACTCGGAGACAGTGCCCAACCTTCACGTGACCTACCTTTTTAACCCCTTCCAGGTTAACCCCTCGTAACCTAGAAGTACCCGAAACCTCCCATCCTATGGATGGGTACAACAGGTTACATACATGTAACCACAATCTTCTCTTTAACCCTTCCAGGTTAACCCCTCGTAACCTGAAAGTACCCGAAGAACTCCCATCCCATGGATGGGTACAACATGTTACATACATGTAACCACAATCTTCTCTTTAACCCTTCCAGGTTAACCTCTCGTAACCAGAGAGTACCCGAAAACCTCCCATCCCATGGATGGGTACAACATGTTACATACATGTAACCACAATCTTCTCCTCCTCCAGCGACCCAATACTGCCCTGTCCTATTGCCCGCCCTTGCCTCACCTGCTCTCCAACCAACATGGGAGGGTGGGTGGGAATCTTGTCCTCCGCCGCTCTGCCACTGACGTCACTTCCCCCTCTCCTTCACTATCCTCAGCACAGCGAGCCGCTCGCTCTCGGCTCCTCCCCCTTTTACTTAAAAGGGAAACTATTTAAAATGGCAATGCAGTGCAGTCCAACACTGTCATGCCGTCCCTGCGCCCAGGTCTTCTTCTCTTTTTGCTCCGGGACTTTCTTTAGATAGTGACTAGAAACTCAAAAAAGTATGTATAAAAATAGATAGATTTATTTTTAGATAGATCTATTTTTATACATCCTTTTTGAGTTTCTAGTCACTGTCTAAAGTCCCACCTCTTTGGGGGTTGTTCTTTTTCTAGATATAGAACATGTTCAAAATTTTTCAGACGGACCAAAATTTCAAGCGGAAAAAACGCTCGTCTGTATGCTGTTCCAACGTACCAAAACTCACGCATGCTCTGAAGCAAGTACGAGACAGAGGCGCTCGGTCTGGTAAAACTAGACTTCGAAATCGAGATGGCACATTCGTCATGCTGAAATTTTTTAAATAGTTGAATGCAGCACATTCTCTTCTTCTTTAGAACGCTAGAAGAATGAACTTGTATTGCTGCTGATATTCACACAGAGTTCTCAAAAAAATTATTTCTTGATAATTTCTCGTGATCTCATGAATATTTTTATTTTTTTTTAAAGTCAGATCTCCCTAATAATGATCTGAAAAGTACGAGTCTGAAAAGCGCGTGTAGCGGCCATAACCCCTTGAGGGGCGGCCTTGACTTTTGGGCTTACCAGTTACCTCCTCTTGGCTTGTCGGTGAATGTCCAGGGGTTCCCAGAGTTAGTACCCAACAACTTTGGATGCTGACACATAAAAGTCCTTGTAATGGTTTTTATTCTGCAGTGTTAACATCCAACATAACACAGTCTCAAGTAGGGGCACGGGTGATGAAACTCAGGCACCTTGAACTGCTGACATCCACTGAATGTCTCTAATCAACCCAGAGAGTAGCCACTCGCAGCTGGGCTCTTCAATGCCGGATAGACCTCTAGCCAGTGGTCTAGCAGCCAACAATGTGATCCGGAAACTTGCAAAAGTCTCTGACACAGAATAAACTTGTAACTGAAAATAATGGGAACCTTTCACAAAGTACCTGGAACTTTCTCTGTCTCCTTGGCAGTACTGTGGAAGTGTGGATTCTTTAGTGTCCATACAACTCAGCTCCCAGGCTCTTACTGAGATGCCAGTTTGTTGGTCCTCCTCCAAAGAGTCCTCCCCTGGTCACTTGTACGAGTTGCCGTGTCCCTCCAATACCGAGAGCACACCGGTACGCTTTGAATCCTCCTTCAGTTACCGGGCCTCGGGCTAACCGGCTCCGAGACTCTGGAACGGACGGATCCCCGCCCCAGACCATGTGGGCCTATGGGGCTGGTCAGACTGACCATGTTTGCGGGACGGCAAACGCTCCTAGGCCCGGGACCCCTCGCAGGGCTACCCCGGACCAGAACCAGGAACAGACAGCTACGGCCAAACCCTGAACACGTGACTTCAGCACCTTAAGTACCCCTCCCCAGACCACACAGCAGGGCCAGACGCGCCCACTGATTGGCTCCGGGAAAGATTGGTACCCAAAACGTCCAACCAGGCCTGGTTCTCAAACTGTCAGGGGTGACTCACTGCACCTATGACCAGGCAGAACCCTAGTACAGCCCAGCCAAACTGATGCCAAAGTAAACCTGCACAATTAACCCTCAGAAACCCAATACCGTTCTGAGGGAAAAAACTAAATTTCAATTATAGCGCACACTTGTTGAAGTGTGACCGTTACGCGCGAATCGTCTCTCACCAAACTTCTACTAACACGAGATAAACACGAGATTAGCAAAAGAAGCCCAAAGGGTGGCACACTTGCTATTGACCTTCCTTTTTATAGTGCCGTCGTACGCGTTGTACGTCAAAGACCGTCGGAATTTGGTGTGACCGCTTGTATGAAAGATACATCTTGAGCAGAATTCCGTCGAAAAAAAAACCTTCGGACTTGATTCCGATGGCAAAACCGGTCGTGTGTACGCGGCATAAGATGTCTGTAAATATTCTTATCTATCCAAGTTATGGTATAGCTCGTAGTTGTTAGTCGCACTCATCTGAACTTGCTTGCTTCGTGTTGTTGAAGACGACTCGTAGCTCATCCAATTCCAAGTCACAAGTCATCCAAGAACTATAAAAACGACTTGGATAAGCTATGAAACCTCTTATACATTAGGGAACAAGTCCAGCTGAATGTAAGAACTGCTACTATCTTTCCTACATTGTATTTCTTCAGATCAGCCATCGGGTTAGCGATCCTCTCCTGAGCGACAGAGAAAAGTTCCCAAATTTTTACCGCACCGCTCCTAGTAGCCGGGTTTGGTACGATATGGTTATTCAGGCCCTAAAACTCTTTGAATGGAATTGGGTTGGAATTATTACATCGGATGACGGCACCGGAGAAACTGAACTTCAGGAGCTGAGAAAAGAGATGACCAGACATGGGATCTGTATAGAATTTGTCATCTACTTGACCAACAATGTGGAAATTAACAGACATAAAATGATGGCTATTGAGAAGGCAACTACTAATGTTGTTGTAGTATGCGGCCATTTTTTATTTGAATATATTGTCTTTTGCATGGAATCAAAAGCTCTCAGAGAGAATATCACATTAATTCTTAATCAGTCATGGAATATTCGTTCATATCCGGAGGTCAGTCTAAGGGACGCATGTAACTGTAGCTTATTACCTATCTATCCTTTCAACTACATACCTGGATTGGACGTTTATATAGAGAATGTCCACCCATCCAAACGCCCAGCTGATCCATTGCTGGAAGATATTTGGCTCTCAATGTTTAACTGTCTTTCTCCTAATGAAAGGAAAAATAAGATATTCCGATCAATTGGTTTTCTTCCTAATGTCACCTGCACTGGGACAGAATGGATTGCATATAGATTCACTGAAAGGCATGAAACAGAATTGTATTTCATCTACACCGCGGTATATGCACTGGCTCATGCTTTGAACAATATGAGACTAAGTAGAAATATATTTGGAAAGTGTGGACTAAGGCAAAAAGTAAGTTTGTTTCCTGATATATGTATCCGATCTGCTAGATGTTGTATCTGTCATTGAATCTGATTGGAAGTACAGACTGGGATCAATACAAATGATGTCTTTCCATTTGGTCATCTTTATCACTATACAGTTACACTATACATTATTTTCAATATTCTTTATTGGGTTTTGAAGTACACATTTTGCCTTACATGTGATGTTCCAACTGGAGCATAACAATGGGTAATATAGAAGACAACTTATATCATCAATATAATAAGTAAATTAACCACTTCAGCCCCGGACCAATTGGCAGCCAAAGGACCAGGCCCCTTTTTGCGATTCGGCACTGCGTCGTTTTAACTGACAATTGCGCGGTCGTGCGACGTGGCTCCCAAACAAAATTGGCGTCCTTTTTTTTTCCACAAATAGAGCTTTCTTTTGGTGGTATTTGATCGCCTCTGCGGTTTTTATTTTTTGCGCTATAAACAAAAATAGAGCGACAATTTTGAAAAAAATGCAATATTTTTTACTTTTTGCTATAATAAATATCCCCAAAAAATATATAAAAAAACATTTTTTTTCCTCAGTTTTGGCCGATACGTATTCTTCTACATATTTTTGGTAAAAAAAATCGCAATTAGCGATTATTGATTGGTTTGCGCAAAAGTTATAGCGTTTACAATATAGGGGATAGTTTTATAGCATTTTTATTAATATTTTTTTTTTTTACTAGTAATGGTGGCGATCAGCGATTTTTATTGTGACTGCGACATTATGGCGGACACATCGGACATTTTTGACACATTTTTGGGACATTTGTCATTTATATAGAATTCAGTGCTATTTAAATAGCACTGATTCCTATGTAAATGACAGTTGTAGTGAAGGGGTTAACCACTAGGGGGCGGGGATGAGTCAGTGTGACGTGTTGTGTTTACTTTACTGTAGGGGGGCGTGGCTGTACGTGTGACGTCATTGATCGGCGTTCCCGATGACAGGGAACCGCCGATCACTGACAGTCAGTGTAGGAAGCGCGGGGAGAGGTTTGTTTACACAAACCTCTCCCCGTTCTTCAGCTCCGTAACCCGATCGCGGGACACCAGCGGCGATCGGGTCCGCTGGTCCCGCGGCCGGGGTCACGGAGCTCCCGACCGGGTCGCGAGCGCGCCGCTAGCGGCGCGCGCGCGACCCACAGGCAGGCACATGCACGATCACGTACAGGTACGTGATTCTGCCTGCCCGTGCCATTTTGCCGACGTATATCGTCGTTAGGCGGTCGGGAAGCGGTTAAACACATATACGTGTATCTTCATCTGGAGGTAGCGGTGAAGAGGCTCCAGAGGAAGAGGGGGAGGGTAGCATAAAGGGGGGGGGGGGGGGGTTGGGGAGGGAAAAGAAGAAGGGAGGGGCAGAGGAAGGTACCAGCAAATTTCTCAGGAGAGTACATTTTAACAGTCAACATAAGTCATTAAACTTGTACAGTACAACTGGGGTGTGTTGTGGAAAATTTTATGTAGATGTATTTTAATATGTATTGTCCTAAGAGTCCCCCAGTTTTCGTTCTATCCCAGCCCGCTCTAAAGAGCTGACTGGGGCTGTCAGGTCACCCTGAGGCTAGGTGACAGATGCACACCGTAGGGATCAGGAGTGCACCGCAAGGTAGTGGACCCTATGGCTGACTGCAGCGGACGGGAGTCCAGGTGATTCGGAACACAAGGCCGCTGGTCAACAAGACGGATCCCACCGGGGTTAGAGCGTGAGATTCCCTGGGGCGCGGAGCCTAAGAGCCAGCTGGGGTTCACCAGAGCCTCTAGTGGTGAGGATGGACTGGGCTGCAACTGGCTCCAAGTCGCGACCCCCAGGGTCCCCCAGCTCACACCCACAGTAGGCAACAGGAGGACAGGGATAGTGAGGGATAAGCCAAGATCAGGGCCACAAGCAGACAAGGACAGGGAGGTACACGCCAAGGGTTCAGGGTCACAGGCAAGCAGGGATAGTCAGGGACACGCCAGAAGGTCAGGGTCACAGGCAAGCAGGGATAGTCAGGGACATGCCAAAGCCGGTAACGGAACAACAGAAGAGCACACGGCAGGTAACAGAAAGCCAAACACACAAAGGTTGATCAGCAGGGTTGGCCTGCAGTGCACAGGTTAATATAGAGTCCTGTGATAGGAGCTAGGGTGGAGCCCTGCCAGAGGAGGGATTATAAAAGCAGTCAGGTGATGGTTGGCTGGTCTCTAGAGATGAACACATGGAGACAGGTAAGCAGACAACTCTATTGCATAACCATGACAGGGGCAGACTGACGCTGGTTGAGACCTGTTAGGTAGTGGATAACTTCCTGGGATTGGAAAGAGGTGTTTGCGGAGTGGGGGTATGTCCGCCAGCAAAGGGGCCCCTGTGCATTGCACAGACGATCGTCTGGGGGGCATATGTTTGCTCTGCAAAGGTCTGTTGTATTCGGATGTGTGCTCATTGTCTCTGCTGTGTCTGATCAGCACATGTTGGGATTTGCAGCGTGCATCTGCAGATATCCTTCCATCCACAAGGTAGGGTAGCATAATCCAGGTATACATTGTTCTCTGGAACAATGTATATTAAGGATTTCTATCAACGGAATTTTAGTCATTGGTTATTGAATCATTTAGTCAGTTTGTGCATGTCGGTTTGCTAGTCTATTTGAATGTATACATGTCTGTGATTGGTTCTTTTGAAGGAATACAAACGTCTGATTGGCTGTCTGTGAAGACACCACCTTTCTCTGTATTGTCATATCCTGTATCATGTTTTTATTTGGTCATGTCCTTATATTGTCATTCACATCCCCATCCACCCCCATCAAATCATTCTCTGCAGCTATTACCTTTTGTACCACCACCCCCTCCCTTTAGAATGTAAGCTCTACGAGCCGGGCCCTCCTGTACCTTTTTGTATTGAATTGTACTGTAACTGTGTTGTCCCCCTATACATTGTAAAGCGCTGCGTAAACTGTTGGCGCTATATAAATCGTGTATAATAATCCTGTGTTGCTCCTGTGACGTCACAAGCTTTGTAGGAGGTGTTTAGCTGTTGGAGGCAAACCCTCCACGGCTCAGGAAGTCAGACATGCTGACCGATTTGAGAACTTAAGAATGATGGTTATGTCTCTTATTTGGGGAAACCAGAGGGGGCTGCTGAGAAGCAGCCAGGCCAGGCTGGCATGAGGATGTAGGAATGCTGATGATGTCTGTGGATGAGTGGATTGATAGGTAAAGGGGAGACATAGGATCTGAAAGTAAGTCATTATATCATTAAGATGGAAATGGGTGTTTATATTAGAAACAGGAGATTTGGCTGTGTGCTCTACATACAGCCAAATTTCGCTGACAGGTGTGACAGCCAAGAGGACCATTTGTAGAGAAATTTGTCCATGACTGTTTTTTCCTGGCAACCGTTTTTTTCCATTTCACACTGGTAGTTAAAATCCGCTAGTGTCAACTTTAGAAAAGGGGGTTCAGTAGTTCTCAACTGTCTGGTAATGTTTACTATTGCTGCCAGTAAAAAGGTGTATGATTACATCTCTGAATCTGGGAGGGAATTTTTCTATGACCGAATGGAGTAAAGCTAGTGATGGGGAGGGTTCTGTAGGGATTTGAGATATGGAGGAGGTTAGGGAGAAGACTTGTCTCTAAAAGGAGCGGAGGGATCTGAAAAACCAGAGGAGGTGTACAATTGTGCCTATACTGCCGTAGGTCCTCCAACAAGTAGAGGATGAGTTGGCGTATATTCTGGACAGTCTATAGGGTGTTAGATACCATCTGTGTAGGGTTTTTTGATAAGTTTCCCAATGATTGGAGCAGTGGGATGCAGCGTAGGTGTATTTGAAGGCGTTCTGCCACGTGGGAGGGGTTGCAGTGAGGTTTAGTTCCGTTTTCCATTTTGATAGGGTGTTAATTTGGGTGAGGGGACGTTGGTCCACTAGGGCTGTATATATTGTGGATATGCCGTGTTTAGGGTATGTGGGTTGAGAGTAAAATCTGTGGAGTGTTTCAGGGATGGAGGCTGCCGACGAGATGTTTTAAGGAAGTGGCTGATTCTTACGTGTGTGTATGCTTCAGATTCTGGGAGATGGTATTCATTTTGGAGGTTCTTGAACGTTTTCAGTGTCTTTTGTGATGTGAGGTCTAGTAGGAAGTTGATTCCATAAGTGTGCTAATGCTGGATTCTGAGATCTTGGATTTGGCCCAGAGGGATGGAGTAGGAATGTGTGGGTTGATTAGGGGGTGTGCCATATGTAAACTTCTTCCAGGCCAGAAGAGATGCTATCACTGGCAGGGAGGAAGGTGATGATGTAGATAGTGGGGAGCCCGCAGTAGTGAGAAGAAGAGTGTCCGGTGGTGTATTAGTTGTGTGGTGTGAGGATTCTATACCCGACCAAATTTTGTTGGTTGAGTGGTGCCACCAGTAATCCATTTGGTCCAGGAAAGCGGCGTAATAGGTGCAGATGTGGGGAAGCCCTGCTCCGCCTTGGTTATGGTGTCTTGTTAAAATATGGTTAGCCCACCTAGGAGGTTTCTTGTTCCATATGAATTTTGTGAGTTGTCCTTGCACCGAGGTGAAGAAGGTCAGCGGAACTGGTAATATTACTGTGCAAAACAGATATATGAGTTTGGGCAGGATCATCATTTTGAATGAGGCTATTCTTCCTATTGTTTAGAGGCCAGAAACTCTCATTTAGTTGAGTATCTGGGGAAGTTGTTTTTGGAGTTCGGTAGTTTAGGTCATACATCTGATGTGGGTATGGCGATAGTTTAGTTCCTAAGTAAGGGATAGCTTGAGTAGCCCAGGTGAAGGGAAGCTTCTGTTTTAGAAGTGATTCATCTTGTTCAGAGAGGTTCATTGGAAGGATTAGGGATTTGTTGGCGTTGAGTTTGTAGAAAGATACTGAGCTGAACTTCTTGGATCGCCTGTAATGATTGGTTTGGGTTGGAGATCATAAGGATGATATCGTCTGTGAACAGACTGATTTTGTGATCTGTACCATTACAGGGAACTCCTGAAATTCAGTCCTAATTTTGGATGCTATGGGTTCCATTAGGAGAGCAAATATGATTGGGGAGAGCGGACAGCCTTAACGTGTGCCATTGGAGATCCCAAAGGGTTTGGATAGCATACCTTCAGTTAGGACTCTAGCGCCGGGGTTGGAGTATAGAGAGAGTATTGCCGCCTGAAACCAGCCTATAATACCAAATTTGGAGAGCACCGCCTTCAGGAATCCCCGATGCACCCTGTCAAATGCCTTCTCTGCATCTAGGGATAGGAGCAGAGAAGGTACTTTTGGCTGGGTGGCTCTGTGGATTTAGTCAATAATTCTTCTTGTTACATCTGGAGCTTGTCTGTCAGGTACGAAACCAGCTTGGTCCGGGTGGATCAGAGTTGATAAGTAGGGGATTATTCTGGATGCTATAAGTTTGGTTAGCAGTTTCACTATAGGCCTGTAGTTGGTTGTGGAGGTGGAGTCTTTATCTGGTTTAGGTATGGTTGTGATGGTAGAGCATAGCATGTCCAGTGGGAAGGAACCAGAGGAGGCAGCAGAATAGAAGAGATTGGTAAGATGGGGAGAAAGAATGTTGGCAAATTGTTTGTAATACTCATTGACAAATCCATCTTCGCCTGGGGATCTGTTGCAGGGGAGGGATCTGATTGCGCTAGGAATTGAATCTCCTGTAAAGGGTTGTGACAGCTGTTGCAGCTGATCCGTGGTAAATGATGGGAGATTAACTGTTGACAGGAATTTCTGGATGAGGGGGGGTCTGTGGGCTGCAGAGTAGTGGGGTCCATAATTAGATTATAGAGGGATGAGTAATAAGCACCAAGGGCATTGGCAATATCCTGAGGGTTGCTTAGTAATTGTTTTGTGGTAGGGTGGTGTAAAGCTGCGATTTTTACTTTTAGTTCTTTGGGTTTTGACTTGGCGAGCAAGTAAGGCATTGACTTTTTTCCCCTAGTGCATAGACATTTGCTTTGTTAAGTTTAAGGTTGGTTTCAAATTTGTAAAGCAGTATGGAACAAAGTTTTGATCTGTGAGTAAGAAGCTTATTGGCATTATTATGGGACAGGGTTTGTTTACTGATTTTTTCTAGTTAGTCAATTTGGGATAGTATCTCCTTAATTTCCTGCGTCCTCTGCTTTTTAATCTTACTATACAATTTGATAAGAATGCCCCACATGTACACTTTGTATGTAGACCAAAGAACAACCCCGGCAATGTCCGGCTGATCATCGAGTTCGAAGAATGAACAGTGTTCACCATCAATATTTTGGATAGTACCCGGTTCCATGAGAAGAGAGGTGTTGAGTCTCCAGATGCGAGATGGGCCCGATATCCGCTCTACCACAGTGATGGTGACATGTGCATGGTCTGATCACGCGATGGTTCCAATTGTTGAGTCTGTGATGTCTTGAAGTGTCTGTTTATCTACTGTCAGGGAACCTCCGCAGCAAACACTCGTTCCCGTGCACTAATTACCAACCTTCGTCCCTCCAATGTGAACGCGCGTACGCCAAGTCGCAAAAGAGAGAGCAAGTGAGTCCCGGATTGAGTATGCGCAATGGCGCATCCATCTGAATAGATATGGGCATTGGCGCATTCATCGGAATACATATACACATTAGCACACCCATTGGAACAGATATGCGCATCGGCGCATCCTTTGGAACAGATATGCGCATCGGCGCATCCTTTGGAACAGATATGCGCATCGGCGCATCCTTTGGAGCAGATATGCGCATCGGCGCATCCTTTGGAGCAGATATGCGCATCGGCGCATCCTTTGGAATGGACATGCACATTGGCGCATCCTTTGGAGCAGATATGCGCATCGGCGCATCCATTGGAACGGAAATGCACACTAGGCACATCCTTTGCACCGGTAACGAGTCACGGCGCCCTATTTAAATGAGGAGCCACTTAGCATCAGTGCTGGATTGTCTCAGCTTGTTACTGTATACCTGTTGTTACCTTATTTGACTTCTCCTGATCCTGAACACCCGGCTCTCCCTGACTACGATCTTGGATTACCCCTGCAACCTTGTCTGCCTCTGTTTACCTTCACCGACCCCGGGTTGGACTTCTGACTACGGCTCTGTCTTCTGATTTGGTACTTCGCTGCCTAGCCTGTTGCCGACCTCTGCCTGTCCCCGACCACGAGCCTGCCTGCCATTTGTGTACCTCTCTGCCAGCCCGTTGCCAACTCCTGCTTGTTCCTGACCTGCTATTTACCTGCCTACAGGCACCTGCACCCTTCCGCTGCCCTAGCAGCTCCTGTCTCCACCTCGAGACTCGGGAACAGATGGATCCTTGCCCCAGACCAAGCGGGTCTGTGGGGTTAGTCAAACTGACCATGTTGCGGGATGGCAAACGCTCCCAGGCCCAGGACCCCTCGTGGGGCTACCCCGGTCCAGATTCAGGAACAGGCAGCTACAGCCGAACACGTGACTTCAGCACCTTAAGTACCCTTCACCAGATTGCACAGTGGGGACAGACGCACCCACTGATTGGCTCCGGGGGAAGACTGATACTCAAAACATCCAACCAGGCCTGGTTCTAGGCCTGTCATGTGCACCGCACTGTACCCATGACCAGGCAGAACCTCAGTACAGCCCAGCCAAACTGATGCCAAAGTGAACCTGCACAATTAACCCTCAGAACCCCATTACTGTTCTGAGGGAAAAAACTAAATTTTTACATATAACGGACACCTTGTAAAAGTGTCACCGCTACATGATGTACATTGTTACTCGATTGTATGCTTTGGTTGCATTTTACCTTTTTTAAAAAAACTAAAAACTTTGTAATAAAAAAAAAACACCCTTTAGCCTATAAATAAAGACTGTTTTTCTTTTTCCATACATCTATATTCTGGCAAAGCTAACTCCTAACTCAGTCCCGTATCCATATGGTCAAGCCACGGCTTCCAAATAGTATCAAACCTCTTAGATAAATTCCTCGTAAAGAAAACATGCCTCTAATAGGAGATGGACCTATTCAGATCAAATATCCAATCAGATATAGGCGGAGGGTGAGGGGGGAGGTCCACCTAATGGCAATTTGTCTCCTAGCAACAAAGAGCGCTCATGCAACAGTAAACCACCTTGGGGGATTAAGCACTGAGCTATCAAGATAGCCCAGTAGACATATTAACCACTTCAGCCCCGGACCAATTTGCAGTCAAAGGACCAGGCCCCTTTTTGCGATTCGGAAATGCGTCGCTTTAACTGACAATTGCGCGGTCGTGCGACGTGGCTCCCAAACAAAATTGACGTCCTTTTTTTCCCACAAATAGAGCTTTCTTTTGGTGGTATTTGATCGCGCCTGCGGTTTTTATTTTTTGCGCTATAAACAAAAAAGAGCGACAATTTTTAAAAAAAAACGCATTATTTTTCATTTTTTGCTATAATAAATATCCCCCAAAAATATATAAAAAAAACATTTTTTTTCCTCAGTTTAGGCCGATATGTATTCTTCTACATACTTTTGGTAAAAAAAATCGCAATAAGCGATTATTGATTGGTTTGCACAGAAGTTATAGCGTTTACAAGATAGGGGATAGTTTTATAGCATTTTTATTAATCATTTTTTTTTTATTAGTAATGGCGGCGATCTGCGATTTTTATTGTGACTGCGACATTATGGCGGACACATCGGACATTTTTGACACATTTTTGGGACCATTGTCATTTATACAGCAATAAATGCTATTTAAATGCATTGATTCCTGTATAAATGACACTGGCAGTGAAGGGGTTAACCACTAGGTGGCAGTGTAGGGGTTAAGGGTGCCTAGGGGTGTGTTTCTTACTGTGGGGGGGCGTGGCTGTCAGCTAGTGAATGCTGATCTCTGCTCCAATCACAGGGAGCAGAGATCGGCGTCACTAGTTGCTAGGCAGAACGGGGAGATGCTGTTTATCTCAGCATCTCCCCGTTCAGCCTTCCCGTGAGACGATCGCGGGTGTCCCCGCGGCCGGACTCACGGGGGTGCCGACCAGCGCGGGAGCGCGCCGCTCCCGGCACGCTCCCGATGGCATGGACAGGCAGTAAGGAGGGACTTATATATACGCCCTCCTGCCTGTCCGTGCCATTCTACCGACGTATATCGTCGTGCGCCGGTCGGCAAGTGGTTAAAGGATCCACTTAAAGATTCAAATCTAAGAGCCCATTAAGTGTACCCACAACCTCTGCCCAATACCTATAAAGTTTTGGGCATCGCCATAGTAAATGTATCAATGACCCCGGATTGTCACATCTGGAACAAGCCGAGTCGGTTGTTAAGCCAATATAACACAAGAATTGTGGGGTCCTATGCAATATATAAAATTGTGTTAACCGCTTCCTGACCGGCGCACGACGATGTACGTCAACAGAATGGCACGGACAGGCATAAGGGCGTACAGGTACGTCCCCTTTAAGATGCCGCCGTGCCATCGAGCGTGCGCCGGTCGGGACCCCTGTGAGTCCGGTCGCGGGTCCCGCGGACTCGACCGCCGTGGGGATACTCGCGATCGTCTCACGGGATGGCTGAACGGGGAGATGCGGAAGTAAACAGCATCTCCCTGTTCTGCCTAGCAACTAGTGACAATGATCTCTGCTCCCTGTGATTGGAGCAGAGATCAGTGTTCACTAGCTCACAGCCACGCACAGTTAGAAACACGCCTCTAGGAACACTTAACCCCTACACTGCCACCTCCTGGTTAACCCCTTCACCGCCAATGTCATTTACACAGGAATCAGTGCATTTAAATAGCATTGATTGCTGTATAAATGACAATGGTCCCAAAAATGTGTCAAAAATGTCCGATGTGTCCGCCATAATGTCGCAGTCACAATAAAAATCGCTGATCGCCGCCATTACTAATAAAAAAAATATATATTAATAAAAATGCTATAAAACTATCCCCTATTTTGTAAACGCTATAACTTCTGTGCAAACCAATCAATAAACGCTAATTGCGATTTTTTTTTTCACCAAAAATATGTAGAAGAATACGTATCGGCCTAAACTGAGGAAAAAAATGTTTTTATATATATTTTTGGGGGATGTTTATTATAGCAAAAAGTAAAAAATAATGTTTTTTTTTTTCAAAATTGTCGCTCTTTTTTTGTTTATAGCGCAAAAAATAAAAACCGCAGGGGCGATCAAATACCACCAAAAGAAAGCTCTATTTTTTTTGAGAAAAAAAGGACGTCAATTTTTTTGAGAAAAAAAGGACGTCAATTTTTTTGGGAGCCACGTCGCACGACCGCGCAATTGTCAGCTAAAGCGACGCAGTGCCGAATCGCAAAAAGGGGCCTGGTCTTAAGCCAGCAGTTGTTGATTGGAGGAAGATCTCCAGAATAAATATTGAGATGTTTCACAAAGAAGTGAATGAATGGAATAAAACTGGAAGGAATATTCTCCATGTGATAAGGAAAAGCTCAATAACATGATCAGCATTACAATGATGAAGTGATCGATGTCTGTTCTGTATTTAACCACTTGCTGCGCGCCATATAGCAGAATGACGGCGGCAAAGTGGTTTCAAAATCCTGACCGGACGTCATATGACGTGATCAGGATATTGAGCCGCTGCGTGTCCCCGGGGGAGCGCATTGCGGCGATTGTTGTTGCGGTGTGTCAGTCTGACACCTCGCAACTATGAGTAAAGTGTCTCCGATGGAGACTCTTTACCACGTGATCAGCCGTGTCCAATCACGGCTGATCACAGTGTAAATAGGAAGAGCCCGTGATCGGCTTTTTCTCACTCGCGTCTGTCAGACACGAGTAGAGGAGAGCCTATCGGCTGCTCCTCTGACATCAGATATCAGTGCAGCCCCTCCGAAGATGCCCACACTGGACCACCAGGGACGCCACCAGACCACCAGGGATGCCCAGCACCAGGTATGCCACCCTAGACCACCAGGGATGCCCAGCACCAGGTATGCCATCCGTGACACCTATCCATGCCAATCTGTGCCACCTATCAGTGCCAATTTGTGCCACATATCAGTGCCCATCCGTGTCGCCCATCAGTGCCACCTATCAGTGCCCATCAATGCCACCTCATCAGTGCCACTTCATTGGTGCCAGACCACCAGGGATGCCCAGCACCAGGTATGCCACCCTAGACCACCAGGGATGCCCAGCACCAGGTATGCCACCCTAGACCACCTGGGATGCCCAGCACCAGGTATGCCACTCTAGACCACCAGGGATGCCAGTCAGTGCCCACAATGGGCATCACTGATTGGCATGCATTATTGTTTGGCACTGATTGGCATCCATCAGTACAATACATTACACTGCCTATCAGTGCCCATCCGTGCCGCCTATCAGTGCCCATCTGTTCCGCCTATCAGTGCCCATCTTTGCTATCAGTGCCCATCCATGCTCATCCGTGCCGCCTATCCATGCCCATCCATGCCACCTATCCATGCCCATCCGTGACGCCTATCCATGCCGCCTATCCATGCCAATCTGTGCCACCTATCAGTGCCAATTTGTGCCACCTATCAGTGCCCATCCGTGTCGCCCATCAGTGCCACATATCAGTGCCCATCAGTGCAGCCCCATCAGTGCCCATCAGTGTAGGAGAAAACTTACTTATTTACAAAGTTTTGAAACTGAAACAAAAAACATATTTTTTTTTCAAAATTTTGGGTCTTTTTTTATTTGTTTAGCAGAAAATAAAAACCCCAGAGGCACACGCACCGGATCCCGAGCGACGCCTAGACGGCCGGAAATGAGAGGACGTCATATGACGCCTGCCCAGGATGGGAGATCCCATCTGCGGGCGTCATTTGACTATAGGCCGGTGCTGAAGTGGTTAAATTTCCAAAGAATTGTGGGAAACAATCACAACTTCAAAAAACTTGTTATGCCTCTTACTAAATACCCTGGACTGTCTACTTCTCAAAAAGGGGCCATTTGGGGGGGGTGGATCTATACTGTCCCGTCTTGTTAGGGCCTCAAGAAATGTGATCGGCCGTCAGTACATCAGGTGTGATCAATTTTCAATGATTGGCACCATAGACTGTAGACTCTCTAACCTTCACACAGACCAAATAATATCCACTCATTTGGGTTATTTTTACCAAAGATATGTAGCGGTATAAATTTTGGTCAACATTTATGAAGAAAAATTACTTACCGTATATACTCGAGTATAAGCCGACCCGAATATAAGCCGAGGCACCTAATTTTACCACACAAAAAAATGGGAAAACGTATTGACTCGAGTATAAGCCTAGGGTGAAAAATGCGCAGCTACTGTAAGTGGAAAAGAGGGTCAACAATGCCCATTTGCAGCCTCACTGTGCCCATTTGTAGACTCACTGTGCCCATTTGCATGCCTCACTGTGCCCATTTGCAGCCATAGGTCCCCCGAACTTTAAACTCGGTAGTTAAGGGTTCCTAGATGCCCCCTAGCTGCAGCCAAAATGTGAGGTCTCTGGACCCAAAGGGTCCCGAAATGACATTACTGCAAATGGACACAGTTGACCAACTTTGGGGCCCTGTATCTCGGGGTCACTTGGTGCTAGGAACCCCAAATTTGGCGTGCAAACCAAGTGGAACTAGAACTACAACAAGTTCTGGTTTATAACCCCCAAGTGTCCCCGAGATTCGGGGCCCCAAATTCGGTTCAGAAAAGGTCAAGCACTTTTCTGCAGCAGAGAATGACATTTTCTGAAACCGACTTTGGGGCCCCCGTATCCCGGGGCCACTTGGTGCTAGGAACCCCATCTTTGGATATGTTGTAGGTTTGCACACCAAATTTAAGGGTTCCTAGCACCAAGTGACCCCTAGATACGGGGCCCCAAACTCGGCATCGGAAAATGTCATTCTCTGCTGCAGAAAAGTGCTTGACTCCAATATAAGCCGAGGGGGGGCACTTTCAGCACAAAAAAATGTGCTGAAAAACTCGGCTTATACTCGAGTATATACGGTATTTGCAAAATAAAATAAAAACCCCAGTGGTGATTAAATACCAGAAAAAGAAAGCTCTAAAAATGTCTTTTGGGCACAGTGTAGCATGACTGAGTAATTGTCATTCAAAGTGTGAGAGCGCTAAAAGCTGAAAGTTGGCCTGGGCATGAAGGGGGTGAAAGTGCCCTGTATTGAGGTGGTTAAGGACCAGTGGCGGTCCGTCCATTAGAGGTGCATGGGCACCGCCCCCTGTATCTATGCATCCGGCCCCCTGATCTATATACAGGGACGCCGGATCATGAATTACAATGGGGAGGGGGTGTATTTTTTTGAAGCACATGATTAGAACCAGAGGCTTGTTGTGGATTCAATAAAGCTTCTCCTATAAGCAAATAATTCCGTTGCAATGAAAAGCACAATCACAGCTCTCATGTATAATGCCGGGAAAGCGCGCTTGTATATCTCCAAGTAACACAGACAGACAATGGCATCACCGTGAGCTCAGCAAAATCCTCTCTAGCATGATCTGCTGCTCTTATCTATACTGTAAACATGAATAACAAAGGAAGGTGGTGGCTTCAGAATCAGCCAATCAGACACTTGTATTCTTTCAAAAGAACCAATCACACACCTGTATATATTCAAATAGAATTCCAGTAGTGGCGTGTGCAGACGGTCGCGTGCAGAGCCATGCGGCCAGCTTCCCCGTACACACGGTCGGATATTCAGACGGAAAATGTTCGATGGGAGCTTGTCGTCGGAAATTCCGACCGTGTGTGTGGGCTCCATCGGACATTTTCCATCGGAATTTCCGACACACCAAATCTGAGATCTGGATCTCAAATTTTCCGACAACAAAATCCGTTGTCGGAAATTCCGAACGTGTGTACGCAATTTCCGACGCACAAAGTTCCACGCATGCTCGGAATCAAGCAGAAGAGCCGCACTGGCTATTGAACTTTTTCTCGGCTCGTCGTACGTCTTGTACGTCACGGCGTTCTTGGCGATCGGAATTTCCGACAAGATTTGTGTGACCGTGCGTATGCAAGACAAGTTTGAGCCGACATCCCTCGGAAAAATCCATGGATTTTGTTGTCGGAATGTCCGATCATGTGTACGCGGCATTAGACACAAAGTGTCTCACAATTTGAACACTACTTTCTGGGCTCTGAACACAATCGTTTGCACATTCCCACCGCTACCAATGACACGAGCCGCTCTCTATCATGGCTCAGTGGGCGTGATTTTTGTATGGTTATGCTATGGTTCCCAGGTACGCAGATCTACTTGCTAGGAGCGTTAATGCAATCGCCATGAGGTGGCCAGTAAGGATGAGCCGAACACCCCCCGATTCGATTCGCACCAGAACATTTGAACAGGTCAATCAAAAGTGCTCATTTTAACCACTTCAGCCCCGGACCAATTTGCAGCCAAAGGACCAGGCCCCTTTTTGCGATTCGGCACTGCGTCGCTTTAACTGACAATTGCGCGGTCGTGCGACGTGGCTCCCAAACAAAATTGGCGTCCTTTTTTCCCCACAAATAGAGCTTTCTTTTGGTGGTATTTGATCGCCCCTGCGGTTTTTATTTTTTGCGCTATAAACAAAAATAGAGCGACAATTTTGAAAAAAAAACACAATATTTTTTACTTTTTGCTATAATAAATATCCCCAAAAATATATATATTTTTTTTTTTTCCTCAGTTTAGGCCGATACGTATTCTTCTACATATTTTTGGTTAAAAAAATCGCAATCGATTATTGATTGGCTTGCGCAAAAGTTTTAGCGTTTACAAAATAGGGGATAGTTTTATAGCATTTTTATTAATAATTTTTTTTTTTACTAGTAATTTTTATTGGGACTGCGACATTATGGCGGACACATCGGACATTTTTGACACATTTTTGGGACCATTGTCATTTATACAGCAATGCACTGCCACTGATTCCTATGTAAATGACACTGGCAGTGAAGGGGTTAACTACTAGGGGGCGGGGAGGGGTTAAGTATGTCCTGTGTGTTTTTCTTTACTGTAGGGGGGCGTGGCTTGGCGTGTGACATTTTCCCGATGACAGGGAACAGACGATCAGTGACAGCCTCACTAGGAAGCATTGGGAGAGGTTTGTTTACACAGACCTCTCCCCGTTCTTCAGCTCTGTGACCCGATCACGGGACACCAGCGGTGATCGGGTCCGCGGTTCCCACAGCCACAGTCACGGAGCTCAGGACCCGGTTGCGAGCACGCCGCCGGCGGCGCATGCATGACCCACGGCTGGGCTCTTAAAAGGCAACATACCTGTACGTTGATGTGCCCAGCCCTGCCATTCTGCCGACGTAAATGTGCAGGAGGAGGTCCTTAAGTGGTTAAAGGCTTATATGCAAGTTATTGTCATAAGTGTTTGGGGACCCGGGTCCGAGCACACAACCTGGCAGGACGAGAGAGCGCCCCTCCTGAACCGTACCAGGCCACATGCCCTCAACATGGGGAGGGTGCTTTGGAGTAGCCCCCCAAAGCACCTTGTCGGCGGGAGCCTCCCATGGAGGCGGAGCTGTTGCGTTTTTTTTCTTTTTTCAGCTCGTCGGTGGCGTTATAGAAGATGAATGGACATCGCTGGACATTTTTATTTTTTTATCTTTTAATAAAGGACTTGTCCCTAAGCGTCTCCTGTCTTTTTTACTATTTTTGACACTTTCTTTTGTGAAATGGTAGGGGTACAATTACCAATTCACATAGGGGGGGGGGGGTGGGAGCTGGGGGTCCCCATGTTAAAGGGGGCATCCAGATTACGTTAATCCCCCCCGCCCGCAGACCCGCACAACCACCAGGCAAGGGTTGTGGGGAAGTAGCAGCCCCACCCCGGATTGGTTCTTGCCATCTGCCTCCTAAGGTAAGGGGAGGCCTCTGATCCTCCATTTCGCCACCTTCCCTCCCGTCCGTCTCCCATGGGGGGGGGGGGGGGTCGCTGCCTTCCCATCCATTTCCTGTGGGGGTGGGAGTGGTGGCATTGGTTTGCGCCCCCCCCCCCAAAATATTGAGCACCAGCAGCCACTGCATAGTTACATAGCTAGTCTTGTTGAAAAAAGACACAAGTCCATCTAGTCCAACCAATGGAAAAATGAAGAATTGCAATCCTATATACATAATCCCAAACCCACTGCTGATCCAGAGGAAGGAAGGATCTCCAGCAAAGCATGGTCCATTTTGTTCCAGCAGGGAAAAATTAATTTCTTCCTGATCCTCCGAGAGGGTCAGCCCTAAATACCCAACAACTGGAAATACAGATGTTTGACCAACATAGTTACATAGTAGATGAGGTTGAAAAAAGACACAAGTCCATCAAGCTTTCTCCCTATTGTGGGGTCACCAGTCCGGTATTTGTACATTGAAATCAGATCCCCTCTCAAGCGTCTCTTCTCCAGAGAGAATAAGTTCAGTGCTCACAACCTTTCCTCATCACTAATATCCTCCAGACCCTTTATTAGCTTTGTTGCCCTTCTTTGTAGTCGCTCCATTTCCAGTACATCCTTCCTGAGGACTGGTGCCCAGAGCTGGACGGCATACTCCAGGTGCGGCCGGACCAGAGTCTTGTAGAGTGAGAGAATTATCGTTTTATCTCTGGAGTTGATCCCCTTTTTAATGCCAAAATTCTGTTTGCTTTGTTAGCAGCAGCTTGGCATTGCATCATCTACTAGGACCCCCAGGTCCTTTTCCATCCTAGATCCCCCCAGAGGTTCTCCCCCCAGTCTATAGATTGCATTCAGATTTTTGCCACCCAAATGCATTACTTTACATTTTTCCACATTGAACCTCATTTGCCATGTAGTTGCCACCCCATTAATTTGCTCAGATCTTCTTGCAAGGTTTCCACATCCTGCGGAGAAGTTATTGCCCTGCTTAGCTTAGTATCGTCCGCAAATACAGAGATTGAGCTGTTTCCCCCATCCCCATCCTCCAGGTCGCTTATGAACAAATTAAATAGGATTGGTCCCAGCACAGAACCCTGGGGGACCCCACTACCCACCCCCGACCATTCCGAGTACTACCCACCCCCGACCATTCCGAGTACTCCCCACCCCCGACTAAGGATGAGCCCGGTGTTCGATTCGAACCCATGTTCGAATCGAGCACCGGGTGCTCGCTCGCTCGGCGAGCCCAGAACTATTGGGGCCGCTCGCATCAAATTCGTGTGATGCGAGCGGCCCCGCAATGCATTGCGGCCCGCGCAGTGCAATGCTGGCTGATGATTGGCCAAGCATGCACTGTGACCCCGCATGCTTGGCCAATCACAGCGCCGGCAGCGAGGAGAGCCATAATTGGCTACAGGCAGGATGCCTGTAGCCAATTATAGCTCAGGGGCTTTAATACACGCCCCACGGTATAAGAGGCCGCCGCGACGGCGGCCTCGCATATTATGTTTCACTCACAGTGTCAGCGTGTCAGTGTGCTGCTGACTGCTGACAACAATATGTGCTGTATTTCTGGGGATATGTGTGTGCATGCTGTTAGAACAGCATTGCAGTATCACATCTGGGGGTGTCTATAGGTAGCCTGTGAAGGGGGCAGGTTTCCTGTGCTTAGAACTTTCCCTGCAAAAAAGTGTCATTTTTGCAGGAAGAAAGCTATTTAAATCACTCGCGGCTAATGAATTGATGGCTCCTGTAACACAGAGAACAGTCATTCATTAATAAAAAACAAAAAAAAAAAGCGTGGGGGTCCCCCCAAATTCAATAACCAGGCCCTTCAGGTCTGGGATGGATATTAAGGGGGATCCCAGCCAAAAAAAAAAATGGCGTGGGGTCCCCCTCAAAATCCATACCAGACCCTTATCCGAGCACGCAACCTGGCAGGCCGCAGGAAAAGAGGGGGGGACGAGAGCGGCCCCCCCTCTCGCCTGAACCGTACCAGGCCACATGCCCTCAACATTGGGAGGATGCTTTGGGGGTCTAAGACCCCTAAAGCACCTTGTCCCCATGTTGATTAGGACAAGGGCCTCTTCCCCACAACCCTGGCCGGTGGTTGTGGGGGTCTGCGGGCGGGGGGCTTATCGGAATCTGGACCCCCCTTTAACAAGGGGACCCCCAGATCCCGGCCCCCCCCCTGTGTGAAATGGTAAGGGGGTACAAAAGTACCCCTACCATTTCACCAAAAAAGTGGCAAAAATGGTAAAAATGACAGGAGACGGTCTTTGACAATTCCTTTATTAAAATCTTCTTTCTTCTTTCTTCATCCTTCGGTTTCTTCATCTTCTCCTTCCGTCATCTTCTTCCATCTTCTTCTTCCATTTTCTTCTTCCTCCGATCCGCTTCTTCTTGCGCTGGTCTTCTCGTCCTTCTCGTCCGGCATCTTCTTCCGTCGGCGTCGGCGTCGGTGTCGGTGTCTTCTTGGGCCGCTCCGCGCAATGGGAGGCTCCCGCTGTGTGAGGCTCCGCTCCTTCTGACAGGTCTTTTAAAACGGAGGGCACCTGGTGACCCCGCCCCCCTCTGACGTCATGGGGAAAGCCATCATGGAATTCCCCATGACGTCCCCGTGCGTCAGAGGGGGCGGGGTCACCAGGTGCCCTCAATTATAAAAGACCTGTCAGACGGAGTGGAGCCTCACACAGCGGGAGCCTCCCATTGCGCGGAGCGGCCCAAGAAGAGACAGAGACACCGACGCCGACGGAAGAAGATGCCGGACGAGAAGGACGAGAAGACCAGCGCAAGAAGAAGCGGATCGGAGGAAGAAGAAAATGGAAGAAGAAGATGGAAGAAGATGACGGAAGGAGAAGATGAAGAAACCGAAGGATGAAGAAAGAAGAAAGAAGATTTTAATAAAGGAATTGTCAAAGACTGTCTCCTGTCATTTTTACAATTTTTGCCACTTTTTTGGTGAAATGGTAGGGGTACTTTTGTACCCCCTTACCATTTCACACAGGGGGGGGGGGGGCCGGGATCGGGGGGTCCCCTTGTTAAAGGGGGCTTCCAGATTCCGATAAGCCCCCCGCCCGCAGACCCCCACAACCACCGGCCAGGGTTGTGGGGAAGAGGCCCTTGTCCTAATCAACATGGGGACAAGGTGCTTTAGGGGTCTTAGACCCCCAAAGCATCCTCCCAATGTTGAGGGCATGTGGCCTGGTACGGTTCAGGCGAGAGGGGGGGCCGCTCTCGTCCCCCCCTCTTTTCCTGCGGCCTGCCAGGTTGCGTGCTCGGATAAGGGTCTGGTATGGATTTTGAGGGGGACCCCACGCCATTTTTTTTGGCTAGGGTTCCCCTTAAAATCCATACCAGACCTCAAGGGTCTGGTATGGATTTTGAGGGGGACCCTACGCCATTTTTTTTTTTTTTTTTTTGGCTGGGATCCCCCTTAATATCCATCCCAGACCTGAAGGGCCTGGTTATTGAATTTGGGGGGACCCCTACGCTTTTTTTTTTTTCATTTTTTTTTTTTTTTTATCAATGACTTTTTTTTATGAATGAGTTTCAATGAATCACTGTTCTCTGTGTTACGGGAGCCGTGAATTAACATTAGCCGCGAGTGATTTTAAATAGCTTTTTTACTTTCAAAAATGACACTTTGCGCAGAGACAGTTCTAAACACGGGAAACATGCGCCCCTTTACAGGCATACTATAGACACCCCCCAGGTACGAAATTTAAAGGAATATTACACTTTTATTGTTTCAATTTAAGCATTATTAAAATCACTGCTCCCGAAAAAACGGCCGTTTTTAAAAAAATTTTTGCATTGATACATGTCCCCTGGGGCAGGACCCGGGTCCCCAAACACTTTTTATGACATTAACATGCATATTAGCCTTTAAAATTAGCACTTTTAATTTCGAACGTTCGCATCCATTATAACTAATAGGGTTCTAAAGCTCGCACTGACTTTAGGTCCGTTCGCGGGTTCTGGTGCGAGCCGAACGGGGGGGTGTTCGGCTCATCCCTACCCCCGACCATTCCGAGTACTACCCACCCCCGACCATTCCAAGTACTCCCCATTTATCACCACCCTCTGAACTCGCCCTTGTAGCCAGTTTTCAGTCCATGTACTCACCCTACGGTCCATGCCAACACACCTTAGTTTGTACAGTAAAAACGTTTATGGGGAACTGTGTGAAATGCTTTTGCAAAATCCAGATACACCACATCTACGGGCCTTCCTTTATCTAGATACACCACGTCTACGGGCCTTTCTTTATCCAGATACACCACGTCTACGGCCTTCCTTTATCTAGATACACCACGTCTACGGGCCTTCCTTTATCTAGATACACCACGTCTACGGGCCTTCCTTTATCTAGATACACCACGTCTAGGGGCCTTCCTTTATCTAGATACACCACGTCTAGGGGCCTTCCTTTATCCAGATACACCACGTCTAGGGGCCTTCCTTTATCCAGATACACCACGTCTAGGGGCCTTCCTTTATCCAGATACACCACGTCTAGGGGCCTTCCTTTATCTAGATACACAACGTCTACGGGCCTTCCTTTATCCAGATACACCACGTCTACAGGCCTTCCTTTATCTAGATACACCACGTCTACGGGCCTTCCTTTATCCAGATACACCACGTCTACAGGCCTTCTTTTATCTAGATACACCACGTCTACAGGCCTTCCTTTATCTAGATACACCACGTCTACGGGCCTTCCTTTATCCAGATACACCACGTCTACAGGCCTTCCTTTATCTAGATACACCATGTCTACGGGCCTTCCTTTATCCAGATACACCACGTCTACGGGCCTTCCTTTATCCAGATACACCACGTCTACGGGCCTTCCTTTATCCAGATACACCACATCTATGGACCTTCCTTTATCTAGATACACCACGTCTACGGGCCTTCCTTTATCTAGATACACCACGTCTACGGACCTTCCTTTATCTAGATACACCACGTCTAGGGGCCTTCCTTTTCTAGATACACCACGTCTACGGGCCTTTCTTTATCCAGATACACCACGTCTACGGGCCTTTCTTTATCCAGATACACCACATCTACGGGCCTTCCTTTATCTAGATACACCACGTCTACGGGCCTTCCTTTATCTAGATACACCACGTCTACGGGCCTTCCTTTATCTAGATACACAACGTCTACGGGCCTTCCTTTATCCAGATACACCACGTCTACGGGCCTTCCTTTATCCAGATACACCACGTCTACGGGCCTTCCTTTATCCAGATACACCACGTCTACGGGCCTTCCTTTATCCAGATACACCACGTCTACGGGCCTTCCTTTATCCAGATACACCACGTCTACGGGCCTTCCTTTATCCAGATACACCACGTCTACGGGCCTTCCTTTATCTAGATACACCACGTCTACAGGCCCTTCCTTTATCCAGATACACCACGTCTACGGGCCTTCCTTTATCTAGATACAACACGTCTAGGGGCCTCCCTTTATCTAGATACACCACGTCTACGGGCCTTCCTTTATCTAGATACACCACGTCTACGGGCCTTCCTTTATCTAGATACACAACGTCTACAGGCCTTCCTTTATCTAGATACACCACGTCTACGGGCCTTCCTTTATCCAGATACACCACGTCTACGGGCCTTCTTTTATCTAGATACACCACGTCTACAGGCCTTCCTTTATCTAGATACACCACGTCTACGGGCCTTCCTTTATCCAGATACACCACGTCTACGGGCCTTCCTTTATCTAGATACACCACTTCTACGGGCCTTCCTTTATCCAGATACACCACATCTACGGACCTTCCTTTATCTAGATATACCACGTCTACGGGCCTTCCTTTATCTAGATACACCACGTCTACGGACCTTCCTTTATCTAGATACACCACGTCTACGAGCCTTCCTTTATCTAGATACACCACGTCTACGGGCCTTTCTTTATCCAGATACACCACGTCTACGGGCCTTTCTTTATCCAGATACACCACATCTACGGGCCTTCCTTTATCTAGATACACCACGTCTACGGGCCTTCCTTTATCCAGATACACCACGTCTACGGGCCTTCCTTTATCCAGATACACCACGTCTACGGGCCTTCCTTTATCCAGATACACCACATCTATGGACCTTCCTTTATCTAGATACACCACGTCTACGGGCCTTCCTTTATCTAGATACACCACGTCTACGGACCTTCCTTTATCTAGATACACCACGTCTAGGGGCCTTCCTTTTCTAGATACACCACGTCTACGGGCCTTTCTTTATCCAGATACACCACGTCTACGGGCCTTTCTTTATCCAGATACACCACATCTACGGGCCTTCCTTTATCTAGATACACCACGTCTACGGGCCTTCCTTTATCTAGATACACCACGTCTACGGGCCTTCCTTTATCTAGATACACAACGTCTACGGGCCTTCCTTTATCCAGATACACCACGTCTACGGGCCTTCCTTTATACAGATACACCACGTCTACGGGCCTTCCTTTATCCAGATACACCACGTCTACGGGCCTTCCTTTATCCAGATACACCACGTCTACGGGCCTTCCTTTATCCATATACACCACGTCTACGGGCCTTCCTTTATCCAGATACACCACGTCTACGGGCCTTCCTTTATCTAGATACACCACGTCTACAGGCCCTTCCTTTATCCAGATACACCACGTCTACGGGCCTTCCTTTATCTAGATACAACACGTCTAGGGGCCTCCCTTTATCTAGATACACCACGTCTACGGGCCTTCCTTTATCTAGATACACCACGTCTACGGGCCTTCCTTTATCTAGATACACAACGTCTACAGGCCTTCCTTTATCTAGATACACCACGTCTACGGGCCTTCCTTTATCCAGATACACCACGTCTACGGGCCTTCTTTTATCTAGATACACCACGTCTACAGGCCTTCCTTTATCTAGATACACCACGTCTACGGGCCTTCCTTTATCCAGATACACCACGTCTACGGGCCTTCCTTTATCTAGATACACCACTTCTACGGGCCTTCCTTTATCCAGATACACCACGTCTACGGGCCTTCCTTTATCCAGATACACCACATCTACGGACCTTCCTTTATCTAGATATACCACGTCTACGGGCCTTCCTTTATCTAGATACACCACGTCTACGGACCTTCCTTTATCTAGATACACCACGTCTACGGGCCTTCCTTTATCTAGATACACCACGTCTACGGGCCTTCCTTTATCTAGATACACCACGTCTACGGACCTTCCTTTATCTAGATACACCACGTCTACGGGCCTTCCTTTATCTAGATACACCACGTCTACGGGCCTTTCTTTATCCAGATACACCACGTCTACGGGCCTTTCTTTATCCAGATACACCACATCTACGGGCCTTCCTTTATCTAGATACACCACGTCTACGGGCCTTCCTTTATCTAGATACACCACGTCTACGGGCCTTCCTTTATCTAGATACACCATGTCTACGGGCCTTTCTTTATCCAGATACACCACGTCTACGGGCCTTCCTTTATCCAGATACACCACGTCTACGGGCCTTCCTTTATCTAGATACACCACGTCTACGGGCGTTCCTTTATCTAGATACACCACGTCTACGGGCCTTCCTTTATCTAGATACACCACGTCTACGGGCCTTCCTTTATCCAGATACACCACGTCTACGGCCTTCCTTTATCCAGAAACACCACATCTACGGGCCTTCCTTTATCCAGATACACCACGTCTATGGGCCTTCCTTTATCCAGATACACCACGTCTACGGGCCTTCCTTTATCCAGATACACCACGTCTATGGGCCTTCCTTTATCCAGATACACCACGTCTACGGGTCTTCCTTTATCTAGATACACCACGTCTACGGGCCTTCCTTTATATAGACACACCACATCTACGGGCCTTCCTTTATCCAGATACACCACATCTACGGGCCTTCCTTTATCTAGATACACCACATCTACGGGCCTTCCTTTATCTAGATACACCACGTCTACGGGCCTTCCTTTATATAGACACACCACATCTACGGGCCTTCCTTTATCCAGATACACCACGTCTACGGGCCTTCCTTTATCCAGATACACCACGTCTACGGGCCTTCCTTTATCTAGATACACCACGTCTACGGGTCTTCCTTTATCTAGATACACCACGTCTACGGGCCTTCCTTTATCTAGATACACCACGTCTACGGGCCTTCCTTTATCTAGATACACCACGTCTACGGGGCTTCCTTTATCCAGATACACCACGTCTATGGGCCTTCCTTTATCCAGATACACCACGTCTACGGGCCTTCCTTTATATAGACACACCACGTCTACGGGTCTTCCTTTATCTAGATACACCACGTCTACGGGCCTTCCTTTATCTAGATACACCACGTCTACGGGCCTTCCTTTATCTAGATACACCACGTCTACTGGGCTTCCTTTATCCAGATACACCACGTCTATGGGCCTTCCTTTATCTAGATACACCACGTCTACGGGCCTTCCTTTATCCAGATACACCACGTCTACAGGCCTTCTTTTATCTAGATACACCACGTCTACAGGCCTTCCTTTATCTAGATACACCACGTCTACGGGCCTTCCTTTATCCAGATACACCACGTCTACAGGCCTTCCTTTATCTAGATACACCATGTCTACGGCCTTCCTTTATCCAGATACACCACGTCTACGGGCCTTCCTTTATCCAGATACACCACGTCTACGGGCCTTCCTTTATCCAGATACACCTCATCTATGGACCTTCCTTTATCTAGATACACCACGTCTACGGGCCTTCCTTTATCTAGATACACCACGTCTACGGACCTTCCTTTATCTAGATACACCACGTCTAGGGGCCTTCCTTTTCTAGATACACCACGTCTACGGGCCTTTCTTTATCCAGATACACCACGTCTACGGGCCTTTCTTTATCCAGATACACCACATCTACGGGCCTTCCTTTATCTAGATACACCACGTCTACGGGCCTTCCTTTATCTAGATACACCACGTCTACGGGCCTTCCTTTATCTAGATACACAACGTCTACGGGCCTTCCTTTATCCAGATACACCACGTCTACGGGCCTTCCTTTATCCAGATACACCACGTCTACGGGCCTTCCTTTATCCAGATACACCACGTCTACGGGCCTTCCTTTATCCAGATACACCACGTCTACGGGCCTTCCTTTATCCAGATACACCACGTCTACGGGCCTTCCTTTATCCAGATACACCACGTCTACGGGCCTTCCTTTATCCAGATACACCACGTCTACGGGCCTTCCTTTATCTAGATACACCACGTCTACAGGCCCTTCCTTTATCCAGATACACCACGTCTACGGGCCTTCCTTTATCTAGATACAACACGTCTAGGGGCCTCCCTTTATCTAGATACACCACGTCTACGGGCCTTCCTTTATCTAGATACACCACGTCTACGGGCCTTCCTTTATCTAGATACACAACGTCTACAGGCCTTCCTTTATCTAGATACACCACGTCTACGGGCCTTCCTTTATCCAGATACACCACGTCTACGGGCCTTCCTTTATCTAGATACACCATGTCTACGGGCCTTCCTTTATCCAGATACACCACGTCTACGGGCCTTCCTTTATCCAGATACACCACATCTACGGACCTTCCTTTATCTAGATATACCACGTCTACGGGCCTTCCTTTATCTAGATACACCACGTCTACGGACCTTCCTTTATCTAGATACACCACGTCTACGGACCTTCTTTTATCTAGATACACCACGTCTACAGGCCTTCCTTTATCTAGATACACCACGTCTACGGGCCTTCCTTTATCCAGATACACCACGTCTACGGGCCTTCCTTTATCTAGATACACCATGTCTACGGGCCTTCCTTTATCCAGATACACCACGTCTACGGGCCTTCCTTTATCCAGATACACCACATCTACGGACCTTCCTTTATCTAGATATACCACGTCTACGGGCCTTCCTTTATCTAGATACACCACGTCTACGGACCTTCCTTTATCTAGATACACCACGTCTACGAGCCTTCCTTTATCTAGATACACCACGTCTACGGGCCTTTCTTTATCCAGATACACCACGTCTACGGGCCTTTCTTTATCCAGATACACCACATCTACGGGCCTTCCTTTATCTAGATACACCACGTCTACGGGCCTTCCTTTATCTAGATACACCACGTCTACGGGCCTTCCTTTATCTAGATACACCACGTCTACGGGCCTTCCTTTATCTAGATACACCACGTCTACGGACCTTCCTTTATCTAGATACACCACGTCTACGGGCCTTCCTTTATCTAGATACACCACGTCTACGGGCCTTTCTTTATCCAGATACACCACGTCTACGGGCCTTTCTTTATCCAGATACACCACATCTACGGGCCTTCCTTTATCTAGATACACCACGTCTACGGGCCTTCCTTTATCTAGATACACCACGTCTACGGGCCTTCCTTTATCTAGATACACCATGTCTACGGGCCTTTCTTTATCCAGATACACCACGTCTACGGGCCTTCCTTTATCCAGATACACCACGTCTACGGGCCTTCCTTTATCTAGATACACCACGTCTACGGGCGTTCCTTTATCTAGATACACCACGTCTACGGGCCTTCCTTTATCTAGATACACCACGTCTACGGGCCTTCCTTTATCCAGATACACCACGTCTACGGCCTTCCTTTATCCAGAAACACCACGTCTACGGGCCTTCCTTTATCCAGATACACCACGTCTACGGGCCTTCCTTTATCCAGATACACCACGTCTACGGGCCTTCCTTTATCCAGATACACGTCTACGGGCCTTCCTTTATCCAGATACACCACGTCTATGGGCCTTCCTTTATCCAGATACACCACGTCTACGGGTCTTCCTTTATCTAGATACACCACATCTACGGGCCTTCCTTTATATAGACACACCACATCTACGGGCCTTCCTTTATCCAGATACACCACATCTACGGGCCTTCCTTTATCTAGATACACCACATCTACGGGCCTTCCTTTATCTTGATACACCACGTCTACGGGCCTTCCTTTATATAGACACACCACATCTACGGGCCTTCCTTTATCCAGATACACCACGTCTACGGGCCTTCCTTTATCCAGATACACCACGTCTACGGGCCTTCCTTTATATAGACACACCACGTCTACGGGTCTTCCTTTATCTAGATACACCACGTCTACGGGCCTTCCTTTATCTAGATACACCACGTCTACGGGCCTTCCTTTATCTAGATACACCACGTCTACGGGGCTTCCTTTATCCAGATACACCACGTCTACGGGCCTTCCTTTATCCAGATACACCACGTCTACGGGCCTTCCTTTATATAGACACACCACGTCTATGGGCCTTCCTTTATCCAGATACACCACGTCTACGGGCCTTCCTTTATCCAGATACACTACGTCTACGGGTCTTCCTTTATCTAGATCAGGGGTCTCAAACTGGTGGCCCTCCAGCTGTTGCGGAACTACAATTCCCATGAGGCATTGCAAGGCTGACAGTTACAGGCATGGCAGAGGCATGATGGGACTTGTAGTTCCGCAACATCTGGAGGGCCGCTAGTTTGAGACCCCTGATCTAGATACACCACATCTACGGGCCTTCCTTTATCCAGATACACCACGTCTACGGGCCTTCCTTTATACAGATACACCACGTCTACGGGCCTTCCTTTATACAGATACACCACATCTACGGGCCTTCCTTTATCTAGATACACCACGTCTACGGGCCTTCCTTTATCTAGATACACCACGTCTACGGGCCTTCCTTTATCTAGATACACCACGTCTACGGGCCTTCCTTTATCTAGATACACCACGTCTACGGGCCTTCCTTTATCTAGATACACAACGTCTACGGGCCTTCCTTTATCTAGATACACCACGTCTACGGGGCTTCCTTTATCCAGATACACCACGTCTACGGGCTTCCTTTATCCAGATACACCACGTCTATGGGCCTTCCTTTATCCAGATACACTACGTCTACGGGTCTTCCTTTATCTAGATCAGGGGTCTCAAACTGGTGGCCCTCCAGCTGTTGCGGAACTACAATTCCCATGAGGCATTGCAAGGCTGACAGTTACAGGCATGGCAGAGGCATGATGGGACTTGTAGTTCCGCAACATCTGGAGGGCCGCTAGTTTGAGACCCCTGATCTAGATACACCACATCTACGGGCCTTCCTTTATCCAGATACACCACGTCTACGGGCCTTCCTTTATACAGATACACCACGTCTACGGGCCTTCCTTTATCCAGATACACCACGTCTACGGACCTTCCTTTATCTAGATACACCACGTCTACGGACCTTCCTTTATCTAGATGGCACCTCACCCCCTTATAGAAGGTTAATAGATTGGTTTGGCAAGAACGATTCTTCATGAAGGCCCAGAGCAAATCTGTCCTGCAAATGTTGCAAATTTTCCACCAAAGTGGCGAAGTAATTAGAGCAGTAATTTCTCACTTTGGTGAATTTGGAAGAAATGTGTTGAAGTAAATCTATTTTTTGTTTTGGAAGCTGCACAGATACGTCCAAACGGTTCGCTACATAAGCAGAGCCAAGCAGGAGGTCTTCTTTAATGAGCGAGGAGAACTGCCCTCCGTGGTTTATTTAAAAAAGATGATCTATTATGATCCTTCAGCGGAAAAATGTAAAGTCAAGATGGAGTACATCACCAACAGTCTGGCTATAGAAAAAGCCAAGAGAGAAGATTTCGCGGTCGGGGACCAATGGAAACGGGGCAAAGTAAGTCTTCCTAAGTTTCTGTTACGATGCACTTTGGTTTCTCCTTCCAGATATTGATGCTCTGATGTCAGAGAAGATCGGGTTGTACACCACACAGCAAATAAAAGCAAAACATCCCAAGAGGCATAAAAAAAAGCTCAAGCATGCAAGAGATTTGCACACCTTCAAATAGACATGCGCACAACAGAAAAATTTGTTTATTTTCGTTTTTTTCGTTTCCGTTGATTCGTAACAATTCGTACATTCGTAAGAGTTATTTTTTCGTTGATTCGTTTTTCCGTTTAATTTTCGTTTATTCAAAATTCGGACGCATTCGTATTTATTTGTACATTTGTAACATTCGTAGATTCGTAATCGGAGCATAATTCATAATTTTATGTAATGTGTATGCTATTATTACATTTTAAGAGACACGGAAAATTACGATTCGAAAAAAAAAGTTACGAACGTACGAATTTTTTCGTTCAATCCATTCGAAGCACGTTAAGCAGCGCCATTGTAAGGGACACGGAAAATTACGAATCGAAAAAAAAAAAAAAGTTACGAATGTACAAATTTTTTCGTTCAATCCATTCGAAGCACGTTAAGCAGCGCCATTGTAAGAGACACGGAAAATTACGAATCGAAAAAAAAAAAAAAAAAAAAGTTACGAATGTACGAATTTTTTAGTTCAATCCATTCGAGGCATGTTAAGCAGCGCCATTGTAAGGGACACGGAAAATTACGAATCGAAAAAAATAAATAAAAAGTTACGAATGTACGAATTTTTTCGTTCAATCCATTCGAAGCACGTTAAGCAGCGCCATTGTAAGGGACACGGAAAATTACGAATCAAAAAAAAAAAAAAAAAAGTTGCAAATGTACGAATTTTTTCGTTCAATCCATTCGAGGCACGTTAAGCAGCGCCATTGTAAGGGACACGGAAAATTACGAATCGAAAAAAAAAAAAAGTTACGAATGTACGAATTTTTTAGTTCAATCCATTCGAGGCACGTTAAGCAGCGCCATTGTAAGGGACACGGAAAATTACGAATCGAAAAAAAAAAAAAAAAAAAGTTACGAATGTACGAATTTTTTTGTTCAGTCCATTCGAAGCACGTTAAGCAGCGCCATTGTAAGAGACACGGAAAATTACGAATCGAAAAAAATAAATAAAAAGTTACGAATGTACGAATTTTTTCGTTCAATCCATTCGAGGCACGTTAAGCAGCGCCATTGTAAGAGACACGGAAAATTACGAATCGAAAAATAAAAAAAAGTTACAAATGTACGAATTTTTTTTCGTTCAATCCATTCGAAGCACGTTAAGCAGCGCCATTGTAAGGGACACGGAAAATTACGAATCGAAAAAAATAAATAAAAAGTTACGAATGTACGAATTTTTTCGTTCAATCCATTCGAGGCACGTTAAGCAGCGCCATTGTAAGAGACACGGAAAATTACGAATCGAAAAAAAAAAAAGTTACGAATGTACAAATTTTTTCGTTCAATCCATTCGAAGCACGTTAAGCAGCGCCATTGTAAGAGACACGGAAAATTACGAATCGAAAAAAAAAAAAAAAGTTACGAATGTACGAATTTTTTCGTTCATTTTGATTTTCGTTGTTCCTGTTTTCATTTTTCGGATTTTCTTCTTTCGTACATTCGTTGTTTCTAATTATTTTTTTTCGGATTTTCGTTGTTTTTCGGATTGGTTCGATCAGAACGATTCGTTCAAAATTTTAGCGAATCGTTCGTTCATTCGTACGATAACGATAACGAATGAACGAATATAACGAAAAAAAAAGAAAAAAAACGAAACGAATTGCACATGTCTACCTTCAAACACTGTTATGCCCCGTACACGCAGTGGGACTTTCCGACGGAAAATGTGCGAGGGGAGCTTGTTGTCGGAAATTCCGACCGCGTGTGGGCTCCATCTGACTTTTTCCATCGGAATTTCCGACACACAAAATTCGAGAGCTGGATCTCGAATTTTCCGACAACAAAATCCGTTCGCGTAAATTCCGATCGCGTGTGTACACAATTCCGACGCACAAAGTGCCACGCACGCTCAGGAATCAGGCATGAATAGCCGCACTGGCTATTGAACTTCATTTTTCTCGGCTCGTCGTACGCGTTGTACGTCACGGCGTTCTCGACGTTCGGAGTTTCCGAATAACCTTGTGTGACCGCGTGTACGCAAGACAAGTTTGAGCCGACATCCGTCGGAAAAAAATCCACGGATTTTGTTGTCGGAATGTTCGATCGTGTGTGCGCGGCATAATGCCCCGTACACACGATTGGACTTTCTGCCAACAAAACCGCAAACTTTTATCCGAAGGGCGTTGGCTCCAACTTGTCTTGCGTACACACGCTCACACAAATGTTGGCCAACAATCACGTCCGTAGTGACGTACTACGTGTTTTTTTTTCGGCTCTTTAGCGCCACCCTTTGAGCTCCTTCTGCTAATTTCGTGTTTGTAGAAGTTTGGTGAGTGTTAAGTCGCGCTTTTCTTTTTGCGTTTTTTATTTAGCGCTATTATTATTATTCTTGATATCACTTGAAAAAAAAAAAGCCTTTGCAAATTCGTTTGCAATAACTCCATCAGTATCACCAGCAAAGCAGCTTCATTATTAACCACTTCAGCCCCGGACCAATTGGCAGCCAAAGGACCACGCCCCTTTTTGCGATTCGGCGCTGCGTCGCTTTACCTGACAATTGCGCGGTCGTACGACGTGGCTCCCAAACAAAATTGGCGTCCTTTTTTCCCCACAAATAGAGCTTTCTTTTGGTGGTATTTGATCGCCCCTGCGGTTTTTATTTTTTGCGCTATAAACAAAAATAGAGCGACAATTTTGAAAAAAATGCAATATTTTTTACTTTTTGCTATAATAAATATCCCCAAAAAATATATAAAAAATTTTTTTTTTCCCTCAGTTTAGGCCGATACGTATTCTTCTACATATTTTTGGTAAAAAAAAAATCGCAATTAGCGATTATTGATTTGTTTGCGCAAAAGTTATAGCGTTTACAAGATAGGGGATAGTTTTATAGCATTTTTATTAATATTTTTTTTTTTTGACTAGTAATGGCGGCGATCAGCGAATTTTTTATTGTGACTGCGACATTACGGCGGACACATCGGACATTTTTGGGACCATTGTCATTTATACAGAAATCAGTGCTATTTAAATAGCACTGATTCCTATGTAAATGACAGTGGCAGTGAAGGAGTTAACCACTAGGGGGCGGGGAGGAGTTAGTGTGACGTGTGTGTGTTTTTTTTTTACAGTAGGGGGGCGGGGCTGATGTCTGACGTCATTGATCGGCTTTCCCGATGACAGGGAACAGCCGATCAGTGTCAGGCAGTGTAGGAAGCGCAGGGAGAGGTTTGTTTACACAGACCTCTCCCCGTTCTTCAGCTCTGTGACCCGATCGCAGGACACCAGCGGCGATCGGGTCCGCTGGTCCCGCTGCCGTGGTCACGGAGCTCCCGACCGGGTCGCGAGCGTGCCGCCGGCGGCGCGCGTGACCCCACGGCTAGGCAATTAAAGGGGACGTATATATACGTCCTTTTGCCTAGCCGTGTCATTCTGTAGACGTATATCTACAGGAGGCGGTCGGGAAGCGGTTATCCCATCAAAGAAGCAGAGAATTGTGCGCCGCATTTCCAGATTTCATAATTTGCCGCGCCGCGAATGTTAATTCTCCATTACGATCGCTAGTTTACAAGACCGACCGCTTCTGCTTCCGAGCATGCGTGGACTTTTGTGCGACGGACTTGTGTACACACGATGGGAAAGTCCGACGACAAGGTTTTTTTTGCTGACGGAAAATTTGAGAAGCTGCTAGCCAACATTTGTTGGCGGAAAGTCTGACAGCAAATGTTCGATGGAGCGCGCACACGCACGGTCGGACTTTCCACCAACAAGCTCACGTCCAACATTTCCCGTCGGAAGATCCGCGGTCACACCAAAAGTTTGCTGACTTTCGACTGTCAACAACGCGGTGACGACGAGCTGAGAAAATGAAGTTCAATGCTTCCGAGCATGCGTCGAATTGTTTCCGAGCATGCGTCGAATTGTTTCCGAGCATGCGTCGAATTGTTTCCGAGCATGCGTCGAATTGTTTCCGAGCATGCGTCGAATTGTTTCCGAGCATGCGTAGGAATTTTACGCATCGGAATTGCTGCAGACGATCAGAATTTCCAATAGGAACTTTTTCCGTCGGAAAAATAAAGAAGCTGCTCTCAATCTTTTGCTGGCGGAAATTCCGACCAGCAAAAGTCCAGTGGAGCGTACACACGGTCGCATTTTTCCGACCAAAAGCTCTGACTTTTGCTGGCGGAATTTCCAATCGTGTGTACGGGGCATTGTACACTGTACTACTTCCTCCATCAGCTCATCCCCCACAGTTATTACCTTTTGTACCGATTGCTAGACATGTGCAATTAGTTTCGTTTTTTTTTTTTTTCGTTTTTCTTTTTTTTTTTCGTTATATTCGTTCATTCGTTATCGTACGAATGAACGAACGATGCGCTAAAAATTTTAACGAATGTTCGAAGCGAACGAATACGAAAAACAACGAAAATCCAAAAAAAAACAAATAAGAAACAACGAAACTACGAAAGAAGAAAATCCGAAAAACGAAAATCGAAATGAATGAAAAAATTCGTACATTCGTAACTTTCTTTTTTTGTTGAATTGGTAATTTTCCGTGCCTCTTACAATGGCGCTGCTTAACGTGCCTCGAATGGATCGAATGAAAAAATTCGTACATTCGTAATTTTTTTTTTTTTTCCGATTCGTAATTTTCCGTGTCTCTTACAATGGCGCTGCTTAACGTGCTTCGAATGGATCGAATGAAAAAATTCGTACATTCGTAACTTTTTTTTCCGATTCGTAATTTTCCGTGTCTCTTAAAATGTAATAATAGCATACACATTACATAACATTATGAATTATGCTCCGATTACGAATCTACGAATAAATATGAATGCGTCCGAATTTCGAATAAACGAAAATGAAACTAACGGAAAAACGAATCAACGAAAAAATAACTCTTACGAAAATACGAATCGTTACGAATACGAACACCGACGACGTACGAATTTACGAATCGTTACGAATCAACGGAAACTAAAAAAACGAAACGAAATTAAACACATTATTTTGTTGTGCGCATGTCTACTTCCGAGCATGTGTCGAATTGTTTCTGAGCATGCGTAGGAATTTTACGCATCGGAATTACTGCAGACGATCAGAATTTCCGATAGGAACTTTTTCCGTCGGAAAAATAGAGAACACGCTCTCAATCTTTTGCTGGCGGAAATTCCGACCAGCAAAAGTCCAGTGGAGCGTACACACGGTCGCATTTTTTCCGACCAAAAGCTCTGACTTTTGCTGGCGGAATTTCCAATCGTGTGTACGGGGCATTATACACTGTATTACTTCCTCCATCAGCTCATCCCCCACAGTTATTACCTTTTGTATCGATCGCCCTTTCCTCTTATGCTGCATACACATGATTAGACATGTGCAATTCGTTTAGTTTTTTTTTTGTTTTTTTTCGTTATTTTCGTTCGTTCGTTTTCGTACGAATGAACGAATCATTCGAATCGTACGAATCCGATTAACGAATCATTCGAATCGAATGAATCTAAAAAACAACGAAAATCCGAATAAAAACTAATTAGAAACAACGAATGTACTAATGAAGAAAATCCGAAAAAACGAAAACGAACGAAAAAATTCGTACATTCGTAACTTTTTTTTTTGTTGTTGAATCGGTAATTTTCCGTGTCCCTTACAATGGCGCTGCTAAACGTGCTTCGAATGGATTGAACGAAAAAATTCGTACATTCGTAACTTTTTTTTTTCGATTCGTAACTTTTTTTTTCGATTCGTAATTTTTTTTTTTCGATTCGTAACTTTTTTTTTTCGATTCGTAAATTATTACAATGTAATAATAGCATACACATTACATAAAATTATGAATTATGCTCCGATTACGAATCTACGAATGTTACGAATGTACGAATAAATACGAATGCGTCCGAAAATTAAACTAACGAAAAATGAATCAACGAAAAAATAACTCTGTACGAATGTACGAATCGTTACGAATCCGAACCACGACGACTTACGAATGTACGAATCGTTACGAATCCGAACCACGACGACTTACGAATGTACGAATCGTTACGAATCCGAACCACGACGACTTACGAATGTACGAATCGTTACGAATCCGAACACCGGCGACTTACGAATGTACGAATCGTTACGAATCCGAACCACGACGACTTACGAATGTACGAATCGTTACGAATCCGAACCACGACGACTTACGAATGTACGAATCGTTACAAATCAACGGAAACGAAAAAACGAAACAAAAGTAAACGTATTTTTTTGTTGTGCGCATGTCTACACACGATAGGAATTCTCGTCGGAAAAGCCTTGAATGTTTTTTCAGACGGAATTCCGATGGAACTTGCAACCGTCAAGAACGCGGTGACGTACAACACTACGACGAGCCGAGAAATTAAAGTTCAATGCTTCCGAGCATGCGTGATTTTTTTGCGCATCGGAATTGCTACAGACGAACGCATTTTCGGACAGGAACTTTTTCCGACCAAAAAAAAAAAAAATAGAGAACCTGCTCTCAATCTTTTGCTGGCTGGAATTCTGCCAGCAAAAGTCCGATGGAGCATACACACGGTCGGAATTTCTGACCAAAGGCTCACATCTGACTTTTGCTGGTGGAATTTCCGATCGTGTGTACGGGGGCATAACAGGTTTTCTTCTAAGATTTGCCCGCAACTTTATCCCTGACCTGTCTGGTGTGTTCCTTGGCTTTCGCGATGCTCTTGGTTCACTAACAAACCTCTGAGAGCTCCACAGAACAGCTGTATTTATTCTGAGATTAAATGACACGCAGGTGGACTCTGTTTACTATATTCTAAAGTACGCTGCGCTTTCAAACTTAAAATCCAAATAGTGAAACGAAAAATGTGCTACATAACAGCAATAAAGTGATAACGTGCTAAAATACATACAATATTCCAAATAAAGTGCTTTCAGGATATGATAAAAGGTCCATATGGTGAGAAAAAAGCAATCAATAAAATCCTTAAAACAATATAATGGCGAACCAAACTATAAAAATCCTTATAAAAAATATAAATATATATATGTGAGAAAAAAGTGCTACAATGTGCTGTGCAATCAAAAAAAGTTCAAAAGTGCTCCAATGTAATCCATGCGATTCATGCGATTCAGTGGTTGCTGTGATATCAATCCAATATTAACCACTTCAGCGCCGGACCAATTTGCAGCCAGAGGACCAGGCCCCTTTTTTGCGATTCGACACTGCGTCGCTTTAACTGACAATTGCGCGGTCGTGCGACGTGGCTCCCAAACAGAATTGGCGTCCTTTTTTTCCCACAAATAGAGCTTTCTTTTGGTGGTATTTGATCGCCCCTGCGGTTTTTATTTTTTGCGCTATAAAAACAAAAATAGAGCGACAATTTTGAAAAAAATGCATTATTTTTTACTTTTTGCTATAATAAATATCCCCCAAAAATATATAAAAAAACATATTTTTTTTCCTCAGTTTAGGCCGATACGTATTCTTCTAAATATTTTTGGTAAAGAAAAAAAAAAATCGCAATTAGAGATTATTGATTGGTTTGCGCAAAAGTTATAGCGTCTACAAAATAGGGGATAGTTTTATAGCATTTTTATTAATATTTTTTTTTTTTTTACTAGTAATGGCGGCGATCAGCGATTTTCATTGTGACTGCGATGAATTTTTGGGACCATTGTCATTTATACAGCAATCAGTGCTATTTACATGCACTGATTCCTATGTAAATGACAGTGGCAGTGAAGGAGTTAACCTCTAGGGGGCGGGGAGGAGTTAGTGTGACGTGTTGTGTTTTTTTACATTAGGGGGCGGGGCTGACGTCACTGATCGGCTTTCCCGATGACAGGGAACAGCCAATCAGTGACAGGCAGAGTAGGAAGCGCGGTTTACACAGACCTCTCCCCGTTCTTCAGCTCTGTGACCCGATCGCAGGACACCACGGCTAGGCAATTAAAGGGGAGGTATATATACGTGCTTTTGCCTAGCCGTGCCATTCTGCCGACGTATATGTGCAGGAGGCAGTCGGGAAGCGGTTAAGGTGCTGCGTGTGCACTCAGGTGTTCCCCACAGGAAATGGCCGCTCACCTTAGAGCATGTGACCTCGCTGATTAGGCTTGGTCAATACACGCATTGGAACCTGTAAATGGTTCAGTGTTGATTCCCAGATTCCTGTGGTGGCCTCACTCTGTGCTTCAATATGGTAATGGAGTCCATTTTGCGCCTCAGTAATACCAATAGAAAAAGGAGGACCTCATAGTGTAGTATATTAAAACTTTTATTCTCAACACAGTAAAAAATCCCTTGCAGGGCACTCACATTTGCATGGCGCGTCAGGGCGCCACTCTAAAATAGCATAAAAACAAGCTGTAGCAGGTGATATCAGGGTGGTATGCTGATCGTCCTTAGTGGGTGCACTGACTAGCGTTCCGTCCAGCAGGAGCAGTGATTTTAATAATGCTTAAAGTGAAACAATAAAAGTGTAATATTCCTTTAAATTTCGTACCTGGGGGGTGTGTATAGTATGCCTGTGAAGGGGCGCATGTTTCCCGTGCTTAGAACTGTCCCTGCACAAAGTGTCATTTTTGCAGGAAAAAAAAGCTATTTAAAATCACTCGTGGCTAATGTATTGACGGCTCCCGTAACACAGAGAACAGTCATTCATTGAAAGTCATTGATAAAAAAAAGTCATTGATAAAAAAAAAAAAGCGTGGGGGTCCCCCAAATTCAATTACCAGGCCCTTCAGGTCTGCTATGGATATTAAGGGGAACCCCGGCCAAAAAAAAATGGCGTGGGGTCCCCCTCAAAATCCATACCAGACCCTTGAGGTCTGGGATGGATTTTAAGGGGAACCCCGGGCAAAAAAAATGGCGTGGGGTCCCCCTCAAATTCCATACCAGACCCTTATCTGAGAACGCAGCCTGGAAGGCCGCAGGAAAAGAGGGGGATGAGAGTGGTCGCCCCTCCCTCCTGAACCGTACCAGGCCACATTTCCTCAACATTGGGAGGGTGCTTTGGGGTCCCCCCCAAAGTACCTTGTCCCCATGTTGATGAGGACAAGGGCCTCGTCCCCACAACCCTGGCCATTGGTTGTGGGGGTCTGCAGGCGGGGGGCTTATCAGAATCTGGAAGCCCCCTTTAACAAGGAGACCCCCAGATCCTGCCCCCCCCTGTGTGAAATGGTAAGGGGGTACTTACCCCTACCATTTCACCAAAAAAGGTGACAAAAATGGTAAAAATGACAGGAGACGGTCTTTGACAATTCCTTTATTAAAATCTATTAAGGGGAACCCCGGCCCAAAAAAAAATGGCGTGGGGTCCCCCTCAAAATCCATACCAGACCCTTGAGGTCTGGGATGGATTTTAACCACCTCACTACAGTGCATTTTCACCCCCTTCCTGACCAAGCCATTTTTCAGCTTTCAGCGCTGACGCACTTTGAATGACAATTGCGCAGTCATACAACACTGTACCCAAATTAAATTGTTATCATTTTTTTCCCCACAAATAGAGCTTTCTTTTGGTGGTATTTGATCACCTCTGCGGTTTTTCTTTTTTGCACAATAAACAAAAGAAGAGCGACAAATTAAAAAAAAAAACAATATTTTTTGCTTTTTGCTATACTAAATATCCCCAAAAAATATATAAAAAACCTTTTTTTTTCCTCAGTTTCGGCCGATACGTATTCTTCTACATATTTTTGGTAAAAAAAAAATTGCAATTAGCGATCATTGATTAGTTTGCGCAAAAGTTATAGCGTTTACAAAATAGGGGATAGTTTTATAGCATTTTTATTAATATTTTTTTTTTTACTAGTAATGGCGGTGATCAGCGATTTTTATTGTGACTGCGACATTATGGCGGACACATCGGACATTTTTGACACATTTTTGGCACTATTGTCATTTATACAGCAATCAATGCTATTTAAATGCATTGATTCATGTATAAATGACACTGGCAGTGAAGGGGTTAACCACTAGGGGCGGGGAGGGGTTAATATGTTCCCTAAGTGTGTTTCTTACTGTGGGGGGAGGGGACTCACAAGGGGAGGAGACCGATCGGTGTTTCTCTGTACAGAGAACACACCATCGGCTCCTCTCCTCTGACAGGACCGTTGATCTGTGTGTTTACACACACAGATCCACGGTCCCGCTGTGTTACCGGGCAATCGCGGGTGCCCAGCGGACATCGCGGCCGCTGGGCACGCGCATCGGGTGCCCAGTGACACGGCGAGAGCGCGCGCGCGCTCCCGGCGGCGCGCGCGCGCTCCCTGCAGTGCACAGAAGGGGAGGACGTCATATGACGCCCTCCCGGAACGAGAGCTGCGCCGCCTGGCCGTCATTTGACGGCCGGCGGTGGCGAAGCGGTTAAGGGGAACCCCGGCCAAAAAAATGGCGTGGGGTCCCCCTCAAAATCCATACCAGACCCTTATCCGAGCTGGAAGAAGATGCCGGGAGGAGAAGATGATAAAACCGAAGGATGAAGAAAGGAAGACCAGAAGAAAGAAGAAAGAAGATTTTAATAAAGGAATTGTCAAAGACCGTCTCCTGTCATTTTTACCATTTTTGACACTTTTTTGGTGAAATGGTAGGGATACTTTTGTACCCCCTTCCATTTCACACAGGGGGGGGGGGATCTGGGGGTCCCCTTGTTAAAGGGGGCTTCCAGATTCCGATAAGCCCTTTGCCCGCAGACCCCCACAACCAATGGCCACGGTTGTGGGGACGAGGCCCTTGTCCTCATCAACATGGGGACAAGGTGCTTTGGGGGGGACCCCAAAGCACCCTCCCAATGTTGAGGGCTTGTGGCCTGGTACGGTTCAGGAGGGAGGGGGGTCCGCTCTCGTCCCACCCTCTTTTCCTGCAGCCTGCCAGGTTGCGTGCTCGGATAAGGGTCTGGTATGGATTTTGAGGGGGACCCCACGCCATTTTTTTTTTTGGCCGGGGTTCCCCTTAAAATCCATCCCAGACCTGAAGGGCCTGGTAATTGAATTTGGGGGGACCCCCACGCTTTTTTTTTATCAATGACTTTTTTTTTATCAATGACTTTCAATGAATGACTGTTCTCTGTGTTACGGGAGCCGTCAATTCATTAGCCGCGAGTGATTTTAAATAGCTTTTTTCCTGCAAAAATGACACTTTGTGCAGGGACAGTTCTAAGCACAGGAAACATGCCCCCCTTCACAGGCATACTATAGACACCCCCCAGATGTGATACTGCAATGCTGTACTAACAGCACGCACACACTAATCCCCAGAATCACAGCAGATAATGTCAGCAGTCAGCAGCACATGCCACTGACACTGGAACACAATATACGAGGCCGCTGGCACGGCGGCCTTATATAATGTGGGATGTGTACTAAACCCCCTGAGCTAAAATTGGCCACAGGCATCGTGCCTGTAGCCAATTATGGCTCTCCCGCCGCTGGCTCTATGATTGGCCAAGCATGTGGGGTCACAGTGCATGCTTGGCCAATCATCAGCCAGTAATGCACTGTGACTGGCGCAGTGCATTGCAGGCCATTCGCATCACACAAATTTGATGCGAGTGGCCCAAATAGTTCTGGGCTCGCCGAGCGGGCGAACGCCCGATGTTCGATTCAAACATGGGTTCGAATCGAACACCGGGCCCATCCCTATTCTATTTACTATTTGGGTGACTATTTACTATTTGGGAGAGTAAAGGGGGCTGAATACAAATGCCCCCCCCCCCACACTTTTCACAGATTTATTTGTATCATTTTCTTTCCACTTCCCAATTATGTGCCACTTTGTGTTGGTCTATCACAGTGATGGTGAACCTTGGCACCCCAGATGTTTTGGAACTACATTTCCCATGATGCTCAAATACACTGCAGAGTGCATCATGGGAAATGTAGTTCCAAACATCTGGGGTACCAGGGTTCGCCATCACTGGTCTATCACAAAAAATCCCATTAAAATACATTTTCATCTCTGGTTGTAATGTGGAAATTTCAAGGGGTATGAATACTTTTTCAAGGCACTGTACTTATTTTGTGCATAGAAAATACAGTTATTTCCTCCCATTTCCTGAAGGACTTGCCGGTTCCTGCCTAAAAACATTTTCCTTCCAGTTTCCCCAGGCTCGGTGCAATGATCCGTGTCTTCCAGGATACAGGAAAGGTCCAACTGGAGGAATCCATGCTTGTTGCTATCGCTGTGTGGCATGTTCTGATGGGGAAATCTCCAATAAAACAGGTAATAACCCACCACAGCCGCATCATTCATTCGCAGTTTCCTGTAAATGACTTGAACTACAAGTACCATCAACCTCTGCAGCTGATGGCTTGTAGTTCTGAATGGACTGCAAGGTGACTGACGAGCCTCGTAGTTTATTCACAAGCTCTACAGCTTGTAAACAGCCAGCCCGTATGCAGGTATGAGCCGAAAGCTATAGGGCAGTGATGGCGGACCTTGGCACCCTAGATGTTTTGGAACTATATTTTCCATGATGCAGACACTGCAGAGTGCATGAGCATCATGGGAAATGTAGTTCCAAAACATCTGGGGTCCCAAGGTTGGCCATCACTGCTATAGGGCTTGTCTGCAGGAGTGTGGCATTCCACCCCTGATCCACCGTTGTTGTTTTTGCTGTGTGTCAGGGCACATTATCCTGCTGAAAGAGGCCACTGACTTCAGGAAATGCCATTTTCAGGAAGGGGTGTTCTTGGTCACCAGCAAAGTTTAGGTACAGTCATGGGCGTCCGCAAAACTTTTTTCAGGGGGGAGGGCATCATTTTAGGGTCGCCCCTTTTCCACAATGTCTTCATCACATTCTCATGGTCAGAGACTGCAGTAAAAGTACAGTACATTCCCTAGGATAAGTAATAGATAATGGCCGTCAGGCCCTCTTACCAGACCCAGTGAAACTACAACAGTGATCCCTCCGGCTGGACGATCGCTCACTCTGGGTTCCCCAGGGGCGACTCTGGTCAGTAGTGTAGCATGTCTGTACCCTGGTAGTGGTTCTGTCTTTCTCTCTGGTGGTTCTGGGTAGCGTGGCTCTCTCTCTGGTGGCGCTGGGCAGCGTGGCTCTCTCTCTGGTGGCGCTGAGCAGCGTGGCTCTCTATCTGGTGGCGCTGGGAAGCGTGGCTCTCTCTCTGGTGGCACAGGGCAGTGCGGCTCTCTCTGGTGGCGATGGGCAGCGTGGCTCTCTGGTGGCGCTGAGCAGCGTGGCTCTCTCTCTGGTGGCGCTGAGCAGCGTGGCTCTCTGGTGGCGCTGGGCAGCGTGGCTCTCTCTGGTGGCGCTGGGCAGCGTGGCTCTCTGGTGGCACAGGGCAGCGCGGCTCTCTCTCTGGTGGCGATGGGCAGCGCGGCTCTCTCTCTGGTGGCGCTGGGCAGCGTGGCTCTCTCTGGTGGCGCTGGGCAGCGTGGCTCTCTGGTGGCACAGGGCAGCGCGGCTCTCTCTCTGGTGGCGATGGGCAGCGCGGCTCTCTCTCTGGTGGCGATGGGCAGCGCGGCTCTCTCTCTGGTGGCGATGGGCAGCGCGGCTCTCTCTCTGGTGGTGCTGGGCAGTGTGGCTCTCTCTCTGGTGGTGCTGGGCAGCGTGGCTCTCTCTGGTGGTACAGGGCAGTGCGGCTCTCTCTGGTGGCAATGGGCAGCGTGGCTCTCTCTCTGGTGGTGCTGGGCAGTGTGGCTCTCTCTCTGGTGGTGCTGGGCAGCGTGGCTCTCTCTCTGGTAATTCTGGGCAGCGTGGCTCTCTCTGGTGGCGATGGGCAGCGTGGCTCTCTGGTGGCGATGGGCAGCGTGGCTCTCTGGTGGCGATGGGCAGCGTGGCTCTCTCTGGTGGTGCTGGGCAGTGTGGCTCTCTCTGGTGGTGCTGGGCAGTGTGGCTCTCTCTCTGGCTTCCGTCCAGCACACTCCTCGTTCTTTTTCCTGTAGCGCTCTCTCCCTCAGCTTTTTTCCAGGCTGCAGTATCTCAATCTCTCTCTTGATAGAGCGGTAGCCTCCTCCCTGTGGAAAATGGGGCCGCCAATCTTTGGGGCTACATGTCCCATGATGCTCTCCTCTCCTAGTCTCCTTTGATTGGCCCTCAGTTATGGCCATTAGGGAAGGAACGGAGCGGGGGCAGGAAGATGGTCGGAGAACCTGGTGAGAGCCGCCGTCTCTTCTCCCTGACAGGAGAAAGGAGGGGGAGCGGTGGAAACCTCTGATAGCCCCCAGCTCGCCTTTCTCCTGTCACAGCGCCGCCGAGTTCTCTGCTGGACTGAGCAGGGAAAAGAGCCCAAAGTCACACAACACTGCTGGGGGGGCTTGACAGCACCTTGATGGTGTCACCCCACTGGCAGGTGGCACCCAGGTGTGGGGTGTCCGCACCCCGATAGCGACGCAACTGTACTGAATTTAAGATCAGATCCCTGATTCCGGGGGGGGGGGCACTTGACCCCCCTTGCCCCTGCCTGCGGATGCCCATGGGTACAGTAGTTGGCACAACTTAACTAACATCTACATGAAGGTCAGGGCCCAAGGTTTCCCAGCAGAACATTGCCAAAAACTTCACACTGCCTCTGCCGGCTTGCCTTTTTGACATACTGCATCCCCAGGTAAGTGATGCGCACACACCCGCCCATCCACGTGATCGTGAACAAAAGGTGATTCATCAGATCAGGCCACCTTCTTCCATTGCTCTGGGCTCCAGTTCAGATGCTCACAAGCCCATGGTAGGCACTTTTGACTGTGGGCACGGGTCAGCATGGACACCTTGATTGGTCTGTGGCTACCCAGCCCCAAACTCAACAAACTACAATGTTTATCTTTTCTGCTTTTAGCACATCAACTTCATGAACAACATGTTTACTTGATGTCTAATATATCCCACTGACTTTCAGATGCCATTGTAGCCAGATAATCAATGTTATTCATGTTACCTGTCAGTAGGTATTCCGATACCCGGGCGGCCACACAGATGATCGGTGCGGCGGTGGGGGAGTTACAAGCACCGACCCCCTGTATAGATTTCAATAAAGCACCTTCCCCTCCTCTCCCTCCCGCAGCTTTCAGCTGCTTTATTAAAAACTATACAGGGAGATTGGTGCTTGTAACTGCCCCCACCACCGCACCGATCACTGTCCCCTATGTCCTCCTCCGGCTCCCTGGGTCCTTCGTGCCCTCCACCGGTTCCCCGTGTCCTCCTCCGGTCCCCCTCCGTGTCCTCCTCCGGTCCCCCTCCGTGTCCTCCTCCGGTCCCCCTCAGTGTCCTCCTCCGGTCCCCCTCAGTGTCCTCCTCCGGTCTCCCTCCGTGTCCTCCTCCGGTCCCCCTCCGTGTCCTCCTCCGGTCCCCCTCCGTGTCCTCCTCCGGTCCCCCTCAGTGTCCTCCTCCGGTCCCCCTCAGTGTCCTCCTCCGGTCTCCCTCAGTGTCCTCCTCCGGTCTCCCTCCGTGTCCTCCTCCGGTCTCCCTCCGTGTCCTCCTCCGGTCTCCCTCCGTGTCCTCCTCTGATTCCCCCATGTCCCAGATCTGTCAGGATGAAGAGCGAAGGAAGGAGCCAGTAAATCAGTCATTTACCGGTACCTTCCTTTTCTGAATGAAGAGAGTCACTGATTACGGACTGTCCATTCATGACTGAGCATCGCAATCTGTGTTTATGATGCTTCAGCTTATGAATGGGGACGAGCCTCTGTCTCCTGTCCATTCATCTTCAGTACAGCTGAGGCTGCAGAGAAAAGGGACTGGGGAATCTGTGTCCTCAGTCCCTTTCCCTGTCTCAAAGATGAGATGTCACCAAAGCCCCCCAAAACAGGCTGAAAAAAATAAAAGAAAGGATTGTAATAAATAAAAGCTGATGTCATGAAGGGGGGCGGCCAGTACCGTGTGATCTGCGACAGAGGCCACCAAAATGTATATAAGTGAATGATAATAAAGTTTATTAAAGATAAGTAGTAATAAGTAAACACCCCAAATACAAATAGTGAACAACCAACCAAACAGTGAACCACAGACAACAATAGCTATATACAATATAAAGGGAAGTACCGCAATCTAAATGTAGCCAGGCCAGGGTCATTCACAGGAGATCAGCAGATAAACAAGGGCAGTTCAAGAATCACAAACGTAAGGCAGGCCGGGGTCATACACAAAGAAACAGCAGATGGGGGAAGGTGCAAAGGAATCAGGGTACAAGGGAACAGGAACACAGGAGGGACGGGATCGGGTTCAGGTGCAGGTTCAAGTGCAGGTTCAGGGTTCAGGTGCAGGTTCAGGTGCAGGTTCAGGGTTCAGGTGCAGGTTCAGGGTTCAGGTGCAGGTTCAGGTGCAGGTTCAGGGTTCAGGTGCAGGTTCAGGTGCAGGTTCAGGGTTCAGGTGCAGGTTCAGGTGCAGGTTCAGGTGCAGGTTCAGGGTTCAGGTGCAGGTTCAGGGTTCAGGTGCAGGTTCAGGTTCAGGGTTCAGGTGCAGGTGCAGGGTTCAGGTGCAGGTTCAGGTGCAGGGTTCAGGTGCAGGGTTCGGGTGCAGGGTTCAGGGTTCAGGGTGCAGGGTGCAGGGTGCAGGGTTCAGGTTCAGGTTCAGGTTCAGGTTCATGTTTACAGGTCACAGGTATGGATCAGGGCACAAGGAAGATACCAGGGCGATGAGAGCAATAATCAGCCAGGTATTTATATGATTGCCTGTAATTATCTTCAAGTGACACCTGGACGCAGGAGGTGCTGTCTGCTCTACACTGCCAGGATCCATCCGCTGGTGGACGCCAGTACTGCAGCCCAAAGATGACATAACACCAGCAGGGGAAAGTTCTCTTGACAGTTTCAAACTAGACATGTGCACAACAAAAAAATGTGTTTATTTTCGTTTTGTTTTTTTCGTTTCCGTTGATTCGTAACGATTCGTACATTCGTAAGTCGTCGGTGTTCGTATTCATAACGATTCGTATTTTCGTAAGAGATATTTTTTTGTTGATTCGTTTTTCTGTTAGTTTAATTTTCGTTTATTTGTTTATTCGAAATTCGGACGCATTCGTATTTATTCGTACTTTCGTAACATTCGTAGATTCGTAATCGGAGCATAATTCATAATGTTATGTAATGTGTATGCTATTACATTTTAAGAGACACGAAAAATTATGAATCGAAAAAAAAAAGTTACGAATGTACGAATTTTTTCGTTCAATCCATTCGAAGCACGTTAAGCAGCGCCATTGTAAGGGACACGGAAAATTACCAATTCAACAAAAAAAAAAAAGTTACGAATGTACGAATTTTTTCGTTCATTTTCATTTTCGTTCTTTTTTCAGTTTTTCGCATTTTCTTCATTCGTACATTCGTTGTTTCTAATTTGTTTTTTTTCGGATTTTCGTTATTTTCGGATTCGTTCGATTCGAACGATTCGTTATTCGTTAAAATTTTTAGCGAATCATTCGTTCATTCGTACGAAAACGAACGAACGAAAATAACGAAAAAAAAACGAAAAGGAATTGCACATGTCTATTCCAAACTGCCAGGAGACACCTGCTGGTGGACCTCAGTACTGCACGCCAAATGATAGATATTACCAGCGGATGAAACCTTTCCTGACAGCTAAACTGTAAAAAAAAATAAAAAAATGTAAAATTCGAAAATAAAAAACACCCCCCCCCCCCCCCAAAAAAAAGAAAGCATTGTAAATTATATATATATATGTATATATACACATTTTAATAAAAATTATAAAATAAATTGTAAAAAAAAAAAAAAACTACTGACACAGTCCACGCCTCGTCAGTGCCACCTATCAGTGCCCATTAGTGCTGAATATTGGTGCCACTGTCACAGGACATTAAAAAAAGTATCGGTAATCGGTATTGACAAGTATTTGAAAAAAGTATCGGTAATTGGTATCGGCGAGTACTTGGTACTTGTACTCGGTCTTAGAAAAGTGGTATTGATGCAAACCTACCTATCAGTGATCCGTTTCTCAACTCCAGTCCCCAAGGCGCCCCCAACAGGTCATGTTTTAAGGCTCTCCATTATTTTGCACAGGTGATTTGATCAGTTTCCCTGCCTTAGCAATTACCACAGCCGTTTCATCTGAGGGAAATCCTGAAAACATGACCTGCTGGGGTGCCTTGAGGACTGGAGTTGAGAAACACTGGTCTAAATGATATGGCCGATCTGTGTATATCATATTATTACCTTTTAATCAGTTAATAATTGTGCAAATTTCTAATGTTCTTCTTCCACAGACAGTGAGATGTGCCACAAATGTCCTGATGACCAGTGGCCAGATGAGAGAAGCTGTGTTCTCAAAGCCTACGACTATCTCTCCTACGAGACAAATATCATAGCTCTAGCTTATTATGTTATCTCTATATTATGTTCCACTGTCACTCTCCATATACTGACGTTGTTTGTTCTACTCCGGGACACTCCAATTGTGAAAGCCAATAACCGGACTGTGAGCTTCACCCTCCTGACCTCCATCCTGCTGAGCTTCCTCTGTGTCTTCTTCTTCCTCGGACGTCCTGTGGATATCACCTGCATGCTGAGACAAGTGTCATTCGGGGTCTTCTTCTCCATCGCTGTCTCTTCCGTTCTGGCCAAGACTATCACAGTCTGCGTTGCCTTCAAAGCCTCCAAACCCGGCAGCTACTGGAGGAAGTGGGTGGGAGATAAGTTGTCTAATTCTGTTGTCATAATCTGCTCCTCTGTCCAAGTTCTGATCTGTGTCATTTGGCTGTCATTGTCCCCTCCCTACCAGGAGTATGACATGGACTCCTATCCCGGGAAGATCACCATTCAGTGTAATGAAGGGTCAGTTATCGGGTTCTACTCTATGTTGGGTTATATGGGGTTTCTGGCAGCTGTGAGTTTTGTTCTGGCTTTCATGGTGAGGACATTACCGGACAGTTTTAATGAGGCCAAATGCATCACCTTCAGCATGCTGGTGTTCTGCAGTGTCTGGATTGCCATGATCCCGGCCTATCTGAGCACCAGAGGGAAATACATGGTGGCTGTGGAGATATTCGCCATACTGACCTCCAGTGCCGGAATATTAGGATGTATATTTTTCCCCAAATGTTACATTATTATCATTAAACCTGAGAGAAATTACCGAAAATATATTTTTGACAAAGTCAAAACATAACTTAATTTTTAATAATTATGTACATCAAGTTGCTTTTAGAATAAATGGACAAAAATCTGACCTACTGTAAGAATTTTTCCAAATCGGCCCTAAAGTTCCTGATTCCTAGTGTCAGCAAAACTTGACTGTATGTAGAGCACACAGCCAAATTTCCTGTTTCTAATATAATAACACTTTCCGTCTTAATGATATAATGCCTTACCTTTAGATCGTATGTCTTCCATTACCTCCCAGCCCCCTCATCCAAGCATTCATACATCACCATCTCAGCCTGGCTGCTTCCCAGCAAGGCCCCTCTGCTTCCCCATTAAAAGAGACATCACTAGTATTCCTACGTGCTCATCTCAGCATCGGTCAGCAAGTCTGTCCTCTGAGTAGAGCAAACGCCTTTTATTTACCGTATTTATCTGCGTATAACACGCACCCCAAGTTTAGGAGGGCATTTTAAGGAAAAAAAACTTTTAGGAGGGAAGTTTAAGGGAAAAAAAAACTTACATTTAAATGCCCATCAATGCAGCCTTATCAGTGTCCATCTGCAGCCTTGTCCATCATTGCAGAATGATCGGTGTCCATTTGCAGCTTGCCCAGTGGCGTTTGCAGCTTGCCCAGCCCTGTTTTCAGCCTTGCCCACGTTTAAATTTCCCGCCGCCGAGATAGACCGAGCGAGTGCCGTCAAAAAATACAGAGCGCCGCCGAAAAAGACAGAGCGCCGATGAAAAAGACCGAGCCGCAGTCCCGCCCAGTCTGCGGTCGCCATGGAGTGGCCAGTTCCTTGGTGAGGCATAAATAAACAAACTGAGAAGAGCAAACAGATCCACGGTGTCCAAGGGAAGGTTTCCGCATCCAATGGTCTTCCACCAGCGTCTGTATGTGTGGATACCCTCACATGAGTGTATTACAGCAAAACTGACACTGGGGGGCGTCTGACAACATACATTAATACAAATTTCCACAAAACTCGGTCTTTGTAAAACAGGCTTAAATATATAGAGTACTTTACAAAATTTTTAGGCAGGTGTGCAAAAGAAAAATGCTGTGTGCCCACCCTTTGCCCTCCAAACAGCATCAATCCTTCTAAGTAGACTTGCACACAGTTTTTGAAGGAACTTGGTGGGCAAATTGTTCCAAACATCTTGGAGAACTAATTTCAGATCTCCTGTGGATGTGGGCCGTCTCTCCATGTAATCCCTTAATGACATTGGTTGTATGTTTTAGGGTCATTATCCTGCTGCAGAATACATTTGGGGCCAATCACATGCCTCCCTGAGGGTATGGCATGATCGATAAGTATTAGACATGTGCACAACCAAAAAATTCGTTTATTTTCGTTTCGTTTTTTTCGTTTCCGAAAAAAAATCGTTTTTTTTCGTTTCGTTTTTTTCGTTTCCGTCTATTCGTAACGATTCGTACATTCGTAAGTCGTCGTTGTTCGGATTCGTAACGATTCGTACATTTGTAAGAGTTATTTTTTCGTTAATTCGTTTTTTCGTTAGTTTCATTTTCGGACACATTCGTATTTATTCGTACATTCGTAACATTCGTAGATTCGTAATCGGAGCATAATTCATAATTTGATGTAATGTTATGCTATTATTACATTTTAATAATTTACAAATCGAAAAAAAAAGTTACTAATCGAAAAAAAAGTTACACATTTTTTTGTTCAATAGAGACACGGAAAATTACAAATCGAAAAAAAAAAAAAAAAAAAAAAAGTTACGAATCGAAAAAAAAGTTACGAATCGAAAAAAAAAGTTACGAATCGAAAAAAAGTTACGAATGTACGAATTTTTTGGTTCAATAGAGACACGGAAAATTACAAATCGAAAAAAAAAAAAAAAAAAAAAAAAAAAGTTACGAATCGGAAAAAAAAAGTTACGAATCGGAAAAAAAAGTTACGAATCGAAAAAAAAGTTACGAATGTACTAATTTTTTTGTTCAATACATTTGAAGCACGTTTAGCAGAACCATTGTAAGGGACACGGAAAATGACCAATTCAACAAAAAAAAAAGTTACGAATTTTTTCGTTCGTTTTCGTTTTTCGGATTTTCTTCATTAGTACATTCGTTGTTTCTAATTAGTTTTTTTCGGATTTTCGTTGTTTTTCGGATTGGAATGATTCGTTATTTGGATTCGTACGATTCAAACGATTCGTTACGATTCGTTATTCGGATTCGTACGATTCGTTCATTCGTACGAAAACGAACGTACGAAAATAACAAAAAAAAACTAAAAAACTAAAAAAACGAAACGAATTGCACATGTCTAATAAGTATCTGCCTGTATTTCTCAGCATTGAAGACACCATTGATACTGACCAAATCCCCAACACCATTTGCAGAAATGCAGCCCCAAACTTGGCAGCTTGCTTCATAGTTGCCTGCAGGTACTCACCATCAGTGATGTAAGTAACGGAATTAAAGTAAACAGCGTTACTTAACGCCGTTACTTTAGAGGGTAACGAGTAATCTAACTGATTACTCTTCCCCTAGTGGTAACGAGATTCCCATCACTTGGGTGGCGTTACCGCAATTACTCGCCGCAAACCACTTCGGCCTAGCTCCGGAGCGGCGGCCAACTTGGTGCACCCGTCAGCCGCGGCTTCGGCATAGCTCCGGAGCAGCAGCCATCTTGGTGCACCCGTCGGCCATTTACAATGTGATTGCTCCGTCAAATGATGGAGCGATCACTTGGTCACTTGTTCCTCTCTCCCCTCTGTGTACAGATCTGTACAGTGGAGGGGAGAGATCAGATGGCAGCACTGTAATACCCTGCCAATACTCTGCAACACCCTGCCAATACTCTGCAATACCCAGCCATACGCTGCAATACTCGGTAATACTCTGCAACACCCTGCCAATACTCTGCAACACCCTGCCAATACTCTGCAATACCCAGCCATACTCTGCAATACCCAGCCATACTCTGCAATACTCGGTAATACCCTGCCAATACTCAGCAATACCCTGCCAATACTCTGCAATACCCTGCCAATACTCTGCAATACCCTGCCAATACTCAGCAATACCCTGCCAATACTCTGCAATACCCTGCCAGTACTCTGCAATACCCTGCCAATACTCTGCCATACCCAGCCATACTCTGCAATACTCGGTAATACCCAGCCATACTCGGCGATACCCAGCCGTACCCAGCCATGCTCAGCCAATATTACAGTGGGGGAGATGACGTGGATATTACAGTGTAGGCTATATGGTGGTGAAATTTTCACAGGTTTTTGCAAATTCAATTGTTATTTTCTGATCCGAAAAATGATCCGATCCATGACTCTGATCCGAGGAACGATCCGATCTGTGAGCTTGGGGGGGACAGATGTACAGAGGGGGAACAGATATATGTGGGGGGGGGGCAGACGTGTAGTGGGGTACAGAGGAGGGAACAGATATATGTGTGGGGGGGGGACAGACGTGTAGTGGGGTACAGAGGGGGAACAGATATATGTGTGGGGGGGGGACAGACGTGTAGTGGGGTACAGAGGGGGAACAGATATATGTGTGGGGGGGGGACAGACGTGTAGTGGGGTACAGAGGGGGAACAGATATATGTGTGGGGGGGGGGGACAGACGTGTAGTGGGGTACAGAGGGGGAACAGATATATGTGTGGGGGGGGACAGACATGTAGTGGGGTACAGAGGAGGGAACAGATATATGTGTGGGGGGGGACAGACGTGTAGTGGGGTACAGAGGGGGAACAGATATATGTGTGGGGGGGGAACAGACGTGTAGGGGGGTACAGAGGGGGAACAGATATATGTGTGTGGGGGGGTACAGACGTGTAGTGGGGTACAGAGGGGGGGGGGGGGGGGGGGGGGGACAGATATATGTGTGGGGGGGGGACAGACGTGTAGTGGGGTACAGAGGGGGGAACAGATATATGTGTGGGGGAGGACAGACGTGTATTGGGGTACAGAGGGGAAACAGATATATGTGTGGGGGGGGACAGACGTGTATTGGGGTACAGAGGGGAAACAGATATATGTGTTGGGGGGGAACAGACGTGCAGGGGGGTACAGAGGGGGAACAGATATATGTGTTGGGGGGAACAGACGTGCAGGGGGGTACAGAGGGGAAATAGACGTGCAGGTATAGTAATACTAGACCCGCCCCTTAGAATATTAAAAAAAAAAGTCAGTTACTTTGCTGAGTAACTAATTACTTTTCCAATGTAGTAACTGAGTTACTGACGCAATTACTTTTTTGGGAGAAGTATTTTGTAACTTAACTAATTACTTTTTTAAAGTAAGATGACCAACACTGGTCACCATTGTACCGATTTTCAGCTCTTCCCCCAACAAACTGCCTTCTGCTACAGCCAAATATTTCACATTTCGACTCATCAGTCCAGAGCACCTGCTTCCATATTGCTGCCCCCCAATTCCTATGTTTTTGTGCACAGTTGAGCCGCTTAGCCTTGTTACCATGTTGGAGGTGTAGTGCTCTCCACGTAGGAGTCACAAGTGAACTGGGATCCCCACCCTGCACAGCCAGGCACACCAAAACTTCCACAGGCTCCAAGAGTCAGAGAACAGTCCAGTACTCTGTTTTCGTATTTTATTGAGGGGATAAAACCTGGATGGGGAGCAGGGGTATTATGGGATGCCCACTGGACTTCAGACAACTCTTCAGGGACAACTCTCCTATATACAGTTTATATACACTCCTTTCTCTTCCTCTCCTCTCCTCCTTTCTCTTCCTCTCCTCTCCTCCTTTCTCTTCCTCCAGCACTTCACTTGCTTGCAAGAACAGACTCAGCTGGGACCCTTTTAGTGAATATGGCAAATCACAAGCCAGATCAAAGCAAAAGCCCTTTACAGGCAGGGCCCCCGGGCCCGTTTTGTTGTGTAGAGAAAAGTCCAGTGTCCAGCTTACATTTCTGTGGCTACTGATCCCAGCACCACATCTTCAGGCACCGCTAGCCCACCTGGCTGCAGCTGCAACTTTCATTAACCCTCCTGGCTACTTCCCCTTGGTCCTCCCAGACTGACACTCTTCCCACAGTCCTCCCAGCCTGCTCACGCACCATCCAACCAGCTGTCTTCTAGAGACCTCCTGGATGTGCTGACTCTCTCCCACTGTCCTCACACTTGCTCCCATGCATTCAGGAAGGATTCCTTTGTTTGCTGTCCTCCAGCACCTGAGCCCCAGGTCTGATGTCACCCCCCCCCCCCATACTAGGGGGCACCCTCAAGGTCCACTGACATCCTTCTCAGCACTCCTTCTCAATCTTCCACCCAACTGCCCCTGCTGGCATGACCCAAGATTATTTAAGACCCTGCAAGCCCACTTGCTTGTGATTGGCTGGGGCCCTCATCAGCACTCCAAGCAGCTCCTCCTAGACTCCCCTCTCTACTTCTGGAAGCTTTTCCAATGCTCCAGAAAGGAGCTGCTTGATGAGTCACCCAGCTTCTGTTATGGGGAGTGGTAATGTCCTGTTATTGGGAGTGGTAATGTCCTGTTATGGGGAGTGGTAATGTCCTGTTATGGGGAGTGGTAATGTCCTGTTATGGGGAGTGGTAATGTCCTGTTATGGGGAGTGGTAATGTCCTGTTATGGGGAGTGGTAATGTCCTGTTATTGGGGGGGGGGGGGGGGTTCTCTGCAGCAGGGGCTGGAGCACTTGTCAGAATAGAAGGAACAATGGATGGGGAAAAATACCATCAAATTCTTGAGGAAAATCTGCTGCCCTCTGCCAGAACGTTTTCAATGGGAAGAAGGCTTACCTTCCATGACAATGACCCAAAGCACAAACTACAATGAGCACACAGTGATTGAAGGAGGGGGAGGAGAGCACACAGTGGTTAGATGAGGGAGAGAGGAGCACAAAGTGATTGGAGGAAGGGGAGGAGAGCACATAGTGGTTGGAGGAGGGAGAGAGGAGCACACAGCAATTGGAGGAAGGGGAGGAGAGCACACAGTGGTTGGAGGAGGAGACAGGAGCACACAGTGGTTGGAGGAAGGGGAGGGGAGCACACAGTGATTGGAGGAAGGGGAGGAGAGTACACAGTGATTGGAGGAGGGAGAGGGGAGCACACAGTGATTGGAGGAAGGGGAAGAGAGCACACAGTGGTTGGAGGAAGGGGATGAGAGCACACAGTGGTTGGAGGAAGGGGATGAGAGCACACAGTGGTTGGAGGAACGGGAGGAGAGCACACAGTGGTTGGAGGAACGGGAGGAGAGCACACATTGGTTGGAGGAGGGAGAGAGGAGCACACAGTGATTGGAGGAAGGGGAAGAGAGCACACAGTGGTTGGAGGAAGGGGATGAGAGCACACAGTGGTTGGAGGAGGGATAGAGGAGCACACAGTGGTTGGAGGAGGGAGAGAGGAGCACACAGTGGTTGGAGGAGGGAGAGAGCAGCACACAGTGATTGGAGGAAGGGGAGGGGAGCACACAGTGGTTGGAGGAAGGGGAGGAGTGCACACAGTGGTTGGAGGAAGGGGAGGAGAGCACACAGTGGTTGGAGGAAGGGGAGGAGAGCACACAGTGGTTGGAGGAAGGGGAGGAGAGCACACAGTGGTTGGAGGAAGGGGAGGAGAGCACACAGTGGTTGGAGGAGGGAGAGAGGAGCACACAGTGGTTGGACGAGGGAGAGAGGAGCACACAGTGATTGGAGGAAGGGGATGAGAGCACACAGTGGTTAGAGGAGGGAGAGAGGAGCACACAGTGATTGGAGGAAGGGGAAGAGAGCACACAGTGGCTGCAGGAAGGGGATGAGAGCACACAGTGGTTGGAAGAGGGAGAGAGGAGCACACAGTGGTTGGAGGAGGGAGAGAGGAGCACACAGTGATTGGAGGAAGGGGAGGAGAGCATACAGTGGTTGGAGGAAGGGGAGGAGAGCACACAGTGGTTGGAGGAGGGAGAGAGGAGCACACAGTGGTTGGAGGAGGGAGACAGGAGCACACAGTGGTTGGAGGAAGGGGATGAGAGCACAATGTCAGGAAAGCCCCTCCAGCGGACGTCCCAACATCCCCAGGAGGAGAAGGATTCCCCGGCTCAGAACGGGCCTGCTGCGCCCACACATGCGCAATGGCGCGGCTGTCGGTGCGCGCGGGCGCGTGCGCGGCGGGGGCGCGCGGGCGCGCGCGGGAGCGCGCGCGTGCATGCGCGGCTTCCCTGACGTTGTTTGGCGCCAAGAGCGCTATTTAAACCAAACCCAGTCCCTGTTGCCTTGCTGCCCGATCAACAGCGTTTCCTGTATGTGCTTGGTCTACCTGCAAAACCTGATTCATCTGATCCCTGCTGAAACCTGGCTTGTCTCTGACTCTTCTGACTTCTGCCTGCCCCGATCTCGGTTCTGGACTTTGACTACCCCTTTGGATGCTCCCTTGTACCTGATCTGCCCGTCTGTGTTTGACCCTGCCTGTTTGAGACCCGCCTGCACATTACCTGTTGCTTCCTGCTGCTGGACTACAGGACACCTCCTTGTGTCTGCTGCACATTACCTGTTTGCTTCCTGCTGCTGGACTACAGGACACCTCCTTGTGTCTGCTGCACATTACCTGCTTGCTTCCTGCTGCTGGACTACAGGTCACCTCCTTGTGTCTGCTGCACATTACCTGCTTGCTTCCTGCTGCTGGACTACAGGACACCTCCTTGTGTCTGCTGCACATTACCTGCTTGCTTCCTGCTGCTGGACTACAGGACACCTCCTTGTGTCTGCTACACATCTCCTGCTTGCTTCCTGCTGCTGGACTACAGGGTACCTCCTGGTTCCCGTCTGCACAGATCTCCAGCCCTCTACCCAGCTTACCAGCCAGGCACTTGTGCTCCCCTGTGCTCTCGAGCTCCTGTCTTCCCTATCAGGGGTTCCCGAACCAGGGGTTTACGAGTGGCCGCTCCCTGCAATACGGGCTCTGCCTTAAGGTACGTGACAGTATCGGGCAGCCATGACTGAGCCCATGCAGGGAGCCACGGCTAGGGAGGACTTATGCCGTCACCTGGCCGGACTGACACAGGCCGTCAACTCCCTACAAGAGGGGTACTCCCGCCTAGAGGAACGCGTGCAGACCCTAGCCACCTCAGGCCCAACAGCGCTCAGCGCATCACCTGCACCCTCGGTGGTTATGCTGCCTCCTGAGCCCAAGGTCCCTACTCCAGAGAGATTCTCCGGGGCCCGGAACAGATATAGGGCATTCCGCAACGCCTGTGAACTCTTTTTTATACTCCAACCCCGAACCTTTTCCCTTGAGTCCACCAAGGTGGGGTTTGTGGTCCCCCTGCTACAAGGGGAGCCCCAGGCCTGGGCCCACCGCCTGGTGGAACAGAAGCACGAATGCCTCAGCAATCTGAACACCTTTTTCCAAGCCATGGGCATCCTTTACGAAGACCCACAACAGGCAGCGACTGCCGAAGCAGCTCTATTTTCCCTACAACAGGGCCGTAGGGCGGCAGAGGACTATGCATCCGAGTTTAGGCGCTGGAGCGCTGATACGAGCTGGAATGACGCAGCTCTGCGTCATCAATTTCGTATGGGCCTCTCCGAGTCTTTGAAGGACGAGTTGGCCAGAGTGGGCATCCCTGAAACCCTCGAAGACCTAATCAACCTGTCCACTCAGATAGACAGGCGTCTGAGGGAGCGTAGGACTGAGCGTACGACCGGTTCTTCCCGTCCGGTATGGATGCTACCCCGGGTACCTTACCCTTCTGGCCGCACCGCAACTGCACCCTCTGAACCTATGCAACTGGGCGTCCTTCGTCCTTCCCTGACCCCAGAGGAGCGACAACGCAGGCGAATCCAGAACCTTTGCCTCTACTGTGGGGAACCCGGACATTACGTGAGGGCCTGTCCCGTGAAGTCCTGTAAGCACTCCTCTCTGTTTTCCACTGTTTTGCCCGCAGTACTTAATAATGCGTCTCACCTGACTGTTTCCCTTTCCCTACAGCTCCCAGGAGGGAATACTCTGGTCCCCGCCATAATTGACTCTGGAGCCTGTAGTGGGTTCATGGACCAGACTTTTGCCCGCAAATTTCGAGTTCCTTTACGTCCCCGAGCCAGAGGACTGTCGGTACATCTAGCCGATGGGTCGGCTATCAGATCAGGACCTGTGACCCAAGAGACGGCTCCTCTACACGCTACCATTGCGGGTAACCACAGTGAACTACTCCGCCTGGACATCATTGAGTCCCCTCTGTTCCCTGTTATCCTGGGCATACCCTGGCTCAAGGCCCATAACCCTCAAATCGACTGGCCCACGGGGAGTATCAGCTTCCTCTCTCCTTACTGCTGTCAGCACTGCCTGCAAGGGACCACCAACGTCTCACCCTCTCTGCTCTGTCTAGAGGTTGACGTTGAGGCCCGTAGGACTGTCCCGGAAGAATACCACAGTTTCTTGGACGTATTCAGTCAAAAGGGGGCAGAGACACTCCCTCCACACAGGCCCTATGACTGCCCAATTGAACTCTTACCAGGTGCAGAAATTCCCTTCGGAAGAATCTTCCCTTTAACAGGACTGGAGTTGGAGACTCTCAAAGCATACATCGATGACAACCTGCGAAAGGGGTTTATACAACCTTCTACCTCCCCAGCCGGGGCAGGGATTTTCTTTGTAGAGAAGAAAGATCACTCTCTACGCCCCTGCGTAGACTACCGGGACTTGAACAAGATTACAATTAAGAATCGGTACCCTCTGCCCCTGGTACCGGAACTATTCCAGAGGCTTGGTACCGCTGTGGTGTTTACCAAATTAGATCTCCGTGGGGCATATAACCTGGTCCGTATCCGAAGCGGGGACGAATGGAAGACTGCCTTTCGCACCCGCTTCGGACACTATGAATACCTGGTGATGCCATTTGGGCTCTGCAACGCCCCTGCGACATTTCAACATTTTGTAAATGACATTTTTAGAGACTATCTTGACTTATTTGTTATTGTCTACTTGGATGACATCTTGATTTTCTCTCCCTCTCTGACCACTCACAGGGAACACGTCAAGAAGGTCTTGACCCGTCTTCGCCAGCATGGCCTGTATGCGAAGCCTGAAAAGTGCGAGTTTGAACGTCAAAGTATCCAGTTCCTAGGCTTGGTCATTTCAGTAGATGGGATTAAGATGGATCCGCAAAAAGTGTCTGCCATCTTGGATTGGCCTGCCCCCACGGACAAGAAGGGAATTCAGCGATTCGTAGGATTCGCGAATTTCTATCGCAAATTTATTAAAGGGTTTTCCAACATCATTGCTCCCATCACGAGACTGACCAAGCAAGGTACCAAGTTCCAGTGGTCTCCTGAAGCTCAGTCTGCCTTTTCAACACTAAAAGACCAGTTCGTGTCGGCCTCGGTCTTGAAACACCCGGATCCTGCACTCCCTTACATCTTGGAGGTCGACGCCTCTGAAGTGGCGGTAGGGGCAATCCTCTCCCAGAGACAAGGCCCTAAGGCGCTCCTCCACCCGGTGGCCTTTTTCTCCCGTAAGCTGTCCGAAGCAGAGAGAAACTACGATGTCGGGGATAGAGAGCTACTGGCCATCAAGGCCGCGCTCGAGGAGTGGCGTTATCTTCTGGAAGGAGCCGCCCATCCTATCCTGGTCTACACGGACCATAAGAATCTGGAATACTTAAAAGTAGCCAAGAGGTTGAGACCCCGCCAGGCTAGATGGGCACTTTTCTTCACCAGATTCTCATTTCACATCACCTTCAGGCCCGGATCCAAGAATACCAAACCTGATGCCCTGTCACGAATGTTCAGTGAGTCCACAGTTCCGCCACCTCCAGACACCATACTTACCCCAGGTAACTTCCTTCTTCTGCATGAGGATCTTCTATCTGAAATTAAACAAGCCTCCGCTTTGATCCCTCACCAGCCGGGCAGTTCCTTGCAGCCTAGAGACGGTCTGCTGTGGCATGAGGAGAAGATCTTTGTTCCTCAACAGTCACGGGTGGCCGCCCTGAAATCCTGCCACGACCACGAATTGGCCGGCTACTTTGGTGCCCGCAAGACCGCTGATCTTCTCCTGCGCACCTTTTGGTGGCCCAACCTTCTAAAGGACTGCAGGGCATACGTCGAGTCATGTACCACGTGTAACCAGAATAAGGGCAGCAAGACAAGAGCCTGGGGCTTGCTGAACCCCCTTCCAGTCCCGGAGAAGCCATGGAGGATGATCTCCATGGACTTCATTGTCGAATTGCCCCCTTCTGAAGACTTCACAACCATTTTTGTGGTAGTAGACAGGTTCTCCAAGATGGCCCATTTCTTACCCATGAAAGGCACCCCCTCAGCTCCTGAGACCGCAAGAGTCTTCATCAAGGAGATTGTGAGGCTCCACGGAATCCCCGCCAATATCGTATCTGACCGAGGGGTGCAATTTACGTCCAGGTTCTGGAGGGCGTTATGTGCGGCCCTGAAGATCAACCTCCTATTCTCCTCCGCTTACCATCCCCAGACCAACGGTCAGACCGAACGTACCAACCAGACCTTGGAACAGTACCTGCGCTGCTACTCATGTTTTTCTCAAGATAACTGGGTCCCCCTCCTACCTCTTGCCGAGTTTGCATACAATAACTCTGTTCATTCTGCAACTAACCAGTCTCCATTTTTTTCAAATTACGGGTTTCACCCCCTGTTCTTGTCTAACAGCATCCCAGAGTGCCCCGTGCCAGCAGCCCAGGAAACCCTGAATTTTTTCAGCACCAATAACAAGTTACTTCAGGAGACGATACTGAAGACCCAGGAACGAAACAAGGCGATATTTGACAAGAGGAGGAGAGGGGACCTCAACTTAAAGCCGGGAGACTTGGTTTGGCTGTCCACCCAAAACTTGAAATTGGCGTGTCCTTCCAAGAAGTTGGGGCCAAAGTTTGTGGGTCCTTTTCCTGTAACTAGAAAAATCAATAATGTGGCATACGAGTTAAAACTGCCTGACTCATTCAGAATCCACCCAGTCTTCCACGTTGCCCTTCTAAAACCTTCAACTCCGGATCCCTTTGCTAGCCGGAACACCGGCCCTCCTGAACCTGTGCTTATCGATGGCGAGGAGGAATTTGAAGTGGAAACTATTGTGGACTGCAGGAAAAGATATGGCCAGGTTCAATACCTTGTAAAGTGGAAGGGCTACGGGCCGGAAGAGAATTCTTGGGAGCCAGAGGCTAACATCCATGCCCAGAGGCTAATTTCGGCCTTCAGGAGAGCCAATCCAAGTAAGTGGGCCCAGTTGGGCATCCGGAGGCTGCCCATTGGAGGGGGGCAATGTCAGGAAAGCCCCTCCAGCGGACGTCCCAACATCCCCAGGAGGAGAAGGATTCCCCGGCTCAGAACGGGCCTGCTGCGCCCACACATGCGCAATGGCGCGGCTGTCGGTGCGCGCGGGCGCGTGCGGGAGCGCGCGCGTGCACGCGCGGCTTCCCTGACGTTGTTTGGCGCCAAGAGCGCTATTTAAACCAAACCCAGTCCCTGTTGCCTTGCTGCCCAATCAACAGCGTTTCCTGTATGTGCTTGGTCTACCTGCAAAACCTGATTCATCTGATCCCTGCTGAAACCTGGCTTGTCTCTGACTCTTCTGACTTCTGCCTGCCCGATCTCGGTTCTGGACTTTGACTACCCCTTTGGATGCTCCCTTGTACCTGATCTGCCCGTCTGTGTTTGACCCTGCCTGTTTGAGACCCGCCTGCACATTACCTGTTGCTTCCTGCTGCTGGACTACAGGACACCTCCTTGTGTCTGCTGCACATTACCTGTTTGCTTCCTGCTGCTGGACTACAGGACACCTCCTTGTGTCTGCTGCACATTACCTGCTTGCTTCCTGCTGCTGGACTACAGGTCACCTCCTTGTGTCTGCTGCACATTACCTGCTTGCTTCCTGCTGCTGGACTACAGGACACCTCCCTGTGTCTGCTGCACATTACCTGTTTGCTTCCTGCTGCTGGACTACAGGACACCTCCTTGTGTCTGCTGCACATTACCTGCTTGCTTCCTGCTGCTGGACTACAGGTCACCTCCTTGTGTCTGCTGCACATTACCTGCTTGCTTCCTGCTGCTGGACTACAGGACACCTCCTTGTGTCTGCTGCACATTACCTGCTTGCTTCCTGCTGCTGGACTACAGGACACCTCCTTGTGTCTGCTACACATCTCCTGCTTGCTTCCTGCTGCTGGACTACAGGGTACCTCCTGGTTCCCGTCTGCACAGATCTCCAGCCCTCTACCCAGCTTACCAGCCAGGCACTTGTGCTCCCCTGTGCTCTCGAGCTCCTGTCTTCCCTATCAGGGGTTCCCGAACCAGGGGTTTACGAGTGGCCGCTCCCTGCAATACGGGCTCTGCCTTAAGGTACGTGACACACACAGTGGTTGGAGGAAGGGGATGAGAGAATCACACAGTGGTTGGAGGAGGGAGAGAGGAGCACACAGTGGTTGGAGAAGGGAGGGAGGAGCATACAGTGGTTGGAGGAGGGAGAGAGGAGCACACAGTGGTTGGAGGAAGGGGAGGAGAGCACACAGTGATTGGAGGAAGGGGGTGAGAGCACATAGTGGTTAGAGGAAGGGGAGAGGAGCACACAGTGATTGGAGGAAGGGAATGAGAGCACACAGTGGTTGGAGGAAGGGAATGAGAGCACACAGTGGTTGGAGGAGGGAGAGAGGAGCACACAGTGGTTGGAGGAAGGGGCGAGGAGCACACAGTGATTGGAGGAAGGGAATGAGAGCACACAGTGGTTGGAGGAAGGGGAGGAGAGCACACAGTGGTTGGAGGAAGGGGAGGAGAGCACACAGTGATTGGAGGAAGGGGAGGGGAGCACACAGTGATTGGAGGAAGGGAATGAGAGCACACAGTGGTTGGAGGAAGGGAATGAGAGCACACAGTGGTTGGAGGAGGGAGAGAGGAGCACACAGTGGTTGGAGGAGGGAGAGAGGAGCACACAGTGGTTGGAGGAAGGGGCGAGGAGCACACAGTGATTGGAGGAAGGGAATGAGAGCACACAGTGGTTGGAGGAAGGGGAGGAGAGCACACAGTGGTTGGAGGAAGGGGAGGAGAGCACACAGTGATTGGAGGAAGGGGATGAGAGCACACAGTGATTGGAGGAAGGGGAGGAGAGCACACAGTGGTTGGAGGAAGGGAATGAGAGCACACAGTGGTTGGAGGAGGGAGAGAGGAGCACACAGTGGTTGGAGGAAGGGGAGGAGAGCACACAGTGGTTGGAGGAAGGGGAGGAGAGCACACAGTGGTTGGAGGAAGGGGAGGAGAGCACACAGTGGTTGGAGGAAGGGGAGGAGAGCACACAGTGATTGGAGGAAGGGGAGGAGAGCACACAGTGATTGGAGGAAGGGGATGAGAGCACACAGTGGTTGGAGGAGAAGGCTGGGAATGTCCTTGCATGGCCTAGTCAAAGCCCAGACCTAAACCCCATTGACAAATCTGTGGAATGACTTGAAGACTTCAGTCCACATACGGTCACCATCAAATGTAACTGAACTTGAGCAGTTATGCATAGAAGAGTTGGCAAATATTGCAAAGTCTAGATGTGTAAAGTTAGTAGAGACAAATCCCAACAGACTAAAGGCAGCAATTACAGCAAAAGGTGGTTCAACAAAATACTGACATAAGAGGGTGATCCTTTTTCTAACTATGACAGGTTGGTGTTATATCTTTCACTTGGATGTTATAAGCTGCACTAGTAAATACAGCTGGATAAAACAAAGACTGTGTCTGTCTTCATTTCAGGCCGTAAAGCATCAAAACGTGATTATTTTTAAGAGGGTGATTCTTCTCTATACCAACTGTATATGTATATACTGAATAATATGTTATATATATATATATATATATATATATATATATATATATATATATATATATATATATATATATATATATATATATATATATATTATATTATATGTATTTGTGTATACTTACATCTATATACAAATAAAAAGATAATTTTATTGACACACACAGAAGAAGAATAAAAAGTTTGTTCTTAATCAACAAAGATTTGACATCAACATAGCTTGTTTAATACATAGTATAGGAGTTTCTTATCATGATGAAGGTGACAATATCAGAATTATCCCGACATGTTTCGCCACCATGGGCTTCCTCAGGGGATATATTTTACTGTATGATGTATGTCAATAGATATAGAACAAAAAAATGTAGAACATACTGTTGACAGATAATACCAAATAGATTAGATAGTTCTTTCAAAACACTGCCCGCCATGCCTATTAGGCCACTGCTTACCCCTCTCCAGTTCCTAGAGGCTCCCAGCGCAGGCCGTCGCCAAGGCGGCAGACCCCAGGGAGCACACACCATGGAGTGGCCTAAAAAGGGGGAATGCCCAGATGGACCAAACCACAAATTAAATAGAGCTGCAATTATTTAGCTCAGCTAGCCATAAGGGTAGTGAGTAATAAAAAAACAAATGGGTACAGCTAAAAGGCAACCATAATACTTACAAAAGTACATAGAAAACCCATAATAATAGATCTTTTGTTAGACATAAAAAAAACTTGATGTAGCGCAATCGCTTTCATAAATTATCTTTTAATACACACATGCCACTCGGCCGGCGTCTGACGTCATCGGCCGAGTATAGACATGCAGACGCTACTGCGCAGGCGCAAAGACACGAAAATCTACAGGATCCATAATGCATCGCAACCCGAAGGAGAGGGAGATGACGCAGCGGGAGCTGCCATGTCTCAATCAGTGGGCGTGCGTCTATAGCTTCACACAAGCCACCGAGCGGAGGATGCATAGGAAAAGGAAACTGCATGATAGAAACACACGAAGGGGGATAGATAAATAAAAAAATCAACATCTCTGATAACCAATGAGGGCCAGCAACCACGGCACCAGCCCACATCCAAGACATCAGGAGCCGCCAAATAGGGGGGCGCAGATGATATATCAGACATGGTGGGAGGAAAAGCACAGAAGCAAGTCCAATAAATAGAACATAATAGACAGCAATCATTTTTAAGGTTTTTTTACTGAGCTAATAGTAACGAGACAGAGAATTAGAATCAATTTTTAAAGACGCCCATAATCAATAATTAGGAGTAATGATGAGTAATAACGAACATAAGTTCGACTCGAACATCGGGTGTTCGCCGAATATCGAACAAATTGGGGTGTTCGCTGCTAATTAGAAAACCGCGGAACACTCTTTAAAAGTCTATGGGAGAAATCAAAAGTGATCATTTTAAAGGCTAATATGCATGTTATTGTCATAAAAAGTGTTTGGGGACCCGGGTCCTGCCCCAGGGGACATGTATCAATGCAAAAAAAAAAGTTTTAAAAGCTTTTCAAGAGCAGTGAAACAATAAAAGTGAAATATTCCTTTAAATTTCGTACCGGGGGGGTGTATATAGTGTGCCTGTAAAGTGGCGCATGTTTCCCATGTTTAGAACAGTCCATGCACAAAATTACATTTCTAAAGGAATAAAAGTCAATTAAAAGTACTTAATTGGCAATACAGATAAAAGAAGTCACTGAAAAAAAACAGCATGGGATCCCCCCTCCAGTACATTACCAGTCCCTTTGGATCTGGTATGAATATTAAGGGGAACCCCCGAACCAAAATTTAAAAAAAATAATTGTGTGGGGGTCCCTCCAAATTCCATACCAGGCCCTTCAGGTCTGGTATGGATTTTAAGGGGAACCCCCGCACCAAAATGTTTTAAAAAATGGCATTGGGTCCCCCCAAAAATCCATACCAGACCCTTATCCAAGCACGCAACCTGGCAGGCCGCAGGAAAAGCGGCGGGGACGAGAGAGCGCCCCCCCCCTCTTGAACCGTACCAGGCCACATGCCTTCAACTTGGGGAGGGTGCTTTGGGGTAGCCCCCCAAGCATGTTTATGGGGACAAGGGCCTCATCCCCACAACCCTTGCCCGGTGGTTGTGGGGGTCTGCGGGCGGGGGGCTTATCAGAATCTGGAAGCCCCATTTAACAAGGGGACCCCCAGATCCCGCCCTCCCCCCCCCCCGTGTGAAATGGTAACGGGGTACAAATGTACCCCTACCGTTTTACAAAGAAAGTGTCAAAATGGTAAAAAGGACAAGACACGGCTTGGGGACAAGTCCTTTATTAAAAAATGTAAAAATAAAAATGTTGAACGAAGTCCATTCATCTTCTTCTTTTCTCGCTCCAACGGACCAAAAAAAATATGAAAAATCTGCACCAACCCGCCTCCATGGGAGGCTCCCGACTTATGGCGCTTCTTCGCTTTGACAGTTCCACCTGGTGACCCCTCCCCCCTCTGACGCACAAGGACTTGGCGGAGACTTCCCTATGGCTTTCCCCTTGGCGTCAGAGGGGGCGGGGTCACCGGGTGCATTTAATGCAAAAAGTGACAATAAAAGTGCAGAAAATAAATATTTGCATATTAACAAAAATCCACAAACAATCCTACTGTGTAAAATTCCTAACAGCTTATATAATGCATATTATTATGTTCAAACTAAAAAAAAAAGAAAATAATAAATAAAATAAAAAACACAATCCTGTGCAAAACCTGCAATTCAAAGTGACATTTCTGTGCAAAAAAAATCCAACATATATGACTGGTGTATATTGTTGCTTTCATATAAGCCTTTAAAATGAGCACTTTTGATTTCCCATCTTTGTGTTCAAAAGACTTTAACCGCTTCCCGACCACCTAACGCAGATATACTGCGGAAAATGGCACGGGCAGGCAAAATCACGTACCTGTACGTGGCCCTTTAATTGCCTGCCCATGGGTCGCGCGCACGCTGCCAGCTCCGTGACCCCAGCCGTGGGACCAGCGGACCCGATCGCCGCTGGTGTCCCATGATCGGGTCACGGAGCTAAAGAACGGGGAGAGGTCTGTGTAAACAAACCTCTCCCCGCGCTTCCTACACTGCCTGTCATTGATTGGCTGTTCCCTGTCATCGGGAAAGCCGATCAATGATGTCAGACGTCAGCCCCGCCCCCTAATGTAAAAAAGCACACACACACGTCACAGCTAGGGTTGAGCGAATCGAACTGTAAAGTTCGGGTCGTACCGGACTTTTGGGTGTTCGGGTCCCGGACCCGAATCCGAACAATTGACTGTATGTCCGGGTTCGGGTCCGGTGTTTGGCCACGTAATGGTGCTTTTTAAAATGTCTTTAAAAGCACTTGCGGCTATATGAATTGTCGGCTCCCGTCCCTCTTAATACAGAGAACAGTCATTGAAGTCATTTATTTTTAAAAAGTTAGTCATAAAAAGTGTTTGGGGACCCGGGTCCTGCCCCAGGGGACATGTATCAATGCAAATTTTTTTTTTTTTAAATGGCTGTTTTTTCAGGAGCAGTGATTTTAATAATGCTTAAAGTGAAACAATAAAAGTGTAATATTCCTTTAAATTTCGTACCTGGGGGGTGTCTATAGTATGCCTGTGAAGGGGCGCATGTTTCCCGTGCTTAGAACTGTCCCTGCAAAAAGTGTAATTTTTGCCGGAAAAAAAGCTATTTAAAATCACTTGCGGCTAATGAATTGTCGGCTCCCGTAATACAGAGAACAGTCATTCATTGAAAGCCATTCATAAAAAAAAGTCATTGATAAAAAATAAAAAAACAACAAAAAAAAAGCGTGGGGGTTTCCCCAAAATTCAATAACCAGGCCCTTCAGGTCTGGGATGGATATTAAGGGAACCCCAGCCAAAAAAAAAAAAAAAAATCCATACCAGACCCTTATCCGAGCATGCAACCTGGCAGGCCGCAGGAAAAGAGGGGGGGACGAGAGCGGCCCCCCCTCCCTCCTGAACCGTACCAGGCCACATGCCCTCAACATTGGGAGGGTGCTTTCTTTCTTTCCTGCAAAAATGACACTTTGTACAGGGACAGTTCTAAGCACGGGAAACATGCGCCCCTTCACAGGCATACTATAGACACCCCCCAGGTACGAAATTTAAAGGAATATTACACTTTTATTGTTTCACTTTAAGCATTATTAAAATCGCTGCTCCCGAAAAAAACTGCAGTTTTTAAAAGTTTTTTTTGCATTGATATATGTCCCCTGGGGCAGGACCCGGGTCCCCAAACACTTTTTATGACTAACTTTTTAAAAATAAATGACTTCAATGACTATTCTCTGTATTAAGGGGGACGGGAGCCGACACTTTATTATAGCCGTTCGGGTCCCCATTGAGTTAAATGGGGTTCGGTGTTCGGGGTCAAGTTCGGGTCAAGTTCGGTCCCGAACCCAAACTTTTTTCTGAAGTTCGGCCGAACCTGCCGAACCTGAACATCCAGGTGTCCGCTCAACTCTAGTCACAGCCCATAACCCCTCCCCCCCCCTAGTGGTTAACTCTTTCACTACAACTGTCATTTACACAGGAATTAGTGCATTTAAATAGCACTGATTGCTGTATAAATGACAATGGTCCCAAAAATGTGTCAAAAATGTCCGATGTGTCCACCATAATGTCGCAGTCACAATAAAAAAAATCGCTGATCGCCGCCATTACTAGTAAAAAAAAAAATATTAATAAAAATGCTATAAAACTATCCCCTATTTTGTAAACGCTATAACTTTTGCGCAAACCAATCAATAATTCGCTAATTGCGATTTTGTTTTACCAAAAATATGTAGAAGAATACGTATCGGCCTAAACTGAGGAGAAAAAAATGTTTTGTTATATATTTTTTGGGGATATTTATTATAGCAAAAAGCAAAAAATATTGCATTGTTTTCAAAGTTGTCGCTCTATTTTTGTTTATAGCGCAAAAAATAAAAACCGCAGGGGCGATCAAATACCACCAAAAGAAAGCTCTATTTGTGGGGAAAAAAGGACGCCAATTCTGTTTGGGAGCCACGTCGCACGACCGCGCAATTGTCAGTTAAAGCGACGCAGTGTCGAATCGCAAAAAGGGGCCTGGTCCTTTGGCTGCCAATTGGTCCGGGGCTGAAGTGGTTAATGGGGTTTGCAAAAATGTTTTGCCTGTTCTGCCTCAAACTAAACAATAAAACAATCACATATAATAATAAAGTAAATCAATAGTACAAATTTATGGAAACCTATTTCAGGTAAAAATCTTACGCAGCTAATTTTCATTGCACTCCATCGCCTTTTATCATTTCTCTATATGAAATGGATAGTGTGTGTGTTTTTTTTTTATGTCTAATAAAAGATCGATTTGATTGCTATTTGCTGCCATCTGTTGAAGCTCCTCTGTTTGGAGACAGATGGTTTGTCGCAGGTCTCTGTGGATGTTTTATTCGATTTGCAGATATATGCGAATCTTTTCAATCCTCACTGGCCATTTTGTTATACATTTATATCTCTAGTCTTTTAATAAATAAAACCCTACTGCAGAAATTTCATTCGCTTTATTCACATTAATTCCATATTACTTCTATTACCGTCTATTTTCCTTATTATTATTCCAGCCTCCTGTTTTCATCCGCCTCACATCTGATGATTAGAGATTCTCATACGGCACCCTTGATTTATTTGCATATCAACAGCTTGTGCAGTAAATATATTATGGGCTCCCTATGTACTTCTATACCGTATATACTCGAGTATAAGCCTAGGGTGAGAAATGCGCAGCTACTGTTAAGCCCCATACACACGGTCGGACTTTTTCATGGATTCTGTCCGATCGGACAAGGTTGTTGAAAAATCAGACCGTGTGTATGCACCATCGGACAGTGTTCGTCGGTTTGACCGACGGACAAAGTCTTATCTCCTGCTGGAAATCTTTGCCGTCAACGCGGTCCGATCACACCAAATCCGATCGTGTGTACGGTTGTCCGACCGGACAAAGTGCTACGCATGCTCAGATCACATTACAAGACCAAAGCTATTGGCTACTAGCCTCTACGTAGTCCCGTCGTAGGCAACAAACGTCACCACGTTCAGAATGATCGGATTTTCCGACAACTTTGTCTGACCGTGTGTACGCAAAACCAACATCGGACAAAGTATGACGGACATGGTCCGACGGACCTGGTCCGCGGATTGTCCGACCATGTGTATGGGGCTTAAGTGTAAAAGAGGATCAACAATGCCCATTTGCAGCCTCACTGTGCCCATTTGCATGCCTCACTGTGCCCATTTGCAGCCTCACTGTGCCCATTTGCAGCCTCACTGTGCCCATTTGCAGGCTCACTGTGCCCATTTGCATGCCTCACTGTGCCCATTTGCAGCCTCACTGTGCCCATTTGCAGCCTCACTGTGCCCATTTGCATGCCTCACTGTGCCCATTTGCAGCCTCACTGTGCCCATTTGCAGCCTCACTGTGCCCATTTGCAGGCTCACTGTGCCCATTTGCATGCCTCACTGTGCCCATTTGCAGCCTCACTGTGCCCATTTGCAGCCTCACTGTGCCCATTTGCATGCCTCACTGTGCCCATTTGCAGCCTCACTGTGCCCATTTGCATGCCTCACTGTGCCCATTTGCAGCCTCACTGTGCCCATTTGCAGCCTCACTGTGCCCATTTGCAGCCATAGGTCCCCCGGACTTCGAACTTGGTAGTTAAAGCGGGACTGTACCTGCAACATTTTTTTTTTAAATCCAGCAGCTACAAAAACTGCAGCTGCTGACTTTTCATAAATGGACACTTACCTGTCACAGGTTCCAGCGATGTCGGCAGCTGAAGCCGAGAAATCGCTCGGCTCTCGGCTGCTGCCGGCGCCATTCTCGGTGAGGGAATCAGGCTTGTGGCTTCACTTCCCGGTTCCCCTACTGCGCATGCGCGAGTCGCGCGGCGCAATGAGAATAGTCTGCGCTGTCTGCTGGGACCCGAGTGTGTCCTGGCAGACAGCGCGCCAGGACAGGAAGTGACATAAACTCCCATGGGAGTTTATGCCCGGAAGTGGGTGCAGATACCTGTCTTAGACAGGTATCTGCACCCCCCTCCCCCTGAAAGGTGCCAAATGTGACACCGGAGGGGGGGGGAGGGTTCCGAAAAGCGGAAGTTCCACTTTAGGGTGGAATCCCACTTTAAGGGTTCCTAGATGCCCCCTAGCTGCAGCCAAAATTTGGAGTCTCTGGACCCAAAGGGTCCCGAAATGACACAGTTGACCGACTTTGGGGCCCTGTATCTCGGGGCCACTTGGTGCTAGGAACCCCAAATTTGGATATGTTGTAATGCTAGTCCCACTGGGTTTTCATACCAAATTTGGGGTTCCTATGGACCCCCGAGATACAAGGCCCCAAAGTCGGGTCGGAAAATGTCAAGCACTTTTCTGCAGCAGAGAATTACATTTTCCGAGCCGAATTTAAGGCCCCGTATCTCGGGGCCACTTGGTGCTAGGAACCCCAAATTTGGATATGTTGTAGTGCTAGTCCCACTGGGTTTTCACAGGCCCCAAAGTTGGGTGGGGAAATTTCATTCTTTGCTGCAGAAAAATGCTTTACTCCAGTATAATCCGAGGGGGGCACTTTCAGCACAAAAAAATGTGCAGAAAAACTCAGCTTATACTCGAGTATATACGGTAAGTATTATGGTTGCCTTTTAGCTGTACCCATTTGTTTTTTGCTTTTTCTTACCCACTACCCTTATGTCTAGCTGAGCATATAAATAATTGCAGCTCTATTTAGTTTGGTCCATCTGGGCATTCCCCCTTTTTTTGTCCGCTCTCTGTGTGTGCCTTCCTGAGGTCTGCCACCTTGGAGCCTAGCAGCCTCACTGTGCCCATTTGCATGCCTCACTGTGCCCATTTGCAGCCTCACTGTGCCCATTTGCAGCCTCACTGTGCCCATTTGCAGCCATAGGTCCCCCAGACTTCGAACTTGGTAGTTAAAGCGGGACTGTACCTGCAAAAATTTTTTTTAAAAGCCAGCAGCTACAAAAACTGCAGCTGCTGACTTTTAATAAATGGACACTTACCTGTCACAGGTTCCAGCGATGTCGGCAGCCGAAGCCGAGAAATCGCTCGGCTCTCGGCTGCTGCCGGCGCCATTCTCGTTGAGGGAATCAGGAAGTGAAACTTGTGGCTTCACTTCCCGGTTCCCCTACTGCGCATGCGCGAGTCACGCGGCGCAATGAGAATAGTCTGGACAGGAGCAGAGATCAGTGACATGCCACACGTAGCCACGCCCCCCCACCGTTAGAAACACTCCCTTCTTGAGGGATGTTGGATGAGAAGGCCTGGCTCGCAGTCTCTGCTCTAATTCATTCCAAATGTGTTCTATTGGGTTGTGGTGGAGGCCAGTCAAGTTCCTCCACCCCAAACTCACTCATTGGCACAAGGGCCACGTACCTGAGGTGAGACCGAAGTAGTGGGGTGGCCTCCCTTGCACCTCGGGTCTTTAAAGCCTCTGGAGATGGAGACAGAGACTTGGTGGACACCGAGTGGCACGGGTGCCAGGGGTGTGGAGCACCATGCAAGCCTTAGTACAAGATGCGAGCCGAGGTCAAGTCCAGTTTGGCAATGAAGTATAAAAGGGTTAATCAGAAGAAGAGATCCAAGCCGGGGTCGGTTCCAATCTGGCAGCTGAGTACAAAAGGGGCAAAGAAGTAGAATGGTCAAGGTACAAATCCGAGGTCAATGGCAAGCAGCCATCAAGAGTAGTCATATAGGTTTTTAGGTCACAACAAGTTCAGACAGATCACACACTATCTCAGGAACAAGGGGGGACTAAAGATAATCCAGCAATATGGCAGTGTCTGGGCTGGGCTTATATAGGGAAGTTTTAGGTCACTTCCTGTGCGCCTCCTGGGCATTTTCCCGCCTTTTTCCATCAGGTTGGGGTCACTTCTTGTGCGCCTCCTGTGCATTTTCCTGCCTTTTTCCATCAGGTCTTCTGTGCAGGTGCGGGTTAGTGCACTGAGGCATCTTTGGCACATGCTCAGTTGGCATGAATTTCCTCTTGTGGCAACACGCCATTGGTGCATGCGTAGTAAGCCCTGGACTCTTACAGAGCCCCCCCTGAAGGGGCGGCCTCTGGACGCCCGTCCGAGATGAAGCTCACTGAAAGAACCGCCGGAGAAGATCTGGAGCATGGATATGCGACTCGGGTTCCCAGGAATTCTATTCAGGGCCGTAACCCCTCCACTGTACCAGAAATTGGCGTCCACGGCCCCTTCTACCGCAGTCCAGGATGGTCTCCACTCGTACTCCTCAATCCCTTTAATCATAGAGGGAGTAGGAGTACGGGCCCCACGTTCTCCAAAAGGGTTCGGGGGGCCACGGCCTTCAGGAGGGAGGGATGGAAGACAGGGTAGAGTTACGAATGTACAAATTTTTTCGTTCAATCCATCCAGTAAGTGGAGGGCAGTTTGAGTTTGTAGACAACAGGGTTGAATCGGGACAGGACAGGCAAGGGCCCAATGAACTTAGGGCCTAATTTCTTGGAGGGACAGGCCAACTTCAAATGCCTGGTAGACAGCCAAACCTTGTCTCCCGGTTGAAGATCCAGGTACTCCCCACTGCCTTTGATCATAGATGGTCTTGTAATCCAGCTGTGCCTTAGCCATGGTATCCTTTAGGAGCTCTAAGTTGTTGGGTAGAAACTCCACTCCGTTCCAGACAGCCAGGACTGAAGCGGAAGCGGGTAGAACAGGGGAATAAGAAGGGTGGCACCCCAGGTTGGCGTAGAATGGTGATTGCTTAGTGGTAGAATGTATTGCATTGTTGTATGCAAATTCTGCGCAAGGAAGTAGGGACACCCAATTGTCTTGGACAAAGGTGGAGAAACAACAAAGTTTCTGTTCAAGAGTTTGGTTTGTGCGTTCTGTTTGTCCATTGGTCTGAGGGTGGTAGGCCGAAGAGTAGTGGTTCTCGATATCTAGAGCAAGACAGAGCTCCTTCCAGAATTTAGAGGTGAATTGGACCCCACAATCCGATACAATATTGCTGGGGACCCCATGGAGGCGTATGATCTCCTTGATAAAAGCCTGAGCTGTTTCTGGGGCGGAAGGAGTGCCAATCATAGGAATAAAATGAGCCCTTTTTGTAAGGCGGTCCACAACAACAAATATGGATGTAAACCCATCAGAGGGGGGCAGCTCCACTATGTAATCCATGTTGATCTGTTCCCAGGTTCTGGAGGGAACAGGCAGGGGGCGTCGATTTATTATTTTCCGTTTTGCTGTGATTGCATATCGGACAGGAATTGACGTAAGTGTGGCAGTCTGCCTTGAGGGTAGGCCACCAAAAGGTTTGCAAAAGCAGATCAGTGGTTTTAGTCACCCCAAAATGCCCTGATAACTTGTTGTCATGGCAGAGTTTGAGCACAGGAACTCTTAGTTAAAGGGGCACAGACACAGCATGGTCATGGAAGAAAAGTCCATCCTTTTCTTGCAGATGTTCTCCTGAGGGTAGTTGGTCTAGAGAGGAGGCCAGTTTAACCACCTGAGATCCGCGCTATAGCCGAATGACGGCTACAGCGCGAATCTAATGTGCCGGGACGACGTCTATTGACGTCGTCCCGGCCACAAGCTGCCTGCGCACCCCCTGAAAGTCTGTGAGACTCGCTGGATCACAGATCCGAGTAAGGGGTCGGTCCCGACCCCTTACCACGTGATCAGCTGTCAGACAATGACAGCTGATCATGTGATAATAACAGAGCCGGTAATCTTCTTTTTTTCCTGCTCGCGCTGACAGCGCGTGGAGAAAGAAAAAAGCTGTTCACCTGCGGCAGTGAGAGAGACTTCAGTCGCCCACCCTTTGGCTAATAAAAGTGCCACCTACCATTGCCCACTAGCTCCACCTGTCAGTGCCAACAGTGGCATCTGTCAGTGCCCACAGTGCCATCTGTCAGTGCCCACAGTGCCATCTGTCAGTGCCCACAGTGGCAGTGCTGCACATCAGTGTCACCTACCAGTGCTCATCAGTGTCCCCTACCAGTGCCCATCAGTGCCCATCAGTGCCACCTATCAGTGCCCATCAGTGCCATCTATCAGTGCCACCTATCAGTGCCATCTATCAGTGCCCATCAGTGCCCATCAGTGCCATCTATCAGTGCCATCCATCAGTGCCCATCGGTGCCACCCATCCGTGCCACCCATCCGTGCCCATCCGTGCCATCTTTGCTGTGCCCATCAGTACCGACTTATCTGTCCCCACCAGTGCAGCATATCAGTGCCCACCAGTGCCGCCTCATCAGCGCATATCAATGAAGCAGAAAAATTACCTGTTTGCAAAATTTTATAACAAACTATTAAACATGATTTTATTTTATTTTTTAATTTTCCATCTATTTTTGTTTGTTTAGCAAAAAATAAAAACCCAGCTGTGATTAAATACCACCAAAAGAAATCTCTATTTGTGGGGAAAAAAAATGTAAAAATTTCATTTGGGTACAGCGTTGTATGAACGCGCAATTGTCATTCAAAGTGCATCAGTGCCGAAAGCTGAAAATTGGTCTGGTCACGAGGGGGGTTAAGTGCCCAGTAATCAGGTGGTTAATCCTGGACAAGAGGTCATCCGTAAGTAGGAAGAAATTATAGGCAGGGAGTATGGCGTCCGTCGTCGGCGAGTTATCTGATGTGGGATACATGCGGGATAGAGCATCAGGTTTACAATTCTTGGATCCCGGACGGTACGTGATATGCATTTGAAATTGGGTGAAGAAGAGAGCCCGTCTGGCTTGTCTAGGTCTGAGACGTTAAGCTGTGTGGAGGTATTCCAAACTCCTATGATCAGTGTAGATAAAGTATAGGGTGTGAGGCTCCTTCCAATAGATACAAAACATATTACACACATTCAGGAATTACATTTATCCCGCAAGACTAGTTAAAAACACCTGAACATATTCAAAAAAATACGGGGGGTTTGGTCACACTATATGGTCCTATAGTGCTAAGCCCACTTACTGCATCAAAGTACCCCGATTAGTGGGTCCTACTCAGGGGCGGACTGACCGATCGGTGATTTGGTCACCGCCCGAGGGCCCGGAGCCATTAGGGGCCTGTGCCCGGCCCAACGAGAGGCCCCTTGAAGCTGCTGTAATTTTACCGCTAACGGCGGAGGGAAGGTGGGCAGGCGGGGAGCAGCGCGCCGTTAGCGGTATTATCGCAGGTGCTTCACTCACCCGATGCCTGTAATATTACCGCTAACGGCGTGCTGCTCCCCGCCGGCCTCTCCTCTCTTCTCGTCCATCCTAGACCCCTAGGTGATACAGTGCAAGGCGTACTCTGTATCACCTAGGAGTCTAGGACACATGAGAAGAGAGGAGGGGCCGGCGGGGAGCAGCACGCCGTTAGCGGTAATATTACAGGCATCGGGTGAGTGAATTTTTTTTTACTGGAGGGTCGCCATCAGAGGGAGGGGGCAGTACAGATGTATGGGGCCCGGGCCACACTTGTGCTCTCTCCCCTCCCCACACTGTCCCCCCTGTATGCTCTCCCCCCACACTGTCCCCCCTGTATGTTCTCCCCCCACACTGTCCCCCCTGTGTGCTCTCCCCCCACACTGTCCCCCCTGTGTTCTCTCCCCCCACACTGTGTCCCCCCTGTATGCTCTCCCCCACACTGTCCCCCCTGTGTGCTCTCCCCCCACACTGTGTCCCCCCTGTATGCTCTCCCCCCACACGGTGTCCCCCCTGTATGCTCTCCCCCCACACTGTGTCCCCCCTGTATGCTCTCCCCCCACACGGTGTCCCCCCTGTATGCTCTCCCCCCACACTGTCCCCCCTGTGTGCTCTCCCCCCACACTGTCCCCCCTGTGTGCTCTCCCCCCACACTGTGTCCCCCCTGTATGCTCTCCCCCCACATTGTCCCCCCTGTGTGCTCTCCCCCCACACTGTCCCCCCTGTATGCTCTCCCCCCACACTGTCCCCCCTGTATGCTCTCCCCCCACACTGTCCCCCCTGTGTGCTCTCCCCCCACACTGTCCCCCCTGTGTGCTCTCCCCCCACACTGTCCCCTCTGTGTGCTCTCCCCCCACACTGTCCCCCCTGTGTGCTCTCCCCCCACACTGTCCCCCCTGTGTGCTTTCCCCCCACACTGTCCCCCCTGTGTGCTCTCCCCCCACACTGTCCCCCCTGTATGCTCTCCCCCCACACTGCCCCCCCACCTGTGTGCTCTCCCCCCACACTGTCCCCCCTGTGTTCTCTCCCCCCACACTGTCCCCCCTGTGTGCTCTCCCCCCACACTGTCCCACCTGTATGCTCTCCCCCCCACACTGCCCCCCCCCCCCCCCCCTGTGTGCCCTCTCCCTCCCCCAGTGTCCCCATGTGCACTCTCTCCCCCTCCACAGTGTCCCCCTGTGTGCTCTCCCCCCCTCCACAGTGTCCCCCTGTGTGCTCTCTCCCCCTCCACAGTGTCCCTCTGTGTGCCCCCCCCCAGTGTCTCCCTGTGTGCTCCCCCCCCCCAATGTCCCCCTGTGCAGGTGTGGCTTGGGAGCCCCATCAGTTGTTAGTCCACCCCTGGTCCTACCCTAGTAATAGAATGAAAGATCCTGCATCTTAACCATGGGAGCCAAACCCCCGTTTTTTTTAATATGTTCAGGTGTTAAAAGTAGCTGCTGACTTTTTTTTTTTTAATTAGAACTCCTCTTTAAAGTCCAAAAAAAAAACAAAATAGCTTAAAATTCATTAAAAAAAAAGAAATAATTGGAAAATAAAAATAAAAATGTACTCACCTCTAAATGCCTGTTGCTAGGGGGTCCCTCGTAGTCTGCCTCCTTCAGTGCCCGAGCACTGACGTCACTTCCCCTCGCCGCAGTCAGTCATCTGGGACACGTGACAGGTCCCAGATGACTGCGCGGCGTATCACGGTGCGCGGCGCCGCTCGCGCATGCGCAGTGGGTGCCCGGCTGTGAAGCCACAGCCAGGGGCCCACAGTAAGAATGCCGGCGCCGCGAGCAGAGCGGGGAACAAGGGGGGGCTTCGTTCCCCCGCATCCATGGACCCTGGGACAGGTAAGTGTCTGATTATTAAAAGTCAGCAGCTGCAGTATTTGTAGCTGCTGACTTTTAAAAAAAATATTTTAAGGGGCACCCCAATTTAACTAGCCTTGCAGGATGAATGTCATTCTTGAATGTGTGCGCTGTAATCTGTTTTGTACTGTTTGTTGGACTTATAGCAGCACCATCTTGAATTTAAATGCATTTTAGGGTGTGCCCCCCCCCCCCCCAAATATGTTTTTGTCCTTCCAATAGATATCGCCATTCTTCCAGGGCCAGTTTAATAGCAAGGAGTTCCGGGTCCCCTACATCATAGTTCCTTTCGGCTGGGGACAATTACCTGGAAAAGAAGACAACAGGATGCAACATAGCTTTGGTTTCATGGCGCTGAGAAAGGACTGCCCCAACTGCAATCTCTGACGCATCGACCTCCAAAAAGTAAGGCAGGGCTGGGTCGTGATGAAGAAGGACCAGGGCAGAGGTGACCGGGGCAGAGGTGAATTTTTGAGTTTGTCAAAAGCCATTTGTGCTGAGGGGGACCACAGAAAATGGCTGTTTTGCTTGGTGAGTTGTGTGATAGGAGAAATTATTGACGAGAAGCCTTTGATGAATCTTCTATAAAAATTGGCGAATCCCACGAACCTCTGGACGCTCTTATGGTCCGAAGGTATTGGCCATTCAAAAACTGCAGTTACCTTCTGGGGGTCCATGGATATGGCAGAAGTCAAAATAATGAGGCCAAGTAATTGTATGGTATCTTTCTCAAACTCACATTTTTCAAGCTTGGCGTAGAGTTTATGGGCTCGGAGGCGAAAAAGGACTTTTCGCATGTGGATGTGATGTGCCTCGACCCTCGAGGGAAGGTGAAAAGACAAGGATGTCATCTAAGTACACTATCATGAAGAGGTCAAGAAAATCCCGTAAGATGTCGTTCACCAAGTGTTGGAAAGTTGCTGGGGTGTTACACAGCCCAAAAGGGCTGACCAGATACTCAAAATGGCCAAACCTAGTACAAAAGGCCATTTTCCATTCATCGCCCTCTCTTATCTGTATTAAATTGTAGGCCCCCCGTAGGTCCAAGTTTGAGAAGACTTTGGCGGTGCGGAACCTCTGAACAAGCTCAGGGACTAGAGGCAACAGGTATCGATTCTTGATTGTGATACTGTTCAATTCTCTGTAGTCAATACATGGTCTTAAAGAATGGTCCTTTTTTCCCACAAAGAAGAGTCCAGCGCCAGCAGGAGAGGTAGAGGGCCAGATGAACCCTTTCCTAAGATTGTCATCAATGTATTTTCGGAGGACTTCTAATTCAGGCTCAGAGAATAGGAAGAACCACCCAAATGGTATTGCAGAACCAGGAAGAAGCTCAATGGTGCAATCATACGGCCGGTGAGGCGGTAGGGATTCAGCCCCCTTCTTCTCGAAGACATTCAGGAAGTCTCTGTAAAACTGGGGGAGAAGAGTGTTGTCATCTGTGGAAAGGGGTTGAACCGTCAAACAGGCTTGTTGTGGGAAACAGTGGTGTAAGCAATAGGGTGAGCTAAAAGACACAACTTCAGTGGACCAATCAATCTGTGGCTGGTGCTGTCGAAGACACGGTAACCCGAAAATAACTGGAAAAATGGGGGAAGAAATCACGTACAGATATTCACGATGGTCTTCTTCGGTGTTGGCCAATATGAGGGTGGTCTCATGAGGAAGACCCGAGGTTGGTGTGGAGCCATCTGCCAGATGAACGGTAAATGGCTGGGGCTTCTTGCATAGTGGGATTCCCTACTTTTTGGAGGAGTGGATGTCAATAAAGCAGCTGCAAGTCCCAGAGTCAATAATGGCTTCTATCCTTCGGATTATCCTTCCTGGTATATGCAAGGAGAGGCAGAGAGTGAGATGTGAAGACGTACGGTGAAACAGATGGGGGTTTGATCCACTTACTCTGCCTAATGGGACATCCCTGAAGAAAGTGACCTGCTCCACCACAATACAGGATTAGATTGTTTAGGCGGCGGTGTTGTCGCTCTTCGGGTGTGAGGGGTGCACGAACTAAGCCGAGTTGCATCGGTTCTGCATCATGAATTGGGGTTGATGCGTGGGTCTCAGGGGTTCTCAGGTGTGGAGCCATGGGTACTCGTGGGAGAATCCATGTGAGACAGGCCATACCGGATCGTTCCCTGTGACGTTCTCTGAGTCTGCGATCAAGCTGGATAGCCAACTGAATTGTAGGTTCCAATTTATCAGGGAGCCCCACTCTTGCTAATTCGTCTTCGAGAGGCTCGGACAGGCCCGAGCAAAACTGATGGCGCAAGGCAGCGTCGTTCCATGCAGTGTCTGCAGCCCACTTGCAGAATTCCGTTACGTAGTCCTCAACAGGCCATTTCCCCTATTGTAGAGAGGTCAACACTATTTCAGCCATGGTGGTTCGTTGTGGGTCATCATAGAGCAGGGGTGCCCAACTAGTGGCCCGGGGGCCACATGTGGCCCGCGGAGCCCTCTGATGTGGCCCTCGACCTTCTGCTCTGGAATGGCGGGATGGCAAGCCCAGATTGTGGGTTGCCAACCCACCCTTCCAGAGAAAGAGTATCGTGATTTAAGCCGGCGGTAGAAGGAGCAAGTGGCTGCGGAGCAGAGCAGCATAAGCCGATGCTTCCTGTATAGCGCCAACTCCTGTCACAGGCGGCGTGAAACAAAATGCTCTCTACCTGGGACAGCAACAGCCAACGATACCTGAATGGAAGACTGTTATTAAAGGTAAGTCTAAAATCGGTGTATATATGGGCATATCTGTTCTGCAGTGGTTACTGGGCTACTTTCAAATTGATCTGCAGGTGCAACGCAGAACACCTGCAGATTACCTGCACTGAGCCATAAACTTATGTTATTATCTGGGGGTTTGGTGCACTTTAGAAGTGCACCACCCCTGCAGGATATAGAAGTCTATGGCAAAGTACAGCTAAGCCACAGGTGCACTGCGCTGCACCCATAGTGTGGGTTACTACAGCGCGTCAGTGTGAAAGCAGCCTAAAGCCCCATACACACGCGCGGATTATCCGAGGACCAGGTCCATCAGACCATGTCCGTCATACTTTGTCTGATGTTGGTTTTGCGTACACACGGTCGGACAAAGTTGTCGGAAAATCCGATCATTCTGAACGTGGTGACGTTTGTTGCCTACGACGGGACTACGTAGAGGCTAGTAGCCAATAGCTTTGGTCTTGTAATGTGATCTGAGCATGCGTAGCACTTTGTCCGGTCGGACAACCGTACACACGATCGGATTTGGTGTGATCGGACCGTGTTGTCAAAAAATCTATCCAGCAGGAGATAGGACTTTGTCCGTCAGACAATCTGATGGAAACTGTCCGATGGTGCATACACACGGTCTAATTTTCCGACAACATTGTCCGATAGGACAGAATCCATCGGAAAATCCTACCGTGTGTATGGGGCTTTAGACTGCTTTTGACACGATCGGTCCGACCCAATCAGACCCTCCGTTCACCTGTATTGAACCACAGATGTAAACGGACTTATGGCCATTTACACACACCTACCTCCAATCCGATCAGCTAAAAAAAACAGAAGGGGGGAGCCGTCCCCTTCCATCTGGTGTGACAGCAGGCGGGTAAAATCACCTGGTTGTATCCAGGATGGAAAATATGTATGCCCTAGATTCAGGCTTTATACTGACTTATACCACTAGTGGGGAGTGCTGGGAGTCCTATAGGGGAAGAGTTAATGAGCCCAGGTGAAGTAAGTGGGCTCATTAAGACCTCTACAAAAAAAAACAGCATGCTTAGGGAGATGCTCCATCCTGGAACCAGTTTTTCAGGTGGTTTCCGTGGTTCAGGAGCTGGAGTAGAGATGGGCTGCTCCATAGCTATAACAGGTGGTTCTGCAGGGCTCAGAACTGAGGTATTGGCCATTGCAGTCAGCCAAACTTCCAGTTGAAAGTACCCCTCTGGTATGGATGTCAGAGCCCGAGACACAGAGGCCACTTGTTGGCACAGGGCCTCGAAGGCGGAAGCACTCCCCTCAGTCTCCGACTTGGCTGGATTATTCTGTCTCGAGGGCCATGTACCTGAGGTGAGACCGAAGTAGTGGGGAGGCCTCCCTTGCACCTCAGGTCTTTGAAGCCTCTGGAGATGGAGACAAAGACTTAGTGGACACCGAGTGGCATGGGTGCCAGGAGTGCGGAGCACCGTGCAAGCCTTAGTCCAAGATCCAAGCAAGGTCAAGTCCAGTTTGGCAACAAAGTATAAAAGGGATAATCAGAAGAAGAATGGTCGAGATCCAAGCCGGGGTCGGTTCCAATCTGGCAGCTGAGTACAAAAGGGGCAAAGAAGTAGAATGGTCAAGGTACAAATCCGAGGTCAATGGCAAGCAGCAATCAAGAGTAGTCAAATAGGTTTCCAGGTCACAACAAGTTCGGACAGATCACACACTAGCACAGGAACAAGGGGGGGACTGAAGATAATCCAGCAATTTGGCAGTGTCTGGGTTTGTCTTGTATAGTGAAGTTTGTGGTCACTTCCTGTGCGCCTCCTGGGCATTTTCCCGCCTTTTTCCATCAGGTTGAGGTCACTTCCTGTGCGCCTCCTGGGTATTTTCCCGCCTTTTTCCATCAGGTCTTCTGCGCAGGTGCGGGTTGGCGCACTGAGGCGTCTTTGGCACATGCTCAGTTGGCACGGATTTCCTCTTGCGGCAACGCGCCATTTGTGCATGCGTAGTAAGCCCTTGACTCATATGTCGCATACACATGACCGGACTTTCCGGCAGACTAGGTCCGACGGACTTTCGGCAGAGTTCCGACGGACTTTCCGAACGAACAGACTTGGCCACACACGAACGGACTGAGTCCTTTGAAAAGTCAGTTCGTTTTGAACGTGATGACATAAACGGGACTAAAAAAGGAAGTTCAATAGCCAGTAGCCAATAGCTTCCCTTGCCTCGTATTTGGTCCATTAGACCAGCATACAGACGAACGGTTTTCCCGATAGGAGTGGAGTCCGTCGGATAGATTTGAAACATGTTTTCTAGGCCTGTTGGATTTTTATAATGAAAAACGATCGGATTAGCCCACACGCGATCGGATTGTCCGACGGACTAATTCCGTCGGACCTAGTTTGCCGGAAAGTCCGGTCGTGTGTACGCGGCATTACACTCATTCATGTCTTTATGGACATTGCTTTGTCCACTGGTGGGCAGTCATCTTGGAACAGGAAGGGGCCGTCCCCAAACTGTTCCCACAAAGTTGGGAGCATGAAATTGTCCAAAATGTCTTGGTATGCCGACACCTTAAGAGTTCCCTTCACTGGAACTGAGGATCCAAGCACAACCCCTGAAAAACAACCCCCACACCATAATTCCCCCTCCACCAAATGATTTGGACCAGTGCCCAAAGCAAGGTCCATAAAGACATAGATGAGCGAGTTTGGGGTGGAGGAACTTGACTGGCCTGCACAGAGCCCTGACCTCAACCTGATAGAACACCTTTGGGATGAATTAGAGCAGAGACAGCGATCCAGGCCTTCACGTCCAACATCAGTACCTGACCTCACAAATGCGCTTCTGGGAGAATGGTCAAACATTCCCATAGACACCCTCTTAAACCTTGTAGACGGCCTTCCCAGAAGAGTTGAAGCTGTTATAGCTGCAAAGGGTGGGCCAACTCAATATTGAACCCTACGGACTAAGACTGGAATGCCATTAAAGTTCAGGTGTGTGTAAAGGCCGGCGTCCCAATACTTTTGGTAATATAGTGTATCTGATAACCTTTGTGGGACAAGAACTGGTTAAGCCTTCAGCATGAAGCATCCGGAGGATTGATATTATTATACAGTTATGTATAAAGATTTTATTTTTCATGTTGAGAATCACATCATTGGAAAGGTTTCTATAATAATCTCAGATATTGTATATAAAGTTGTGGAGATGAGGCCTCCAGGGCGGGGGACACACACAGCTCTCAGTCTTCTGTCATGGATGGAGTTCTGGTCCTCATTGTCCTTTCTGGCATTGTGTCCGTCCACCAAGGACTTCCCTCTTCATATAGAGGGGACACGTCCTCTATGTGTGGCCTGTCTGGTAAAGGTCCTGTGTTTGAATACGAGTATTACGGGAGAGGAGAGGTGATGATCGGAGGTCTGGTCTCTGTACACATTGCCACTAAACCTGTGAGAAGGGAAAGCATAATTCTTCATGATAAGTATATATGTGAGGAGTGAGTATCCCACCTTCCTAAAGACACCCCAATATGTCTTAGTGTGTATGATCTCTATATCTGCATGGAGTGTGTATGATATCTCTGTATACAGGGGGTGTGTATGATCTCTCTGTATATATCTGCATGGAGTGTGTATGATCTCTCTGCCTTTGTATGCATGGCGTGTGTATGATATCTATGTATGCATGGAGTGTGTATGATCTCTCTGTATGCATGGAGTGTGTATGATCTCTGTATACATGGAGTGTGTATGATCTCTGTATACATGGGGTGTGTATGATCTCTCTGTATACATGGAGTGTGTATGATCTCTGTATACATGGGGTGTGTATGATCTCTCTGTATACATGGAGTGTGTATGATCTCTCTGTATACATGGGGTGTGTATGATCTCTCTGTATACATGGAGTGTGTATGATCTCTATGTATACATGGAGTGTGTATGATCTCTCTGTATACATGGAGTGTGTATGATCTCTCCGTATACATGGAGTGTGTATGATCTCTCTGTATACATAGAGTGTGTATGATCTCTATGTATACATGGAGTGTGTATGATCTCTCTGTATACATGGGGTGTGTATGATCTCTCTGTATGCATGGAGTGTGTATGATCTCTCTGTATACATGGAGTGTGTATGATCTCTCTGTATACATGGAGTGTGTATTATCTACGTCTGCATGGAGTGTGTATGATCTCTCTGTATACATGGAGTTGTGTATGATCTCTGTATACATGGAGTGTGTATGATCTCTCTGTATACATGGAGTGTGATCTGCATGGTGTGTGTATGATCTCTGTATACATGGAGTGTGTATGATCTCTGTATACATGGAGTGTGTATGATCTCTGTATACATGGAGTGTGTATGATCTCTCTGTATACATGAAGTGTGTATGATCTCTCTGTATACATGGAGTGTGTATGATCTCTCTGCGTGGAGTGTGTATGATCTCTCTGTATACATGGAGTGTGTATGATCTCTCTGTATACATGGAGTGTGTATGATCTCTCTGTATACATGGAGTGTGTATGATCTCTCTGTATACATGGAGTGTGTATGATCTCTGTATACATGGAGTGTGTATGATCTCTCTGTATACATGGGGTGTGTATGATCTCCCTGTATACATGGAGTGTGTATGATCTCTCTGTATACATGGAGTGTGTATGATCTCTCTGTATACATGGAGTGTGTATGATCTCTCTGTATACATGGAGTGTGTATGATCTCTCTGTATACATGGAGTGTGTATGATCTCTGTATACATGGAGTGTGTATGATCTCTCTGTATACATGGAGTGTGTATACATGGAGTGTGTGTGATCTCTCTGTATACATGGAGTGTGTATGATCTCTGTATACATGGAGTGTGTATGATCTCTCTGTATACATGGAGTGTGTATGATCTCTCTGTATACATGGAGTGTGTATGATCTCTCTGTATACATGGAGTGTGTATGATCTCTGTATACATGGAGTGTGTATGATCTCTGTATACATGGGGTGTGTATGATCTCTCTGTATACATGGAGTGTGTATGATCTCTCTGTATACATGGAGTGTGTATCATCTCTCTGTCTGCATGGAGTGTGTATCATCTCTCTGTCTGCATGGAGTGTATACATCTCTCTGTATACATGGAGTGTGTATGATCTCTCTGTCTGCATGGAGTCTGTATGATCTCTCTGTCTGCATGGAGTGTGTATGATCTCTCTGTCTGCATGGAGTGTGTATGATCTCTCTGTATACATGGAGTGTTCATTATCTCTCTGTATACATGGAGTGTGTATGGTCTCTCTGTCTGCATGGAGTGTGCATGATCTCTCTGTATACATGGAGTGTGTATGATCTCTATGCATGGAGTGTGTATGATCTCCCTGTCTGCATGGAGTGTGTATTATCTCTGTATACATGGAGTGTGTATGATCTCTCTGTATACATGGAGTGTGTATGATCTCTCTGTATACATGAAGTGCGTATGATCTCTCTGTATACATGGAGTGTGTATGATCTCTCTGCATGGAGTGTGTATGATCTCTGTATACATGGAGTGTGTATGATCTCTCTGCATGGAGTGTGTATGATCTCTCTGTATACATGGAGTGTGTATGATCTCTATGTATACATGGAGTGTGTATGATCTCTCTGTCTGCATGGGGTGTGTATGATCTCTCTGTATACATGGAGTGTGTATGATCTCTCTGTATACATGGAGTGTGTATGATCTCTGTATACATGGAGTGTGTATGATCTCTCTGTATACATGGGGTGTGTATGATCTCTCTGTATACATGGAGTGTGTATGATCTCTCTGTATACATGGAGTGTGTATGATCTCTCTGTATACATGGAGTGTGTATGATCTCTGTATACATGGAGTGTGTATGATCTCTCTGTATACATGGAGTGTGTATGGTCTCTCTGTATACATGGAGTGTGTATGATCTCTCTGTGTACATGGAGTGTGTATGATCTCTCTGTATACATGGAGTGTGTATGATCTCTGTATACATGGAGTGTGTATGATCTCTCTGTATACATGGAGTGTGTATGATCTCTCTGTATACATGGAGTGTGTATGATCTCTGTATACATGGAGTGTGTATGATCTCTGTATACATGGAGTGTGTATGATCTCTCTGTATACATGGAGTGTGTATGATCTCTCTGTATACATGGAGTGTGTATGATCTCTGTATACATGGAGTGTGTATGATCTCTCTGTATACATGGAGTGTGTATGATCTCTATGTATACATGGAGTGTGTGTGATCTCTCTGTATACATGGAGTGTGTATGATCTCTCTGTATACATGGAGTGTGTATGATCTCTCTGTATACATGGAGTGTGTATGATCTCTCTGTCTGCATGGAGTGTGTATGATCTCTATGTATACATGGAGTGTGTATGATCTCTCTGTATACATGGAGTGTGTATGATCTCTGTATACATGGAGTGTGTGATCTCTCTGTATACATGGAGTGTGTATGATCTCTCTGTATACATGGAGTGTGTATGATCTCTCTGTATACAGGGAGTGTGTATGATCTCTGTATACATGGAGTGTGTATGATCTCTCTGTATACATGGAGTGTGTATGATCTCTCTGTATACATGGAGTGTGTATGATCTCTGTATACATGGAGGGTGTATGATCTCTCTGTATACATGGAGTGTGTATGATCTCTCTGTATACATGGAGTGTGTATGATCTCTCTGTATACATGGAGTGTGTATGATCTCTGTATACATGGAGTGTGTATGATCTCTCTGTATACATGGAGTGTGTATGATCTCTGTATACATGGAGTTTGTATGATCTCTCTGTATACATGGAGTGTGTATGATCTCTCTGTATACATGGAGTGTGTATGATCTCTCTGTATACATGGAGTGGGTATGATCTCTGTATACATGGAGTGTGTATGATCTCTGTATACATGGAGTGTGTATGATCTCTGTATACATGGAGTGTGTATGATCTCTGTATACATGGAGTGTGTATGATCTCTCTGTATACATGGAGTGTGTATGATCTCTCTGTATACATGGAGTGTGTATGATCTCTGTATACATGGAGTGTGTATGATCTCTGTATACATGGAGTGTGTATGATCTCTGTATACATGGAGTGTGTGTGATCTCTCTGTATACATGGAGTGTGTATGATCTCTGTATACATGGAGTGTGTATGATCTCTGTATACATGGAGTGTGTATGATCTCTCTGTATACATGGAGTGTGTATGATCTCTGTATACATGGAGTGTGTGTGATCTCTGTATACATGGAGTGTGTATGATCTCTGTATACATGGAGTGTGTATGATCTCTCTGTATACATGGAGTGTGTATGATCTCTGTATACATGGAGTGTGTGTGATCTCTCTGTATACATGGAGTGTGTATGATCTCTCTGTATACATGGAGTGTGTATGATCTCTGTATACATGGAGTGTGTATGATCTCTCTGTATACATGGAGTGTGTATGATCTCTCTGTATACATGGAGTGTGTATGATCTCTCTGTATACATGGAGTGTGTATGATCTCTGTATACATGGAGTGTGTATGATCTCTCTGTATACATGGAGTGTGTATGATCTCTGTATACATGGAGTGTGTATGATCTCTCTGTATACATGGAGTGTGTATGATCTCTCTGTATACATGGAGTGTGTATGATCTCTGTATACATGGAGTGTGTATGATCTCTCTGTATACATGGAGTGTGTATGATCTCTCTGTATACATGGAGTGTGTATGATCTCTCTGTATACATGGAGTGTGTATGATCTCTGTATACATGGAGTGTGTATGATCTCTGTATACATGGAGTGTGTATGATCTCTCTGTATACATGGAGTGTGTATGATCTCTCTGTATACATGGAGTGTGTATGATCTCTCTGTATACATGGAGTGTGTATGATCTCTGTATACATGGAGTGTGTATGATCTCTCTGTATACATGGAGTGTGTATGATCTCTCTGTATACATGGAGTGTGTATGATCTCTCTGTATACATGGAGTGTGTATGATCTCTGTATACATGGAGTGTGTATGATCTCTCTGTATACATGGAGTGTGTATGATCTCTCTGTATACATGGAGTGTGTATGATCTCTCTGTATACATGGAGTGTGTATGATCTCTCTGTATACATGGAGTGTGTATGATCTCTCTGTATGCATGGAGTGTGTATGATCTCTCTGTATACTGTATACATGGAGTGTGTGTGATATCTCTGTATACATGGAGTGTGTATGATCTCTGTATACATGGAGTGTGTATGATCTCTCTGTATACATGGAGTGTGTATGATCTCTCTGTATACATGGAGTGTGTATGATCTCTGTATACATGGAGTGTGTATGATCTCTCTGTATACATGGAGTGTGTATGATCTCTCTGTATACATGGAGTGTGTATGATCTCTCTGTATACATGGAGTGTGTATGATCTCTCTGTATACATGGAGTGTGTGATCTCTCTGTATACATGGAGTGTGTATGATCTCTCTGTCTACATGGAGTGTGTATGATCTCTCTGTATACATGGAGTGTGTATGATCTCTCTGTATACATGGAGTGTGTATGATCTCTGTATACATGGAGTGTGTATGATCTCTGTATACATGGAGTGTGTATGATCTCTCTGTATACATGGAGTGTGTATGATCTCTCTGTATACATGGAGTGTGTATGATCTCTGTATACATGGAGTGTGTATGATCTCTCTGTATACATGGAGTGTGTATGATCTCTGTATACATGGAGTGTGTGATCTCTCTGTATACATGGAGTGTGTATGATCTCTGTATACATGGGGTGTGTATGATCTCTCTGTATACATGGAGTGTGTATGATCTCTGTATACATGGAGTGTGTATGATCTCTGTATACATGGAGTGTGTATGATCTCTCTGTATACATGGAGTGTGTATGATCTCTGTATACATGGAGTGTGTGTGATCTCTCTGTATACATGGAGTGTGTGTGATCTCTCTGTATACATGGAGTGTGTATGATCTCTGTATACATGGAGTGTGTTTGATCTCTGTATACATGGAGTGTGTATGATCTCTGTATACATGGAGTGTGTATGATCTCTCTGTATACATGGAGTGTGTGATCTCTCTGTATACATGGAGTGTGTGTGATCTCTCTGTATACATGGAGTGTGTATGATCTCTCATGGAGTGTGTATGATCTCTCTGTATACATGGAGTGTGTGTGATCTCTCTGTATACATGGAGTGTGTGTGATCTCTCTGTATACATGGAGTGTGTGTGATCTCTCTGTATACATGGAGTGTGTGTGATCTCTCTGTATACATGGAGTGTGTGTGATCTCTCTGTATACATGGAGTGTGTATGATCTCTCTGTATACATGGAGTGTGTATGATCTCTGTATACATGGAGTGTGTGTGATCTCTCTGTATACATGGAGTGTGTGTGATCTCTCTGTATACATGGAGTGTGTGTGATCTCTCTGTATACATGGAGTGTGTGTGATCTCTCTGTATACATGGAGTGTGTGTGATCTCTCTGTATACATGGAGTGTGTATGATCTCTCTGTATGCATGGAGTGTGTATGATCTCTCTGTATACATGGAGTGTGTATGATCTCTCTGTATACATGGAGTGTGTATGATCTCTCTGTATACATGGAGTGTGTATGATCTCTGTATACATGGAGTGTGTGTGATCTCTCTGTATACATGGAGTGTGTGTGATCTCTCTGTATACATGGAGTGTGTGTGATCTCTCTGTATACATGGAGTGTGTATGATCTCTCTGTATACATGGAGTGTGTATGATCTCTGTATACATGGAGTGTGTATGATCTCTGTATACATGGCGTGTGTATGATCTCTCTGTATACATGGAGTGTGTATGATCTCACTGTCTGCATGGAGTGTGTATGATCTCTGTATACATGGAGTGTGTGGGATCTCTGTATACATGGAGTGTGTATGATCTCTCTGTATACATGGAGTGTGTATGATCTCTCTTTATACATGGAGTGTGTATGATCTCTATGTATACATGGAGTGTGTATGATCTCTGTATACATGGAGTGTGTATGATCTCTATGTATACATGGAGTGTGTATGATCTCTCTGTATACATGGAGTGTGTATGATCTCTGTATACATGGAGTGTGTATGATCTCTGTATACATGGAGTGTGTGTGATCTCTCTGTATACATGGAGTGTGTATGATCTCTGTATACATGGAGTGTGTATGATCTCTGTATACATGGAGTGTGTATGATCTCTCTGTAATTTGTGTATTTAGAGGTTCCACATTTTCTGTGTAAGTTGGACAGAAGTTTTGTGTTCTTTGTGATTCTTCATCTTCAGATTGTTTTATTCTCTGTTATAAAAATTTTATAATAAAGGAAAACAACGTTCGAAATCTCAAGTGCTAATTTTAAAGCCTAATATGGAAGTTATTGTCATAAAAAGTGTTTGGGGACCCGGGTCCTGCCCCAGGGGACATGTATCAATGCAATATTTTTTTTTTAAAACGGACGTTTTTTCTGGAGCAGTGATTTTAATAATGCTTAAAGTGAAACAATAAAAGTGTAATATTCCTTTAAATTTCGTACCTGGGGGTGTCTATAGTATGCATGTGAAGGGGGCATGTTTCCCGTGCTTAGAACTGTCCCTGCAGAAAGTGTCATTTTTGCAGGAAAAAAAGCTATTTAAAATCACTCGCGGCTAATGAATTGCCGGCTCCCTTAACACAGAGAACAGTCATTGATAAAAAACAAAAAAACTAAAAAAAAGCGTGGGGGTCCCCCCAAATTCAATTACCAGGCCCTTCAGGTCTGCTATGGATATTAAGGGGGACCCCAGCCAAAAAAAAAAAAAATGGCGTGGGGTCCCCCTCAAAATCCATACCAGACCCTTATCCGAGCATGCAACCTGGCAGGAAAAGAGGGGGGATGAGAGTGGCCACCCCTCCCCCCTGAACCGTACCAGGCCACATGCCCTCAACATTGGGAGGTCTGTGACCCCTCAAAGCACCTTTTCCCCATGTTGATGAGGACAAGGGCCTCTTCCCCACAACCCTGGCCATTGGTTGTGGTGGTCTGCGGGCGGGGGGCTTATCGGAATCTGGAAGCCCCCTTTAACAAGGGGACCCCCAGATCCCGCCCCCCCCGTGTGAAATGGTAAGGGGGTACAAAAGTACCCCTACCATTTCACCAAAAAAGTGACAAAAATTGTAAAAATGACAGGAGACGGTCTTTTACAATTCCTTTATTAAAATCTTCTTTCTTCTTTCTTCATCCTTCGGTTTCTTCATCTTCTCCTTCCGGCATCTTCTTCCATCTTCTTCTTCCATATTTTTCTTCCTCCGGTCTTCTCGTCCGGCATCTTCTTCCACGGCGTCGGCATCTCTTCTTGGGCCGCTGCGCGCAATGGGAGGCTCCCGCTGTGTGAGGCTTTGCTGCGTCTGACAGGTCTTTTATAAAGGAGGGCACCTGGTGACCCCGCCCCCCTCTGACGTCATGGGGAAAGCCATAGGGAATTCCCCATGACGTCCCCGTGCGTCAAAGGGGGCGGGGTCATCAGGTGGCCCCGCCCTCCTTTATTAAAGACCTGTCAGACTCAGCGAAGCCTCACAGCAGGAGCCTCCCATTGCGCGCAGCGGCCCAAGAAGAGACGCCGACGCCGTGGAAGAAGATGCCGGACGAGAAGACCAGAGCAAGAAGAAGCGGATCGGAGGAAGAAGAAGATGCCGGAAGGAGAAGATGAAGAAACCGAAGGATGAAGAGAGGAAGAAGGAAGAAGACCAGAAGAAAGAAGATTTTAATAAAGGAATTGTCAAAGACCGTCTCCTGTCATTTTTATTATTTTTGTCACTTTTTTGGTGAAATGGTAGGGGTACTTTTGTACCCCCTTACCATTTCACACAGGGGGGGGCCGGGATCTGGGGGTCCTCTTGTTAAAGGGGGCTTCCAGATTCCGATAAGCCCCCCGCCCGCAGACCTCCACAACCAATGGCCAGGGTTGTGGGGAAGAGGCCCTTGTCCTCATCAACATGGGGACAAGGTGCTTTGGGGGTCACAGACCCCCAAAGCACCCTCCCAATGTCGAGGGCATGTGGCCTGGTACGGTTCAGGAGGGAGGGGGGGGGCCACTCTCGTCCCCCCTCCTTTCCTGCGGCCTGCCAGGTTGCATGCTCGGATAAGGGTCTGGTATGGATTTTGAGGGGGACCCCACGCCATTTTTTTTAAAAAAAATTGGCCGGGGTTCCCCTTAATATCCATAGCAGACCTAAAGGGCTTTTTTTTTATCAACGGCTTTTTTTTTTTTTTTTAATCAATGACTTTCAATGAATGACTGTTCTCTGTGTTGCGGGAACCGGCAATTCATTAGCCGCAGATGGCTGCCTTAGATGACACAACAGGCCAGAAGGGTAAAGGGTAAAGCCAATAACTGCTGACATCCTTCCATATAGAGTGGGTTGGAAGGCATAGTGGGTGTGGTGCAAGTTAGATTCATTGGGCGCCAGACACTTCTTGAGTGCAAAGAGATTTTATTTCTTTTAACCACTTTAAGACCAGCCTCGTTTTGGATTTTAGATGTCTACATGTTTAAAACAGGTTTTATTGCTAGAAAATTACTTAGAACCCCCAAACATTATATATTGTTTTTTTTTTTTTTTTTCTAACACCCTAAAGAATAAAACGGCGGTGGTTGCAATACTTTTTTTTCACACCGTATTTGCGCAGCGGTCTTACAAGCGCACTTTTTTTAGGAAAAAAATCACTTTTTTGACTAAAAAACCAAGACAGCAGTAAAGTTAGTCCAATTTTTTTTATATATTGTGAAAGATAATGTTACGCCGAGTAAATGGATACCCAACATGTCACACTTCAAAATTGCGCCCGCTCGTGGAATGGCGTCAAAATTTTACCCTCAAAAACCTCCATAGGCGACGTTTAAAAAAATTCTACAGCTTGCATGTTTTGCGTTAGAGAGGAGGTCTAGGACTAGAATTATTGCTCTCGCTCTACCGATCACGGTGATACCGCACATGTGTGGTTTGACCACCGTTTTAATATGCGGGCGCTACTCACCTATGCGTTTGCTTCTGTGTGCAAGGTCGTCGGGACGGGACACTTTAAAAATCTTTTTTTTTTTTTCTTATTTATTTTACTTGATTTTATTTATTTTTACACTGTTTTTAAAAAAAAGAAATTGGGTCACTTTTATTCCTATTACAAGGAATGTAAACATCCCTTGTAATAGAAAAAAAGCATGACAGGTCCTCTTATATATGAGATCTGGGGGTCAAAAAGTCCTCACATCTCATATTTGGACTTAAATGCAAAAAAAAAAAAAAAAATGTAATTTGAAAAAATATTCTTTTAAGAGGTATGGGCGGAAGTGACGTTTTGAAGTCGCTTCTGCCCTGCTATGGTATAGAGACTGGTGGGGGGCAATCTTAGCCTCACTTGTCTCCATACCCAGCACAGGAAAGGATCCGATCGCCTCCGCCGCTACCAACGGCTCCGGTAAGCTGCGGAGGGCGCTGGAGAACGGCAGGAGGGGTGGGGGCACCTCTCCCACCGCTGATAGTGGTGATCTTGTGGCGCCGCAGAGACCACCATTATCATAATTATGACCGGCGCCTAAAGGGATGGATAGCTCGGTTGTGGCAGCAGCTGCCGCCGTTACCGAGATATCCCTCTTCAAAAAACGGACCGTAACATCGTCGTGCGCTGGTCGTAAAGTGGTTAGATAGAACTTTGGGAGAGAGGGTTAGGGCCAGGACACCCTTAGGTAGTTGCAGCGCTAATTAGCAGACTCCGGGACTTCTACAGGAGGACAGCCATGCAGGGAAAGGCCTCCAGCAAGACCCCACTTCTGCATAGGGATAGGGATGCTGTCTCCTATGGCAACAGTCTTTAACACTTTCTAATACAAGGTGTAACAGTTCCTTCACTTCCACTACAATCACTTCTTGTAGCTCTTCAGCCCACTGAGCTCCCAGTCTCTCTCACTAGACTAGATGATTCATAGCCACTGAATCCCTTGAGCTCTTCTAATCTTCACGGTGGTATCTTCCTCAAGTGTCACCCACGTCTCTCTGCTGGGTCCCTAGCTTGGCACTCCAGATACTTATCAAGCTTCACCACACTGGTCTCCTCGGTCCCTGGCTTGACACACAAGGCTGCTCTGCAAGTGTCACCTCCTCTGGATGGGTCCCAGACCTGATTCCCGCTGAAGTTTCCCGATTCTTCACCGTCCCCCGTTGGTGAGAATTCTGGACTTGCTTCAGCCACTCTCTGTGGTCCCCGGTAATAAGGTGGTTGGTCCCTTAGTGGTGACAGCTACCCCTCTACCACCGACCACGACAGCTTCCCCTCTACCTCTGACTGACGTGGAGATTTTGCTTTACGCTATGCGCAAACCATGTCTCCTGCGCTACTAAGCGCCCCTTTCAGCCTTTTGGTATAAACGCATCTCAATAAACCCGCGTCTCCCGCATTTCCCCAAATAAACATAATCACCGTCCTCATGTTCTTAGTAGACATGTGCACAATAGAAAAATTTGTTTAGTTTCGTTTCGTTTCCGTTGATTCGTAACGATTCGTAATTTCGTAAGTCGCCGGTGTTCGTATTCGGACTCGTTCGTATTTTCGTAAGAGTTATTTTTTCGTTGATTCGTTTTTCCGTTAGTCTAATTTTCGTTTATTCGAAATTCGTATTTTCGTTATATTTCGTATTCGGACGCATTCGTATTTTCGGAACAGCTATATTTTCGTTGATTTAAAAAGATTCGTATTTCCGTTAATCTAATTTTCGTTGATTCGAAATTCGTATTTTCGTAGATTTAGTTACATTCGTACTTTGGTAAGATTGATTTATTCGTACTTTCGTAAGATTGTTTTCGTAGATTCGTAATCGGAGCATAATTCATAATTTTATGTAATGTGTGTGCTATTTACATGTTTAAGAAACAAAGAATTTCTCTCTCACAAGTCAGAACTTAACTCAAAAATCCACCAAAACCTCCACCGACCCAACCACACCCAACCACACCCAACCACACCCTATCTGGACTCTGAATGGAATATTTCAGAATCAGAACTAACGTTCGTTCTTTCGAATTCTCGATCAGCAGAATTTTTGTTATTTCGCATTTTCGTTGTTTTGATTTCCTTTTTCCGAATATTCGTCATTTCGATTTTTTTCGTTCATTTTGATTTTCGTTATTTTTGAATCTTTGTATTTTCGTTGTTTCTGTTTTCGTTTTTCGGATTTTCATTCTTTCGTAGTTTCGTTGTTTCTAATTTAATTATTTTGTATTTTCGTTGTTTTTCATATTCGTTCTTTTCGATAGTTCGTTATTCGTTAGAATTTTTAGTAAACCATTCGTTCATTCGTACGATAACGAATGAACGAATATAACAAATTTGAACGGAAAACGAATTTGTAACTAAACGAATTGCACATGTCTAGTTCTTAGCGCCATCACTCGACTGCTTCTCCACACGAGCACAGGCACCTTTTTATTCATCGGCAACAAAAGGAAATGACAAAACAGGAAGTCATGGCCCCAACATTCAATCGCTTCCTCCATGCCAAAATGACATCACAGGAAATGACTACACAGGAAATGACCACACTAAAGGGCAGGGCCTCCACCATCTTGGTCAGCATGGAGCCCACTCAATACTACAAGCAGGCCACATTTGTGAACCTGAGAGCCACATTGAACTCCTTGTATGTTGGGGTCCCGGCAAATGGAGATGGCGAGTAGACATGTGCAATTCGTTTAGTTACGAATTTGTTTTCCATTCAAATTCGTTATATTTGTTCATTCGTTATCGTACGAATGAACAAATGGTTTACTAAAAATTCTAACGAATAACGACCTATCGAAAAGAACGAATATGAAAAACAACGAAAATACGAAATAATTAAATTGGAAACAACGAAACTACGAAAGAATGAAAATCCGAAAAAACGAAAACAGAAACAACGAAAATACCGAACAAAGATTCAAAAATAACGAAAATCTAAATGAAGGAAAAAAATCGAAATTACGAATATTCGGAAAAAGGAAATCAAAACAACGAAAATACGAAATAACGAAAATTCTGCTGATCGAGAATTCGAAAGAACGAATATTCGTTCTGATTCTGAAATATTCCATCCAGAGTCCAGATAGGGTGTGGTTGTGTCGGTGGATGTTTTGGTGGATTTTTGAGTCAAGTTCTGACTTGTGAGAGAGAAATTCTTTGTTCCTTAAATAGCACACACATTACATAAAGTTATGAATTATGCTCCGATTACGAATCTACGAAATCAATGTTACGAAAGTACGAATGTAACTAAATCTACGAAAATACGAATTTCGAATCAACAAAAAGTAGATTAACGGAAATACGAATCTTTTTAAATCAACGAAAATATAGCTCTTCCGAAAATACGAACGCGTCCGAATACGAAATATAACGAAAATACGAATTTCAAATAAACGAAAATTAGACTAACGGAAAAACAAATCAATAAAAAAATAACTCTTACGAAAATACGAACGAGTCCGAATACGAACACAAAATTACGAATCGTTACGAATCAATGGAAACGAACAGAAACGATACGAAACTAAACAAATTTTTCTATTGTGCACATGTCTAATGGCGAGTGTCTCAATTGCTATTGCAAAGATTAGCGGAGATAAAGGACAGCTTTGTCTGGTGCCTTTGGCTATATGTATTGGTTTGGAGTAGTGGCCTTGAAGGCTTTAGGATTTGAATAAAGAGCTCGGATCAGGCCCATAAACTTGTCGCCAAAGCCCCAACATTCAAGGATTGTAAAGATGTATGGCCAGGAGACCGAATCGAAGGCCTTTTGAAGGTCCAGTGATCAAAGCATGCCTGAGTGTTTTGGACCTCCTGGCCAGTTTGTCTGGAGGATGGAGACTATGTCTACGGCTCTTCTGATCTGATCAGGGCCCTCTCTGCCTGGGATGAAACCCACTTGATCCTTATGAACATATCGGCTAATGAAGGAAGATAGACGATTTGGTAAGGATTTTTAAGTCGCTATTGATGAGGGAGATGGGTCTATAATTACTGACTTCTTCCAAGTTTTTATCCGGTTTCGGTATTACTACAATGTAGGCTGTGTTTAGGTGAGGATCAAGTGGGGTTCCCTGTGTCTTTGCGTTAAAAAAATGTCAAATGTGGAGTCAGGTTGGTGGTAAATGTCTTGTAATGGGGGTTAGGGAGACCAATTAATGACTTCCTGTACCTCTTCTTCTGAGAAGGGGGCCTCCAGCATATTATTTTTTATTTTTATGCATTTTATGTTATTTTAAGTTATTTCCTTATCCACATTTGTTTGCAGAGCACTTGCCATGCTCTTAACAACATTTTTCCGCCCTCTAGCCCTTTCCATTACTTTTTTAGAGCCATTTTAGTCCTCAAAAGTTCGGGTCCCCATTGACTTCAATGGGGTTCGGGGTCAAGTTCGGGTCAAATTCGGTCCCAAACTTTTTTGCGAAGTTCGGCCGAACCCGAACATCCAAGTGTCCGCTCAACTCTAGTGATGATCTGACAGAAACATATTTTCAATGGTGGACTTCTTCAGGTAAGAGAGGTCCGGTTCTGTCAGGAGAGAGGAGACACATCTGTTGTTCATACCGATTATGAACAGCGATTTCTCTCCTCCCCCAGGCAGCCCCAACCCCCCCCCCCCCACAGTTAGAAACACCTCCCTAGGACACTTAACCCCTTGATCGCCCCCTAGTGTTTAACCCCTTCCCTGCCAGTGACATTTATACAGTAATCAGTGGCTATGTTTAGCTCTGTCACCGGTACCCAAAAAAATGATCAAAAGTGTTCGAACTGTCTGCCGCATGTCCCACTAAAAATCGCAGATCACCGCCATTACTATTAACCTGTTGCCGACCGCCCACCGTCATTTGACGGCGGAGCGGTGCGGCTCTTGTGGCGGGCCGTCACATGACGGCGGTAACTTTTCGGCCACTAGGGGGCGCGCGCGTGCCCGCCGCGTCGCTGGGGACCTGATGTGCGTGCCCGGTGGCCACGATGTCCACCGGGCACCCGCGATTGCCCAGTAACTGAGCAGTACGTGGATCTGTGTGTGTAAACACAAAGATCCACGCCCTGTCAGTGGAGAGGAGACCGATGGTGTCCCTTGTACATAGGGACACCGATCGGTCCCCTCCCCCAGTCAGTCCCCTCCCCCCACAGTTAGAATCACACATATAGGGAACATATTAACCCCTGCAGCGCCCCCTAGTGTTAACCCCTTCCCTGCCAGTCACATTTATACAGTAATCAATGCATTTTTATAGCACCGATCGCTGTGTAAATGTGAATGGTCCCAAAAATGTGTCAAAAGTGTCCGATGTGTCCGTCGCAATATCGCAGTCACTATAAAAATCGCAGATCGCCGCCATTACTAGTAAAAAAAATAATAATAATAAAAAAATGCTATAAAACTATACCCTATTTTGTAGACGCTATAATTTTTGCGCAAACCAATCAATAAACGCTTATTACAATTTTTTTTTACCAAAAATATGTAGAAGAATACGTATCACCCTAAACTGAGGAAAAACTTTGTTTAAAAACAAAAAATTGGATATTTATTATAATAAAAAGTAAATAATATTGCGTTTTTTCAATCTTATCCCTCTTCTTTTGTTTATAGCGCAAGAAATAAAAACTGCAGAGGTGATCAAATACCACCAAAATAAAGCTCTATCTGTGGGGAAAAAATGATAAAAAATATATTTGGGTACAGCGTTGCATGAACCGCGCAATTGTCATTCAAAATGCAACAGCGCTGAAAGATGAAAAATGGCTTGGTCAGGAAGGAGGTGTTTGTGCCCGGTAGGCAAGTGGTTAACAACATTTTGCCGCCCTCTAGCCCTTTCCATTACTTTTTTAGAGCCATTTTAGTCCTCAAAAGTTCGGGTCCCCATTGACTTCAATGGGGTTCGGGGTCAAGTTCGGGTCAAATTCGGTCCCGAACTCGAACTTTTTTGTGAAGTTCGGCTGAACCCGTCGAACCCGAACATCCAGGTGTCCGCTCAACTCTAGTGATGATCTGACAGAAACATATTTTCAATGGTGGACTTCTTCAGGTAAGAGAGGTCCGGTTCTGTCAGGAGAGAGGAGACACATCTGTTGTTCATACCGAATATGAACAGCGATCTCTCTCCTCCCCCAGGCAGCCCCAACCCCCCCAGTTAGAAACGCCTCCCTAGGACACTTAACCCCTTGATCTCCCCCTAGTGTTTAACCCCTTCCCTGCCAGTGACATTTATACAGTAATCAGTGGCTATGTATAGCTCTGATCGCTGTATAAATGTCACTGGTCCCAAAAAAATGTTCAAAAGGGTTCGAACTGTCCGCCGCAATGTCCCACTTAAAAATCGCAGATCACCGCCATTACTATTAAAAAATAAAAAATAATAAAAATGCCATAAATCTATCCCCTATTTTGTAGACGCTATAACTTTTGCGCAAACCAATCAATATACGCTTATTTTTTTTTTCTTTCCAAAAATATGTAGAAGAATACATATTGGCCTAAACCGAGGAAGAATTTTATTTTTTTTGGATATTTATTATAGCGAAAAGTAAAAATATAGTTTTTTTGTTTCAAAATTATCTTTTTTTTTTTTTTCAAAATGAAAAACTGAGGAAGAATTTATTTTTGTGGATATTTATTATAGCAAAAAGTAAAAAAATGTTTTTTCTTTTTTCAAAATTCAAAATTAAGGAAGAATTTTTTATTTTTTGGGGGATCTTATTATAACAAACAGTAAAAAATATATATTTTTTTCAAAATTGTTTGTCTTTTTTTGTTAGTAAAAAAAAAAAAGACGTCAGTTTTGTTTGTTTGTTTGTTTGTTTGTTTGCACGACCGCGCAATTGTCAGTTAAAGCGACGCAGTGCCGAATCGCAAAAAGTGCTCTGGTCTTGGTCAGACAAATGGCCTGGGGCTGAAAATGGTTAAGGACCCTCTGTGTATATGAGAAAATATATGATCCCACTCCTCCTGTGAGAGATCCGTCGCAAGTTTGCTTTCCCATTGTTGGTAAAAAAAAAAAATATATAATATATATATATATATATATATATATATATATATATATATATATATATATATATATATATATATATATATATATATATATATATATATATATATATATATATATATATATATATATATATATATATATATATAAAATTTTATTTTTTATAAAATGTATTTATTTTTTATATATTTTCTATATTTTAGATATTTTTTACTATATATATATATATATATATATATATAAAATCAGTGCATCCATAGTTTAAATTGTTCCAGTTTTTAAGGTCCCATTGTATATTTTTTAATTTAGTGTAGGAAGGAAATTTCTCTCATATAGCTCAGAGAGTCAGCTGGGAAATTTATACATTATGGCATTCATTTTAACGTGAGGAATTGTACAACTTTGTCCAAAAATTTGAACATTAACTTATTATATATTAGTTAAAAAAATAAAAAAAATAATGTTTTCATCTTTATAATATGAATGTTTCTGATTAAATGTTCCGTTTTTAAATCTTTTCCAGGCTCGATATAGCAGAATATGAATACCTGTTGGCTTTTTTTTTTTTTCAATTGATGAGATCAATAAGGATCCCGATATCCTTCCCAACATCACTCTGGGCTATCACTTGTTTGACACGTGTGGGTATCCTACCAAAGCGATCGATTCCACCCTGCGGATACTGAGCGGCGATAGAAAGATGGGCGCTCCAAACTACTCGTGTATGGAAGGTGCTGAAGTCGCTGGTTTTGTGGGCGATGCCACTTTCCCATCAACGCTTGCCGTGGCTGAGCTCTTGAATATTTACCAGTACCCGCAGGTAGGTTCTCTCTTCTAAAAAAAACTGCCATAACTACGACTTATGGGCTATAAAAGCAAACTAAAAATTTGAGATATCTAAAGCCTCGTACACACGATCGGATTTTCGGCAGGGAATTGTGTGGTGACAGACTGTTTGCCTAAAATCCAACCGTTAAGCCTCGCACACACGATCCAATTTTCCGCAGACAAAACCTCAGACTTTTGTCCGAAGGCGGGTGCCTGGATTTTGTCTTGCATACAAAACGGCAAGGAGTTGTCGGCCAACAAACACGAACGTAGTGATGCACCACGTGGTTTTTCAGCTCTATAGCGCCACACTTTGGGCTCCTTCTGCCAATTTAGTGTTGGTAGAAGTTTGGTGAGTGTGGATTCACGCTTTTCATTTTGCACTTTTCAGTTCGTTTCTGAATGGCCGTTTGACAACCAGACACGTTGCGGAATTGGAGGAGATAACGTGTTATTTATTATTGGCCGTGGAGTTATTGACCCAAGTCCAGTCCAGGAACAGGAGGAGTTCTTGGACCAAAAAATAGGAGGGGTTCTTGGACCAAAAATAGGAGGAGTTCTTGGACCAAAAATAGGAGGAGTTCTTGGACCAAAAATAGGAGGAGTGCTTGGTCCAAAAATAGGAGGAGTTCTTGGTCCAAAAATAGGAGGAGTACTTGGACCAAAAATAGGAGGAGTACTTGGTCCAAAAATAGGAGGAGTTCTTGGTCCAAAAATAGGAGGAGTTCTTGGTCCAAAAATAGGAGGAGTTCTTGGTCCAAAAATAGGAGGAGTTCTTGGTCCAAAAATAGGAGGAGTTCTTGGTCCAAAAATAGGAGGAGTTCTTGGACCTAAAATAGGAGGAGTCCTTGGTCCAAAAATAGGAGGAGTTCTTGGACCAAAAATTGGTTTCCTTATTAAATCGTGACCAATTCTGTCATATGCCTTTGCTGCGGGAGCTCCAGGAGAATAATCCGGATGATTTTCGGAATTATCTCCGGATGACGGACCCCTGCTTTCACCAACACTTGGCATTGTTGACCCCCTATATTAAGAAGCAGGACACATGCATGAGGCTTTTATTTATTTTTTTTGGTTGAATAACAATGATTTGGTGTATTTTCTATATTTTTGGATGTATTTTTTGGTTAAGTTCTTTTGGCAGATATCATGTCTAATTGTATTTGTTTTCTTTTTTTTTTTTTAATGCACAATAAAGTTAGTTACATTTAAAAAAATACAATGTAAAATTAATAAAGGACACCAATATAGTTGTATCTTTGATCTTAAAAACTCCGGGATAATGGTGTGTGGTAAATTGCCCAAAAAAAAGAAAAAGAAAAAAAAAGTAAAAAAAATCACAATAATAAAAAAAAAAAAAAGCCTTTGAAAATTTGTTTGCAATAACTCCATTAGTATCACCAGCAAATCAGCTTCATTATTATCCCATTAAAGAAGAAGAGATTTGTGCGCTGCATTTCCAGATTTCATAATTTGCCGCATCACGAATGTTAATTCTCCATTATGAATGCGAGTTTACAAGACCGACCGCTTCCGGCTCGTCCTTCCAAACATGCGTGTTTGTACTTTTATCGGGGGGGTTCATGAGAGGGCCCCCCCTCCTGCCACGCTCCGGTCATCTCTGCCGCTTACCGGAGCCGTCGGTAGAGGCGAAGACGATCGAGACCGCTTCCCTCAGAGGCTGGGATGCCGAGTGAGGGAAAGACGCCCCCCCCCACTCGGCTCCATACCATTGGATGGCGGAAGTGACATCAAACGTCACTTCTGTCCAATGGTCTTGAAAGGGGAATTTTTTTTTTTCATTCAATTTTTCCTTTTTTTATTGTATTTTAGTGTAAATATGAGATCTGAAGTCCTTTTGACCCCCCAGATCTCACATTAAAGAGGACCTGTCATGCTTTTTTTCTGTTACAGGGGTTGTTTACATCCCTTGTAATGGGAATAAAAGTGACCCAGTTTTTTTTTTTTTTTTAAAAAGAAAAAATAAAAAGTAAAACAAATAAGAAAAAAAAAAATATAAAATGTAAAGCGCCCCGTCCCTCCGCGCTCGCGTGCAGAAGCGAACGCACACGTGAGTCGTGCCCGCATATGAAAACGGTGTTCAAACCACACATGTGAGGTATCACTGCGATCGTTGGAGCGAGAGCAATAATTCTAGTACTAGACCTCCTCTGTAACTCAAAACTGGTAAACTGTAGACATTTTTAAAACGTCACCAATGGAGATTTTTAAGGGTCAAAGCTTGTCGCTATTCCGCCAGCGGGCGCAATTTTGAAGTGTGACATGTTGGGTATCAATTTACTCTGTGTAAAATTATCTTTCACAATATAAACAAAGAAAAAAAATGGGCTAACTGTAATGTTGTTTTAAATCAAAATGTGTATTTTTTTTTGGACGTGGTGCGGTCTGAACTCGCCGTGGAACTCTCCGTGGAGAGTTCAGAGTTCAGAGTGCAGGACTACATCTAGAACCTTGGCATGCGGGGGATGGGCTAACAGTTGTGCCATCGATTTTGACAGAGAGATCAGGGGAAGGGGCATATGGGGGAGGAAAAAATGATACGTTCGGTTTTGGATAGATGGAGTTTGAGGAAGTGGTGTGACATCCAGACTGATATACCTGATAGTAGATTAGTGACACGTGAGGAGACAGAGGGAGTGAGCTGAGGGGTAGAGAAAGATATTTGGGTGACGTCAGAGTAGACGTGGTTTTGGAAGCAAAAAAAAACGCAATAAGCGCATATTGATCGGTTGGCGCAAAAGTTATAGCGTTTACAAAATAGGGGATAGTTTTATGGCATTTTTTTTTTTTACTAGTAATGACGGTGATCTGCGATTTTTTTTCGTGACTGCGACATTGCGACGGACACTTCGGACACTTTTGACACATTTTTGGGACCATTCACATTTACACAGCGATCGGTGCTATAAAATTGCACTGATTACTGTGTAAATGTGATTGGCAGGGAAGGGGTTAACACTAGGGCAGGGGCGGACTGACCATTCGGCCACTCGGGCACTGCCCGAGGGCCCTCGGGCCACTAGGGGGCCCCATCAGGGTTGCCAGCCTCAGTAAAACCAGGGGCAGTATGTAAAAATCTGTATTTTTTTTACATCTGTTTCTGAAACATCCTTTTGGTCTAAAAATCCAGAGATTATAGCTGCCCCACCTCTCCAGTACCTTCTCAGCCAATAGAAACATGTCTGTGTATACTGTGTGTACATGTATGTGTATACTGTGTGATTGTATACTGTGTGTGTGTGTATACTGTGTGGCCCCATAATCTCTGATTGCCCGGGGGCCCCATGAGTTGTCAGTCCGCACCTGCACTAGGGGGTGCTGCAGGGGTTAATTATGTTCCCTGGGAGTGATTCTAACTGTAGGGGGAGGGGACTCACAAGGGGAGGAGACTGATCGGTGTTCCTCTGTACTGGGAACACACCATCGGTCTCCTCTCCTCTGACAGGACGTGGATCTGTGTGTTTACGCACACCGATCCACGGTCCTGCTATGTTCCCGGGCAATCGTGGGTGCCCGGCGGACATTGCGGCCGCCTGGCATGGGCACCGGGTCCCCGAGAGCCCGCCTAGACGGCCGGGAATGAGAGGACGTCATATGACCCCCGCCCAGGATGGGAGATCCCATCTGCGGGTGTCATATTACAATACGCCGGTTTTGAAGTGGTTAAACAAGTGGGCGGGGTATACCCAGGTGATGTCATTGACCAAATACGTGATGACGACGTACTCCTCTTTTGTTGATTTTTCTTCAGATCACCCATCGAGTCACCGACCCTCTCCTAAGCGACAGACAAAAGTTCCCGAACTTTTACCGCACGTTTCCAAGCAGCTTGGGTTGGTATGAGGTGGTTATAAAATTATTGAAAGCCTTTGGGTGGAATTGGGTGGGAATCGTCACGTCCAGTGACGGCACCGGAGAGATGGAATTGTGGGAGCTGAGAAAGGAGATGACCAGACACGGGATCTGTATAGAGTTCGTGGTGTACCTGACCAACAACGAGGAGATCAACAGGAAGAGAGTGATGGTGATCGAGAAGTCCACCACCGAGGTGGTGATATTATGCGGCCATTTTATGTATGAATACATCTTGTTTTCTAAAGAATCAAAAGTGCTCAGGCAAAATATAACATTGATTGTCAATCGGTCGTGGAATGTGCTTGGATATCGGGAGGTCAGCTTAAAAGAAGCGTTTAACTGCAGCTTCATACTGATCTACGGCCTCTTCTACATTCCTGGATTGGGGAATTATATGAATAATGTCCATCCATCCAAGCGGCCGAACGATCCCTTGCTGGAGGATATTTGGCTGTATAAGTTCCATTGTCTGTCTTCAAACACACAGAAAAATTATTTATTTCTGGATAGTGTTGGTTGTAACTTCACCTGTACTGGGCCCGAGTCCATGGCATACCGCTTCACCAAGAAGCACGATGGCAACTTTTATTTCATCTACACGGCGGTGTACGTTCTGGCCAGCGCTTTGGATGATATGAAATTACATAGAAATAAAGATGGAGATTATGGAATAAGGAAAAGAGTAAGTTTATTTCTTGATTTATCCGTTCCACTAGGTGTTGTGTCTATCAGTGTTGGTCATCTTACTTTAAAAAAGTAATTAGTTAAGTTACAAATTACTTCTCCCAAAAAAGTAATTGAGTTAGTAACTCAGTTACTACATTGGAAAAGTAATTAGTTACTCAGCAAAGTAACTGACTTTTTTTTTTTATATTCTTAGGGGCGGGTCTAGTATTACTGTAAGCAAGGGGCGCGTTCCCCCCCTGCACATCTATTTCCCCTCTGTACCCCCCTGCACATCTGCCCCCCCCCCCCACACACATATATCTGTTCCCCCTCTGTACCCCACTACACGTCTGCCCCCCCCCCCACACACATATATCTGTTCCCCCTCTGTACCCCACTACACGTCTGCCCCCCCCCCCCACACACATATATCTGTTCCCCCTCTGTAAATCTGTCCCCCCCAAACTCACGGATCGGATCGTTGCTCGGATCGGTTCACATCTGTTCCCCCCCAACACATATATCTGTTTTCCCTCTGTACCCCACTACACATCTGTCCCCCCCACACACGTATATCTGTTCCCCCTCTGTACCCCACTACACGTCTGCCCCCCCCACACACGTATATCTGTTCCCCCTCTGTACCCCACTACATGTCTGCCCCCCCCCCACACACATATATCTGTTCCCCCTCTGTACCCCACTACACGTCTGCCCCCCCCCCCCACACACATATATCTGTTCCCCCTCTGTAAATCTGTCCCCCCCAAACTCACGGATCGGATCGTTGCTCGGATCGGTTCATTTTTCGGATCAGCAAATAATTGAATTTGCAAAAACCTTTGAAAATTCCACCACCATAAAGCCCTCACTGTAATATCCACGTCATCTCCCCAACTGTAATATTGGCTGAGTATAGCTGGGTACGGCTGAGCATGGCTGGGTATCACCGAGTATGGCTGGGTATTACCGTGTATGGCAGAGTATGGCAGGGTATGGCAGGGTATGGCGGAGTATGGCAGAGTATGGCAGGGTATTGGCAGGGTATTGGCAGGGTATTGGCAGGGTATTGGCAGGGTATTGGCAGGGTATTGGCCAGGGTATTGCCGAGTATTGCCAGGGTATTGCCAGGGTATTGCCAGGGTATTGCCAGGGTATTGCCAGGGTATTGCAGGGTATTGCCAGGGTATTACCAAGTATTGGCAGAGTATTGCCAGGGTATTGCCAGGGTATTACCGAGTATTGGCAGAGTATTGGCAGCAGGGTATTGCAGAGTATTGGCAGGGTACTGGCTGGGTATTGGCTGGGTATTGCAGAGTATGGAGGGATGGCTACTGCCATCCGATCTCTCCCCTCCACTGTACAGATCTGTACACAGAGGGGAGACCGGCGTCATCTTGACGCCGGTTTGTTTACAAGTGATCGCTCCGTCATTTGACAGAGCAATCACATTGTAAACGGCCGACGGGTGCACCAAGATGGCCACCGCTCCGGAGCTATCCTAAGGCCGAGGCCGCGGACGGCTCCGCAGATCGTGGCGGGTAATTGCGGTAACGCCGCCCCAGTAATGTGAACGGTGTTACCGCGAGGGGACGAGTAATCAGTTAGATTACTCGTTACCCTCTAAAGTAACGGCGTTACGTAACGCCGTTTACTTTAGCGGCGTTGGTTACAACACTGGTGTCTATTATATATTCTGTAGACCAGTGGTCACCAACCCCGGTCCTCAGGGTCCACTAATGCCCCGTAAACACGATCGGACTATCCGGCGGACTTAGAAAGAAGTTTTGACTCAAAATTATCCTCCGGACTAACAATCTGGCCGTCTGTGTGCTAGTCCGCGGGACTTTTGAAATGAACGGACTCGCCGACACACACGGAGTAAAGTCCGTTCATTTAGAACGTGACTCCAGGTAGACAGGACTAGCGAAGGAAGTCAATAGACATGTGCAATTCGTTTTGTTTTTTTTAGTTTTTCTTTTTTTTAAGTTTTTTTCGTTCGTTCGTTTTCGTAACAATTGAAAGAATCGTTCGAATCATACGAATCCTATTAACGAATCGTTCGAATCGAACGAATCCGAAAAACAACGAAAATCCGAAAAAAACTAATTAGAAACAACGAATGTACGAATGAAGAAAATCCGAAAAACGAAAACAGGAACAACGAAAATGAACGAAAAAAATTCGTACATTCGTAACTTTTTTTTTGTTGAATTGGTAATTTTCCGTGTCCCTTACAATGGCGCTGCTTAACGTGCTTCGAATAGATTGAACGAAAAAATTCGTACATTCGTAACTTTTTTTTTTTTCGATTCGTAACTTTTTTTTTTCGATTCGTAAATCATTAAAATGTAATAATAGCATACACATTACATAAAATTATGAATTATGCTCCGATTACGAATCTACGAATGTTACGAATCTACGAATAAATACGAATGCGTCCGAATTTCGAATAAACGAAAATTAAACTAACGAAAAAACGAATCAACGAAAAAATAACTCTTACGAATGTACGAATCGTTACGAATACGAACACCGACGACTTACGAATGTACGAATCGTTACGAATCAACGGAAACGAAAAAAACGAAACGAAAATAAACAAATTTTTTTTTCGGAAACGAAAAAAACGAAACGAAAATAAACTAATTTTTTTGTTGTGCACATGTCTAGAAGTCAATGTCGCCGCCTCTATCAGCGAGATTGACACCTCGCTAGCCCCGTCACATGGTATGTATTTAAAGGGGAATCCCTACGCCGAAAAAACAGCGCGGGGGTCCCCCGCAAATCCATATCAGACCCTTATCCGAGCACGCAGCCCATCCGGTCAGGAAAGGGGGTGGGGACAAGCGAGCGCCCCCCCTCCTGAGCCGTACCAGGCCGCGTGCCCTCAACATGGGGGGGTGCCTTGGGGAATGGGGAGCCCTGCGGCCCCCCCACCACAAAGCACCTTGTCCCCATGTTGATGAGGACAAGGGCCTCTTCCCAACAACCCTGGCCGTTGATTGTCGGCGTCTGCGGGCGGGGGGGCTTATCGGAATCCAGGAACCCCCTTCAATAAGGGGGCCCCCAGATCCCGCCCCCCCCCACCCTATGTGAATGAGTATGGGGTACCATGTACCCCTACCCATTCACCTGGAGAAAAAAACGTGTACCTAAAAAAAACCACAAATACTTTATTAGACAGCTCCGGGGGGTCTTCTCTTCTTCCGTCTTCGGGGGTCTTCTCGCCGGACTCCTCCGCTATCTTCTGCTAGCTCTTTTACTAGCGGAGGAGCCCGGCTTTCTCCTTTGTCGCCGCCACCGTCTGGGGGTCTTGTTCCGACTTCAGGGGTCTTGTCCCGCTCTTCTGTTCTTCTTGCCAGGCCTCCGCTTTCTTCTTGTAACACTTTTACTAGCGTTGGCCCGGGTTTCTGTCGCCGCCGCCGCTGTCGCCGCCGTCTTCTGCTTCTTCTTCTTCTTTCTTCATCCGATGTTGACACGACGCTGTCTCCGCTTGTAATGGCCGAGACGTGTTGCGCTGCCAGTTATATAGGGACAAGGGGCGGGGGCCACCGACTCATGTCACATGGTGACCCCACCCCCTTATGATGTCACAGTCCCTGCGTGTGTGGACAAGTCCGCACGTTCGGAAAGTCCGGCAGACCTCCGCTGGAAAGTCCGGCCGAAAAGTCTGATCGTGTGTACATGGCATAACAGGCCAGGTTTTCAATATAACTGAAATCCATCACAGGTGACATCATTTGCTGCTCAGTGATTACAGTATTCTAGTCTGCATCTCCCCCAAAGGTAATACATAAAACCTGGCCTGAGTCAGGGCTGGGCTCAGCCCTTCCTTCTCTGAGTTGGCTGCTCAGCTGTCGGCTAATTGCCAGCTCCTATCTCTCTCCACAGTTACTCAGCTGTTGATGATATCCTGCTCGTCAGTCCTGCCTACTTAAGCCGTCCAGTCCAGAGAAGCTCTGCCTTCGCCTTGGTCAACATCACAGAGACTATCTCCTGCGATCCTGTTCAAGACTTGCTTTTTGGCTTGGCTGACTATCCTCTCTCCACAGCTGGTAACTGTGGAGAGAGATGGGAGCTGGCAATTAGCCGACAGCTGAGTGGCCAGTTTAGAAAAGGAAGGGCTGAGCCCAGCCCTGACATCCCTTCACTGGAACTAAGGGGCCAAGCCCAACTCCTGAAAAACAACCCCCCCCCCCCCACCATAATCCCCTCTACACCAAATGATGTGGACCAGTGCACAAAGCAAGGTCCATAAAGACATGGATGAGCAAGTTTATGGTGGAGGAACTTGACTGGATTGCACAGAGTCCTGACCTCAACATAACACCTTTGGGATGAATTAGACTCCAAGCCAGTCTATACTATATTTTGTTTAGAAGTAGGGATACCAGAACTGAGACAGACAAGAGAGCCCTGTAAAAGTGTGAATACAACATGATGAATCACAAAACACTTCATCCCTACAGTTCAAAAAATATGAATATAACTGTCTACAATCCAAAGAAAAAAATGATCATATTAGGTGCAAAAGACATCATGGAGACCCTAGAGAATAAAACGGCTCCGGTAAGCTTGGAATCGACTGGGAAGCAGCGGGAGGAGGGGGGGGGGGTGGGGGGGGGTGCACCTCTCCCACCGCCTATAAAAGTGATCTGGTGGCAAATCCACCACTGGGACCAATTTTATCTGAGGGCCAGTCGGCTAAAGAAAAAAACTATACCAGGGCTATGGCAGCTAATCATAACCGCGCTATTCAACGTCAAAGTAATGCCGTACATTCTCAGTTAAGCAGTCGGTAAGTGGTTAATATTTCTGCCCCCACCACCACTGCATTGACTTAATCTTCTGCCCCCACCACCACTGCACTGACCCAATCTTCTGCCACCACCATCACTGCACTGACCCAATCTTCTGCCACCACCACCACTGCACTGACTTCATCTTCTGCCCCCACCACCACTGCACTAACTTCATCTTCTGCCCCCACCATCACTGCACTGACCCAATCTTCTGCCACCACCACCACTGCACTGACTTCATCTTCTGCCCCCACCACCACTGCACTGACCCAATCTTCTGCCACCACCACCACTGCACTGACTTCATCTTCTGCCCCCACCACCACTGCATTGACTTAATCTTCTGCCACCACTCCTACACTGACTTGATCTTTTGCCCCCACCACCACTGCACTGACTTCATCTTCTGCCCCCACCATCACTGCACTGACCCAATCTTCTGCCACCACCACCACTGCACTGACTTCATCTTCTGCCCCCACCATCACTGCACTGACCCAATCTTCTGCCACCACCACCACTGCATTGACTTAATCTTCTGCCCCCACCACCACTGCACTGACCCAATCTTCTGCCACCACCATCACTGCACTGACCCAATCTTCTGCCACCACCACCACTGCACTGACTTCATCTTCTGCCCCCACCACCACTGCACTGACTTCATCTTCTGCCCCCACCATCACTGCACTGACCCAATCTTCTGCCACCACCACCACTGCACTGACTTCATCTTCTGCCCCCACCACCACTGCATTGACTTAATCTTCTGCCACCACTCCTGCACTGACTTGATCTTTTGCCCCCACCACCACTGCATTGACTTAATCTTCTGCTGCCACATCCACTACACTGACTTCATCTTTTGCCCCCACCACCACTGCACTGACTTAATCTTCTGCCCCCACCACCACTGCACTGACCCAATCTTCTGCCACCACCACCACTGCACTGACTTCATCTTCTGCTCCCACCACCACTGCACTGATTCTATCTTCTGCCCCCACCACCGCTGCACTGATTCTATCTTCGGCCCCCACCACCACTGCACTGACTTAATCTTCTGCACCCACCACCACCACACTGACTTCATCTTCTGCCCCTACCACCACCGCACTGACTCAACCTTCTGCCCCCACCACCACGGCACTGATGTGCCCTTCAAACTTCACAGCTGCCACACCGTCATGCACTTTTGCACCCTCAACCACTGCAGCTCCACACCCCTCCAGATGCATCTAGATGCATTCACCAAAGGACACAATTTTACCATAGATCAACACGTATCACTATCACCACTTATCACCACATATCTCTATCACCACATATCACTATCACCACATATCACTATCACCACATATCACTATCACCACATATCACTATCACCACATATCACTATCACCACATATCACTATCACCACATATCACTATCACCACATATCACTATCACCACATATCACTATCACCACATATCACTATCACCACATATCACTATCACCACATATCACTATCACCACATATCTCTATCACCACATATCACTATCACCACATATCACTAGCGTCACACATTGATGTTTGCACCTCTTGTGAGCTCTTAATGACTATGAGAAATGAGATCTGGTGAAGATTTATATTGTTTTTCGATGTATTTTTCCTCTCGAAGTTGCACAGATACATCCGGACTGTTCAGTTCAAGAACCCGTTCTTACATAACGTCGTCTTCAATGATCGAGGAGAATTACCCTATGACCTCATGGTAGGGAACATGGTATTTTTCGATCGTGAGACAGAAGATTGGAAAGCCTATATTTCACATTTTGCATTCAGCAATATATTGGAGACAAGCAACGTAAAAGACTCTGATGTAAATCACCATTGGAAACGGGGCAAAGTAAGAGATTTCCATGATTTGTGTTGATTGTATTTTGGACTCACATCCTTCCTTTCCTTTGTAGTATAATCTTTATAGGCGGGAACTCGGGGCATTTCCAGCACTGAATGTATCTAATGGCAAGGGGTACTGGGGTGTGCTCGAGGGTCCATTTATACCGGCTGTTGGAGGATCTATTGTTGCTTGGGGGGGCTATTGTTGAGGAAGGGGTATATTGTTTCTGGGGGGTATTTTGTTGCTGAGGGATCAGTTGTTGCTAGGGGGGGTCTACTGTTAAGGGCAAGGGTCTATTGTTGCTTGGGGGGCTATTGATGAGGAAGGGGTATATTATTTCTGGGAGGGTCTTATGTTGTTGAGGGGTCAGCTGTTGCTAGGGGGGTCTACTGTTAAGGGGAAGGGTCTATTGTTGCTTGGGGGGGTATTGTTGAGGGGTATATTGTTTCTTGGGGGGTCTTATGTTGCTGAGGGATCAGTTGTTGCTAGGGGGAGGGTCTACTGTTAAGGGGAAGGGTCTATTGTTGCTTGGGGGGCTATTGTTGAGGGGTATATTGTTTCTGGGGGATGTCTTATGTTGCTGAGGTATCTACTGTTAAGGGGAAGGGTCTATTGTTGCAGGCTGCTGGAGGGTCTATAAATGCTGGGTGTAGGGAGATCTATTGTTGCTGATGGGGGTATATTAATCATGGGGTGGATCTGTTGTTGCTAGGGGGTATTTTGTTGCTGAGGGGGTCTATTTTTGCTGGGGGATGTATTATTCATTGGGGGGGTCTATTGTTGCTAAATGGATATATTGTTGCTTGGGGGGGGGGGGCTATTGTTGCTGGCTGCAGGGGACCTATTTTTACTGCTTTTTTAATTATCATTAACAATTTATTTACAAATTACGAAATGATACTTGGTTCTGTTTGCTCTAAAGGGGGTGCTATTGGGAGGTAGGTCAGGGGTGGAACCAAGAGATGGTGCTCAAGGGAGGGTAGGAGGTGGAGACAAGGCGTGACTTTGAAGAGGGGAGTTCCTGCACCTATTCTCTGAGAAAAAAAGCTCTAAGCCTATTATCTGCTCTATTCTCTGATTGGATCCTCTGACGGGTAAGGAAGGACACGTTCCTGGGCAGTGAAGGTCAGTTGGAGGACATTTCCATTGGTACAACATATTCTCCGAGAGGACAGAGCAATTTAGGCTCCTAGTGTAAGATGTGGATTCCCAATCCTGGGGGGGAGCACAGAACCAGGTCCATGTTCTTCAAGAGACAGTAGAGGGAGAAACAAAGATGGAGGACTTATGTATCTCCCTCAGGAGTGAGGACTGATAAAAAGTCACAAACGGTCCTTTGACCGATTAGGCATACATTCACACAGACACTCCAAAAGCTTTCGGAAATCCTTCCCAGAAGAGTAGGGACCACAAAGGAAGAGGGGTGTCAACTCCAATAAGATTATATAGATGTAATGGTCAGGTGTCTACAAACTTTTGACCAGTATAGATATACTGTGGCCAGGGGCATTGCTAGGTCTACAAAAGATCTGGGGCTAGAGCCCATAGCAGTGTAGCAAAGAAAGTCATACGCTTGGGCGGGCATACACATGTATATACAGTAATATACGTGTGTGTGTGTGTATATATCCCTAGAGAGCCCCCCACTTACATCAGGGTCCCAGAGAGCCCCCCTTACATCAAGGTTTCCATAGAACCCCCCCCCCCCCCCCCCACTTACATCGGGATTCACAGAGAGCATCTCCCTTAAATCAGGGTCCCCAGAGAGCCTCTGCCTTAAAACCAGGGTCCCCAGAGAGCCTCTGCCTTAAAACCAGGGTCCCCAGAGAGCCTCCCACTTACATCAGGGTCCCCAGAGAGCCTCCCCTTGCATCAGGGTCCCCAGAGAGCCCCCTCACTTACATCAGGGTCCCAGAGAGCCTCCCCCTTGCATCAGGGTCCCCAGAGAGCCTCCCCCTTGCATCAGGGTCCCCAGAGAGCCTCCTCTTGCATCAGGGTCCCCAGAGAGCCCCCTCACTTACATCAGGGTCCCAGAGAGCCCCCCACTTACATCAGGGTCCCCAGAGAGCCTCCCCTTGCATCAGGGTCCCCAGAGAGCCTCCCCCTTGCATCAGGGTCCTCAGAGAGCCCCCCACTTACACCAGGGTCCTCAGAGAGCCCCCCATTTACACCAGGGTCCCCAGAGAGCCCCCCACTTACATCAGGGTTCCCATAGAGCCCCCCCCCACTTACATCGGGATTCACAGAGAGCATCTCCCTTAAATCAGGGTTCCCAGAGAGCCTCTGCCTTAAAACCAGGGTACCCAGAGAGCCCCCCCTTGCATCAGGGTCCCCAGAGAGCCTCCCCCTTGCATCAGGGTCCTCAGAGAGCCCCCCACTTACACCAGGGTCCTCAGAGAGCCCCCCATTTACACCAGGGTCCCCAGAGAGCCCCCCACTTACATCAGGGTTCCCATAGAGCCCCCCCCCCCACTTACATCGGGATTCACAGAGAGCATCTCCCTTAAATCAGGGTCCCCAGAGAGCCTCTGCCTTAAAACCAGGGTCCCCAGAGAGCCCCCCCTTGCATCAGGGTCCCCAGAGAGCCCCCCCTTGCATCAGGGTCCCCAGAGAGCCCCCCCACTTACATCAGGGTCCCCAGAGAGCCCCCCACTTACATCAGGGTCCCCAGAGAGCCCCCCCTTGCATCAGGGTCCTCAGAGAGCCCCCCACTTACATCAGGGTCCCCAGAGAGCCCCCCACTTACACCAGGGTCCCCAGAGATCCCCCCACTTACATCAGGGTCCCCAGAGAGCCCCCCACTTACATCAGAGTCCCCAGAGAGCCTCCCCGTTGCATCAGGGTCCCCAGAGAGCCTCCCCCTTGCATCAGGGTCCCCAGAGAGCCCCCCACTTACATCAGGGTCCCCAGAGAGCCTCCCCTCCCCTTGGGGACCCCTGCAGAGACTCGGGACTATGGGCCCCAGATTCGGGGCTACAGCCCCAAAAGCCACCCCCTAGCGACGCCTCTGACTGTGGCCATATTGGACCAGAGCAGAATGTCCTCCCTTGAGTGCTGCCAGGGGATTGGGGGTAGTAATGACTGGATTTATGAAGGAGGATGAAGGAAAATGCCTTTGTGTGCCTGGAAATGTATCAAAAGTTGGGGGGAGGGGGGGGGGGGGGTCCACATTAATGGCCATGGTTTTAAAATGGGATGTAGGACAATGTTTAATAGATGTGAGGGCAGATGTTCAAAAATGTTTTGTTGTAGATGCAGCACCCGGATGTTTAGGCAGGGTTGCTATTAAATGTATTTGCCAAGTGATAGCTGCCTTGGCCAATTGTTAGGAGATCAATTGAGTTCGCCCTAATTCTAGAATTGCTGCACTTCTCTCTTCTGTCACTAGGTGGCCTGGTATCTGGTGACATTAGATAAGACAGGGGCATTGCAAGGACAGATTAGGAATGAATGTGGTGTCTCAGCCAATAGGCAGGGATTGTCTTCGGTCCCTTGGCCTGCTGGGAGAACCTATGTATTTAGGTGGAGTCAGGTGATTGGGGTTCCGTGCCACCTGGACGGCTGTCTGGGTGGACTTGTGTTGTATTGCTCTGGGCTGCTAGGAAAGAAACCTTAAGGCCTATCCTGGTGATATCTGGCTGCTAGGCTGTCTGAGGGCCTATCCATAAACAGGAGAAGCAGCGTAGGGTTGGGACTGCGGGCTTGTAGTCCTACCAGAAGTAACGGTTTCGCTGGCCGGGGAACCAGTTGTGGTCGAGGTAGAAGGGAAGCCGTCGCCATTAAGGGACCATCCACATTGCTACCGCAGATCACAGAGAGTAAGCTGAGGCCAGTACCAGAGCAGACTTCTCACCAGCCAGGGATGCTGATTCGCTGTTGTCAATCAACTGCGTGGGCTCAGAGCGAAGTGCTCTGTGCCCCGAGCCCACCCTTTTGTGAAGCCTATTAGAGCCTCTGGCTCTAATCACATGCTTAAAAAAAAAGCATTCCCCCCATTGGAATCCATGCACACTGTGTGTAAATTAGGGGGCTGGACACATTGGCAGGAGGGGGGCGGAGCCCATGCGCCCCTAATGGACAGGATGCCACTGCAGGGGACCATGGAGGTGCAAGTCCGAAAGTTGGAAGAGGCACACAAGGGAAACTCTACGGAATGCTAGAAACAAGTCCACTGGAATGCTCAGAGGATACAAGTGCAATGATACCGGTTACCGGCAGCAGTAACTGGGAACAGGCTGGATTACACTGGGATCACTGGGGGTACAGGGATGACACTGGAAGGTTCTGAAAGACACTTGCAAAGTCACTAGGAACAAGAAAGGTCCAGATACAGGGGCACAAAAAATCTTAGGGGCACTTGGAATCTCTCGGAAAGTCAGGACACTCGGAATTTTGGGGTCACTCCAAATCTTCTCTGAAGTTGGGGACACTAGGAATCTTGGGGTCACCGGGAATATACTTGGAATGTTGGGGACACTAGGAATCTTGGGGTCACTGGGAATCTACTTGGAATGTTGGGGACACTAGGAATCTTGGGGTCACTGGGAATATACTTTCAATGTTGGAGACGCTAGGAATCTTGGGGTCACTGGGAATCTACTTGGAATGTTGGGAACACTAGGAATCTTGGGGTCACTGGGAATCTACTTGGAATGTTGGGAACACTAGGAATCTTGGGGTCACTGGGAATATACTTTCAATGTTGGAGACACTAGGAATCTTGGGGTCACCGGGAATCTACTTGGAATGTTGGGAACACTAGGAATCTTGGGGTCACTGGGAATCTACTTGGAATGTCACTTGGGAACACTAGGAATCTTGGGGTCACTGGGAATCTACTTGGAATGTTGGGAGACACTAGGAATCTTGGGGTCACTGGGAATCTACTTGGAATGTTGGGAACACTAGGAATCTTGGGGTCACTGGGAATCTACTTGGAATGTTGGGAACACTAGGAATCTTGGGGTCACTGGGAATCTACTTGGAATGTTGGGGACACTAGGAATCTTGGGGTCACTGGGAATCTACTTGGAATGTTGGGAACACTAGGAATCTTGGGGTCACTGGGAATCTACTTGGAATGTTGGGAACACTAGGAATCTTGGGGTCACTGGGAATCTACTTGGAATGTTGGGGACACTAGGAATCTTGGGGTCACTGGGAATCTACTTGGAATGTTGGAGACACTAGGAATCTTGGGGTCCCTGGGAATCTACTTGGAATGTTGGGGACACTAGGAATCTTGGGGTCACTGGGAATCTACTTGGAATGTTGGGAACACTAGGAATCTTGGGGTCACTGGGAATCTACTTGGAATGTTGGAGACACTAGGAATCTTGGGGTCCCTGGGAATCTACTTGGAATGTTAGGGACACTAGGAATCTTGGGGTCACTGGGAATCTACTTGGAATGTTGGGAACACTAGGAATCTTGGGGTCACCGGGAATCTACTTGCAATGTTGGGGACACTAGGAATCTTGGGGTCACTGGGAATATACTTTCAATGTTGGAGACACTAGGAATCTTGGGGTCCCTGGGAATATACTTGGAATGTTGGGAACACTAGGAATCTTGGGGTCACTGGGAATCTACTTGGAATGTTGGGGACACTAGGAATCTTGGGGTCCCTGGGAATCTACTTGGAATGTTGGGAACACTAGGAATCTTGGGGTCACTGGGAATCTACTTGGAATGTAGGGGACACTAGGAATCTTGGGGTCACTGGGAATCTACTTGGAATGTTGGGAACACTAGGAATCTTGGGGTCCCTGGGAATCTACTTGGAATGTTGGGAACACTAGGAATCTTGGGGTCACTGGGAATCTACTTGGAATGCCGTGGACACAAGGAATTGTGTTGTCACTGGGAATCTCTTTGGAATGTATGGGGACACTAGGAATCTTGGGGTCACTGGGAATCTACTTGCAATGTTGGGGACACTAGGAATCTTGGGGTCACTGGGAATCTACTTGCAATGTTGGGGACACTAGGAATCTTGGGGTCACTGGGAATCTACTTGCAATGTTGGGAACACTAGAAATCTTGGGGTCACTGGGAATCTACTTGCAATGTTGGGGACACTAGGAATCTTGGGGTCACTGGGAATCTACTTGGGATGTTGGGAACACTAGGAATCTTGGGGTCACTGGGAATCTACTTGGAATGTAGGGGACACTAGGAATCTTGGGGTCACCGGGAATCTACTTGGAATGTTGGGAACACTAGGGATCTTGGGGTCCCTGGGAATCTACTTGGAATGTTGGGAACACTAGAAATCTTGGGGTCACTGGGAATCTACTTGGAATGTTGTGGACACAAGGAATTGTGTTGTCACTGGGAATCTCTTTGGAATGTATGGGGACACTAGGAATCTTGGGGTCACTGGGAATCTACTTGCAATGTTGGGGACACTAGGAATCTTGGGGTCACTGGGAATCTACTTGCAATGTTGGGGACACTAGGAATCTTGGGGTCACTGGGAATCTACTTGCAATGTTGGGAACACTAGGAATCTTGGGGTCACTGGGAATCTACTTGCAATGTTGGGGACACTAGGAATCTTGGGGTCACTGGGAATATACTTGGAATGTTGGGGATACTAGGAATCTTGGGGTCACTGGGAATCTACTTGGGATGTTGGGGACACTAGGAATCTTGGGGTCACTGGGAATATACTTGGAATGTTGGGGACACTAGGAATCTTGGGGTCACAAAGCAAGGTCCAAAGCAAGGTCCTGACCTCAACCCGATAGAACACCTTTGGGATGAATTAGAGTGGAGACTGTGAGCCAGGCCTTCTCATACAACATCAGTGCCTGACCTCACAAATGCTTTTCTGGAAGAACGGTCAAACATTCCCATAGACACCCTCCTAAACCTTGTGGACGGCCTTCCCTGAAGAGTTGAAGCTGTTATAGCTGCAAAGGGCCAACTCAATATTGAACCCTACGGACTAAGACTGGGATGTCATTAAAGTTCATGTGTGTGTAAAGGTAGGCGTCCCAATACTTTTTACAATATATTGTGTATATACAGTAGATAGAGTGGAACCTCGGATTGCGAGTAAAGTGGATAACGAGCGTTTTCACAATACGAGCTATTATTTATTTATTTTTAAATCTTGACTCGGTTTGCGAGTGTTGTCTCGCAAAATAAGCAGGATTCAAGCCTCTGCAGTACCGTATTTGGCCAGAGGTTCGGGGACGCCGGTTACACTTGGAGCCGTTCGGAGCCAGTCGGAGCTACTCGGAAACACTATAATCGGAAGCACTTGGAAATACTCCGTTCTCGAGGGATTCTGAGTGCATCCGAGTGGTCTCTGAGTATTTCCGAGTCTCTACCGGTGCCCCCCTACCTCTGGCCACATGCGGTACTGCATGCAATAGAAGTCAATGCGGAACGAATCATCATAGTTTCCATTGACTTCTATGGGGAAACTCACTTTGATATGCGAGTGCTTTGGATTACAAGCATTCTCCTGGAACGGATTATGCTCTTAATCCAAGGTTCCACTGTGTGTGTGTGTGTATATATATATATATATATATATATATATATATATATATATATATATATATATATATATATATATATATATATATATATTTATATAACCTAGTTGTTTCCTTAAATAATTACCTGATGGGCTAATTTGATTTCCCCTGATGTATTTTTCTCTCAGGTTCCCCAAGCTCGGTGCAATGATCCGTGTCCACCGGGATCCAGGAAAGTTCAAACTGAAGGAATCCACGTCTGCTGCTATGGCTGTGTGCCGTGCTCTGATGGGGAACTCTCCAACGTAACCGGTAATAAATACACTGCCGTATAGCCAGACAGGTTGAAAAAAGACACACGACTATGAACTTTAAACCCTAAGTGCAACAACCTACCAATAATGTGGCATGGCCTTTATGCTGCTGCAAGAGAGCCCAACTACGCCCGTCCTTTCTCCCCCCACCACCACCGTTAAGGAGATTCACCCTCTCTCTTGGTCCTCTTTACCATTCTCATTAGAAGTGAAAGTAACAGAGATTACCCACATTTTGAGCTGTCCCCATAAACGTAATAGAGGGTATATCTTCCAATTGGTACACTAGTTCTTGTGACCCGGGGACCACCCCCAAGGAATTCCCTCTTGATTTACAGGGATTTCCCCTCACTTCCTGTTTGGCTATTGGACAGAGAGTGAAGGGGAAATCTCCGAAATGGGCCACCGATGGTGAAAAAAAAAATCTACTTTAAGTAAATGAGAACGTGACTTTGTGGTTAAAGTCTCGAAAAACAGCACAAGTAGAGAGGAATGACCACCAGCATAAATAAAAAAAGAAAGAACAAAAGTAAAGAAAAAATATTTGCTTCCTGCCGGCATGGTTGGGGCCCGTATGGTGGTGCGCTAGTGATGTGACTAAGCAGCTCCTGATGCATCAATTTTAGGTAGTGGAGGTTTGTTACAGATTTCTGGTAGGAAGTACTTGAAAAAGGTTTAACAGTAACAGATACAAGGAAGGGTAGGCCAGAGTCCAGTTATGGAAATCCAGAGTAGGTAATGTAGGTGATAGTATAGGTATAAGGGTGCCTGAGGAGCCTATTGGCAAACTTAGTAACTGAAGTCTCAAAAAGTTTTGTGATATGCAATGGTTGGCGGGTTAAGAGCCCTCTCATCAGGCCTGCTCTTTAGTAGTGGGTTTTTAAAGAGGGGCCCCTCATTGGGTGGCGGAGCATGCTCAGTTGAAACACCTCCTGAAGGTAACAGGTGAACCCGCTCCGCTCCGGAAGGCTGTGTGGGCATAAAACACCCAGTGAACCCACGGGACAATGCTGCAAATGCTGATGCTGACTGGCTGTCCAGCTTGGCCAGGCAGGCTGCAGAAGTAGAGATAGGGCTGCTCTGGTGGATGAGGGCCCCGTGCTTCAGGACTCTTCTCTTGATGTTTGCTTTCTCCCTGGCCGGGCACCAAAAGACTACATACCCACCCTGGGCTGCCTGCAGACGTTTCTTCACTTCTCCTGCTCGGAGCACCGTTCTCCATGGGGGTTGTAGTCTCCTCCCCGCTTGTCTTAGCCGAACAACTCCACCTGTCTTAACCCGAGACCAGCCAATCTGGAGTGAGCAATGAATGTCAATGCAACCCTCTACCTGTGACAGACCCAACCAGGACAGAGGCTCTTGGAGCCTCTTGCCTACTAACTATGGGCCCTGGCTTTTAAGGGAACACCGTTGTTTTGGAGGTGTGTGCCTGGGGGGGGGGGGGGAGACCTTGGAGTGGTCTTGCTTCGGATTCAAGTCCATGTCTCCCCAAAACACAAATACTCTGGAATGGAGGAACCAGATACATATTTAGGGGCTCTAGGCCCAAACCAGCAATGACTGTTTTAGATTGTTAAAGCTCAAAAGTGGAACTTCCGCTTATCTGTCTCCTCCCCCCACTCCGGGGGCCACATTTGGCACCTTTCAGGGTGGAAGAGGGAAAACGAGTACCTGTTTTTGACAGGTCCACCTTCCCCATTTCTGGAGAACAGTGCCGCGGCGCCGTCTCTCGAAAGTTCAGCCCCCCCTCCTCCTTCCTCCGCCGCCAGGTCAATTAGAAAGCGCAGCATGCTTTGTAGGGAACCGCAGTAGTGAAGCCAAAAAGGGTTTACTGCCGGTTTCCCTTACCAGGAATGGCGGGGGGCAGCACCCGACTGCCGATCCGAAAATCGTATTGGGGCACTGACATCGCAGGAACCCTGGACAGGTGAGTGTCCTAATATTAAAAGTCAACAGCTACAGTATTTGTCGTCTCCGTCACTTACGTCACACGTCACTTCCGCCCAATGCTCTTAAAGCGGAATTTTATTTATTTTTGTAAAAAAATAAAAATAATTACATTTCATTTTTTAATTTTTTTTTTTTTTATTGCATGTTTCATATTTAACCACTTTCAGACCGGACCATTTTGCTGGCTTAAGACCAGACCACTTTTTGCGATTCAGCACTGCGTCGCTTTAACTAACAATTGCGCGGTCGTGCGACGTGGCTCCCAAACAAAATTGACGTCCTTTTTTTACCCCAAATAGAGCTGTCTTTTGGTGGTATTTGATCACCTCTGCGATTTTAATTTTTTGCGCTATAAACAAAAAAAGAGCGACAATTTTGAAAAAAACGCATTATTTTTTACTTTTTGCTATAGTAAATATCCCCCAAAAATATATAAAAAATAATTTTTTCCTCAGTTTAGGCTGATACTTATTCTTCTACATATTTTTGGTAAAAAAAAACGTAATAAGCGATTATTTATTGGTTTGCGCAAAAGTTATAGCATTTAAAAAATAGGGGATAGTTTTATGGCATTTTTATTAATATTTTTTTTTTTTACTAGTAATGGCGGCGATCAGCGATTTTTATTGTGACTGCGACATTATGGCGGACACATCGGACATTTTTGACACATTTTTGGGACCATTGTCATTTATACAGCAATCAGTGCTATACAAATGCACTGATTCCTGTGTAAATGACACTGGCAGTGAAGGGGGTTAACCAGGGGGTGGCGGTGTAGGGGTTAAGTGTGCCCTAGGGGCGTGCTACTAACTGTGGGGGGGGGGGCGTGGCTGTGTGTTAGTGAACACTGATCTCTGCTCCAATCACAGAAAGCAGAGATCAGTGTCACTTGTTGCTAGGTAGAACGGGGAGATGCTGTTTACTTCTGCATATCCCCATTCAGCCATCCCGTGAGACGATCGCAGGTATCCCCACGGCGACCGTGTCCGTGGGACCCGCGACCGGACTCACGGGGGTCCCGACCAGCATTCTTAAAGGGACGTACCTGTAGGCCCTTATGCCTGTCCGTGCCATTCTGCCGATGTACATCGTCGAGCGCCGGTCGGGAACCGGTTAAGAGGACCTGTCATGTTTTTTTTTTCAATTACAAGGGACGTTTACATTCCTTGTAATAGGAATAAAAGTGACCCAATTTTTTTTTTTTTTTAAGGACAGTGTAAAAAAAAGTTAAATAAATTAAAAAAAACATTTTTTAAACATCGCCTATGGAGATTTTTAAGGGTAAAAATTTGTCGCCATTCCATGAGCGGGTGCAGTTTTTGAAGTGTGGCATGTTGGGTATCAATTTAACATTAATAAGAGGATTTGTTGCACTAGATACAAAAGATATATAAAATAATAATAAAAAAACTGCTGACACGAAATCGCTGGGTACAATTAGAAGAAATGAAAAAGAAAGCGTAGCGCTTAAATGAAAATAATAATACTAAAATTCCTCAGAAAAAAAAACGTTCAATCAATCAGCACATAGTCCATTTAAGGTGTCTTCATATATGGAGGGAAAGTAAGACCATCACCATCACCCAATAGTACTGACCCTTACCATTAGGGATGAGCCGAACACCAGAACCTGCGAACGGACCTAAAGCTCGTGTGAACTTTAGAACCCTATTAAAGTCTATGGGACTCGAACGTTCAAAATCAAAAGTGCTAATTTTAAAGGCTAATATGCAAGTTATTGTCATAAAAAGTGTTTGGGGACCCGGGTCCTGCCCCAGGGGACATGTATCAATGCAAAAAAAAGTTTTAAAAACGTCCGTTTATTTTAGGAGCAGTGATTTTAATAATGCTTAAAGTGAAACAATAAAAGTGTAATATTCCTTTAAATTTCGTACCTGGGGGGTGTGTATAGTATGCCTGTAAAGGGGCGCATGTTTCCTGTACTTAGAACTGTCCCTGCAAAAAGTGTCATTTTTGCAGAAGAAAAGGTATTTAAAATCACTCGCGGCTAATGAATTGTCGGCTCCCCGTAATACAGAGAACAGTCATTGAAAGTCATTGATAAAAAAAAAAAACGTGGGGGTTTCCCTAAATTCAATTACAGGTCTTCTATGGATATTAAGGGGAACCCAGCATCAAATAAAAAAAAAAGTGGGGTTCCCTCTAAATATCCATACCAGACCCTTCAGGTCTGGGATGGATTTTAAGGGGAACCCCGTGCCCAAAAAAAAAATGGCGTGGGGCCACCCTCAAAATCCATACCAGACCCTTATCCGAGCACACAACCTGGCAGGCCACAGGAAAAGAGGGGGACGAGAGCGCCCCCCCCCTCCTGAACCGTACCAGGCCACATGCCCTCAACATTGGGAGAATGCTTTGGGGTCTGTGACCCCTCAAAGCACCATGTGGCCTCGTCCCCACAACCCTGGCCGTTGGTTGTGGGGGTCTGCGGGCGGGGGGGCTTATCGGAATCTGAAAGCCCCCTTTAACAAGGGGACCCCCAGATCCCGGCCTCCCCCCTGTGTGAAATGGTAAGGGGGTACAAAAGTACCCCTACCATTTCACCAAAAAAGTGACAAAAATGTTAAAAATGACAGGAGATGGTCTTTGACAATTCCTTTACTAAAATCTTCTTTCATCTTCTTTCTTCTGGTCTTCTTCCTTCTTCCTTTCTTCATCCTTCGGTTTCTTCATCTTCTTCTTCCTCCGATCCGCTTCTTCTTGCCCTGGTCTTCTCGTCCTGCATTTTCTTTCACTACGCCTCTTCTTCTTTTTGGGCCGCAAAGAAGAGGTGGCCCCGCCCACCATTATAAAAGATCTGTCAGAAGACGCAAAGCCTCACACAGCGGGAGCCTCCCATTGCGCTGAGCGGCCCACAAAGAAGAAGAGACGCCGTGGAAGAAGATGCCGGACGAGAAGACCAGAGCAAGAAGAAGTGGATCGGAGGAAGAAGAAGATGGAAGAAGAAGATGAAGAAACCGAAGGATGAAGAAAGGAAGAAGGAAGACCAGAAGAAAGAAAATGAAAGAAGACTTTAATAAAGGAATTGTCAAAGACCGTCTCCTGTCATTTTTAAAATTTTTGTAACTTTTTTGGTGAAATGGTAGGCCCTTACCATTTCACACAGGGGGAGGCCGGATCTGGGGGTCCCCTTGTTAAAGGGGGCTTCCAGATTCCGATAAGCCGCCCGCCTGCAGACCACCACAACCAATGGCCAGGGTTGTGGGGACGAGGCCCTTGTCCCCATCGACATGGGGACATGGTGCTTTGAGGGGTCACAGAACCCAAAGCATCCTCCCAATGTTGAGGGCATGTGGCCTGGTACGGTTCAGGAGGGGAGGGGGGCGCTCTCGTTCCCGCCCTCTTTTCTTGCGGCCTGCCAGGTTGCGTGCTCGGATAAGGGTCTGGTATGGATTTTGAGGGGGACCCCACGCCATTTTTTTTTTGTTTGGCGCGGGGTTCCCCTTAAAATCCATCCCAGACCTGAAGGGCCTGGTAATTGAATTTGGGGGAACCCCCACGCTTTTTTTTTTATTTATCAATGACTTTTTTTTTATCAATGACTTTCAATGAATGACTGTTCTCTGTGTTACGGGAGTCGGCAATTCATTAGCCGCGAGTGATTTTAAATAGCTTTATTTCCTGCAAAAATGACACTTTGTGCAGGGAAAGTTCTAAGCACAGGAAACATGCGCCCCTTCACAGGCATACTATAGGCACCCCCCAGGTACGAAATTTAAAGGTATATTGCACTTTTCTCACAATCACTGCTCCCGAAAAAACGGCCGTGTAAAAAAAAAATTTGCATTGATACATGTCCCCTGGGGCAGGACCCGGGTCCCCAAACACTTTTTATGACAATAACATGCATATAGGCTTTTAAAATTAGCACTTTAGATTTCTCCCATAGACTTTTACAGGGTGCTTTTCGAATTTGCCGCAAACACACCCCAAATTGTTCGCTGAACAGGCAATGTTCGAGTCGAACTCGAAGCTCATCCCTACTTACCATCCGTGTATAGGGTATACACTTTTAAATGCACTAGATAGCGGCACCGCCAATCGTTCCCACATAAGCCGATACACTCCACATGTAGTTTAAGCTGATCCTCCTATTATAAGACCATTAAGGGTAAGGAAATCACTCCACTCCCAAAAAAGACGGTGATGCTCGGAGACACTGGCAGAAGTTCAGAGACACTCGGAGCCTCTCAGAGCCTCTCGGAGACCCTCGAAAACACTCAGAAACACTCCGTTCCCAAGCGCCTCCGAGTGGTCTCCGAGCTTTTCCGGGTATCTGAGTGTCTCTGAGCATCTCTGAGTGTTTCCAAGTGTCTCCGGCGCCCCCGCCCACCTCTGGTCGCATGTGGTACTGCATACACTAGCAGTGACACTGGAACGAATTATATGAGTTTCTATTGATTCCTATGGGGAAACTCGCTTTGATATACGAGTGCTTTAGATTACAAGCATTCTTCAGGAACGGATTATGCTCATAATCCAAGGTACTGCTGTACCTGATGTGTGCAGGGCCGTCTTTTAATATTGATTGGACCCTGGGCAAAAAACTTTTCTTGGGCCCCACCCCCCCCATGCAGTTTTGCTCTCCACCTGCTCGGAGACATACAATAAATAGCAGCTAGACTCAAAATCAGTTTACTAAATCAGATCAGGCTGCGATTGCGATTGGTTGCCAGAGGTATCATTACCGCTCGCTGACTGGTTGCTAGAGGTTACAGAACACATTATAGCTCACTGGTTAGTTGCTAGAGGTTACAGCACATCATTTCTGCTTGTTAATTGGTTGCTAGAGATTACTGTGGATATGACCTCGGGGGCATGATATACATATCAATGCCGCCGGCAGCCGCTATTTACATATGAATGCTGCCGCTATATACATATGAATGCTGCCAATATTTACATATGAATGCCGGTAATTTACATGTAAACACAGGGTCTGCAGGTGAGCCATCTGTACACAATAGGGCAGAGCTGGGCAGCTTTAGTAGCAGAACTTCACACTGAGATATTGGGACACAACACAGGACTAAAACCTCAAGGAGCGAGGGAATTTAAACCAGGATAGTTGGCAAGTATGAGGGAGCTGCTTTTGGGCCCCACAACAATGACAGGGCCCAGGGCAGATGTCCCTTTTGCCCTGACTTAAAAACGGCCCTGGATGTGTGTTACATTATTGATCATTTTATTCAGTTTATAACTAAAAACTTTGTATGTTTTCCCTTTTTCCCCCCACAGACAGCGCCATCTGCCACAAATGTCCTGATGATAAGTGGTCGGATAAGAGAAAAGTGTCCTGTATTCCCAAAACATACGACTATCTCTCCTACGAGACGGACACCATGACTCAAGCCTTTTATGTTATCTCTATAGTCTGTTCTGCTGCAACTCTCCATATACTGACGTTGTTTGTTCTCCTCCGGGACACTCCAATTGTGAAAGCCAATAACCGGACGGTGAGCTTCACCCTCCTGACCTCCATCCTGCTGAGCTTCCTCTGTGTCTTCTTCTTCCTCGGACGTCCTGTGGATATCACCTGCATGCTGAGACAAGTGTCATTCGGGGTCTTCTTCTCCATCGCTGTCTCTTCCGTTCTGGCCAAGACTATCACAGTCTGCGTTGCCTTCAAAGCCTCCAAACCCGGCAGCTACTGGAGGAAGTGGGTGGGAGATAAGTTGTCTAATTCTGTTGTCATAATCTGCTCCTCTGTCCAAGTTCTGATCTGTGTCATTTGGCTGTCAGTGTCCCCTCCCTACCAGGAGTATGACATGGACTCCTATCCTGGGAAGATCACCATTCAGTGTAATGAAGGGTCAGTTATCGGGTTCTACTCTATGTTGGGTTATATGGGGCTTCTGGCAGCTGTGAGTTTTGTTCTGGCTTTCATGGTGAGGACATTACCGGACAGTTTTAATGAGGCCAAATACATCACCTTCAGCATGCTGGTGTTCTGCAGTGTCTGGATTGCCATGATCCCGGCCTATCTGAGCACCAGAGGGAAATACATGGTGGCGGTGGAGATATTCGCCATACTGGCCTCCAGTGCCGGAATATTAGGATGTATATTTTTCCCTAAATGTTATATAATTATCATAAAACCTGAGAGAAATTCAAGAAAAAATATGTTTGCTAGGGTCAGATCATAAATTATTTTTCTAGAAGCCATATAGAACAAAGTTAGGTTGACTGGTAGATGGTGTGAAGAATAGATGGACTATGAAGTGTATGTGACTTAACAAAGATGAAAATCACTTTTGTTAGTCTTGAAAACAACCCCCCTTATGGAGCCTCTGGGATCTTAGAAGCTGAACGCATGCCCTGCTCTCTCTTAACGCTAAACGTAAATAGGCTGTTCACTTCGAAAGGGAAGTTTCACCGTGCAAGGACATTTTCCCCTGAGCTTAGTGAATGAGGTATAGTTTTACTTTGCAAAGAAAATCTAGTCGTATGTAAGGAAACAGCATTTTTACTTGAACGTGATTGATGATGGAAGCCAGCAGAGCTTCACTTCATTTACTATACTCAAGGGTAAAAAAAATCTCATCCAAGGCGTCCAAAGTACAACTTCCGATGCTAAGTGAACAGTCTTTTTGCCTTTAGTAAATGAACCCCATACAGTGGTTTTCATAGACATGTTTTATGGAAGAGCCCATCAACTTTATTGTTAAAGGCATACCGCAGAGCCCCTCCTGCCCGCACTTCAAGAGCACAATGCTCATGAAGTCTAGGGGTTTGAGGAAGGGGCTGTACTACTTACCTTACTCCTTGTTCCTGCAGGCTCCAGGGTTCCTCTCTTCTCTTTGAAGCTCCTCGCTGTGAGTAGTCCCTTGGCATCATCATTAAGATTAAAGTGTATTCCTGAAGCCCTAGACTTAAAGATCATTTAACCCCTGTGGTGTAGAGCAGTGGTCCTCAACCCTGTCCTCAGGGCCCACTAACAGGCCAGGTTTGCAAGATAACTGAAATACATCACAGGTGATATCATTTGCTACTCAGTGATTGCAGTATTCTAGTCTCTCCCCAAGGTAATACATAAAACCTGGCCTGTTAGTGGGCCCTGAGGACAGGGTTGATGACCACTGGTGTAGAGAGGTCCATTGCTGTGGACATTTTTTTGGGGGGGGGTTATGTTGTGACCGGGGTTGAGCTTTAAAACACATCTCATGCGTGTGTTATAGGTGGGAAGCATATTAAGCAATTACCATGTATTCTCTGGTGACCCCTGTGTGACGGAACGCCCGACACCCAACTTGGGTGTCTCCATCAAGCATTGTCTACAACAATGCTTGAAGTTGGATAACTAGGTCTAGCATTGTCTACAACTTCCTCCCGACTTCACCCAGGAACCAGGTGTTATAGCTGAGCACCCAAGGACTAGACAACACTAGCTTAGGTGCAAACTGGAACTCTTTATCGAAAATTCATACAGCATATATAGCTCATATTACCCTAACAATGCAAAATGTAAACAGGAATATAATAATTAATTTCCTGTTTACATTTTGCATTGTTAGGGTAACGTGAGCTATATATACTGTATGAATTTTCGATAAAGAGTTCCAGTTTGCACCTAAGCTAGTGTTGTCTAGTCCTTGGGTGCTCAGCTATAACACCTGGTTCCTGGGTGAAGTCGGGAGGAAGTTGTAGACAATGCTAGACCTAGTTATCCAACTTCAAGCATTAAGGAGCAGCTAACATAAACATATACATGAAGCTAATTAAACAGCTAGCCACCTAGACAAGCCTACAGTGGTGTGAAAAAGTGTTTGCCCCCTTCCTCATTTCCTGTTCCTTTGCATGTTTGTCACACTTAAGTGTTTCGGAACATCAAACCAATTTAAACAATAGTCAAGGACAACACAAGTAAACACAAAATGCAATTTGTAAATGAAGGTGTTTATTATTAAAGGTGAAAAAAATCCAAACCATCATGGCCCTGTGTGAAAAAGTGATTGCCCCCTAAACCTAATAACTGGTTGGGCCACCCTTAGCAGCAACAACTGCAACCAAGCGTTTGCGATAACGTGCAATGAGGCTTTTACAGCGTCCTGGAGGAATTTTGGCCCACTCATCTTTGCAGAATTGTCCTAATTCAGTTACATTAGAGGGTTTTCGAGCATGAACGGCCTTTTTAAGGTCATACCACAACATCTCAATAGGATTCAGGTCAGGACTTTGGCTAGGCCACTCCAAAGTCTTCATTTTGTTTTTCTTCAGCCATTCGGTGGTGGACTTGCTGGTGTGTTTAGGATCATTGTCCTGCTGCAGAACCCAAGTTCGTTTCAGCTTGAGTACACGAACAGATGGTCGGACATTCTCCTTCAGGATCTCTTGGTAGACAGCAGAATTCATAGTTCCTTTTATCACGGCAAGTCTTCCAGGTCCTGAAGCAGCAAAACAGCCCCAGACCATCACACTACCACCACCATATTTTACTGTTGGTATAATGTTCTTTTTCTGAAATGCAGTGTTCCTTCTACGCCAGATATACTTGGACACACACCTTCCAAAGAGTTCCACTTTTGTCTCATCTGTCCACAGAATGTTGTCCCAAAAGTCTTGGGGATCATCAAGATGTGTTGTGGAGAAATTGAGACGAGCTTTGATGTTCTTTTTGCTCAGCAGTGGTTTTCTCCTTGGAACTCTGCCATGCAGGCCATTTTTGCCCAGTCTTTTCCTGATGGTGGAGGCATGAACGCTGACCTTAACTGAGGCAAGTGAGGCCTGCAGTTCCTTGGACGTTGTTGTGGGGTCTTTTGTGACCTCTTGGATGAGTCGTCGCTGCGCTCTTGGGGTAATTTTGGGCGGCCGGCCACTCCTGGGAAGGTTCACCACTGTTCCATGTCTTCGCCATTTGTGGATAATGGCTCTCACTGTGGTTCGCTGGATTCCCAAAGCTTTGGAAATGGCTTTATAACCCTTTCCAGACTGATAGATCTCAATTACTTTCTTTCTCAATTGTTCCTGAATTTCTTTGGGTCTCGGCATGATGTGTAGCTTTTAAGGATCTTCTGGTGGACCTTACTGTGTCAAGCAGCTCCTATTTAAGTGATGCCTTGATTGTGAACAGGTGTGGCAATAATCAGGCCTGGGTGTGGCTAGAGAAATTGAACTCAGGTGTGGACAACCACAGTTATAGTATGTTTTAACAAGGGGGGCAATCACTTTTTCACACAGGGCCATGATGGTTTGGATTTTTTTTCACCTTTAATAATAAACACCTTCATTTACAAATTGCATTTTGTGTTTACTTGTGTTGTCCTTGACTATTGTTTAAATTGGTTTGATGTTCCGAAACACTTAAGTGTGACAAACATGCAAAGGAACAGGAAATGAGGAAGGGGGCAAACACTTTTTCACACCACTGTAGGTGACTCAGTGCCCACCGAGACCGCCCGGCACCGGTCTACTGCCCCGAATACACAAAGTACATTACACATTATCATAAGCATAAACATCCCACAATGATTTAGATAACAAGGTCTAGCATTTTCTACAACTTCCTCTTGAATTCACCCAGGAACCAGTTATTATAGTTGAGCACCCAAGGACTAGACGACACTAGCTTAGGCGCAAACTGTAACTCTTTATCAAAGATTCACACAGCATAGCACACAAGATCAGGTGAGCCTGATCACATTACCCTAACAAAGCAAAATAAAAACAGGAATATAATTAGCACAGCTAAGGAACAGCCAACATAAACATTAAGCTAATTAAACAACTAGCCACCTAGACAAGCCTAGGTGACTTAGTGCCCACCCAGACCATTCGGCAGCGGTCTACAGCCCTGAACACACAAAGTACATTACACATTATCATAAGCATAAACACATAAACGTCCCACAATGATTTAGATAACGAGGTCTAGCATTGTCTACAACTTCCTCCCGACTTCACCCAGAAGCCAGGTATTATAGCTGATCACCCAAGGACTAGACGACACTAGCTTAGGCCCAAACTGGAACTCTTTATCAAACATTCACACAGCATAGCACACAAGATCAGGTGAGCCTGATCACATTACCCTAACAATGCAAAATGTAAACAGGAATATAATTAGCACAGCTAAGGAACAGCCAACATAAACATTAAGCCAATTAAACAACTAGCCACCTAGACAAGCCTAGGTGACTTAGTGCCCACCCAGACCGTTAGGCACCAGTCTACAGCCCTGAATACACAAAGTACATTACACATTATTATAAGTATAAACATATAAACATCCCACAATGATTTAGATAAAGAGATAAAGTGGGCACAATATGAATCACATCACCAAAAGATGAGGAGACAGAAACAATAGGTGACTCAATTATTAATGGGGATTTACACCTAGGAGGCACACAATGGGAGAGACACACTTAACAATAAACAAATAACATGAACAGCAATCTAATTAAACAGTTACCTAATGAACAACTAGTCACCTAGACAATGCTGAGACCTGATGAGGTGGCACTGATAGGCGGCACTGATGAGCATTGAAAGGCTTCACTGATGGGTACTTATGGGTGGCACTGATAGACGGCACTGCTGGGCCCTGATAGGCGACACTGATGGGCACTGGTGGCTGGCACTGCTAAATTTCACTGATAGGCATCACTGGTGGCACTGACACTGGCAGGCATTTTTTATTGGCACTAATTAGCAGCTGCCTGGGCACTGATTGGCAGCTGCCTGGGCACTGATTGGCATATCTCTTGTGGTCTAGGGTGGCATACCTGGTGGTCCTGTGTGGTGTCCATCCCTGGTGGTCCTGGATGAATCCTGGTGGTCCTGGGTGGGCATGCGAGGGGGGCTGCGCTGATAAACACTCAGCTCAGACCCCCTCTCAGGAGAGCAGCCAATCGGCTCTCCTCTACTCGTGTCTGTCAGACGCGAGTGAGGAAAAGCCAATAAGCGGCTCTTCCTGTTTACATCGTGATCAGCAGTGATTGGACATGGCTGATCACATGGTAAAGAGTCTCCGTCAGAGACACTTTACCTAGATCGGAGTTGCGGTGTGTCAGACTGACGCTCGCCGGCAGTTATCCTGCTGGACGTCATATGACGCCCAATCAGGATAACTGAACCACTTCCCGGCCGTCATTCTTCCATAGGCCGGGCGGGAAGTGGTACACCTGCACAAGATTAAAAATTACACCTTTCCATCCACTCCAGAAGGGAATATTGTCCTTATTCAGAGAATTAATCCAAGCCTCGCTCTCAGCATTCATCACATGGTTGTCCATCATTAGATGATGATCGGCTCTCTCCATGGGATCCGAAGCTGAACAGAGCTCTTCACCATGCTCTGACCAGGAGAAGCAGACAAAATCCCCGGTCACCTCCATGGGCCATAACCAGTGGATAGGAGGCAAGCCCCTAGTCCCCTCCAAAAGCCGCTGTCCCAGTTGGGTCTGTCACAACCTGAGATAGTAATAATCCATCGAGCAGATCCCACACAGTCTTTAAAGCTTCTCATTCTGCTACTTCCCCTTCTGAGCCAGTATGAGGTGGACCCATCGCTTCTCTGCATCATTACAGCTCCACAGAAGAGGAGCTTTAAATGTTACCTCCGGGGCCATGCTGTGCGTCAGTACAAGAATCCCATTTCTGCCTGTCTACAAGATCCTTCAAAGAGGTCTTCACAGTAAGGTGTGCAATAATTTAGAGACATGAAAATGTATTCTTTTATCCTTCTAAGTAAGATTTTACTTTTATGTATTATGAACATATCTACAATAAAAATATATGTACTGCACTTTGATACTGGTACTGGTACTACACTCCGGGATCAATTAAGTCTCATCTATCCAGAGGTCTCCAACTGATGCTAGAGATGTGGAGCCCAACAGAGGAATTTTAGAGCATATATTTTGGTCCTGCGTCACCCTAGTCCAGGGGTAGGCAGCCTTAAAGAGGTGGAGACCTACCTGAATAACATGGGAGAGGTCAAAGACCATTGGGAACAGTGTCACACACCTGATCGTCTCATCACACCTGATTTAAACCTTTAATTGCCGTACTACCGCATCACAATCGCTGGCATTGCATGGCGATTATGGGCTTAAATCAGGGGGTGAGGAGGCAACATATCGTTTTCAGAGGGGCAGCAGTGCCTGCTGCACTTGTGAATGAGCCCTTATGCCGCGTAGACACGATCAGACTATCCGGCGGACTTGGACTCAAAATTATCCGCCAGACTCAGCAGTCCGGCAGACAACCTGGCCGTCTGTGTGCTAGTCTGCCAGACTTTTGAAATGAACGGACTTGCCCACACACGGAATAAAGTCCGTTCATTTTGAACGTGACTCCAGGTAGATGGGACTAGCGAAGGAAGTCAATGTCGCTGCCTCCATCGGCGAGATTGACACCTCGCTAGCCCCGTCACCTGGTATGGATCTAAAGGGGAATCTCTACGCCGAAAAAATGGCGTGGGGGTCCCCCCCAAAATCCATAGCAGACCATTATCCGAGCACGCAGCCCGGCCGGTCAGGAAAGGGGGTGGGGAGGAGCCCGCTCTTCGTTTGTTCTGCCGGGCCTCCGCTATCTTCTTGCAGCTCTTTTACTAGCGGAGGCCCGGTAGAACAAACAAAGAGCGGGACAAGACCACCGAAGTCGGAAGAAGACCCCCAGAGCTGTCTAATAAAGTACTTTAAAAACCTGTGTTGTGTTTTTTTTAACACTTTCTCCCTTAGATGAATGGATAGGGGTACCATGTACCCCATACTCATTCACATAGGGTGGGGGGCCAGGATCTGGGGGCCCCTTATTAAAGGGGGCTACCGGATTCCGATAAGCCCCCCGCCCGCAGACCCTGACAACCAATGGCCAGGATTGTCGGGAAGAACATGGGGACTAGGTGCTTTGGGGTGGGAGGGGTCGCTCGTCCCCACCCCCTTTCCTGACCGGCCGGGCTGCGTGCTCAGATAAGGGTCTGATATGGACTTGGGGGGGACCCCCACGCCATTTTTTCAGTGTAGGGATTCCCCTTTAAATCCACACCAGGTGACGGGGCTAGCAAGGTGTCAATCTCGCTGATGGAGGCGACTTCCTTCGCTAGTCCCGTCTACCTGGAGTCACGTTCAAAATGAACGGACTTTACTCCGTGTGTGGGCAAGTCCGTTCATTTCAAAACTCCGGCGGACCTCCGCCAAAATTCCGGCGGACCTAGTCCGCCGGAAAAGTCTGGTCCTGTGTGGGCAAGTCCACTCATTCGGAAAGTCCAGCGGACCTCCGCTGGAAAATCCGGTGGATTGTCCGCCGGACTAAGTCCATCGGACTAAGTACCCCGGATGGTCCGATCGTGTGTACGTGGCATTAGTTGCATTCTGCAGCAGAACCCTTGGGACTCATTCACACGTAAAGTTCCTCTGCAGTTGAGTTGTGCTTTTACCGCCCCTAATCCCTACCCCCTTTAGCTGCTGAGGCAGCAGCCAAAAGTGTACACATGTAGCAGCAGGAATTAAGCTCCCTGTTGCTTTTGGTGGGGGCTACCGCCTGTCAATCATGACCTATTCAAGTAAATGGGGCCACTCTGCTAAGCGCCCCACAGCTGCATGCTTCTGTGGGGTCCAAGGGGTTAAAGCAGGTCTTGAGAAAGCACCACAACGCTGCCTGCTTTAACCCCTTGTTTGCTGTACTTCACAGGGTGCAGGGCACTTGCAGAGTAGCCTCATTTACTTGAATGGCTCATGCTTGGCAGGTGCTACACCCACCAACCATTGGGGGGCGTATAACTCCTGGTGTGGCTGCGACATGTGTACACCCTTGGCTTAGGGTTGCCACCTCATCCCTTTAAACCCAAACACGTATTAATTACACGGGTTCTGAGGCTAAAATAATGCAGGTAAAGCACCACGTGAGTTTAAATACCACCTTAAACAACCACAGAACCCGTGTAATTAATACGTGTTTGGGTTTAAAGGGGTGAGGTGGCAACCCTACCCTGGCCACTGCAGTTAAAGGGGGGTGAGTTTGGGGCAGGGCTGATAAAAACACATCTTTACTGTGGAGTTTTACCCCCCCCAAACTGCAAATGTAACTGAACCCTTACTGTTCTTACCCCCCTATAGGGCTACTTTCACACCGATGCGCTGCGGTTTACCTGCACCAGAGGTGCAGCGCAGTTTACTTTTGCGACTTTCCTGGGTTAGCTGCGCTTTGCCATAGACTTCTATTATATCCTGCAGGTGTGGTGCAATTTCTGAAAGTGCACCCAAACTCCTGCATGGAGAGCTGCAGGTACACCGCACTGCACCCCCGCTGTGCGTAAACCACAGCCCATCATTGTGAAAATAGAACTATACTGTTGCGCCCGGTGTATTGTATTGAAGATCAATTCTTACCTGCTGCTGGCACCACTCTGGAGACCGCTAGCCGGGATAATAAGAGGTGGAGTGCAGTAGGTATCACTCCTCATGGGACAGGAGCCGGCGCTACAGATGAGGCATCGGCTAATGCTACTCTTGCTCCCTACTACACCTCCAACTTTACAAGTGAGAGGGGAGGTTTCACTTAAAGGGACCCATCTGTTGCCGACATCCCCAAGAGTAAAGATTGCAAAGAAAGGGTACCCCCCCAATCACATGGGACTGTTAAGGCCACTTGATAAGAAAATCAAAATATATGTATAGTATCTCACAAAAGTAAGTACACCCTTCACATTTTTGTAAATCTTTTCTTCTATCTTTTCATGTGACAACACTGAAGAAATGATCTACAATGTAAAGTAGTGAGTGTACAGCTTGTATAACAGTGTAAATTTGCTGTCCCCTCAAAATAAGTCAACACACAGCCATTAATGTCTAAACCGCTGGCAACAAAAGTCGGTACACCCCTAAGTGAAAATCTCCAAACACAGAAAAATAATACAGTTGATATGGTTGAAAACTGTTGATCTTATGGTTCGCCCGACGCGTTTCAGGATTTCAGCGTTGATCCCTTCATCAGGGAAATTTCTTTCAGGAGAAAAATATGCAAATAAAAATCTATATTAAAACATAATAAAAGTCTGAGTATATGAAAACTGGTTGTTCGAATTATCAAGGCGGGGTCCCTCCTAGTGCTGATCCATATGTACCAGCCCCATAATCTCCTATTGCCCGGGGGCCCCATAATATCCTATTACCCGGGGGCCCCATGAGTTGTCAGTCCGCCCCTGGACGTCGATATGAATGTCACACCACTTCTCCAAACTCAATCTTTCAAAAACTGAGCTCATTACATTTCCACCCCCACATACCCCCCCCCCTTGACTTCTCCATTAGAATCAATGGAACAGTCCCTCCCCGTATGCCAGGGTGCTCGGTGTAATCCTGGACTCTGAACCCTCCTTTCAGCCCCAAATCCAATCACTGTCCAAATATTGTCACCTTTATCATTATAACATCTCCAAAACACACCCCCTTCTTAACCAACAGCACCACAAAGCTACCAAATCCCAAATCCCTCGCTGGTTATCTCCTCCCTTGACTATTACATCTCCCTCCTCATTGGCCTATCTTTACATAGGCTTTCCCTCCTTCAGTCTATCATGAATGTTGCTGCCAGATTCATCCGCCTTACCAACCATTCGGTGTCCTCCACCCCTTTCTGCCAATCCCTCCATTGGTTTCCAATATTTAACCACTTGCCACCCGCCATATAGCAGAATAACGGCGGCAAAGTGGATTCAATATCCTGACTGGGCGTCATATGACGTCCTCAGAATATTAAGCCGATGCGCGCATCGGGGGCGCGCCATCGGGGGCGCGCATCACGGCGATTGTTGTTGCGGTGTGTCAGTCTGACGCCCTGCAACACCAATCTAGGTAAAGAGTTTCTGACGGAGACTCTTTACCACGTGATCAGCCGTGTCCAATCACGGCTGATCACGATGTAAATAGGAAGAGCCGGTGATCGGCTTTTCCTCACTCGCGTCTGACAGATGCAGAGATAGAGGAGAGGCGATCGGCGGCTCTCCTGACAGGGGGGGGTCTGCGCTGATTGTTTATCAGCTCAGCCCCCCCTCGGATCCCGCCCAGGACCACCAGGGACACCACCACACTGGATCACTAGGTATGACCCCCTAGACCCCCAGGGAACTCATCTGTGCCAAGGCAGCTGCCAATCAATGCCCAGGCAGCTGCCAATCAGTGCCCACTGACAATGCCTACCACTGCCAGTGCCACCAGGGATGCCCATCAGTGCCTCATATCAGTGCCGTGTATCAGTACCCATCAGTGCCACGTATCAATGCCCATCAGTGCCCATCAGTGCCGCCTATCAATGCCCATCAGTGCCCAGCAGTGCAGCCTATCGGTGCCACCCATAAGTACCCATCTTTTCATCCTTTCAGTGCCCATTAGTGTCGCCTATCAGTGCCTATAAATGCCCACCAGTGCCCACCTGTGCCACCCATGAGTGCCCACCAGTGCCGCCTGTCAATGCCCATCAGTGCTACATATCAGTGCCACCCATCAGTGCCGCCTACCAGTGCCCATCAGTGCCGCATATCAGTGCCCATCGTTAGTTCCCACTCATTGGTGCCACCTCATCGGTGCCGCCTTATCAGTGCCAGTCAGTGCCGCCTTATCAGTGCCCATCAGTGAAAGAGAAAACTTACTTATTTACAAAATTTTATAACAGAAACAAAACCAAAACTTTTATTTTTTTCAAAATTTTCTGTCTTTTTTTATTTGTTTAGCAAAAAATAAAAACCGCAGAGGTAATCAAATACCACCAAAATAAAGCTCTATTTGTGGGAACAAAATGATAAAAATTGAATTTGGGTACAGTGTAGCACGACCGCGCAATTGTCATTCAAAGTGCGACAGCGCAGAAAGCTCAAAATTGTCCTGGGCAGGAAGGTGTATAAGTGCCCCCCCCGGTATTGAAGTGGTTAAAATTCAAAATACTAACATACAAATTCAACCACAAGCTACATCACCAACCTTGTCTCACAATATCACCCAAACTCGTTGGATAACGTCCCAAGAAAAACGTTCCAGTATACTGTCAGACACTCTCAACAAGTTTGAAGCCACATGGGAACCCTGGGCTCAACATGTGGGCATCTCCCTTCCAGCTAACATCACGCCAGACTGAGATATCTTTAGATTCCCCCCCAAAACTTGATGATCAAGTAAGTCAAGTAAGCGTTCAGGCTTGGTACACCTGTGGCGGATTTCCGGAAATTAGATACTCTTACACCACCCATGTAAATCTGGACAAACGGTGGTTCAGTTGATCTCCACCGTTCCAGCGGGAGGGTCAGATATACACTCAGCTCACGTATGATTGGGTGACCCCTTTCTGGACTTTGATCCTTAGAGCGTCACTTTCCTTGTGGCTAATCCCGGGTTAGGTCACCATCTACAGTCTCTCTTCAATGGGTGGTGTGATTACATATGTCCTAAACATCAAGGTGTAGCCTATCCGTACCCTGACCATTGGCGTCCTTCGCCCTCTTGGGGGGGGGGGGGTGTTTACAACTGTGACCTCTCATAAGCCATACCGTTGGATTGCCGTCCCTCTCCGATCGTGGCGGTTGTGGAGTGTACTGGGACCTCTTGTGGGGAGAGAAAGTTTTTTTTTTAAAAGGATCTCCATGTAGGAACATTCTTCTTCCTTGGATATACACTACTGGACTGTCCCCTTGAAGAAGACCCTCGGTGTGTGGGTTGAAACGTGTCAGAGGTTATTTTTCATATTGTGGACATTGTTTGTATAATGTTGGTATCAAAATTCCTGTCTGCAAGTGTATATCTGTTTCCTTTTATAATTATTTTCCTCCTGGAGCTCATTTTTTAACTATTATGTTATGCCCCTTGATATTAATAAAATATTGCATCTTCTACACATCATTGATTCGTCTTTCAATTTTGCTGCCTGAAAAACCCAACTTTGGGGGAGTCTTTACCATTTTCAAAACCTGATGATAGGCAATCCCAATCCCTGTCTCCTTCTTTCTCTCCTCTTTTTTTTCTTTCTTTATACTTCCTACTCTGTCCTATTGTTCTCTTTCAATGATTATTGATTATGATTATTGCTGTGCAATTTGTTGGCAATTATATAAATCCTGTATAATAATAATTAGACATGTGCACTGACAAAAAATGTCTTAGTTTTCGTTTCATTCGTTTTTTTTTGCTTTTTTTTTTGGGAAATTTGGAAATTCGTAATTTTGGAAATTCGTAATTTTGGAAATTCGTAATTTTGGAAATTCGTAATTTCGGAAATTCGGAATTTCAGAAATTCGGAATTTCAGAAATTCGGAATTTCAGAAATTCGGAATTTCAGAAATTCGGAATTTCAGAGATTCGGAATTTCGGAAATTTGAAATTTTGGAAGTTCGTAACTTTGGAAATTCTGAATTTGGGAAATTCAGAAATTCGTAATTTGGGAAATTCTGAATTTTGGAAATTCTGAATTTTGGAAATTCTGAATTTTGGAAATTCTGAATTTTGGAAATTCTGAATTTTGGAAATTTGTAATTTCAGAAATTCGTAATTTTGAAAATTTGGAAATTCGGAAGTTTTGAAATTTGTAATTTAGAATATTCGGAAATTCGGAATTTCAGAAATTCGGAATTTCAGAAATTCGGAATTTCGGAAATGTGAAATTTTGGAAGTTCGTAACTTCGGAAATTCCGAATTTGGGAAATTCAGAAATTCGTAGTTTTGGAAATTCGGAATTTCGGAAATTCAGAAAGTTTTGAAATTTTGGAAATTAAAAAATTCACAAATTCGGAAGTTTCGGAATTAACGAATTTGTAAAAAATTGTTAAAAAATGTATTTTCAGAACTAAACGAATTGCACGTGTCTAATAATAATAATAATATGGAGTAAATGACGTAATGGGATACATATAATTATAGATTTCAACACTCAGCGAGAGTCTAGACAAGTGACGTTCTCCTGTAACACCTGTTTCTTCATATCTTTTCCTCCAGCCCACGTCGTGGAATATCGGGATTTGCTAAAGGTTTCCCTGATAAGGAGGTCTAAAATTGTCCTAACAGCAAGCCTGGAGCTCTCCCCTGATTGGCTGGCTGAGCGTATATAAGCTGAACAGACCTTACAATCGTCCTCTTACCCAAGAATATCAGAAAATGACAACACTGTGGGTCCTGTCCTGCCTGGTCCTCCTCAGCGGAGCCTATGGTGAGTACATGTACTGGGTGTTTGTGGCACATTGTAATATATATATATATATAATGTTTATACTTTTTTAAAACATACTAAACATATAAAATATTACTTTCTCAGAGCTTCTGTAAAGCGTAGTACGTTGGTCTGATTATATGGAAGACTTTTGGCAATCTCCATCTTGATCCCACCACAGAATCGTTCTAAATGAATAAATTCAGCTTCCAAAAATAAATTCCCCTCCACTATGGATAAGACAATGCAGCAAACAAACTACTGAACAATATATGGCCGGGATAGCCTGGCCCTGATTATTATTATTATTTTTTTTTAAATAAATGAGCAGACGTAAAAGTAAAAAAAAAAAAAGTGAAAATATGTCTTATTAACCACTTCAGCCATTTGGCTGGCCAAAGACCAGAGCGTTTTTTTTTTTGCGATTCGGCACTGCGTCGCTTTAACTGACAATTGCGCGGTCGTGCGATGTGGCTTCCAAACAAAATTGGCGCCCTTTTTTCCCCACAATTAGAGCTTTCTTTTGGTGGTATTTGATCACCTCTGTGTAATTTTTTTTTTTTTTATGCGCTATAAACAAAAAAAAAAAAATAAGAGCGGCAATTTTGAAAAAAAAAACGCATTATGTTTAACTTTTTGCTATAATAAATATCCACATTTTCTTTTAAAAAAGCTAATTTGTTCCCTCAGTTTAGACCAATATATATTCTTCTACATATTTTTTGGTAAAAAAAAAAATCGCAATAAGCGTTTATTGATTGGTTTACGCAAAAGTTATAGCAACAGTTTTGAAAGACGCATTATTTTTTACTTTTTGCTGTAATAAATATCCCCCAAAAATATATAAAAACAAAATTTTTTTGCCCTCAGTTTAGGCTGATATGTATTCTTCTACATATTTTTTGAAAAAAAAATCGCAATAGGCGTTTATTGATTGGTTTTCGCAAAAGTTATAGCGACAATTTTGAAAGAAACGCATTATTTTTTACTTTTTGCTATAATAAATACCCCCCAAAAATATATAAAAAAAATGTTCTTTCCACAGTTTAGGCCGATACGTATTCTTCTACATATTTTTGGTAAAAAAAAAATCACAATAAGCGTTTATTGATTGGTTTTCGCAAAAGTTATAGCAACAATTTTAAAAGAAACGCATTATTTTTTACTTTTTGCTATAATAAATATCCCCAAAAAATCTATAAAAAAACATTTTTTTTTTCCTCAGTTTAGGCCGATACGTATTCTTCTACATATTTTTGGTAAAAAAAAAAAAATAGCAATAAGCGTATATTGATTGGTTTGCGCAAAAGATATAGCGTTTACAAAACAGGGGTTAGATTTATGGCATTTTTATTAATAATTTTTTTTTTTTACTAGTAATGGCGGCGGCGATCAGCGATTTTTATTGTGACTGCGACATTATGGCGGACACATCGGACAATTTTGACACATTTTTGGGACCATTGTCATTTATACAGCAATCAGTGCTATTTGAATGCACTGATTCCTGTGTAAATGTGACTGGCAGTGAAGGGGTTAACCAGGAGGGGCAGTGTAGGGGTTAAGTGTGTCCTAGGGGTGTGTTACTAACTGTGGGGGGCGTGGCTGTGTGTTAGTGAACACTGATCTCTGCTCCCGATCACTAGGAGCAGAGATCAGTGTCACTTGTTGCTAGGCAGAATAGGGAGATGCTGTTTACTTCCGTATATCCCCGTTCAGCCTTCCCGTGAGACAATCGCGGGTATCCCCGCGGCGATCGAGTTCGCGGGACCCGCAACCGGACTCACGGGGGTCCCCACCGGCGGCGCGCATGCGATGGCATGGCAGCATTCTTAAAGGAACGTACCTGTACGCCCTTATGCCTGTCCGTGCCATTCTGCCGACGTACATCGGCGTGCACCGGTCGGGAAGTGGTTAAATGGCAATGTACAGGTACGTTAATATGCTTGTACCTGCCCTTCTGACGCAGTATATCGGCGTGAGCCGGTCGGCAAGGGGTTAATGTAGAACCTTCTTAGATAGGTTGCTAACTGAAAGGAAAACTTTAGTTTTTTTGATGGGTGGTAGTCAGCCTAGTTTTAATACGTATAGTTGTGCATTTGGTTTCTCCCTAAGCTCAGTGAGGTTGTAGTACCTCAGTGTTGTCAGTAGGTGTCATTACCACCACTGGCCAGGCTGAGTTATGAATACAATAAAACCTTGGATTGTGAGCAGAATTCGTTCCAGAAACATGCTTGTAATCCAAAGCACTTGTATATCAAGGCGAGTTTCCCCATAAGAAATAATGGAAACTCAGATGATTCGTTTCACAATCATTTATTCATAAGTCCTTCAGCTCCTAGTCCATATAAAAAGATTCTAGCAATGTGATTGGTTGTGTAACCATAAAATGTCAGTCTACAAATGAAAGCTTCCACAAGGGGATTAGAAACAAAATCCAGCAGAAGCTCCAGAGTATAAAAGAGACGAGAGGTGACTCTAATGCCGCGTACACACGAAGGGACTATCCCGCGGGATTGTCCGCTGGACTCAAGTCCACCGGACAATCCCCTCGTGTGTGGGCGCCGGTGGACTTTTTGGTGCCAAAAGTCCGGCGGACTAGGTTTTAAGTTTGGTTTTAAAATTGTCCGCTGGACTTGGCAGTCCGGCAGACAATCCCGCCGTTAGTAGGCTAGTCCGCCGGACTTTTGAAATGAACGGACTTGCCGCTCATTGGAAAGTCCGTTCATTCCCGCAGACTTTTTCCAGCGGATTGTCCGCCGGAGAAGTCCGGGCGTGTGTGGGGAAGTCACACGCTCGGAAGTCCGGGCGTGTGTGGGGAAGTCCCGCCGGACCAGGTCCGGTGGACAATCAGCCGGACTAGGTCCGGCGGACAAAGTCCGAACGTGTGTACGCGGCATTAGACTCCATTCACACAGGGGCAACTTTGGATCCAACTTCAAGTCGCCCCAAGTCGCCCCAAGTCGCCCCAAGTCGCCCCTAGTCGATTCAAGTCGCGCTACATGTAAAAATCAATGTAAGCGAATGAGAGCCGTCTTAATGCACACTACGGAAGTCGCTCTGAAAAGGTTCCTGTACTACTTCAATCCGACTTCTAGGCAACTTGTACCCTTTGATTTCAATAGAAGTCGCCTCCAAGTCGGATCTCCATCTATATTGAAGCGACAATGTCGCCTCTCTCACAGAATAATCAGCTCTGGAGGGGGAACTCCACGCCAAATGTTAAATAAAAAAACGGCATGGGTTCCCCCTCCAAGAGCATACCAGGCCCTTAGGTCTGGTATGGATTTTAAGGGGAACCCCCTACGCCAAAAGAACGGCGTGGGGGCCCCCCAAAATCCATACCAGACCCTTATCCGAGCACGCAGCCTGGCCGATCAGGAAAGGGGGTGGGGACGAGTGAGCGCCCCCCCCCCTTCCTGAACCGTACCAGGCCGCATGCCCTCAACATGGGGGGGTGGGTGCTTTGGGAAAGGAGGGTGCCCTGCACCCCCCCACCCCAAATCACCTTGTCCCCATGTTGATGAGGACAAGGGCCTCTTCCCGACAACCCTGGCCATTGGTTGTCGGGGTTTATGGGTGGGGGGCTTATCGGAATGCGGGAACACCCTTTAATAAGGGGGCCCCCAGATCCTGGCCCCCCACACTATGTGAATGAGTATGGGGTACATCGTACCCCTACCCATTCACCTGGGGAAAAAAATGTCAATAAAAAAAACACAACACAGGTTTTTAAAGTAATTTATTAATCAGCTCCGGGTGTCTTCTTCCGACTTCTCCGCTCTGTTCGGTCTCTTTTCCCGCTCTCTCCGTCGTTGTCTCCCGCTCTTCTGCCGGCTCCTCCGCTATGTTCTTGCAGCTCTTTTACTAGCGGAGGAGCCCAGTCTCTTTCGTCCTTCCCTCTTCCCTCTTCTTTCTTCTTCCGTTGTTGACGCAACGCTCTCTCCCATTGTAATGCCGCGTGAGCGCTGCGCAATCACTTATATAGGAATGGGGTGTGGTCACTGGGTGATGTTACACAGTGGCCCAGCCCCTTATGACGTCAAGTCCCAGCATACACCTCCTACAGTGTCCCTGATGTGGCCATTCCTCCCAGTCTCAGAGGTCAAAAGTGCTATTTACAGGACAGTGGAGTTAGTGTTTTTATTCCTAGGAGCTAGCATTGATCGGAGTATCCATGTACTATACCCTCCACAGTTACAATTTTATGAGCATTAAAAACTCAAAAGGACATTCCCTAGATTGGTTCGTGGGTCAGAGTGCCTGGAGCCGTTATTGGGTGCTGGCAGCCTCTGCATGATCGGGAAAAGAACTCTGGTCATCATCATCATTTGTGCTGCCTGTATCAGGAAATGCGTCACGTACCTGGTGGTAGAGCCTGATATGCAGAGGCCGGCTCTCTTACAGCTCTGACTCGAGGCCCCTGATAGAGCAGACAGGAAGCGCCGAGGTGCAGAGTCGCACGAGTGCCTGGCAGGATCGCTGAACCCAGGGCTGGACTGGAGCTCCTGGTAGAGCTGTGGAGGGGTGCTGGTATTGCAAAGTCCGGGAACAACAGCAAGCAGGGAGCTGGAACAAGCTGGCACTGGAACACCACAAGCAGAGATGCTGATGCAGCTGCGGGAGGGAGGGTGGCACCTCCAAGACTGAAGAGAAGGCAGGTACAGGCAGGCCGGGTCATACACGAGTGGACACGTCAGGGACTGCTGCAGTGGCTGGAGCGGAGTCAGGATGCAGGCCGGGTCATACACGAGTGGACACGTCAGGGACTGATGCAGTGGCTGGAGCGGAGTCACGATGCAGGCCTGGTCATACACGAGTGGACACGTCAGGGACTGATGCAGTGGCTGGAGCGGAGTCAGGATGCAGGCCGGGTCATACACGAGTGGACACGTCAGGGACTGATGCAGTGGCTGGAGCGGAGTCAGGATGCAGGCCGGGTCATACACGAGTGGACACGTCAGGGACTGCTGCAGTGGCTGGAGCGGAGTCAGGATGCAGGCCGGGTCATACACGAGTGGACACGTCAGGGACTGATGCAGTGACTGGAGCGGAGTCAGGATGCAGGCCGGGTCATACACGAGTGGACACGTCAGGGACTGATGCAGTGGCTGGAGCGGAGTCACGATGCAGGCCTGGTCATACACGAGTGGACACGTCAGGGACTGATGCAGTGGCTGGAGCGGAGTCAGGATGCAGGCCGGGTCATACACGAGTGGACACGTCAGGGACTGATGCAGTGTCTGGAGCGGAGTCAGGATGCAGGCCGGGTCATACACGAGTGGACACGTCAGGGACTGATGCAGTGGCTGGAGCGGAGTCAGGATGCAGGCCGGGTCATACACGAGTGGACACGTCAGGGACTGATGCAGTGGCTGGAGCGGAGTCAGAATGCAGGCCGGGTCATACACGAGTGGACACGTCAGGAACTGATGCAGTGGCTGGAGCGGAGTCAGGATGCAGGCCGGGTCATACACGAGTGGACACGTCAGGGACTGATGCAGTGGCTGGAGCGGAGTCAGGATGCAGGCCGGGTCATACACGAGTGGACACGTCAGGGACTGATGCAGTGGCTGGAGCGGAGTCAGGATGCAGGCCGGGTCATACACGAGTGGACACGTCAGGGACTGATGCAGTGGCTGGAGCGGAGTCAGGATGCAGGCCGGGTCATACACGAGTGGACACGTCAGGGACTGATGCAGTGGCTGGAGCGGAGTCAGGATGCAGGCCGGGTCATACACGAGTGGACACGTCAGGGACTGATGCAGTGGCTGGAGCGGAGTCAGGATGCAGGCCGGGTCATACACGAGTGGACACGTCAGGGACTGATGCAGTGGCTGGAGCGGAGTCAGGATGCAGGCCGGGTCATACACGAGTGGACACGTCAGGGACTGATGCAGTGGCTGGAGCGGAGTCAGGATGCAGGCCGGGTCATACACGAGTGGACACGTCAGGGACTGATGCAGTGGCTGGAGCGGAGTCAGGATGCAGGCCGGGTCATACACGAGTGGACACGTCAGGGACTGATGCAGTGACTGGAGCGGAGTCAGGATGCAGGCCGGGTCATACACGAGTGGACACGTCAGGGACTGATGCAGTGGCTGGAGCGGAGTCACGATGCAGGCCTGGTCATACACGAGTGGACACGTCAGGGACTGATGCAGTGGCTGGAGCGGAGTCAGGATGCAGGCCGGGTCATACACGAGTGGACACGTCAGGGACTGATGCAGTGGCTGGAGCGGAGTCAGGATGCAGGCCGGGTCATACACGAGTGGACACGTCAGGGACTGATGCAGTGGCTGGAGCGGAGTCAGGATGCAGGCCGGGTCATACACGAGTGGACACGTCAGGGACTGATGCAGTGGCTGGAGCGGAGTCAGGATGCAGGCCGGGTCATACACGAGTGGACACGTCAGGAACTGATGCAGTGGCTGGAGCGGAGTCAGGATGCAGGCCGGGTCATACACGAGTGGACACGTCAGGGACTGATGCAGTGGCTGGAGCGGAGTCAGGATGCAGGCCGGGTCATACACGAGTGGACACGTCAGGGACTGATGCAGTGGCTGGAGCGGAGTCAGGATGCAGGCCGGGTCATACACGAGTGGACACGTCAGGGACTGATGCAGTGGCTGGAGCGGAGTCAGGATGCAGGCCGGGTCATACACGAGTGGACACGTCAGGGACTGATGCAGTGGCTGGAGCGGAGTCAGGATGCAGGCCGGGTCATACACGAGTGGACACGTCAGGGACTGATGCAGTGGCTGGAGCGGAGTCAGGATGCAGGCCGGGTCATACACGAGTGGACACGTCAGGGACTGATGCAGTGGCTGGAGCGGAGTCAGGATGCAGGCCGGGTCATACACGAGTGGACACGTCAGGGACTGATGCAGTGGCTGGAGCGGAGTCAGGATGCAGGCCGGGTCATACACGAGTGGACACGTCAGGGACTGATGCAGTGGCTGGAGCGGTGTCAGGATGCAGGCCGGGTCATACACGAGTGGACACGTCAGGGACTGATGCAGTGGCTGGAGCGGAGTCAGGATGCAGGCCGGGTCATACACGAGTGGACACGTCAGGGACTGATGCAGTGGCTGGAGCGGAGTCAGGATGCAGGCCGGGTCATACACGAGTGGACACGTCAGGGACTGATGCAGTGGCTGGAGCGGAGTCAGGATGCAGGCCGGGTCATACACGAGTGGACACGTCAGGGACTGATGCAGTGGCTGGAGCGGAGTCAGGATGCAGGCCGGGTCATACACGAGTGGACACGTCAGGGACTGATGCAGTGGCTGGAGCGGAGTCAGGATGCAGGCCGGGTCATACACGAGTGGACACGTCAGGGACTGATGCAGTGGCTGGAGCGGAGTCAGGATGCAGGCCGGGTCATACACGAGTGGACACGTCAGGGACTGATGCAGTGGCTGGAGCGGAGTCAGGATGCAGGCCGGGTCATACACGAGTGGACACGTCAGGGACTGATGCAGTGGCTGGAGCGGTGTCAGGATGCAGGCCGGGTCATACACGAGTGGACACGTCAGGGACTGATGCAGTGGCTGGAGCGGAGTCAGGATGCAGGCCGGGTCATACACGAGTGGACACGTCAGGGACTGATGCAGTGGCTGGAGCGGAGTCAGGATGCAGGCCGGGTCGGTAACGGGCTGGCAGCGAAGTAGCAGAGGGAGCAGGCAGGTGTGGAGTGGAGGAAAAAAGGGGGGGTGAATACTGCGCTGTATATAGATTTTAGATGACTGAAGCTGCTAGCATTGCCGAAAGACTATCGGTGATAAGAAATTTGTATGTGTGTTAATGCAGCGCTTATACCCCAAATGGTACTTTTGCAAGAAGGATGTTTGTTATTGGATTTGGGATTATAGAGAAAAATGTTTTTTTGACTTGATGCCAACCTCAGGTATTGAGAGTATGTATAAATATATAGTGCAAAACCTTATACATAAAACACATAAAATTGTAGACTGTTTTACAATAAAACCATAGGTGTGTATAAAAATACTTGTGATTTAAAACTGGTGAGAATAAAATCCAAGAATATTCTTATACCGTGAAAAAATATTGTGAAAAATAAATAAATAAATAAAGAATAAAAAATCTCAATATTTGTAAAATCTAAGGTGCTAGGTGAAATCTATACAAGGAAACGTATAGAAGTGAAGTCCATAGCAAGTTAATTGGTGGTCAAGTGAAATGACATTCGTGGTGACTTAGGTGACTTAATTCGGTGTGATGGTGACGGCTTGTCTGATGGCTCTCAGGCCTAATGGAATGAGGCTTACCGGATCGATTGGACTTGAAAAAGGCTTACGCCTCACAAGTCGCAAAAGCTTAAACGTTTAGGGACTGGCAACTCTCAACTCCTCGTGATGGCTCCAGAACTTTTTCTCAGGTACCACGTTGGTTAGTAGGTAACAGGAGGGTAAGTATCAGGTAGGGGGAGGTGAGCGTCAGACATCCACGTTTTCAAGCATGTTGTGTAGTCATATTTAAAAGGAAGAACTTACATAGTGTAATACCGTTGAGAAGCGTTTTTAATGTTAAGAAAACAGTTTAAAAACACTCACATTTAGATGGTTAAAAACAGGCCTGTTTTAAAATTTGGAGTTTGGCGTGGTGCTGTCCTTGTAGTCCACCCGATGCGCGTTTCGTCCGCATAGACTTCGTCTGGGGTGTGGACTACATGTGTCAGCAGCACGTATTTATAGGGAGTGTGACCCCAAAGTGAAGGAACGTTGGTTCAGACCGGAAATGATGTCACTTCCGGTCCGACGAAATTTTTGTTTTATTTTCGTTACAAGGGGCAGGGTTAACCTTGGGGATGAATCCAGAATAGTGGATTAATCGAGATGTTTATCTTTTGCTAATTTGCAAGGCTGTATTGGCCTTTATTTCTATAATAAATCTGTTGCTGTTTGTTAGGAAGGCGCCGTAGCGTCACTTCCGTCCGGGTCATGTGACCGCTTGTTAAACCAAGCCTCACTTTCAGTTCCTGGAGCAACGGCGCATAGGCGCTGTGTAGTGGGAAGAATAGGGAAAGCCAAGCCTCGTTCTGGAACGACGCAGGTGCGTCATAGCCCGGAAGGACCGAGTCTCTATATTAAATGCTTGTTACATGTTATGCTGACACTTAGGGCGGGGACACAGAGGTCCCGTCATTCGGGAATTCAGAATACACCCCCAAAGGGGGACTGGATATGTGTCTATACGTTTTTTATTTATGGGCATACCGGATTACAATGTGTGGGGACTATTCCACAGTTATAAACCTGGTTCAAAAACGTAATGTCACAATGGGGTGACACTTGTAATATTTCAATAGCCCGTTTACAGTACAGCAATACACATGTATATAGATGGGGACTGGAATTAGGCAGCGTAATTTATAAATTTAGGCAACATGACATTTTTAAGAACCATAATACAGGGGTAATGGACTAAAATTTATGTCAAAGGTATCTATATGAATAAATATTTGTATTAAAAGTATATCATAAAAATATTGCTTTTAAAAGGAACCGGGGACAGTTTCCATAAAAAACTGTATAAATAGGGGTTTAAATATGCGGTATAAATAGATATAAACGCATAAAAAATGTATATAAATGTATAGGTACATACACCTAAAAACTGTAAAATACACCAATACCCATGCATATAAATGTATATGTATATATAGATAAAATACATAAAATGCCTATACATGCCATGTGCTTAAAACATATCATAATAATATTGTTTTTTTGAAAAGGGGGTTGCCAAGGGGCAGTTCCTATAAAAAATATATAATATGCGACATTGGTGAATATAGACGCGTAAAACATGCATGTATATGTAATAAATTATGAAATAAAAACCATAAATACCATTAATATATTCTAAAAATGGCTCTAGGGTTAAGATTTTAATATGTATAAAAAATCTAAATAAATCCATATGTATTTGAGTATGTGTATTCCTGAAACGGATCAGTTCGGAGTTACATTATATTCCTACATCTGAGTGTGTGTTCATAGGAGAGTATATCTTCATTTCCTTTTCGGGGATATTATTCACGCTTTGTTAATGAATGCGTTTATGTCCCAGTCTATATTCATTCCTGTTGGGGAGTAGGATTGTAATTGGTATATCCAAAAAGTTTCAAGTTGTGAGACTCCTCTGGTTTTAGCTCCTCCCCTCCATGGTGCTGTGAACTTATCGATTATCGTAAATTGGGTACCTCTGGGATCTCTGTTGTGATGTTGTCGATAGTGCCTTGGTACCGTGTGCCTAATGCTTCCACTTTTTATTTTGGAAATGTGTTCGGATACTCTCGTTGTAAAGGAGCGTATTGTGCGGCCAACGTATTGTTTTGAGCATGGGCAGGTGATTAGATATACTACGTGTGTGGTAGCACATGTACTGAAATGTTTGATTGGATATTTTCTCTTGGTTACTGAGGATTCGAATTCTTTGGTCGTGCATTTTCCTCTGATGTTATAGTGGCAAACAACACATTTTTTACATGGGTAATATCCTATGAGGTTATGAAAAAAAGATGGTTTAGTCGGAGGATTAATGATAGTCGGGGCGATTTGGCTTTTGAGTGACGATGCCCCTTTATATATTACTCTAGCGTTATCTGGTAAGAGTGGGCCCAAAACTTTATCGTTTTTCAGGATATTCCAGTGTTTGGCTAATATAGATTTGATCTGTTTATGTTGGACCGAATAGTCCGTAAGGAAAGACCATTTGAATTTATCGTCTGCAGCAACTCTTGGTTTATCTGACAGCAATGTTGTTCTGTCTGTTTCTATGGCGCTTTTCAGATCTTTGTCCACTTCTTCCATATTATATCCTTTTTCTTTAAATCGATCGCGTAGGGTGTTGGCTTGTGATTTGAAAATGTCCAGATCGGTACAATTCCTGCGTAATCTGAGAAACTGGCTTTTTGGGACCGATCTGAGCCAGCTTCTGTGATGGCAACTATCGATGGGAATGAACCCATTGCGATCGGTAGTTTTGAAATGGGTACTGAATTTAAAATTATTTTCAGAGAGTTGGATTTCCAGATCTAAAAAGTGAATTTGAGTGCGGCTTGATTCGTGGGTGAGTACGATTCCACGGTCATTATCATTTAGAAAGGAGAAAAAGTTGTCTAGGGATTCCTGAGATCCCTTCCATAGGAGGAGGATGTCATCAATATATCTGGCCCATAGTTTTAATTCTGGTCTTGCTGTGGAATAGATGACATCCTCCTCCCATTTAGCCATGAAAATATTTGCTAAGCTGGGAGCGAATTTCGCTCCCATTGCAACTCCTTTTTCCTGTGAGTAAAATTCTCCACTAAACCAAAAATAATTATGGTTCGTTGCAAAGGTAAGGAGTTCCATTATAAAGTTAGTTTGTCTTCTGATGAGGGTTGATTCTCGTGTTAAAAAAGTTTTTACAGCTTCTAATCCATGCGAGTGTGCAATACAGGTATATAGGGAGGCTACATCTGCGGTAGCCATGATGAAGTCCTCTTCTATGGGTATTGACGACAGTTTATTGATAGCATGTTTTGTGTCTTTTAAATAGGATGGTGTTTTTTGTACTATTGGTTGTAAGTAGTGGTCGATATACTTCCCGATTCTTGAAGTGACTGAGTCAATGCCGCTGATGATTGGGCGTCCTGGAGGTTCCGTTGCATTTTTATGAATTTTAGGTAAATAGTAGATAGTTGGTATTCTGGGTGCTAATGGGATTAAAAACGCTTTTTCTTTCCGATTTAAAATATAGGAGTCAAAGCCTCTAGTTATCAGCTCTGTGAGGTCTTTCTTATATTTTGATGTTGGATCTGTGGGTAGTTTCTTGTATGTATTTTCATCGCTGAGAATTTTATACATTTCACCCATATAGGCGGATTTGTCTAGGAGGACTATTCCGCCTCCTTTATCGGCCGGGCGGATTACTAAATCTTTGTTGTCACAAAGAGATTTGACTCCTGTACTGAGCAAGGAGTTATGGTATATATGTTTTGGGGGAAGCTTGGCTAAGTCTTTGAGGACTAAATCTTTAAAGATGTTTAAAGCCGGGGCTACCTGGGTTGGTGGATTGAATAGTGAAGGGTTTGCAAGACCTGAATGTACTGTACCTGACATAGCAGCTCTTGCGTGATTTCTAATAGGGTTGGAGATGATATATCTCTGAATATTTATTTTTCTTATAAATTTGTGGACATCTATGAAGGTACCAAATTTATTCAGTTTTTGTGGGGGGGCGAATTTTAGACCTTTGTCAAGTACCGCCTTCTCATTGTCAGTAAGTATTACCTTACTTAAATTGAAGACACCTTGGCATGTTATGTCCTTTTTCGTTTTCCGTCTCTGTATACGTCTGCCTCCTCTACATCCTCTCTTACGTCCGGACCCCTTTTTCTGTTTAGGGGTTCCTCGTGAAAATCCTGGATGGGGTAATGATTGATTTGGTTGTAGCCATAGGTTGCATGTTCGTATTCAGTATTGGGATGTGGGTAGATGTTATCATCATAATTGTCTCGTAAAGGTAAATACCGGTTATGAGTAGCAATTGGTGGATAATTCTGATATGAGGAATTGGGGTAATTGGGGGGGTGGTCATATTGTCGAGAAGGTGACCCCCTGTATTGGTAATTATCATAGTCATATCTATAATTATTATGAGTAGACTGACTTCCTCTCCTCCCCCTCTGACCCCTCCTATTTGAATTTTTGTTGCCTCTGCCTCTCTGAGGGGTGCGTGCGTTCTGAGGTTGTTTATTCCTCTGTGGGGTATGTGTACCCTGGGTTTGTCCCCTTTGTGCATGGTTTCCTTGTGTGTTGTATACTTGAGGTGGTTTCCTCGGAGGTGGGGGAGGTTGTTCAGTGGTGGTCTGTCTGTCCCCATTGCTGGTGGTGACTGTGTTGGTTTCCATAGCATCTGGTACCAAAGATTTTTGCCAATTAAAGACTCTACACGACTTGTAGTCATTTATGTCTCTTGTATATTTCTTATGTTTTTTTGCCTTTTGATCTCTATCTTCCTTGATAAGATGAGCTTGTAAGTTCGAAGACAGGGTATTATATTCCACTGTGTTCTTATATACTAGTAGATTGTCTTTAATCTCTTTAATTTCTTTGTCTAAGACAGTAAGGCGACTTTGTTTTCTTGTTTTTAGAAAATTGAGAAATTCAATGCCTGCCTCATTGAAGTATTTATACCAGGTTTCGATATCTGGGTCTCCTTGTTGAGGGGAGACGTCCCATCTGAGGCTGCGCGGGACCATGTGTTCTCTAGTGTATTGTTCTAGGAACGCAAGGTCCCATTGGAGATGTAATTCTGAAACCATGATGTTTCTCAATCTCATAAAAAGGCCACTGATGGGGGTGTCATTGTTTGTTATCACAAAGACACCTTCTGTGTTCACTGTGCGTGTAGCTCTATATTCAAATACATCCATGATGTGCTACAATTGTGAAATACTGCGGCAATATCTTATCAAAAACAGTGATAGAAAAAAGGGGGGGTGAATACTGCGCTGTATATAGATTTTAGATGACTGAAGCTGCTAGCATTGCCGAAAGACTATCGGTGATAAGAAATTTGTATGTGTGTTAATGCAGCGCTTATACCCCAAATGGTACTTTTGCAAGAAGGATGTTTGTTATTGGATTTGGGATTATAGAGAAAAATGTTTTTTTGACTTGATGCCAACCTCAGGTATTGAGAGTATGTATAAATATATAGTGCAAAACCTTATACATAAAACACATAAAATTGTAGACTGTTTTACAATAAAACCATAGGTGTGTATAAAAATACTTGTGATTTAAAACTGGTGAGAATAAAATCCAAGAATATTCTTATACCGTGAAAAAATATTGTGAAAAATAAATAAATAAATAAAGAATAAAAAATCTCAATATTTGTAAAATCTAAGGTGCTAGGTGAAATCTATACAAGGAAACGTATAGAAGTGAAGTCCATAGCAAGTTAATTGGTGGTCAAGTGAAATGACATTCGTGGTGACTTAGGTGACTTAATTCGGTGTGATGGTGACGGCTTGTCTGATGGCTCTCAGGCCTAATGGAATGAGGCTTACCGGATCGATTGGACTTGAAAAAGGCTTACGCCTCACAAGTCGCAAAAGCTTAAACGTTTAGGGACTGGCAACTCTCAACTCCTCGTGATGGCTCCAGAACTTTTTCTCAGGTACCACGTTGGTTAGTAGGTAACAGGAGGGTAAGTATCAGGTAGGGGGAGGTGAGCGTCAGACATCCACGTTTTCAAGCATGTTGTGTAGTCATATTTAAAAGGAAGAACTTACATAGTGTAATACCGTTGAGAAACGTTTTTAATGTTAAGAAAACAGTTTAAAAACACTCACATTTAGATGGTTAAAAACAGGCCTGTTTTAAAATTTGGAGTTTGGCGTGGTGCTGTCCTTGTAGTCCACCCGACGCGCGTTTCGTCCGCATAGACTTCGTCTGGGGTGTGGACTACATGTGTCAGCAGCACGTATTTATAGGGAGTGTGACCCCAAAGTGAAGAAACGTTGGTTCAGACCGGAAATGATGTCACTTCCGGTCCGACGAAATTTTTGTTTTATTTTCGTTACAAGGGGCAGGGTTAACCTTGGGGATGAATCCAGAATAGTGGATTAATCGAGATGTTTATCTTTTGCTAATTTGCAAGGCTGTATTGGCCTTTATTTCTATAATAAATCTGTTGCTGTTTGTTAGGAAGGCGCCGTAGCGTCACTTCCGTCCGGGTCATGTGACCGCTTGTTAAACCAAGCCTCACTTTCAGTTCCTGGAGCAACGGCGCATAGGCGCTGTGTAGTGGGAAGAATAGGGAAAGCCAAGCCTCGTTCTGGAACGACGCAGGTGCGTCATAGCCCGGAAGGACCGAGTCTCTATATTAAATGCTTGTTACATGTTATGCTGACACTTAGGGCGGGGACACAGAGGTCCCGTGATTCGGGAATTCAGAATACACCCCCAAAGGGGGACTGGATATGTGTCTATACGTTTTTTATTTATGGGCATACCGGATTACAATGTGTGGGGACTATTCCACAGTTATAAACCTGGTTCAAAAACGTAATGTCACAATGGGGTGACACTTGTAATATTTCAATAGCCCGTTTACAGTACAGCAATACACATGTATATAGATGGGGACTGGAATTAGGCAGCGTAATTTATAAATTTAGGCAACATGACATTTTTAAGAACCATAATACAGGGGTAATGGACTAAAATTTATGTCAAAGGTATCTATATGAATAAATATTTGTATTAAAAGTATATCATAAAAATATTGCTTTTAAAAGGAACCGGGGACAGTTTCCATAAAAAACTGTATAAATAGGGGTTTAAATATGCGGTATAAATAGATATAAACGCATAAAAAATGTATATAAATGTATAGGTACATACACCTAAAAACTGTAAAATACACCAATACCCATGCATATAAATGTATATGTATATATAAATAAAATACATAAAATGCCTATACATGCCATGTGCTTAAAACATATCATAATAATATTGTTTTTTTGAAAAGGGGGTTGCCAAGGGGCAGTTCCTATAAAAAATATATAATATGCGACATTGGTGAATATAGACGCATAAAACATGCATGTATATGTAATAAATTATGAAATAAAAACCATAAATACCATTAATATATTCTAAAAATGGCTCTAGGGTTAAGATTTTAATATGTATAAAAAATCTAAATAAATCCATATGTATTTGAGTATGTGTATTCCTGAAAGGGATCAGTTCGGAGTTACATTATATTCCTACATCTGAGTGTGTGTTCATAGGGGAGTATATCTTCATTTCCTTTTCGGGGATATTATTCACGCTTTGTTAATGAATGCGTTTATGTCCCAGTCTATATTCATTCCTGTTGGGGAGTAGGATTGTAATTGGTATATCCAAAAAGTTTCAAGTTGTGAGACTCCTCTGGTTTTAGATCCTCCCCTCCATGGTGCTGTGAACTTATCGATTATCGTAAATTGGGTACCTCTGGGATCTCTGTTGTGATGTTGTCGATAGTGCCTTGGTACCGTGTGCCTAATGCTTCCACTTTTTATTTTGGAAATGTGTTCGGAGTGGAGGACAAGCCGGGATCAGATGCAGGCAGAAGGCAGCAAGCCGGGTCACAACGGGAACAGGTATCAGATATAACAAGGTACACAGGGAACGCTGTAGAGCAGACAGCATTGGGTCTAGGTACTGACCCTGTTTAGCCACTACAATACCGGGCACTTTCACCCCCTTCCTTCCCAGACCAATTTTCAGCTTTCAGCGCTCTCGCACTTTCAATGACAATTGCGCGGTCATGCAATGCTGTACCCAAAAAAATTTTTATCATTTTGTTTGCACAAATAGAGCTTTAGTTTGGTGGTATTTATTCACGACTCCGTTTTTTTATTTTTTGCGATATAAGTGAAAAAATAGCGGATTTTGAAAAAAAACAATATTTTCTCCTTTCTTTTTTAAAAGAAATCCAATAAAATCAAATTTTGTCATAAATTTAAGCCAAAATGTATTCTGCTACATGTTTTTAGTAAAAGAAATTCTGTTAAGTGTATAACAATTGGTTTGCGTGATCACGGACATATGTACACAAATGATCATGTACAGATGTGCGCAGGTGATCACGGACATATGTGTGCAGATAATCATTGGCACATGTTATTTTACTGGGACATATGTGAGGGACATGTGTTTTTATTATTTGGGGACATGTGTTTTTATTTGGGGACATGTGTTTTTATTATTTGGGGACATGTGTGTTTTGGGGACATGTATGTTTTGGGGACATGTGTGTTTACACTAGACTGGTGATCAGTGAGTAAAAAGCTGTAAAAAAACAGCTCATACTCACTGATCACCAGCTGGCTGCAGCGATCCGCTCTCCTCTCCTCAGCGACGACTTCCATGTGAGGAGAGGAGAGCCGATTGCCTATCAACCTGCTGTTTGCTTACATCACATGACGGCTGTGATTGGACACGGCTGTCTTGTGATTAGGAGGGCCAATCACAGAGCCCTCCTGCCGATCCGAGATGCGCTGTGTCCGCGATCCTCCTACTTCTGAAGGACGTTCAGGAACGTCCTATCAGAAGTAGAAGGCTCCCACCTGGCCGTATATATACAGTGGCTGGGTGGGAAGTAGTTAAAAAGCCCATTTTGGCACCATGAACTGTCACACCCGCAGCAATCTCCTAACAGGAACTGAGATTCTGTGTCTACCATTTTGGTTGCTGGCATGGCCTTCCTGACCATATGTGCAATGACTGTGCTTTTACTATAGTCAATCATCCCCAATCAGCTGCCCTTTCGGGGGGGGGGGGGGGGGGGACTTTGTTAATTATTATGTGTAGACAAAGTGCAAAGACAGTAAAAAAGAGACTTAAAGCCCAGACGTTGTGTTGTATTATATCCCAATAGGTAACAATGTATTACTGGCAATTATAATAAGAATGTGTTTTTCTCAGGTTGCGGGGTTCCCGCCATCAGACCCTTTATCTCCGGCTACGCCAGGGTTGTGAACGGTGAAAACGCCGTCTCTGGTTCTTGGCCATGGCAGGCGTCTATTCAGGTACGATCGTTTCTGAGCACATTTTTATCTTGTTTATTGTCCTCTTTCTGTAGGGGTCCCTCAAGGCTCTGTCCATTGACCCGTTCTCTGCTCTATATATACACCTCTTCTCTTATGCCCTGTACACACGATAGGATTTTCCGACAACAAATGTTGGATGTGAGCTTGTTGTCGGAAAGTCCAACCGTGTGTACGCTCCATAGAACATTTGTTGGAGGAATTTCCGCCAACAAATGTTTGAGAGAGGCAGGTTCTCAAATTTTCCGACAACAAGACTTGTTGTCAGAAATTCCGAGCGTGTGTAGACAATTCCGACGCACAAAAGTGCCATGCATGCTCGAAATCAAGCAGAAGAGCCATACTGGCTATTGAACTTCATTTTTCCTCGGCTCATCGTACGTGTTGTACGTCACCGCGTTCTTGACGTTCGGAATTTCCAACAACATTTGTGTGACCGTGTGTATGCAAGACAAGTTTGAGCCAACATCCTTCGGCAAAAAATTGACGGTTTTGTTGTCGGAAAATCCTAACGTGTGTACACTTGATAACCTCCCATGGCTTCCAAGACCTTCTCTATTCTGAGGACACCAAAATCTATCAATCTACTTGTCACGGTTATGCAGTAATCTTCCCCTGCTTGCTTACCTCTCCTCCATGTGTTCAGACTAAGAGGCCCGCCACTCTCACCTGGTGGTTTTTATAACCTCTCCTCTAAGCATGGCTCCACCTCAGGCCCTATCAGGGGAACCCTATATTAACCTGTGCACTGCAAGCCGGTGGTGCTGATCAACCATTGTGTATCCATGGTGTGTTTGGCTTCCTGGTTCCTGCTTGCCGTGTGCTCTATGTTTGTCTCCGTTACCGACCTTGGCGTGTTCTCAATGATTCCTGTCTGCTTGTGACCTTGACCCTTTGGCATGTCCCCGACCATCCCTGTCTGCCTGTGACCCTGAACCTTTGGCGTGTACTCTGTTGTTCCTGTCTGCTAGTTACCCGTGACCTCTGCCTTATCCCCTTACTATCCTTGTCGTTCCAGCCTGCTGCTTCCTTCTCCTGTAGTCTACTGTGAGCGTGAGCTGTGAGACCCTGGGGGCCGCGACCTGGAGCCAGACTGCAGCGAAGTCCATCCTCACCACTAGAGGCTCTGGCGAACACCTGCTGGCTCTTAGACTCCGCGCCCTGGGAAATCTATGCTCTAGCTCCCACTGGGATCTGTGTTAGTGATCCAGTAGACCTGTGTCCTGAATCTCCCTGGGTACAATCCGCAGCAGTCAGTCCTTAGGTCCACTACCTAGCGGTGCACTTCCGATTCCTACTGAGTGCACCTGTCACCTGGTCTCAGGTGACCTGACACTACTCTTCAGCTCACTTCTTAAGCCTCCTCTCTCGTTTCTAACATAGTAACTATCGATATGGACGTCGCACCACCTCTTCTAATGAAATCTTTCTAAAACTGAGCTTATAATATTTCCCCCCTACCTGTACCCACCTCCCCGGCTTTCCATCAAGATCAATAATAAAACCATCCATACTTCCCCTCATGGCAGGCTATTAGGTGTAATTGTTAACTTTGACCTGTCCACTCAGCCCCAAATCCGATCACTGTAGGTGGAATGATCTGTATATAAAGCAATGACGTCATGACTCTTCTTCTACAGGACAAGAGTGGAGTCCACTACTGTGGCGGCTCCCTCATCAACAGTCTCTGGGTTGTCACTGCTGCCCACTGCGGAGTCAAGTAAGTCTTACAGGATAATACTTTACTACAAAGCCTGCATTCATTACAATGCTACCCTGGTCATCTGTCCATAGGTACCACAACGCCCAACTATTTACCAATGACCTGCCATGTTTTTCTTCCCTCCAGATCTTCAGACCGTGTGGTCCTGGGTTTACATGATCAGTACTCCAATGCTGAGCCCATCCAGGTCAAGTCCATTGGCCGAGTAAGTTTCCTATTACTGAAAAAAACGATTATTTTATATGAGTTTTAGGCGTGAGAACACGATCAGCGTTAGGGATGAGCTTCGAGTTCGAGTCAAACTCATGTTTGACTCGAACATTGCCTGTTCGCCTGTTCACCGAACAGCGAACAATTTGGGGTTTTCGCGGCAAATTCGAAAAAGCCACGAGCACCCTGTAAAAGTCTATGGGAGAAATCTAAAGTGCTAATTTTAAAAGCCTATATGCAAGTTATTGTCAAAAAAGGTTTGGGGACCCGGGTCGTTCCCCAGGGGACATGTATCAATGCAAAACGGACGTTTTTTCAGGAGCAGTGATTTTAATAATGCTTAAAGTGAAACAATAAAAGTGTAATTTTCCTTTAAATTTCATACCTGGGGGATGTGTATAGTATGTATGTAAAGGGGCGCATGTTTCCTGTGCTTAGAACTGTCCCTGCACAAAGTGTAATTTCTGCAGGAAAAAAAGCACAATTGTCGGCTACAGAGAACAGTCATTGAAAATCATTGATATAAAAAAAAAAAGCGTGGGGGTCCCCCCAAATTCAATTACCAGGCCCTTCAGGTCTGGTATGGATATTAAGGGGAACCCCGGGTCAAATAAAAAAAAATGACGTGGGGTTCCCCCTAAATATCCATACCAGACCCTTCAGGTCTGGCATGGATTTTAAGGGGAACTCCACGCCAAATTTAAAAAAAAAATGGTGTGGGGGTCCCCCTCAAAATCCATACCAGACCCTTATCCGAGCACGCAACCTGGCAGGCCGCAGGAAAAGAGGGGGGACAAGAGAGCGCCCCCCCCCCCTCCTGAACCGTACCAGGCCACATACCCTCAACATTGGGAGGATGCTTTGGGGGTCTGTGACCCCTCAAAGCACCTTGTCCCCATGTTGATGAGGAGAAGGGTCTCTTCCCCACAACCCTGGCCGGTGGTTGTGGGGGTCTGCGGGCGGGGGGGCTTATCAGAATCTGGAAGCCCCCTTTAACAAGGGGACCCCCAGATCCCGCCCCCCCCTGTTTGAAATGGTAAGGGGGTACAAAAGTACCCCTACCATTTCACAAAGAACGTGTAAAAAATTGTTAAAAAACACACTGACATCGTTGGGAAAAGTCCTTTATTAAAAATAAAAAAAATTTAAAAAAAGATTCCAGCGGTGGTAATCCACTCTTGCTATCCAGCGATGGGTGATCTCTTCTCCAGTATCCAGTGATGGCTGATCTCTTCCGACGACGTCCAGCGCACCGCATCCTGTCTCCATGGAGACACTGAGGGAATCCGTCTTAGCAGAGGAGGACCGGGCCACCCATCACCTGACCTGAGTCCCATAGACTTTAATAGAGTTCTAAAGTTCACACGAGCTTTAGGTCTGTTTCACAGGTTCTGGTGGGAACCGAACCGGGGGGGGGGGGGGGGGTGTTCGGCTCATCCCTAATCAGCGTCATCAATTCTAAGCTTTTTTCCTATGTAGAGATTGTAGTGATGTATATATGGGTTGGCAGACTTATTGCAATTAAAGGACTTGCTTCCTGCATGGTCATGGTACATAGATTACCACTTGTAATATCTGCAGACACCGGATGAAGTTCAGAAGATCCTACAAGACATTTCTTCTATCTCTTTCTTTTTAGTATGCAGCAGTCAGGTATTGTTCAGTTCTGAGATGTCCCTTTACTCCGTGTCTTGGTGACACTCTGCCACCTGCTAACATGCAGGAATGTGGAGCAATTTTGTTTATGCCGCCATTTTTAGAAAAAAATAATAAACAATTGAAAAAAATAACCGTTCATTTTATTTAAAAGTCCCTGAGTTTGGATGATAGAAAGTAGACTGCACCTGCCTACATGCCCACCCATTCAGGCTGACACCCGCCCATCAAGGAATATTGATATTAACATAACACCCCCTAAAAACAAACTCACTGTTTGCATCAGAACTGAGGGCTCCTGAGAGGAATACCGAGGCCGGGGGGGGGGGGGGCTGTGATGTGTTCAGGAAGCGATGTACAGCCCCCTTACCGGTAGACATGTGCACAACAGAAAAATTAGTTTATTTTCGTTTCGTTTCCGTTGATTCGTAACGATTCATAAATTTGTAAGTCGTCGGTGTTCGTATTCGTAACGATTCGTATTTTCGTAAGAGTTATTTTTTCGTTGATTCGTTTTTCCGTTAGTTTAATTTTCATTTATTTGAAATTCGGACGCATTCGTATTTTCGTAGATTTAGTTACATTCGTACTTTCGTTAGATTGATTTATTCGTACTTTCGTAACATTGTTTTCGTAGATTCGTAATCGGAGCATAATTCATAATTTTATGTAATGTGTATGCTATTATTACATTTTAGGAGACACGAAAAATTACGAATCGAAAAAAAAAGTTACGAATGTACAAATTTTTCCGTTCAATCCATTCGAAACACGTTAAGCAGCGCCATTGTAAGACACGGAAAATTACGAATCGAAAAAAAAAAAAAAAGTTACGAATGTACGAATTTTTTCGTTCAATCCATTCGAGGCACGTTAAGCAGCGCCAATGTAAGAGACACGGAAAATTACCAATTCAACAAAAAAAAAAAAAAGTTACGAATGTACGAATTTTTTCGTTCATTTTGATTTTTGTTGTTCCTATTTTAGTTTTTCGGATTTTCTTCTTTCGTAGTTTCGTTGTTTCTAATTTGGTTATTTTGGATTTTCGTTGTTTTTCGTATTTGTTCGATTTGATTATTCGTTATAATTTTTAGCGAATCGTTCGTTCATTCATACGATAACGAATGAACGAATATAACGAAAAAAAACGAAAAACGAAAAAAAAACGAAACAAATTGCACATGTCTACTTACCGGTCCCTCCCACCAGCCACGATCTGCCTGGGTTCCATATAAAAGTACGGAGACCTAGCGATGACGTCACTGGGTCCAAAATTGTGCTTTTAAATTTTTACTTAAATCTGTGGTGAGGGTAAATACATAATACTATATAAAGGGGCCACCGAAATTGTCAGCGGAGATTCCTCTGATTTATAAGTGACACAGAGTTCTGCCACTTCCATCACTTTTTAGACCAGGGATTTTTTTCAGCTTCACTCAACTCTTCCCGCCCAAGGTACGTCATATGGCGTCCTTGACTTTGAGGCGGTGATATGCGAATGACGGGTGCAGCTACAGGCATCATTCAGATATCGTCTTTTTCAGCCGGCGATTCCCTACACCATAAGAATGTTCCACCGCTTGATCATTCTTACGGGCGGCGAGAGGGGACGTTCCCTCCCCCCTCCCTCCACCCTCCGATGCTTCTACCAACTCACCGCTTCCATTGGTGAGTCTGAGAACAGATCTCCTGGCCCCGGATGATGACCATAGAGATTTCCGGCAGACCAGATAGTCGCCGGAGTCTCTATGATCGTTTCGGAGGTCGGGCGCAATGTTATGACGTCACGCCGGGCCTCTGCATTCAAGGAGAAGCGAACGCATACGTAAGTCCCGCCCACATATGAAAACCGTGTTCAAACCACACATGTGAGGTATCGCCGCGAACGTTAATGCGAGAGCAATAATTGATGAATTTTACACGTAGGAGAGAAATGTCAGAATTGGTCTGGATGGGAAGTGGTTAAAATATGATGTCGGTTTAAGGTGGAGACAAGACTCAGTATAATGTAAATAGCATAATAAAATATGACAAGTGAGCCGATTAACCACTTTCCGACCAGCGCACGACGATGTACGTCCCTTTTTTGAAGAGGGATATCTCGGTAGCGGCAGCAGCTGCTGCCACAACCGAGATATCCATCTTTTCAGGCGCCGGTCGGAATTCCGATAATGGTCAGATCTCATATTTAAGAGGACCTGTCATGCTTTTTTCTATTACAAGGGATGTTTACATTCCTTGTAATAGGAATAAAAGTGAGCCAATAATTTTTTTTTAAAAAAAACAGTGTAAAAATAAATAAAAGCAAGAAAAAGAAATAAGAAAAACAAAAAAAATTTTTTTTAAAGCGCCCCGTCCCGACGAGCTTGTGCGCAGAAGCGAACGCATACGTGAGTAGCGCCCACATATGAAAACGGTGGTCAAACCACACATGTGAGGTATCGCCGCGATCGGTAGAGCGAGAGCTATAATTATAGCCGTAGACCTCCTCTGTAACGCAAAATATGCAACCTGTAGAATTTTTTAAACGTCGCCTATGGAGATTTTTTAGGGTAAAAGTTTGATGCCATTCCACGAGCGGGCGCAATTTTGAAGCGTGACATGTTAGGTATCAATTTACTCGGCGTAACATTATCTTTCACAATATATAAAAAAATTGGACTAACTTTACTGTTGTCTTATTTTTTTATTCAAAAAAGTGAATTTTTTCCAAAAAAAGTACGCCTGTAAGACCGCTGCGCAAATACGGTGTGAAAAAAAGTTTTTCAACGACCGCCATTTTGGTGTTAGAAAAAAAAACAATATATAATCTTTGGGGGTTCTAAGTTTTTTTCTCTAGCAAAAAAAAATGTTTTAAACATGTAAACACCTAAAATCTAAAACGAGGCTGGTCTGGAAGTGATTAAACTACAAACTTGAGAAGGTTGAGAGGCACATTTATTATAAGTTCAGTAGAAGATTCTGATTTATTAAAATCTATAAAAAAACATTAATCCTTATTATAACTTTTCTCAGTTCTTGGCACACCCCCAGTTCAGCGAGCAGACTATCGCCAATGACATCGCCCTGATCAAGCTTTCCAGTCCCGCCGCCCTCAATGACCGCGTGTCCCCCGTGTGTCTCGCCGCTTCCTCTGATGTCTTCAATGGAGGAGAAAGATGCGTCACCACCGGATGGGGATACACCGATGCCGCCAGTAAGTGAATTAGATATTCTCCAAAAATACAAAGTATTAGCCAGTTAAATGCCCATCGGGTATACAAGGTGCGCCCCAAAAATATTCATGTAAGTTTGTAGGACATACCTTGGTCTTCTCTTGCTGTGGACATCCAGCAGTTCTAGTTGGAGCAACTCGGCATTTCATTTGGGTGCAGGATTGTGCTTGGGGCACAATGATATGGTTATAATGTGGTCTTCTAGAGTTGGCCATCAGTCTGGTATGACCAGTCATCACGATGATATGGTTATAATGTGGTCTTCTACAGTTGGCTGTCAGTCTGGTATGACCAGTCATCACAATGATATGGTTATAATGTGGTCTTCTACATTTGGCCGTCAGTCTGGTATGACCAGTCATCACAATGATATGGATATAATGCGGTATTCTGCAGTTGGTCATCAGTCTGGTATGACCAGTCATCACAATGATATGGTAATAATGCGGTCTTATACAGTTGGCTGTCAGTCTGGTATGACCAGTCATCACAATGATATGGTTATAATGTGGTCTTCTAGAGTTGGCTGTCCGTCTGGTATGACCAGTCATCACAATGATATGGTTATAATGTGGTCTTCTAGAGTTGGTCGTCAGTCTGGTATGACCAGTCATCACAATTATGTGATTATAATTTGGTCTTCTACATTTGGCCGTCAGTCTGGTATGACCAGTCATCACGATGATATGGTTATAATGTGGTCTTCTACAGTTGACTGTCAGTCTAGTATGACCAGTCATCACAATGATATGGTTATAATGTGGTCTTCTACAGTTGGCTGTCAGTCTAGTATGACCAGTCATCACAATGATATGGTTATAATTTGGTCTTCTAGAGTTGGCTGTCAGTCTGGTATGACCAGTCATCACAATGATATGGTTATAATGTGGTCTTCTACAGTTGACTGTCAGTCTGGTATGACCAGTCATCACAATGATATGGTTTTAATGCGGTCTTATACAGTTGGTCGTCAGTCTGGTATGACCAGTCATCACAATTATGTGATTATAATGTGGTCTTCTACATTTGGCCGTCAGTCTGGTATGACCAGTCATCACAATGATATGGTTATAATGTGGTCTTCTACAGTTGGTCATCAGTCTGGTATGACCAGTCATCACAATGATATGGTAATAATGCGGTCTTATACAGTTGGCTGTCAGTCTGGTATGACCAGTCATCACAATGATATGGTAATAATGCAGTCTTATACAGTTGGCTGTCAGTCTGGTATGACCAGTCATCACAATGATATGGTTATAATGCGTCTTCTAGAGTTGGTCGTCCGTCTGGTATGACCAGTTATCACAATTATGTGATTATAATTTGGTCTTCTACATTTGGCCGTCAGTCTGGTATGACCAGTCATCACAATGATATGGTTATAATGTGGTCTTCTACAGTTGGCTGTCAGTCTGGTATGACCAGTCATCACGATGGTATGGTTATAATGTGGTCTTTTAGAGTTGGCTGTCAGTCTGGTATGACCAGTCATCTCAATGATATGGTTATAATGTGGTCTTCTAGAGTTGGCTGTCAGTCTGGTATGACCAGTCATCACAATGATATGGTTATAATGTGGTCTTCTAGAGTTGGCTGTCAGTCTGGTATGACCAGTCATCACAATGATATGGTTATAATGTGGTCTTCTAGAGTTGGCCATCAGTCTGGTATGACCAGTCATCACGATGATATGGTTATAATGTGGTCTTCTACAGTTGGCTGTCCGTCTAGTATGACCGGTCATCACAATGATATGGTTATAATTTGGTCTTCTAGAGTTGGCTGTCAGTCTGGTATGACCAGTCATCACAATGATATTTTTATAATGTGGTCTTCTACATTTGATCGTCAGTCTGGTATGACCAGTCATCACAATGATATGGTAATAATGCGGTCTTATACAGTTGGCTGTCAGTCTGGTATGACCAGTCATCACAATGATATGGTTATAATGTGGTCTTCTAGAGTTGGCTGTCAGTCTGGTATGACCAGTCATCACAATGATATGGTTATAATGTGGTCTTCTAGAGTTGGTCGTCAGTCTGGTATGACCAGTCATCACAATTATGTGATTATAATTTGGTCTTCTACATTTGGCCGTCAGTCTGGTATGACCAGTCATCACGATGATATGGTTATAATGTGGTCTTCTACAGTTGACTGTCAGTCTGGTATGACCAGTCATCACAATGATATGGTTATAATGTGGTCTTCTACAGTTGGCTGTCAGTCTAGTATGACCAGTCATCACAATGATATGGTTATAATTTGGTCTTCTAGAGTTGGCTGTCAGTCTAGTATGACCAGTCATCACAATGATATGGTTATAATGTGGTCTTCTACAGTTGGCTGTCAGTCTAGTATGACCAGTCATCACAATGATATGGTTATAATTTGGTCTTCTAGAGTTGGCTGTCAGTCTGGTATGACCAGTCATCACAATGATATGGTTTTAATGCGGTCTTATACAGTTGGTCGTCAGTCTGGTATGACCAGTCATCACAATTATGTGATTATAATGTGGTCTTCTACATTTGGCCGTCAGTCTGGTATGACCAGTCATCACGATGATATGGTTATAATGTGGTCTTCTACATTTGGCCGTCAGTCTGGTATGACCAGTCATCACAATGATATGGTTATAATGTGGTCTTCTACAGTTGGTCATCAGTCTGGTATGACCAGTCATCACAATGATATGGTAATAATGCGGTCTTATACAGTTGGCTGTCAGTCTGGTATGACCAGTCATCACAATGATATGGTAATAATGCAGTCTTATACAGTTGGCTGTCAGTCTGGTATGACCAGTCATCACAATGATATGGTTATAATGCGTCTTCTAGAGTTGGTCGTCAGTCTGGTATGACCAGTTATCACAATTATGTGATTATAATTTGGTCTTCTACATTTGGCCGTCAGTCTGGTATGACCAGTCATCACAATGATATGGTTATAATGTGGTCTTCTACAGTTGGCTGTCAGTCTGGTATGACCAGTCATCACGATGGTATGGTTATAATGTGGTCTTTTAGAGTTGGCTGTCAGTCTGGTATGACCAGTCATCTCAATGATATGGTTATAATGTGGTCTTCTAGAGTTGGCTGTCAGTCTGGTATGACCAGTCATCACAATGATATGGTTATAATGTGGTCTTCTAGAGTTGGCTGTCAGTCTGGTATGACCAGTCATCACAATGATATGGTTATAATGTGGTCTTCTAGAGTTGGCCATCAGTCTGGTATGACCAGTCATCACGATGATATGGTTATAATGTGGTCTTCTACAGTTGGCTGTCCGTCTAGTATGACCGGTCATCACAATGATATGGTTATAATTTGGTCTTCTAGAGTTGGCTGTCAGTCTGGTATGACCAGTCATCACAATGATATTTTTATAATGTGGTCTTCTACATTTGACCGTCAGTCTGGTATGACCAGTCATCACAATGATATGGATATAATGCGGTATTCTGCAGTTGGTCATCAGTCTGGTATGACCAGTCATCACAATGATATGGTAATAATGCGGTCTTATACAGTTGGCTGTCAGTCTGGTATGACCAGTCATCACAATGATATGGTTATAATGTGGTCTTCTAGAGTTGGCTGTCAGTCTGGTATGACCAGTCATCACAATGATATGGTTATAATGTGGTCTTCTAGAGTTGGTCGTCAGTCTGGTATGACCAGTCATCACAATTATGTGATTATAATTTGGTCTTCTACATTTGGCCGTCAGTCTGGTATGACCAGTCATCACGATGATATGGTTATAATGTGGTCTTCTACAGTTGACTGTCAGTCTGGTATGACCAGTCATCACAATGATATGGTTATAATGTGGTCTTCTACAGTTGGCTGTCAGTCTAGTATGACCAGTCATCACAATGATATGGTTATAATTTGGTCTTCTAGAGTTGGCTGTCAGTCTAGTATGACCAGTCATCACAATGATATGGTTATAATGTGGTCTTCTACAGTTGGCTGTCAGTCTAGTATGACCAGTCATCACAATGATATGGTTATAATTTGGTCTTCTAGAGTTGGCTGTCAGTCTGGTATGACCAGTCATCACAATGATATGGTTTTAATGCGGTCTTATACAGTTGGTCGTCAGTCTGGTATGACCAGTCATCACAATTATGTGATTATAATGTGGTCTTCTACATTTGGCCGTCAGTCTGGTATGACCAGTCATCACGATGATATGGTTATAATGTGGTCTTCTACATTTGGCCGTCAGTCTGGTATGACCAGTCATCACAATGATATGGTTATAATGTGGTCTTCTACATTTGGCCGTCAGTCTGGTATGACCAGTCATCACAATGATATGGTTATAATGTGGTCTTCTACAGTTGGTCATCAGTCTGGTATGACCAGTCATCACAATGATATGGTAATAATGCGGTCTTATACAGTTGGCTGTCAGTCTGGTATGACCAGTCATCACAATGATATGGTTATAATGCGTCTTCTAGAGTTGGTCGTCCGTCTGGTATGACCAGTTATCACAATTATGTGATTATAATTTGGTCTTCTACATTTGGCCGTCAGTCTGGTATGACCAGTCATCACAATGATATGGTTATAATGTGGTCTTCTACAGTTGGCTGTCAGTCTGGTATGACCAGTCATCACGATGGTATGGTTATAATGTGGTCTTTTAGAGTTGGCTGTCAGTCTGGTATGACCAGTCATCTCAATGATATGGTTATAATGTGGTCTTCTAGAGTTGGCTGTCAGTCTGGTATGACCAGTCATCACAATGATATGGTTATAATGTGGTCTTCTAGAGTTGGCTGTCAGTCTGGTATGACCAGTCATCACAATGATATGGTTATAATGTGGTCTTCTAGAGTTGGCTGTCCGTCTGGTATGACCAGTCATCACAATGATATGGTTATAATGTGGTCTTTTACATTTGGCCGTCAGTCTGGTATGACCAGTCATCACAATAATATGGTTATAATGTGGTCTTCTAGAGTTGGCTGTCAGTCTGATATGACCAGTCATCACAATGATATGGTTATAATGCATCTTCTAGAGTTGGCTGTCCGTCTGGTATGACCAGTCATCACAATGATATGGTTATAATGTGGTCTTTTACAGTTGGCCGTCAGTCTGGTATGACCAGTCATCACAATGATATGGTTATAATGTGGTCTTATACAGTTGGCCGTCAGTCTGGTATGACCAGTCATCACAATGATATGGTTATAATGCGGTCTTATACAGTTGACCGTCAGTCTGGTATGACCAGTCATCACACTGATATGGTTATAATGTGGTCTTCTACAGTTGGCCATCAGTCTGGTATGACCAGTCATCACAATGATATGATTATAATGCGGTCTTATACAGTTGGGTGTCAGTCTGGTATCACCAGTCATCACGATGATATGGTAATAATGCGGTCTTCTACAGTTGGTCATCAGTCTGGTATGACCAGTCATCACAATGATATGGTTATAATGTGGTCTTCTACAGTTGGCTGTCAGTCTGGTATGACCAGTCATCACAATGATATGGTTATAATGCGGTCTTATACAGTTGACCGTCAGTCTGGTATGACCAGTCATCACACTGATATGGTTATAATGTGGTCTTCTACAGTTGGCCGTCAGTCTGGTATGACCAGTCATCACACTGATATGGTTATAATGTGGTCTTCTACAGTTGGCCGTCAGTCTGTTATGACCAGTCATCACAATGATATGGTTATAATGTGGTCTTATACAGTTGGTTGTCCGTCTGGTATGACCAGTCATCACAATGATATGGTTATAATGTGGTCTTCTACAGTTGGCCGTCAGTCTGGTATGACCAGTCATCACAATGATATGGTTATAATGTGGTCTTCTAGAGTTGGCTGTCAGTCTGGTATGACCAGTCATCACAATGATATGGTTATAATGTGGTCTTCTACAGTTGGCTGTCAGTCTGGTATGACCAGTCATCACAATGATATGGTTATAATGCGGTCTTATACAGTTGACCGTCAGTCTGGTATGACCAGTCATCACACTGATATGGTTATAATGTGGTCTTCTACAGTTGGCCGTCAGTCTGGTATGACCAGTCATCACAATGATATGGTTATAATGTGGTCTTATACAGTTGGCTGTCAGTCTGGTATGACCAGTCATCACAATGATATGGTTATAATGCGGTCTTCTACAGTTGGCTGTCAGTCTGGTATGACCAGTCATCACACTGATATGGTTATAATGTGGTCTTCTACAGTTGGCCATCAGTCTGGTATGACCAGTCATCACAATGATATGATTATAATGCGGTCTTATACAGTTGGGTGTCAGTCTGGTATCACCAGTCATCACAATGATATGGTTATAATGTGGTCTTATACAGTTGGCTGTCAGTCTGGTATGACCAGTCATCACAATGATATGGTTATAATGTGGTCTTCTACAGTTGGCCGTCAGTCTGGTATGACCAGTCATCACACTGATATGGTTATAATGTGGTCTTCTAGAGTTGGCTGTCAGTCTGGTATGACCAGTCATCACAATGATATGGTTATAATGTGGTCTTCTACAGTTGGCTGTCAGTCTGGTATGACCAGTCATCACAATGATATGGTTATAATGTGGTCTTCTACAGTTGGCTGTCAGTCTGGTATGACCAGTCATCACAATGATATGGTTATAATGTGGTCTTCTACAGTTGGCTGTCAGTCTGGTATGACCAGTCATCACAATGATATGGTTATAATGTGGTCTTCTACAGTTGGCCGTCAGTCTGGTATGACCAGTCATCACACTGATATGGTTATAATGTGGTCTTCTAGAGTTGGCTGTCAGTCTGGTATGACCAGTCATCACAATGATATGGTTATAATGCGGTCTTATACAGTTGGCTGTCAGTCTGGTATCACCAGTCATCACAATGATATGGTAATAATGCGGTCTTCTACAGTTGGCCGTCAGTCTGGTATGACCAGTCATCACAATGATATGGTTATAATGTGGTCTTATACAGTTGGCCGTCAGTCTGGTATGACCAGTCATCACAATGATATGGTTATAATGTGGTCTTATACAGTTGACCGTCAGTCTGGTATGACCAGTCATCACACTGATATGGTTATAATGTGGTCTTCTACAGTTGGCCGTCAGTCTGGTATGACCAGTCATCACAATGATATGATTATAATGCGGTCTTCTACAGTTGGGTGTCAGTCTGGTATGACCAGTCATCACAATGATATGGTTATAATGTGGTCTTATACAGTTGGCTGTCAGTCTGGTATGACCAGTCATCACAATGATATGGTTATAATGTGGTCTTCTACAGTTGGCCATCAGTCTGGTATGACCAGTCATCACAATGATATGATTATAATGTGGTCTTCTACAGTTGGGTGTCAGTCTGGTATGACCAGTCATCACACTGATATGGTTATAATGTGGTCTTATACAGTTGGCTGTCAGTCTGGTATGACCAGTCATCACGATGATATGGTAATAATGCGGTCTTCTACAGTTGGTCATCAGTCTGGTATCACCAGTCATCACAATGATATGGTTATAATGTGGTCTTCTGCAGTTGGTTGTCCGTCTGGTATGACCAGTCATCACAATGATATGGTTATAATGCGGTCTTCTACAGTTGGTCATCAGTCTGGTATCACCAGTCATCACAATGATATGGTTATAATGTGGTCTTCTACAGTTGGTCATCAGTCTGGTATGACCAGTCATCACAATGATATGGTAATAATGCGGTCTTATACAGTTGGCTGTCAGTCTGGTATGACCAGTCATCGCAATTATATGGTTATAATGTGGCCTTCTGCAGTTGGTTGTCCGTCTGGTATGACCAGTCATCACAATGATATGGTTATAATGCGGTCTTCTACAGTTGGTCATCAGTCTGGTATGACCAGTCATCACAATGATATGGCTATAATGTGGTCTTCTACAGTTGGTTGTCCGTCTGGTATGATCGGTCATCACAATGATATGGTTATAATGTGGTCTTCTACAGTTGGCCGTCAGTCTGGTATGACCGGTCATCACAATGATATGGTTATAATGTGGTCTTTTGCAGTTGGTTGTCCGTCTGGTATGACCAGTCATCACAATGATATGGTTATAATGTGGTCTTCTACAGTTGGCTTTCAGTTTGGTATAACCAGTCATCACAATGATATGGTTATAATGTGGTCTTCTAGAGTTGGCTGTCAGTCTGGTATGACCAGTCATCACAATGATATGGTTATAATGTGGTCTTCTAGAGTTGGCTGTCAGTCTGGTATGACCAGTCATCACAATGATATGGTTATAATGTGGTCTTCTAGAGTTGGCTGTCAGTCTGGTATGACCAGTCATCACAATGATATGGTTATAATGTGGTCTTCTACAGTTGACCGTCAGTCTGGTATGACCAGTCATCACAATGATATGGTTATAATGTGGTCTTATACAGTTGACCGTCAGTCTGGTATGACCAGTCATCACACTGATATGGTTATAATGTGGTCTTCTACAGTTGGCCGTCAGTCTGGTATGACCAGTCATCACAATGATATGGTTATAATGTGGTCTTATACAGTTGACCGTCAGTCTGGTATGACCAGTCATCACAATGATATGGTTATAATGTGGTCTTCTACAGTTGGCCGTCAGTCTGGTATGACCAGTCATCACAATGATATGGTTATAATGTGGTCTTATACAGTTGGTTGTCCGTCTGGTATGACCAGTCATCACAATGATATGGTTATAATGTGGTCTTCTACAGTTGGTCATCAGTCTGGTATGACCAGTCATCACAATGATATGGTTATAATGTGGTCTTCTACAGTTGGCTGTCAGTCTGGTATGACCAGTCATCACAATGATATGGTTATAATGCGGTCTTATACAGTTGACCGTCAGTCTGGTATGACCAGTCATCACACTGATATGGTTATAATGTGGTCTTCTACAGTTGGCCGTCAGTCTGGTATGACCAGTCATCACAATGATATGGTTATAATGTGGTCTTCTACAGTTGGCTGTCAGTCTGGTATCACCAGTCATCACAATGATATGGTTATAATGTGGTCTTCTACAGTTGGCTGTCAGTCTGGTATCACCAGTCATCACAATGATATGGTTATAATGTGGTCTTCTACAGTTGGCTGTCAGTCTGGTATGACCAGTCATCACAATGATATGGTTATAATGTGGTCTTCTACAGTTGGCTGTCAGTCTGGTATGACCAGTCATCACAATGATATGGTTATAATGTGGTCTTCTACAGTTGGCTGTCAGTCTGGTATGACCGGTCATCACAATGATATGGTTATAATGTGGTCTTCTACAGTTGGCTGTCAGTCTGGTATGATCGGTCATCACAATGATATGGTTATAATGTGGTCTTCTACAGTTGGCTGTCAGTCTGGTATCACCAGTCATCACAATGATATGGTTATAATGTGGTCTTCTACAGTTGGCCGTCAGTCTGGTATGACCGGTCATCACAATGATATGGTTATAATGTGGTCTTTTGCAGTTGGTTGTCCGTCTGGTATGACCAGTCATCACAATGATATGGTTATAATGTGGTCTTCTACAGTTGTCTGTCAGTCTGGTATGACCAGTCATCACAATGATATGGTTATAATGTGGTCTTCTACAGTTGTCTGTCAGTCTGGTATGACCAGTCATCACAATGATATGGTTATAATGTGGTCTTCTACAGTTGGCTGTCAGTCTGGTATAACCAGTCATCACAATGATATGGTTATAATGTGGTCTTCTACAGTTGGCTGTCAGTCTGGTATGACCAGTCATCACAATGATATGGTTATAATGTGGTCTTCTACAGTTGGCTGTCAGTCTGGTATGACCAGTCATCACAATGATATGGTTATAATGTGGTCTTTTGCAGTTGGTTGTCCGTCTGGTATGACCAGTCATCACAATGATATGGTTATAATGTGGTCTTCTACAGTTGGCTGTCAGTCTGGTATGACCAGTCATCACAATGATATGGTTATAATGTGGTCTTCTAGAGTTGTTTGTCAGTCTGGTATGACCAGTCATCACAATGATATGGTTATAATGTGGTCTTCTACAGTTGGCTGTCAGTTTGGTATGACCGGTCATCACAATGATATGGTTATAATGTGGTCTTCTAGAGTTGTTTGTCAGTCTGGTATGACCAGTCATCACAATGATATGGTTATAATGTGGTCTTCTAGAGTTGGTTGTCAGTCTGGTATGACCAGTCATCACAATGATATGGTTATAATGTGGTCTTCTACAGTTGGCTGTCAGTCTGGTATGACCAGTCATCACAATGATATGGTTATAATGTGGTCTTCTACAGTTGGCTGTCAGTCTGGTATGACCAGTCATCACAATGATATGGTTATAATGTGGTCTTTTGCAGTTGGTTGTCCGTCTGGTATGACCGGTCATCGCAATGATATGGTTATAATGTGGTCTTCTACAGTTGTCTGTCAGTCTGGTATGACCAGTCATCACAATGATATGGTTATAATGCGGTCTTATAGAGTTGGTTGTCAGTCTGGTATGACCGGTCATCACAATGATATGGTTATAATGTGGTCTTCTGCAGTTGGTTGTCCGTCTGGTATGACCGGTCATCGCAATGATATGGTTATAATGTGGTCTTCTACAGTTGTCTGTCAGTCTGGTATGACCAGTCATCACAATGATATGGTTATAATGCGGTCTTATACAGTTGGCTGTCAGTCTGGTATGACCAGTCATCACAATGATATGGTTATAATGTGGTCTTCTACATTTGGCTGTCAGTCTGGTATGACCAGTCATCACAATGATATGGTTATAATGTGGTCTTCTACAGTTGGCTGTCAGTCTGGTATGACCAGTCATCACAATGATATGGTTATAATGTGGTCTTCTACAGTTGGCTGTCAGTCTGGTATGACCAGTCATCACAATGATATGGTTATAATGTGGTCTTCTACAGTTGGCCGTCAGTCTGGTATGACCGGTCATCACAATGATATGGTTATAATGTGGTCTTATACAGTTGGCTGTCAGTCTGGTATGACCAGTCATCACAATGATATGGTTATAATGTGGTCTTATACAGTTGGCTGTCAGTCTGGTATGACCAGTCATCACAATGATATGGTTATAATGTGGTCTTCTACAGTTGGCTGTCAGTCTGGTATGACCAGTCATCGCAACGATATGGTTATAATGTGGTCTTATACAGTTGGCTGTCAGTCTGGTATGACCAGTCATCACAATGATATGGTTATAATGTGGTCTTCTACAGTTGGCTGTCAGTCTGGTATGACCGGTCATCACAATGATATGGTTATAATGTGGTCTTCTACAGTTGGCTGTCAGTCTGGTATGACCAGTCATCACGATGATATGGTTATAATGTGGTCGTATACAGTTGGTCATCAGTCTGGTATGACCAGTCATCACGATGATATGGTTATAATGCGGTCTTCTAGAGTTGGCTGTCAGTCTGGTATGACCAGTCATCACAATGATATGGTTATAATGTGGTCTTCTACAGTTGGCCGTCAGTTTGGTATGACCAGTCATCACAATGATATGGTTATAATGTGGTCTTCTAGAGTTGGCTGTCAGTCTGGTATGACCAGTCATCACAATGATATGGTTATAATGTGGTCTTCTACAGTTGGCCGTCAGTCTGGTATGACCAGTCATCACACTGATATGGTTATAATGTGGTCTTCTACAGTTGGCTGTCAGTCTGGTATGACCAGTCATCACAATGATATGGTTATAATGCGGTCTTATACAGTTGACCGTCAGTCTGGTATGACCAGTCATCACACTGATATGGTTATAATGTGGTCTTCTACAGTTGGCCATCAGTCTGGTATGACCAGTCATCACAATGATATGATTATAATGCGGTCTTATACAGTTGGGTGTCAGTCTGGTATCACCAGTCATCACGATGATATGGTAATAATGCGGTCTTCTACAGTTGGTCATCAGTCTGGTATGACCAGTCATCACAATGATATGGTTATAATGTGGTCTTATACAGTTGGCTGTCAGTCTGGTATGACCAGTCATCACAATGATATGGTTATAATGTGGTCTTCTACAGTTGGCTGTCAGTCTGGTATGACCAGTCATCACAATGATATGGTAATAATGCGGTCTTCTACAGTTGGCTGTCAGTCTAGTATGACCAGTCATCACAATGATATGGTAATAATGCGGTCTTCTACAGTTGGCTGTCAGTCTGGTATGACCAGTCATCACAATGATATGGTAATAATGCGGTCTTCTACAGTTGGCTGTCAGTCTGGTATGACCAGTCATCACAATGATATGGTTATAATGTGGTCTTATACAGTTGGCTGTCAGTCTGGTATGACCGGTCATCGCAACGATATGGTTATAATGTGGTCTTCTACAGTTGGCTGTCAGTCTGGTATGACCAGTCATCACAATGATATGGTTGTAATGTGGTCTTCTACAGTTGGCTGTCAGTCTGGTATGACCAGTCATCACGATGATATGGTTATAATGTGGTCTTCTACAGTTGGCTGTCAGTCTGGTATGACCAGTCATCACAATGATATGGTTGTAATGTGGTCTTCTACAGTTGGCTGTCAGTCTGGTATGACCAGTCATCACAATGATATGGTTATAATGTGGTCTTCTAGAGTTGGCTGTCAGTCTGGTATGACCAGTCATCACAATGATATGGTTATAATGCGGTCTTATACAGTTGGCTGTCAGTCTGGTATGACCAGTCATCACAATGATATGGTTATAATGTGGTCTTATACAGTTGGCTGTCAGTCTGGTATGACCAGTCATCACGATGATATGGTTATAATGTGGTCGTATACAGTTGGTCATCAGTCTGGTATGACCAGTCATCACGATGATATGGTTATAATGCGGTCTTATACAGTTGACTGTCAGTCTGGTATGACCAGTCATCACGATGATATGGTTATAATGCGGTCTTCTACAGTTGGCCGTCAGTCTGGTATGACCAGTCATCACAATGATATGGTTATAATGTGGTCTTATACAGTTGGCTGTCAGTCTGGTATGACCAGTCATCACAATGATATGGTTATAATGTGGTCTTCTACAGTTGGTTGTCCGTCTGGTATGACCAGTCATCACAATGATATGGTTATAATGTGGTCTTCTACAGTTGGCCGTCAGTCTGGTATGACCAGTCATCACACTGATATGGTTATAATGTGGTCTTCTAGAGTTGGCTGTCAGTCTGGTATGACCAGTCATCACAATGATATGGTTATAATGTGGTCTTCTACAGTTGGCTGTCAGTCTGGTATGACCAGTCATCACAATGATATGGTAATAATGCGGTCTTCTACAGTTGGCCGTCAGTCTGGTATGACCAGTCATCACAATGATATGGTTATAATGTGGTCTTATACAGTTGACCGTCAGTCTGGTATGACCAGTCATCACAATGATATGGTTATAATGTGGTCTTATACAGTTGGCCGTCAGTCTGGTATAACCAGTCATCACACTGATATGGTTATAATGTGGTCTTATACAGTTGACCGTCAGTCTGGTATAACCAGTCATCACACTGATATGGTTATAATGTGGTCTTCTACAGTTGGCCGTCAGTCTGGTATGACCAGTCATCACAATGATATGGTTATAATGTGGTCTTATACAGTTGGTTGTCCGTCTGGTATGACCAGTCATCACAATGATATGGTTATAATGTGGTCTTCTACAGTTGGCCATCAGTCTGGTATGACCAGTCATCACAATGATATGGTTATAATGTGGTCTTATACAGTTGGTTGTCCGTCTGGTATGACCAGTCATCACAATGATATGGTTATAATGTGGTCTTCTACAGTTGGCCGTCAGTCTGGTATGACCAGTCATCACAATGATATGATTATAATGCGGTCTTATACAGTTGGGTGTCAGTCTGGTATCACCAGTCATCACAATGATATGGTTATAATGTGGTCTTCTACAGTTGGCCGTCAGTCTGGTATGACCAGTCATCACAATGATATGGTTATAATGTGGTCTTCTACAGTTGGCTGTCAGTCTGGTATGACCAGTCATCACAATGATATGGTTATAATGTGGTCTTCTACAGTTGGCTGTCAGTCTGGTATGACCAGTCATCACAATGATATGGTTATAATGCGGTCTTATACAGTTGACCGTCAGTCTGGTATGACCAGTCATCACACTGATATGGTTATAATGTGGTCTTCTACAGTTGGCCGTCAGTCTGGTATGACCAGTCATCACAATGATATGGTTATAATGTGGTCTTCTACAGTTGGCCGTCAGTCTGGTATGACCAGTCATCACAATGATATGGTTATAATGCGGTCTTATACAGTTGGCCGTCAGTCTGGTATGACCAGTCATCACAATGATATGGTTATAATGCGGTCTTATACAGTTGACCGTCAGTCTGGTATGACCAGTCATCACACTGATATGGTTATAATGTGGTCTTCTACAGTTGGCCGTCAGTCTGGTATGACCAGTCATCACACTGATATGGTTATAATGTGGTCTTCTACAGTTGGCCGTCAGTCTGGTATGACCAGTCATCACAATGATATGGTTATAATGTGGTCTTATACAGTTGGTTGTCCGTCTGGTATGACCAGTCATCACAATGATATGGTTATAATGTGGTCTTCTACAGTTGGCTGTCAGTCTGGTATGACCAGTCATCACAATGATATGGTTATAATGCGGTCTTATACAGTTGACCGTCAGTCTGGTATGACCAGTCATCACAATGATATGGTTATAATGTGGTCTTCTAGAGTTGGCTGTCAGTCTGGTATGACCAGTCATCACAATGATATGGTTATAATGTGGTCTTATACAGTTGGCTGTCAGTCTGGTATGACCAGTCATCACAATGATATGGTTATAATGTGGTCTTATACAGTTGGCTGTCAGTCTGGTATGACCAGTCATCACAATGATATGGTTATAATGTGGTCTTATACAGTTGGCCGTCAGTCTGGTATGACCAGTCATCACAATGATATGGTTATAATGCGGTCTTATACAGTTGGGTGTCAGTCTGGTATCACCAGTCATCACGATGATATGGTAATAATGCGGTCTTCTACAGTTGGTCATCAGTCTGGTATGACCAGTCATCACAATGATATGGTTATAATGTGGTCTTCTACAGTTGGCTGTCAGTCTGGTATGACCAGTCATCACAATGATATGGTTATAATGTGGTCTTCTACAGTTGGCTGTCAGTCTGGTATGACCAGTCATCACAATGATATGGTTATAATGTGGTCTTCTACAGTTGGCTGTCAGTCTGGTATGACCAGTCATCACAATGATATGGTTATAATGTGGTCTTATACAGTTGGCTGTCAGTCTGGTATGACCAGTCATCGCAACGATATGGTTATAATGTGGTCTTCTACAGTTGGCTGTCAGTCTGGTATGACCAGTCATCACAATGATATGGTTGTAATGTGGTCTTCTACAGTTGGCTGTCAGTCTGGTATGACCAGTCATCACGATGATATGGTTATAATGTGGTCGTATACAGTTGGTCATCAGTCTGGTATGACCAGTCATCACGATGATATGGTTATAATGCGGTCTTATACAGTTGACTGTCAGTCTGGTATGACCAGTCATCACGATGATATGGTTATAATGCGGTCTTATACAGTTGACTGTCAGTCTGGTATGACCAGTCATCACAATGATATGGTTATAATGTGGTCTTCTAGAGTTGGCTGTCAGTCTGGTATGACCAGTCATCACACTGATATGGTTATAATGTGGTCTTATACAGTTGACTGTCAGTCTGGTATGACCAGTCATCACGATGATATGGTTATAATGCGGTCTTATACAGTTGACTGTCAGTCTGGTATGACCAGTCATCACACTGATATGGTTATAATGTGGTCTTATACAGTTGACTGTCAGTCTGGTATGACCAGTCATCACGATGATATGGTTATAATGCGGTCTTATACAGTTGACTGTCAGTCTGGTATGACCAGTCATCACAATGATATGGTTATAATGTGGTCTTCTAGAGTTGGCTGTCAGTCTGGTATGACCAGTCATCACACTGATATGGTTATAATGTGGTCTTCTAGAGTTGGCTGTCAGTCTGGTATGACCAGTCATCACAATGATATGGTTATAATGTGGTCTTCTACAGTTGGCTGTCAGTCTGGTATGACCAGTCATCACAATGATATGGTTATAATGCGGTCTTATACAGTTGGCTGTCAGTCTGGTATCACCAGTCATCACAATGATATGGTAATAATGCGGTCTTCTACAGTTGGCCGTCAGTCTGGTATGACCAGTCATCACAATGATATGGTTATAATGTGGTCTTCTACAGTTGGCTGTCAGTCTGGTATGACCAGTCATCACAATGATATGGTTATAATGTGGTCTTCTACAGTTGGTCATCAGTCTGGTATGACCAGTCATCACAATGATATGGTTATAATGCGGTCTTATACAGTTGACCGTCAGTCTGGTATGACCAGTCATCACACTGATATGGTTATAATGTGGTCTTCTACAGTTGGCCGTCAGTCTGGTATGACCAGTCATCACAATGATATGGTTATAATGTGGTCTTATACAGTTGGCTGTCAGTCTGGTATGACCAGTCATCACAATGATATGGTTATAATGTGGTCTTCTACAGTTGGTTGTCCGTCTGGTATGACCAGTCATCACAATGATATGGTTATAATGTGGTCTTCTAGAGTTGGCTGTCAGTCTGGTATGACCAGTCATCACAATGATATGGTTATAATGTGGTCTTCTACAGTTGGCTGTCAGTCTGGTATGACCAGTCATCACAATGATATGGTAATAATGCGGTCTTCTACAGTTGGCCGTCAGTCTGGTATGACCAGTCATCACAATGATATGGTTATAATGTGGTCTTATACAGTTGACCGTCAGTCTGGTATGACCAGTCATCACAATGATATGGTTATAATGTGGTCTTATACAGTTGGCCGTCAGTCTGGTATAACCAGTCATCACACTGATATGGTTATAATGTGGTCTTATACAGTTGACCGTCAGTCTGGTATAACCAGTCATCACACTGATATGGTTATAATGTGGTCTTCTACAGTTGGCCGTCAGTCTGGTATGACCAGTCATCACAATGATATGGTTATAATGTGGTCTTATACAGTTGGTTGTCCGTCTGGTATGACCAGTCATCACAATGATATGGTTATAATGTGGTCTTCTACAGTTGGCCATCAGTCTGGTATGACCAGTCATCACAATGATATGGTTATAATGTGGTCTTATACAGTTGGTTGTCCGTCTGGTATGACCAGTCATCACAATGATATGGTTATAATGTGGTCTTCTACAGTTGGCCGTCAGTCTGGTATGACCAGTCATCACAATGATATGATTATAATGCGGTCTTATACAGTTGGGTGTCAGTCTGGTATCACCAGTCATCACAATGATATGGTTATAATGTGGTCTTCTACAGTTGGCCGTCAGTCTGGTATGACCAGTCATCACAATGATATGGTTATAATGTGGTCTTCTACAGTTGGCTGTCAGTCTGGTATGACCAGTCATCACAATGATATGGTTATAATGTGGTCTTCTACAGTTGGCTGTCAGTCTGGTATGACCAGTCATCACAATGATATGGTTATAATGCGGTCTTATACAGTTGACCGTCAGTCTGGTATGACCAGTCATCACACTGATATGGTTATAATGTGGTCTTCTACAGTTGGCCGTCAGTCTGGTATGACCAGTCATCACAATGATATGGTTATAATGTGGTCTTCTACAGTTGGCCGTCAGTCTGGTATGACCAGTCATCACAATGATATGGTTATAATGCGGTCTTATACAGTTGGCCGTCAGTCTGGTATGACCAGTCATCACAATGATATGGTTATAATGCGGTCTTATACAGTTGACCGTCAGTCTGGTATGACCAGTCATCACACTGATATGGTTATAATGTGGTCTTCTACAGTTGGCCGTCAGTCTGGTATGACCAGTCATCACAATGATATGGTTATAATGTGGTCTTATACAGTTGGTTGTCCGTCTGGTATGACCAGTCATCACAATGATATGGTTATAATGTGGTCTTCTACAGTTGGCTGTCAGTCTGGTATGACCAGTCATCACAATGATATGGTTATAATGCGGTCTTATACAGTTGACCGTCAGTCTGGTATGACCAGTCATCACAATGATATGGTTATAATGTGGTCTTCTAGAGTTGGCTGTCAGTCTGGTATGACCAGTCATCACAATGATATGGTTATAATGTGGTCTTATACAGTTGGCTGTCAGTCTGGTATGACCAGTCATCACAATGATATGGTTATAATGTGGTCTTATACAGTTGGCTGTCAGTCTGGTATGACCAGTCATCACAATGATATGGTTATAATGCGGTCTTCTACAGTTGGCTGTCAGTCTGGTATGACCAGTCATCACACTGATATGGTTATAATGTGGTCTTCTACAGTTGGCCGTCAGTCTGGTATGACCAGTCATCACAATGATATGGTTATAATGCGGTCTTATACAGTTGGGTGTCAGTCTGGTATCACCAGTCATCACGATGATATGGTAATAATGCGGTCTTCTACAGTTGGTCATCAGTCTGGTATGACCAGTCATCACAATGATATGGTTATAATGTGGTCTTCTACAGTTGGCTGTCAGTCTGGTATGACCAGTCATCACAATGATATGGTTATAATGTGGTCTTATACAGTTGGCTGTCAGTCTGGTATGACCAGTCATCGCAACGATATGGTTATAATGTGGTCTTCTACAGTTGGCTGTCAGTCTGGTATGACCAGTCATCACAATGATATGGTTGTAATGTGGTCTTCTACAGTTGGCTGTCAGTCTGGTATGACCAGTCATCACGATGATATGGTTATAATGCGGTCTTCTACAGTTGACTGTCAGTCTGGTATGACCAGTCATCACGATGATATGGTTATAATGTGGTCTTCTACAGTTGGCCATCAGTCTGGTATAACCAGTCATCACAATGATATGGTTATAATGTGGTCTTCTACAGTTGGCTGTCAGTCTGGTATGACCAGTCATCACAATGATATGGTTATAATGTGGTCTTATACAGTTGGCTGTCAGTCTGGTATGACCAGTCATCACGATGATATGGTTATAATGTGGTCGTATACAGTTGGTCATCAGTCTGGTATGACCAGTCATCACGATGATATGGTTATAATGCGGTCTTATACAGTTGACTGTCAGTCTGGTATGACCAGTCATCACACTGATATGGTTATAATGTGGTCTTATACAGTTGACTGTCAGTCTGGTATGACCAGTCATCACGATGATATGGTTATAATGCGGTCTTATACAGTTGACTGTCAGTCTGGTATGACCAGTCATCACAATGATATGGTTATAATGTGGTCTTCTAGAGTTGGCTGTCAGTCTGGTATGACCAGTCATCACAATGATATGGTTATAATGTGGTCTTCTAGAGTTGGCTGTCAGTCTGGTATGACCAGTCATCACAATGATATGGTTATAATGTGGTCTTCTACAGTTGGCTGTCAGTCTGGTATGACCAGTCATCACAATGATATGGTTATAATGCGGTCTTATACAGTTGGCTGTCAGTCTGGTATCACCAGTCATCACAATGATATGGTAATAATGCGGTCTTCTACAGTTGGCCGTCAGTCTGGTATGACCAGTCATCACAATGATATGGTTATAATGTGGTCTTCTACAGTTGGCTGTCAGTCTGGTATGACCAGTCATCACAATGATATGGTTATAATGTGGTCTTCTACAGTTGGTCATCAGTCTGGTATGACCAGTCATCACAATGATATGGCTATAATGTGGTCTTCTACAGTTGGCTGTCAGTCTGGTATGACCAGTCATCACAATGATATGGTTATAATGTGGTCTTCTGCAGTTGGCTGTCAGTCTGGTATGACCAGTCATCACAATGATATGGTTATAATGTGGTCTTCTAGAGTTGGCTGTCAGTCTGGTATGACCAGTCATCACAATGATATGGTTATAATGCATCTTCTAGAGTTGGCTGTCAGTCTGGTATGACCAGTCATCACAATGGTATGTGGTGTTTATGTGGTCTTCTATGAATGTCTGTGCATAAAGATGTCATCCGCTGTCCATTTTTATATTAATCCCTCTTTCAGCACAATCGAAGCCCGCTAAGCTCCAGCAGGCGGCTCTTCCTCTTCTGAACAACGCTGAGTGCCAGAGATACTTTTCTACCAGAATCCAGGCCTCCATGATCTGTGCCGGTGCCTCCGGTGCCTCCTCCTGCAATGTACGATGATCTACAGACTATTCTATTGACCAGTCTTTGCTTTTTTTAGATATGTTGAGCAGAACAATAGCTTATGGATCCAAATGTCTCCAAGTTGGGCAACTTTGTATGAAGCAAAACAGTCCATGTAGTCAAACAATAATATAGAAAGTACTAGACATGTGCAATTCGTTTCGTTTTTTTTAGTTTTTCTTTTTTTTTTCGTTATTTTCGTTCGTTCGTTTTCGTACGAATGAACGAATCATTTGAATCGTACGAATCCGAAAAACAACGAAAATCCGAAAAAAACTGATTAGAAACAACGAATGTACTAATGAAGAAAATCCGAAAAACGAAAAACGAACAAAAAAATTCGTACATTCGTAACTTTTTTTTTTTGTTGAATTGGTAATTTTCCGTGTCCCTTACAATGGCGCTGCTAAACGTGCTTCTTTTTTTTTTTTTTTCGATTCGTAACTTTTTTTTCAATTCGTAACTTTTTCTTTTTTTTTTTTTTCGATTTGTAATTTTCCGTGTCTCTATTGAACCAAAAGATTTGTACATTCGTAACTTTTTTTCGATTCGTAACTTTTTTTTTTTCGATTCGTAACTTTTTTTTTCAATTCGTAACTTTTTTTTATTTTTTTTTCAATTTGTAATTTTCCGTGTCTCTATTGAACAAAAAAATTCGTACATTCGTAACTTTTTTTTCGATTCGTAACTTTTTTTTTTTCGATTCGTAACTGTTTTTTTTTCGATTCGTAAATTATTAAAATGTAATAATAGCATACACATTACATCAAATTATGAATTATGCTCCGATTACGAATCTACAAATGTTACGAATGTTACGAATGTACGAATAAATCAGAATGCGTCCGAAAATTAAACTAACGAAAAAACGAATTAACAAAAAAAATAACTCTTACAAATGTACGAATCGTTATGAATCCGAACACCGACGACTTACGAATGTACGAATCGTTACGAATCGACGGAAACGAAAAAAACTAATTTTTTTCGGAAATGAAAAAAACGAACCGAAAATAAACAAATTTTTTTGTTGTGCACATGTCTAGAAGGTACTATATATATTATTATAGGATTATTAATTTATTCCTATATATGGGTTTCATACTTTCTTCATGTGTTCAGGGTCTACCCAATGGCATTTTTAGACAAGAATATATAAGATGGCACAGAGCCGGGCCTTGGTGACCTTATGTGGACCATACAAAGCCCACAAATAGTCACATATGTTATAAGGCCATCCTAAAGTGTATATACAACAATACTTTATTTTTTCTTAGTCTGTGTAGAGTTGGGAAGGATTGGAAGCTCTGTTGGGAATTTTTCTGGTATCCATGGCTCCCTTCATGAAATCCCCCCCAGGGATGTCCCAGGCCCAACACCCATAGCCTCAGGCCTTGGTGATCAGTAGGAAAAAGAGTAGCATCCTATCAGTGGGAGGAATAGTACCACATCATTGGTATTAGTAGAATGAATAGTACTCCATCATTGGTATCAGTGGGAGGAATAGTGTCCCATCATTGGTATTGGTGGGAGGGATAGTAACCCCATCATTGGTATCAGTGGGAGGAATAGTGCCCCATCATTGTTATGAGTGGGAGGAATAGTGCCCCATCATTGGTATTAGTGGGGGAATAGTGCCCCATCATTGGTATTAGTGGGAGGAATAGTGCCCCATCATTGGTATCAGTGGGGGGAATAGTGTCCCATCATTGGTATTAGTGGGAGGAATAGTACCCCATCATTAGTATTAGTGGGGGAATAGTACCCCTTCATTGGTATCAGTGGGAGGAATAGTGTCCCATCATTGGTATTGGTGGGAGGAATAGTAACCCCATCATTGGTATTAGTGGAGGAATAGTGCCCCATCATTGGTATCAGTGGGGGGAATAGTGTCCCATCATTGGTATTAGTGGGATGAATAGTGCCTCATCATTGGTATTAGTGGGAGGAATAGTGTCCCATCATTGGTATTAGTGGGATGAATAATACCCCATCATTGGTATCAGTGGGGGAATAGTACCCCATCATTGGTATTAGTGGGAGGAATAGTGCCCCTTCATTGGTATCAGTGGGAGGAATAGTGTCCCATCATTGGTATTAGTGGGATGAATAGTGCCTCATCATTGGTATCAGTGGGAGAAATAGTACCCCATCATTGGTATTAGTGGGATGGATAGTACCCCATCATTGGTATTAGTGTGATGAATAGAACCCCATCATTGCTTTTAGTGGGATGAATAGTACCCCATCATTGGTATTAGTGGGATGAATAGTACCCCATCATTGGTATTAGTGGGATGAATAGTACCCCGTCATTGCTATTAGTGGGATGAATAGTACCCCATCATTGGTATCAGTGGGAGGAATAGTGTCCCATCATTGGTATTAGTGGGATGAATAGTGCCTCATCATTGGTATCAGTGGGAGGAATAGTACCCCATCATTGCTTTTAGTGGGATGAATAGTACCCCATCATTGGTATTAGTAGGATGAATAGTACCCCATCATTGGTATCAGTGGGGGGAATAGTGTCCCATCATTGGTATTAGTGTGAGGAATGATGCCCCACTGTTGGTGTCCTTGAGAGGAATAGTGCCTCACATCATAGGGAGAAATAGAGCCCCGAGGGAGTTGTCCTGTTGTAAGTAGATAATATTATTAGACTCCATAGTCCTGTCTACATTTGCCCATTCCTGCCCAGCCATGGGATCCCTGTATCTGGGACGGGGGCAGGCAGGATAGCCCAATCACATGATCGCTGCGATAGGCTGTCACAGTGGTCACATGATCGGGATCCAGTCTCGCCAGCTCCCGATCATTACTAGAGAGCGGACAACTCGATCACTGAGTTGAGAATGTGGTAGTGAGTGTGTTCTCGGCACTGAAACCTCCGTGGACTCATATGTGGTGTGTGTGAGTGTTAAAGCCCACACTCTTTGCCTCCACATGGGTGGCGAGGGGTTAATAAAGATGACAAAGGGCTACATGGGAACTCTTCTATCATTTCTGTTTTTGTTCCTTTTCAGGGTGACTCTGGTGGACCCCTTGTGTGTGAGAGGAACGGAGCCTGGACCCTGACCGGTGTTGTGTCCTTCGGCATCCCTAGCTGCCCTTCATCTGCTCCAGCCGTCTACGCCCGCGTCACCGCCCTCAGATCCTGGGTGGACAGAACTGTTGCTGCTAACTAAATTCCATCCCATGTCCTTCTGATACCCAATAAAGTGATTTTTATATTAATATATGGCTGTGGGGTTTTCTTAGGATTCTCACGAAATAAAGGAAACATAATAAAAACAATACTATAAATGAGATGTTTTAAAAGGTTTCTGTCAGAAACCATGGAATCAGACCGAGACAGAAGTGCAGGTAAATCACACTTGTTTAATAATAAAAGTAAAAAGGACAAACATAGTCAAAACACAGCCAACGTTCAGCAACCGGAAAAGATAGTCAGCCAAGCCAGAAGTCAGGGATCAATGTGGTGGAACAGCAAGCAGGATCTGGAGCCAGAAGGGATGTCAGCAAAGCAAGTCTTGAACAGGAACGCAGGAGATAGTCTCTTGTGATGTTGACCAAGGCGAAGGCAGAGCTCCTCTGGACTGGACGGCTTAAGTAGGCAGGACTGACGAGCAGGATACCATCAACAGCTGAGTGACTGTGGAGAGAGATGGGAGCTGGAAATTAGCAGACAGCTGTCCTATTGGCTACCACCTCTTTGGGTGTTGAGTAATTTGCGACCTTCTGCCGAGTCTATGACGTGCAACCAACAGGCCCAAATTTTATGGAATTTGCCGGGGGTCTCTCTGGCTTGATGCACTAGGTTCTCCATTTCGGCAATTTTCTTTCAACCCTTTGAAGCCATTCCACTATAGAGGGGGGGGGGGGGGGGTAATGTCTCTCCAGTGTGAAGGGATGCACATTTTAGCTGCATTTATTAAGTGAAGGGACAGGGATCTTTTATAGCCTCTTGTAGGCCCTGGGGTGGTTTCCTGACATGCATTCCCCTTTTCCTGCACGGTCAGGAGGCTATTCCTCTCAGTCGTTAATTGTTAATTGTTAATATCATAACCACACACTTCTAAACAGATTGAATGTCCTGTTATATCCCCCACACACACTGAATGGCTGAGCAATTTGATTGTCCATTTCCATTAAATGCTTTGATCTGCTCCTGTTAACAGCTGTAGTCATAAAATGCCCTAATCTGCATTCTTGCATATTAACATTAACAAGTCCCCTTTGATATGTGTGACTACTGATTAGATTAAGAGATGCCACCTGAACACCCTTTTGAGGTGTAGAATAGACTTGAATCCCCAATCTATATTCTTGCATATTAACATCAACATAGCCCAGATTCATTATCTGTTCCCCTTTGATATGTGGAGTAATTCTTTTTGGCCACTTCCCCTTTGATATGTGTAATTAGGTTAACAGATAACAATGTCAACTGATATCTGGCCTGGTCAATCTTATACTGTGTGTGTAATACATATATACAATATATATATATAATACATAAAAGAACACTACATATATCTAATATATATATATATATATATATATATATATATATATAACATACTACACCGTAGACATGGTGTATCTGGATAAAGGAAGGCCCGTAGATCTGGTGTATCTAGATAAAGGAAGGCCCGTAGACGTGGTGTATCTGGATAAAGGAAGGCCTGTAGACGTGGTGTATCTAGATAAAGGAAGGCCCGTAGACGTGGTGTATCTAGATAAAGGAAGGCCCGTAGACGTGGTGTATCTAGATAAAGGAAAGCCTGTAGACGTGGTGTATCTAGATAAAGGAAGGCCTGTAGACGTGGTGTATCTAGATAAAGGAAGGCCCGTAGACGTGGTGTATCTAGATAAAGGAAGGCCTGTAGATGTGGTGTATCTAGATAAAGGAAAGCCTGTAGACGTGGTGTATCTGGATAAAGGAAGGCCTGTAGACGTGGTGTATCTAGATAAAGGAAAGCCTGTAGACGTGGTGTATCTGGATAAAGGAAGGCCTGTAGACGTGGTGTATCTGGATAAAGGAAGGCCCGTAGACGTGGTGTATCTAGATAAAGGAAGGCCCGTAGACGTGGTGTATCTAGATAAAGGAAGGCCCGTAGACGTGGTGTATCTAGATAAAGGAAGGCCCGTAGACGTGGTGTATCTAGATAAAGGAAGGCCCGTAGACGTGGTGCATCTAGATAAAGGAAGGCCCGTAGATGTGGTGTATCTAGATAAAGGAAGGCCCGTAGACTTGGTGTATCTAGATAAAGGAAGGCTCGTAGACGTGGTGTATCTGGATAAAGGAAGGCCCGTAGACGTGGTGTATCTAGATAAAGGAAGGCCCGTAGACGTGGTGTATCTGGATAAAGGAAGGCCCGTAGACGTGGTGTATCTAGATAAAGGAAGGCCCGTAGACGTGGTGTATCTGGATAAAGGAAGGCCCGTAGACGTGGTGTATCTAGATAAAGGAAGGCCCGTAGACGTGGTGTATCTGGATAAAGGAAGGCCCGTAGACGTGGTGTATCTAGATAAAGGAAGGCCCGTAGACGTGGTGCATCTAGATAAAGGAAGGCCCGTAGATGTGGTGTATCTGGATAAAGGAAGGCCCGTAGACGTGGTGTATCTAGATAAAGGAAGGCCCGTAGACGTGGTGTATCTGGATAAAGGAAGGCCCGTAGACATGATGTATCTGGATAAAGGAAGGCCCGTAGACGTGGTGTATCTAGATAAAGGAAGGCCCGTAGACGTGGTGTATCTAGATAAAGGAAGGCCCGTAGACGTGGTGTATCTAGATAAAGGAAGGCCCGTAGACGTGGTGTATCTAGATAAAGGAAAGCCTGTAGACGTGGTGTATCTAGATAAAGGAAGGCCTGTAGACGTGGTGTATCTAGATAAAGGAAGGCCCGTAGACGTGGTGTATCTAGATAAAGGAAGGCCCGTAGACGTGGTGTATCTAGATAAAGGAAGGCCGTAGACGTGGTGTATCTAGATAAAGGAAGGCCTGTAGACGTGGTGTATCTAGATAAAGGAAAGCCTGTAGACGTGGTGTATCTGGATAAAGGAAGGCCCGTAGACGTGGTGTATCTAGATAAAGGAAGGCTCGTAGACGTGGTGTATCTGGATAAAGGAAGGCCCGTAGACGTGGTGTATCTAGATAAAGGAAGGCCCGTAGACGTGGTGTATCTAGATAAAGGAAGGCCCGTAGACGTGGTGCATCTAGATAAAGGAAGGCCCGTAGACGTGGTGTATCTGGATAAAGGAAGGCCCGTAGACGTGGTGTATCTGGATAAAGGAAGGCCCGTAGACGTGGTGTATCTAGATAAAGGAAGGCCCGTAGACGTGGTGTATCTAGATAAAGGAAGGCCCGTAGACGTGGTGTATCTAGATAAAGGAAGGCCCGTAGACGTGGTGTATCTGGATAAAGGAAGGCCCGTAGACGTGGTGTATCTAGATAAAGGAAGGCCCGTAGACGTGGTGTATCTAGATAAAGGAAGGCCCGTAGACAGGGTGTATCTGGATAAAGGAAGGCCCGTAGACGTGGTGTATCTAGATAAAGGAAGGCCCGTAGACGTGGTGTATCTGGATAAAGGAAGGCCCGTAGACGTGGTGTATCTAGATAAAAGAAAGGCCCGTAGACGTGGTGTATCTAGATAAAGGAAGGCCCGTAGACATGATGTATCTGGATAAAGGAAGGCCCGTAGACGTGGTGTATCTAGATAAAGGAAGGCCCGTAGACGTGGTGTATCTAGATAAAGGAAGGCCCGTAGACATGATGTATCTGGATAAAGGAAGGCCCGTAGACGTGGGTGTATCTAGATAAAGGAAGGCCCGTAGACGTGGTGTATCTGGATAAAGGAAGGCCCGTAGACGTGGTGTATCTAGATAAAGGAAGGCCCGTAGACGTGGTGTATCTGGATAAAGGAAGGCCCGTAGACGTGGTGTATCTAGATAAAGGAAGGCCCGTAGACGTGGTGTATCTAGATAAAGGAAGGTCTGTAGACGTGGTGTATCTAGATAAAGGAAGGCCCGTAGACGTGGTGTATCTGGATAAAGGAAGGCCCGTAGACGTGGTGTATCTGGATAAAGGAAGGCCCGTAGACGTGGTGTATCTAGATAAAGGAAGGCCCGTAGACGTGGTGTATCTAGATAAAGGAAGGCCCGTAGACATGATGTATCTAGATAAAGGAAGGCCCGTAGACGTGGTGTATCTAGATAAAGGAAGGCCCGTAGACATGATGTATCTGGATAAAGGAAGGCCCGTAGACATGATGTATCTAGATAAAGGAAGGCCCGTAGACGTGGTGTATCTAGATAAAGGAAGGCCCGTAGACGTGGTGTATCTAGATAAAGGAAGGCCCGTAGACGTGGTGTATCTAGATAAAGGAAGGCCCGTAGACGTGGTGTATCTAGATAAAGGAAAGCCTGTAGACGTGGTGTATCTAGATAAAGGAAGGCCCGTAGACGTGGTGTATCTAGATAAAGGAAGGCCCGTAGACGTGGTGTATCTAGATAAAGGAAGGCCCGTAGACGTGGTGTATCTAGATAAAGGAAGGCCCGTAGACGTGGTGTATCTAGATAAAGGAAGGCCCGTAGACGTGGTGTATCTAGATAAAGGAAGGCCGTAGACGTGGTGTATCTAGATAAAGGAAGGCCGTAGACGTGGTGTATCTAGATAAAGGAAGGCCCGTAGACGTTGTGTATCTGGATAAAGGAAGGCCCGTAGACGTGGTGTATCTAGATAAAGGAAGGCCCGTAGACGTGGTGTATCTAGATAAAGGAAGGCCCGTAGACGTGGTGTATCTAGATAAAGAAGGCCCGTAGAAGTGGTGTATCTAGATAAAGGAAGGCCCGTAGACGTGGTGTATCTAGATAAAGGAAGGCCCGTAGACGTGGTGTATCTAGATAAAGGAAGGCCCGTAGACGTGGTGTATCTAGATAAAGGAAGGCCCGTAGACGTGGTGTATCTAGATAAAGGAAGGCCCGTAGACGTGGTGTATCTAGATAAAGGAAGGCCCGTAGACGTGGTGTATCTAGATAAAGGAAGGCCCGTAGACGTGGTGTATCTAGATAAGGAAGGCCCGTAGACGTGGTGTATCTAGATAAAGGAAGGCCCGTAGACGTGGTGTATCTAGATAAAGGAAGGCCCGTAGACGTGGTGTATCTAGATAAAGGAAGGCCCGTAGACGTGGTGTATCTAGATAAAGGAAGGCCCGTAGACGTGGTGTATCTAGATAAAGGAAGGCCCGTAGACGTGGTGTATCTAGATAAAGGAAGGCCCGTAGTAGACGTGGTGTATCTAGATAAAGGAAGGCCCGTAGACGTGGTGTATCTAGATAAAGGAAGGCCCCGTAGACGTGGTGTATCTAGATAAAGGAAGGCCCGTAGACGTGGTGTATCTAGATAAAGGAAGGCCCGTAGACGTGGTGTATCTAGATAAAGGAAGGCCCGTAGACGTGGTGTATCTAGATAAAGGAAGGCCCGTAGACGTGGTGTATCTAGATAAAGGAAGGCCCGTAGACGTGGTGTATCTAGATAAAGGAAGGCCCGTAGACTTGGTGTATCTAGATAAAGGAAGGCCCGTAGACGTGGTGTATCTGGATAAAGGAAGGCCCGTAGACGTGGTGTATCTAGATAAAGGAAGGCCCGTAGACGTGGTGTATCTAGATAAAGGAAGGCCCGTAGACGTGGTGTATCTAGATAAAGGAAGGCCCGTAGACGTGGTGTATAGAGTGGTGTATCTGGATAAAGGAAGGCCCGTAGACGTGGTGTATCTAGATAAAGGAAGGCCCGTAGACGTGGTGTATCTAGATAAAGGAAGGCCCGTAGACGTGGTGTATCTAGATAAAGGAAGGCCCGTAGACGTGGTGTATCTAGATAAAGGAAGGTCTGTAGACGTGGTGTATCTGGATAAAGGAAGGCCCGTAGACGTGGTGTATCTAGATAAAGGAAGGCCCGTAGACGTGGTGTATCTAGATAAAGGAAGGCCCGTAGACGTGGTGTATCTAGATAAAGGAAGGCCCGTAGACGTGGTGTATCTAGATAAAGGAAGGCCCGTAGACGTGGTGTATCTAGATAAAGGAAGGCCCGTAGACGTGGTGTATCTAGATAAAGGAAGGCCCGTAGACGTGGTGTATCTAGATAAAGGAAGGCCCGTAGACGTGGTGTATCTAGATAAAGGAAGGCCCGTAGACGTGGTGTATCTAGATAAAGGAAGGCCCGTAGACGTGGTGTATCTAGATAAAGGAAGGCCCGTAGACGTGGTGTATCTGGATAAAGGAAGGCCCGTAGACGTGGTGTATCTAGATAAAGGAAGGCCCGTAGACGTGGTGTATCTAGATAAAGGAAGGCCCGTAGACGTGGTGTATCTGGATAAAGGAAGGCCCGTAGACGTGGTGTATCTAGATAAAGGAAGGCCCGTAGAACGTGGTGTATCTAGATAAAGGAAGGCCCGTAGACTTGGTGTATCTAGATAAAGGAAGGCCCGTAGACGTGGTGTATCTAGATAAAGGAAGGCCCGTAGACGTGGTGTATCTGGATAAAGGAAGGCCCGTAGACGTGGTGTATCTAGATAAAGGAAGGCCCGTAGACGTGGTGTATCTGGATAAAGGAAGGCCCGTAGACGTGGTGTATCTGGATAAAGGAAGGCCCGTAGACGTGGTGTATCTAGATAAAGGAAGGCCCGTAGACGTGGTGTATCTAGATAAAGGAAGGGCCCGTAGACGTGGTGTATCTAGATAAAGGAAGGCCCGTAGACGTGGTGTATCTAGATAAAGGAAGGCCCGTAGACGTGGTGTATCTAGATAAAGGAAGGCCCGTAGACGTGGTGTATCTAGATAAAGGAAGGCCCGTAGACGTGGTGTATCTAGATAAAGGAAGGCCCGTAGACGTGGTGTATCTGGATAAAGGAAGGCCCGTAGACGTGGTGTATCTAGATAAAGGAAGGCCCGTAGACGTGGTGTATCTAGATAAAAAGGAAGGCCCGTAGACATGATGTATCTGGATAAAGGAAGGCCCGTAGACGTGGTGTATCTAGATAAAGGAAGGCCCGTAGACGTGGTGTATCTGGATAAAGGAAGGCCCGTAGACGTGGTGTATCTAGATAAAGGAAGGCCCGTAGACGTGGTGTATCTAGATAAAGGAAGGCCCGTAGACGTGGTGTATCTAGATAAAGGAAGGCCCGTAGACGTGGTGTATCTAGATAAAGGAAGGCCTGTAGACGTGGTGTATCTGGATAAAGGAAGGCCCGTAGACATGGTGTATCTGGATAAAGGAAGGCCAGTAGACGTGGTGTATCTGGATAAAGGAAGGCCCGTAGACGTGGTGTATCTAGATAAAGGAAGGCCCGTAGACGTGGTGTATCTAGATAAAGGAAGGCCCGTAGACGTGGTGTATCTAGATAAAGGAAGGCCCGTAGACATGATGTATCTGGATAAAGGAAGGCCCGTAGACGTGGTGTATCTAGATAAAGGAAGGCCCGTAGACATGATGTATCTGGATAAAGGAAGGCCCGTAGACGTGGTGTATCTAGATAAAGGAAGGCCCGTAGACGTGGTGTATCTGGGTTTTGAAAAAGCATTTGACACAGTTCCCCGTAAACGTTTACTGTACAAAATAAGGTGCGTTGGCATGGACCATAGGGTGAGTACATGGATTGAAAACTGGCTACAAGGGCGAGTTCAGAGGGTGGTGATAAATAGGGGGTAAACGGAATGGTCGGGGGTGGGTAGTGGGGTCCCCCAGGGTTCTGTGCTGGGACCAATCCTATTTAATTTGTTCATAAACGATCTGGAGGATGGGTATGGGGGAAACAGTTCAATCTCTGTATTTGCGGACGATACTAAGCTAAGCAGGGCAATAACTTCTCCGCAGGATGTGGAAACCTTGCAAAAAGATCTGAACAAATTAATGGGGTGGCAACTACATGGAAAATGTAGAAAAATGTAAAATAATGCATTTGGGTGGCAAAAATCTGAATGCGATCTATACACTGGGGGGAGAACCTCTGGGGGGATCTAGGATGGAAAAGGACCTGGGGGTCCTAGTAGATGATGGGCTCAGCAATGACATGTAATGCCAAGCTGCTGCTAACAAAGCAAACAGAATATTGGCATTAAAAAGGGGATAAACTCCAGAGATAAAAGGATAATTCTCCCACTCTACAAGACTCTGGTCCGGCCGCACCTGGAGTATGCTGTCCAGTTCTGGACACCAGTCCTCAGGAAGGATGTACTGGAAATGGAGCGAGTACAAAGAAGGGCAACAAAGCTAATAAAGGGTCTGGAGGATATTAGTTATGAGGAAAGGTTGGGAGCACTGAACTTATTCTCTCTGGAGAAGAGACGCTTGAGAGGGGATATGATTTCAATATACAAATACCGGACTGGTGACCCCACAATAGGGAGAAAACTTTTTTACGGAAGGGAATTTAACAACAAGACTCGTGGCCACTCATTAGTATTAGAAGAAAAGAGGTTTAACCTTAAACTACGTAGAGGGTTCTTTACTGTAAGAGCGGCAAGGATGTGGAATTCCCTTCCACAGGCGGTGGTCTCAGAGGGGGGCATCGATTTGTTTCAAGAAAGTATTAGATAAGCACCTGAACTACCACAACATACAGGGATACACAATGTAATACTGACATATAATCACACACAGAGGTTGGACTTGATGGACTTGTGTCTTTTTTCGACCTTACCTACTATATAACTATGTAACTATGTATTGTTTTCAATAGTGTTGTCCTTTAAACGATCTTACTGTCACAATGTATCTTTCTCTAGAGTTTCTGCTTTTTTTCCCCCCCGAAGAAGACCTCTACTGATAAGGTCGATACGCGTCGGGGTTTCTAGTATGATCACAATATTTATATCATGCTTTGTTTTTTCCATATATACCCACATGGCTGTATTACGATGTTTTAGTCTCACTTTCAGAGCTCATGTTTTTAATACAAACAAATGCTTTTCTCATGAGATGTTTCTTAATAAAATTTATACATTTCAACAAATTTTTGACTGGGGAAACCTTTCCAATGAAGGTATCTTTTATATGCCACCCTTGGTATAAATGTATGATGGAGTAGATATTGTGCGGGCGAGTACTCGGAGAGTAGGTTGTGATGTGCGAGATGAAGTGATGGTCTATCAGATATGGTTGGAAATAGCGGGCAGTGCCACCATATGTGAAGTAGCCAACCTATTAGACATGTGCAATTCGTTTTGTTTTTTTTTCGTTTTTCATTTTTTGTCGTTCGTTCGTTTTCATACGAATGAGCGAATCGTTCGAATCGTACGAATCCGAATAACGAATTGTTCAAATCGTATGAATCCGATTAACAAATCTTTCGAATCTAACGAATCCAAAAAACAACGAAAATCCGAAAAAACTAATTAGAAACAACGAATGAAAATCCGAAAAACGAAAACAGGAACAACGAATGAACGAAAAAATTCGTACATTCGTAACTTTTTTTTTTGTTGAATTGGTAATTTTCCTGACAGACTCCATGGCAGCCAACTTTTTTTTTATTTTTTGTCGTAATTTTCCGTGTCTTTACAATGGCGTTGCTTAACGTGCTTCGAATGGATTGAACAAAAAAAATCGTACATTCGTAACTTTTTTTTCGATTTGTAACTTTTTTTTTCCTATTTTTTTTTCGATTTGTAACTTTTTTTTCCTGACAGACTCCATGGCAGCCAACGTGTGGGTTTAGTCCCGCCTCCACTACCCTATAGGACGTTACTCCCATAAATCTTTGCTCCCTGCCAGAGGCCGTGTTCTTTTTTTGTCCTCCTCCGAAGGACCTATACTATGTCTTTCTACCTGAAGATTATCGTTCCCCCCTGTGATACGGACTGGCCGAGCGACTGGGAGTCGCACATTTCCAATAAGCTCTGGCTACTAGCGGAGTATGGAAAGGGGCATATGGAAGAGGCGCTGAAGAGGTGTGTTCCTGGTCACTGACAAGGCAGAACCGCGTTATGGTCGTTAATCCTGGCTACTAGCAGGTGACTGTTTCCCCCTACAAAGTCCGGCATGTAAGTTTTTCCTACCTTCGGCCAAACGATCGTTCACAGGAGGGGTGAGTTCTGCATGGCAGCCTTTTTTCTGTTGTTTTTGGCAGTGTATTTTGTGCTGGTTCTGTGTCCCCATACACCGCTGGTGCGGTGTGTCTGGTCATCATGGCGGCTGGTTCCTTGTGCGTTCCAGCCGCCGAGTCCCTTCCTCGTTCGCCGCGCGGTCGTTCTGCGCATGCGCAGAGCCAGCGCGAGAACGAGGCTTGGTTCGCGCATGCGCGTAGCGGTATTCGCGCATGCGCACTAGCATCGTGGCCGTCGCGCTGATGACGTCACGATAGGCGGCAGATTTAAAAGGGGAAAGACAGATTTCAGGCTCTGGAATGCCTGTAAGTCTGCAGAAGCACTCCAGAGAGCCCGTTTTTTCTACAAAAGGTAGGGAATCCTTGGTGGCCTGCTCTGCTGTCTTTGTTTGATGTTTTTTTTGTAGTTTTTGATTTGGGTCAATTCTGTTTGCAGCATAATGGACCTTCCCGGACCACTTGTGCCGTCACCGCCTGCTAGTGGCCAGCCCTCTCGCAGCAGGTATTTTAGGGGGGGCATTCCCTGGGGTGCCTGCTGGGGGAGGGGGGAGGGTGGAACATCATCATAGGTGATGTTCCGCTGACACGGTGGATCTGTCTTTTTCTTTCAGCCCTTCCAGGTCTACTCAACACCGGAGTTCGCATAAAGGAAGCGGTTCATCTAAATCCCGCCGGCACTCCTCTTCCAGATCTAGACACCATGGTTCTTCTGCGAGATCCAGTCATCGTAGCCGGGAACCATCCCGCTCTTCTACGACTCGCCCCAGCCATTCTGAAGGGTCATGCTGGGGGTGTAGGGCTCAAGTCCCTAGGGACAAGTCCCTTTGTGATGCCTGTTACGTAAAGGCGACTGGAGAAAGGACTGACTCTGGCCAACAGTTAAAATCTATGGTGGAGAAGATGGTCAAGGACAGCTTAAAGGAGCTGGAAGCCCCTCATGTATCTCCTGTAGAGTCGCCCAAATCTCCTGTGAGGGATACCCAGGTTCAAGATACTTGGGAAGCCTCGTTACCAAGCCATCCATCCGCGGATCTCTCCGATAGTGAATCTGAGGAGGATGTGGCTGGTTCCGGTTTTGATTTTGCTCTGCTCCCTCCGTTGGTCAAAGCCATCAAGGAAACCTTGAATTGGGAAGAGCCGGTGACGGCTCCAGCGAAGCAGAGAAAATTTTTCAAACAATTAAAGAAGGAGCGGATCAGTTTTCCCTTTCTGTCGGAACTAGGAGAGGTTATTACGGAAGAATGGGGAAAGGTAGAGAAGAAGAACTCTCTCCTGCCAAAAATTCAGAAGCTGTACCCATTCAGAGAAGAAGAGGTAAAGCAGCTGGAATCACCCCCCCTAGTGGATGCGGCAGTAATGCGGTTGGTCAGACATGTGACCCTTCCCTTAGAGGACACGGTCTCCTTCAAGGACGCTCTAGACAGAAGAATTGATTCTGACCTGAAGCGGGTCTACCTTATGGCTGGCACGGCCTGTAAACCGGCCCTGGCTCTGGCGGCCTTGTCTAGAGCAATGGAGGTCTGGTCCGACAGTGTCGACGAGACACTCAGGGGTGTCTCAGAAGAGCTAGCCAGGAGTTCTCCTATACAGGAGCTGAGGCTGGCCTCGGCTTTCTTGGGGGAGGCCTCAATTGACATTATTCGTCTCCTGTCTCGAGTTATGCTATCCTCTGTGACTGCCAAGCGTGCCCTGTGGCTCCGTCCTTGGCTGGCCGACCCGGCATCTAAGCAGGTTTGGTGCCGGATCCCCTTTGACGGTTCGTCTTTGTTTGGGAATAGGTTGGATAGTGCTATAACTCGGGCCACGGGCGGTAAGTCTGGGTTCCTTCCCCAAGACAGACGCCAACAAAATCCCAGAGGTTCGTTTCCAAGGAAGCAAGGTCAAGACCGTGCCAGGGAGGCACGCAGTTACAGGCCCGGGAAGGAATTCTCCAGGTCTTGGAGGTCCAGGCAATCATCTTTCAAAAAAGCTACAAAAAGCAGTTTGTCGGGTGACAAACAACCGACCAAGTCCTTTTGAGAGCGAGCCCGTCCAGACGGACCGGGTGGGAGCTCGCCTGCTCCTTTTCGGCACGTCTGGGCAGCCTCAATCCAGGATTTCTGGACCGTCAGGACGGTTTCCTCAGGACACACTTGGACGTTCAGCAGGGTCCCCAAGTGCAGGTGTGTCCCCACATCCATTCCAACATCAGAAGGAAAAAGGATGATACTTTCAACCTACGTAAAATCTTTATTGGAACAAGGCGCAGCTATTCCCGTGCCAGTCGAGCAACGTGGTATGGGAATATATTCCCCTCTTTTCTTAGTCCAGAAGAAGAGCGGGGCGTGGAGACCCGTAATAGACCTGACATATCTGAACCGCTTCATAAAGAAGGAGAGGTTCAAGATGGAGACCCTGGCCACAATCCAACAGTCAGTACAGCCAGGGGATTGGATGGTCTCCATAGACCTAAAAGACGCCTACTTCCACGTGCCCTTCGCAAAAGACTTCCAACAGTTCCTGCGGTTCTCCATAGACCAGGTTCATTTACAATTCACTTGCCTTCCCTTCGGTCTGTCCACTTCTCCACGTACCTTCTCGAAGGTCCTACTAGCAATCGTAGCTCTACTAAGGATCAGAAAAATCCGGATCCATCACTACCTGGACGATCTACTCTTGTTGGCTCAGGACAGAAGTTGTCTGGTAGATCACAGAGATCAGACCATCTCAACGCTCAAGGAGTTCGGATGGCTCCTGAATACGGAAAAAAGCCAGCTGGAACCTTCACAGTATCTCGTGTTCCTGGGAGCATTCTTCAACACGGTGAGAGGTACCATCTCTCTGCCCGAGGAAAAGGTCAGAATAGTGCGAGACAGGATCCACCTGGCTCTCGCGTCCCCTCATCTCAGCACTCGGTATTGCCTGAAGGTCATAGGCACCATGGTGTCCACAATACCGATGGTGAAGTGGGCACAGTGGAGAATGCGTCCTTTTCAGAAGGGTTTTCTTCTCCAGTGGTCGGGAGACAAAGTCCAGACAATTCGTGTCACTCAAGTCATGAGGAGTTCCCTCTTCTGGTGGCTTCAGCGAGAGAACCTACTGAATTGCCATTCCCTTCTTCCGATCAGGTGGATAACAGTAACATCAGATGCCAGCAACAGAGGTTGGGGGGCCCATTGTCTGATGGAGGTGGCTCAGGGCACTTGGGACTTTCCCTCTCGAGGGATAGTCTCGAACGTCCTGGAGTTGCGTGCAGCCTTTCTAGCTCTGGTGGCCTTCCCTCATCTGATATCGGGAGAGTCGGTTGTTCTCAGATTGGACAACACAACAGCTGTTGCCTACATAAGGAAACAAGGGGGCACCAGGAGTCGTTCCCTACTGGCAGAAGTGGAACCTATCATGCGCTGGGCACAGAGGAATCTAGCCAACCTGACGGCAACCTATGTTCCCGGGGTTCTCAACGTCCAAGCGGACTTTCTCTCAAGGGTGCAGCTGGACAACAACGAGTGGGCTCTGCACGAGGAGGTGTTCAGTTGGGTGGTATCCCTAGGGATCTCTCCAGAAGTGGATCTCTTTGCCTCCCAGTACAACAGGAAGCTGGCGAGATACTACTCGCGGTTCAGGGATCCACAAGCTTACGGGGTGGATGCACTAACGGAGCGCTGGTGGTTCCGCACAGCCTATGCCTTCCCTCCAACTCCGATCATCTTTCAATTCCTGAGGAGACTCAGATGGGAGGAAGTGGAGATGGTGGCTATAATCCCACACTGGCCCAACAGACCGTGGTTTCCTCTCCTGTCTCTGCTCAGCTTCCGAGACCCAGTTCCTCTTCCGACCCGTCGGGACCTGCTCTCCCAGGGCACGATCCTCCACCCGTGTCCAGGTCACCTACAGTTGAAGGCCTGGTTCTTGAGAGGGGAAGGTTGGAGGCACTAGGGTGTCCCAAGGAGGCTATTCCCACCCTCCTGAGTGCAAGGAGGCGTAGCACCAACAAAGTATATGAGCGGATCTGGGCAAGATTTTCGTCCCATATGTCTTCCAGAGCCAATTCATGTGGTTCCCCGGCAGTTCAGGACATCCTAAGTTTTCTGCAGTCAGGTCTGGACCTACCTTTGTCGGTCAGTTCCCTTCGTGTTCAGGTGTCAGCTATTTCCGCCTTCACGGGAGTGTCATGGGCCAAACATGCCCTTATCCAACAATTTTTCAAAGGGGCAATGAGATTGAGACCCCAAAGGAAGCCAAGATTCCCTAAATGGGATCTGCCTCTTGTTTTGGACTTTTTTTCTCATCTGGACAAGCCGCTTTCTGTCAGAGAGCTTACGTTAAAAACCGCTTTTTTAGTGGCCGTCACCTCGGCGAAGAGGGTGTCTGAAATCCAGGTTCTAGGAGCCAAAGAACCTTTCCTAACCTTCTTTCCAGACAGAGTGGTTCTGGTTCCGATGTTAGGGTCAAACCCTAAAGTCACCTCAGTTTTTCACCAGAATCAAGAAATTTCTCTACCCACCTTCAGGTCCACTGGAGTCTCAGATGTTCACCCTTTGGATGTTGGGGGTTCCCTGAAACAATACTTGGAAGTTACAGCCTCATTCCGCCAGTCGGACTATCTCTTCGTCCTGTTCTATGGAAAACACAAGGGCTCCCGAGCATCAGTCAGATCTATTGCTGCTTGGATAGTTCAAGCGATCCAGTGGGCGTATAAGGAGAAGGGGTTGGCTCCTCCTCAGGCGGTGACAGCACACTCAACCAGAAGTCTCTCAACTTCGTGGGCAGCCTCGCGCCATGTAGCTCCTGATGTGATATGCAGAGCGGCGTCTTGGTCGTCAATCCATACTTTTATGTCACACTACTGTGTTGAGCCAGCGGCTCTGTCTTCAGTTGATTTTGGTGCTAAAGTTTTGTCAATTGACGGTGTCAAATAAATCTTTGTTTGTTCAGCATTTTGCCCACCCGGGTGTGTATGGCGAGTTATTTCCCACACGTTGGCTGCCATGGAGTCTGTCAGGAAAACGGAAAATTCCTATCTAAATACTTACCGTAATTTTCCTTTCCTGATGGACTCCATGGCAGCCGGAGTTCCCTCCCAAATGGCTGGAGTAGGATAGTTACCGAACACGGCCTCTGGCAGGGAGCAAAGATTTATGGGAGTAACGTCCTATAGGGTAGTGGAGGCGGGACTAAACCCACACGTTGGCTGCCATGGAGTCCATCAGGAAAGGAAAAGGAAAAAGGTAAAATTTTACGGTAAGTATTTAGATAGGAATTTTCCGATTTTTTTTTTTTGTAACTTTTTTTTTTTCCGATTCGTAAATTTTTTTTTAAAAAAACGAATCAACTAAAAAATAACTCTTACGAATGTACGAATCGTTACGAATCAACGGAAACGAAAAAAAACGAAAATACAATTTTTTTTTCGGAAACGAAAATAAACACATTTTTTTTGTTGTGCACATGTCTACAACCTATTTCGTTATTGCACCTCCAGCATTGGGGCGGTACCGTGGGGTAGAATTTGTGTAATCTATCTGGTGTTCTGTACCATCCGGAGTAAACTTTAAACCCGTTCTCTTGTGCAGAAACATTTGTTGAACCGTGGTGGTGTTTATGTGTGTAGACCTCTTCCCGGTCCTCCACTGAGAGGTCTAAAGCTAAAACCCCCCCCCCCCCCCCCGCACCGTTCCCATTGCTGACTGGCTTTGTTCACGTAGCGGTGACACTTTTGCAGGAGTCCGCTATGTGTAAATTTAGTTATTTTTTTCTCTCAGAACAGTAATGGGGTTCTGAGGGTTAATTGTGTAGGTTAACTTTGGCATCAGTTTGGCTGGGCTGTGTTGGGGTTCTGCCTGGTCATGGGTGCGGTGAGGTTCACATGACGGGTTTAGAACCAGGCCTGGTTGGACGTTTGGGTACCGGCATTCCCCGGAGCCAATCAGTGGGTTGCGTTTGGCCCCGCTGAGGAGTCTGGGGAAGGGGTACTTAAGATGCTGGAGTCACGTGTTCGGGGTTCATTCGGCCGGAGCTGCCTGTTCCTGAGTCTGGACCGGGGTAGCCCCGCGAGGGGTCCCGGTCATGGGAGAGTGTGCCGCCCCGCAACATGGTCAGTTCTACTAGCCCCACAGACCCGCTTGGTCTGGGGCAAGGATCCATCTGTTCCCGAGCAGTGATGTAAGTAACTGAGTTAAAATAAACTGAGTTACCTAACGCAATTACTTTAGAGGGTAACGAGTATCTAACTGGTTACTTTTCCCCTCATGGTAACGCAGTTCCCATTACTTGGGCGGCATTACCTCAATTATTTCTACCGCCACTAGATGGCAGTAGTGTACTTCCGGTGTCCTGCCGAAAAAGTTCCCCCGCCGGATAAGGACCCCCCTGTACTGCGCAGGCGCAGCGCTTGCGCAGTACGAAGGACTACGGAGCTTCCGAAAATTGCCGAACTAAACAGCTCTGAGTGAACTCTACACCGCGCAGGCGCAGTTAACATGTAATTGTACGAGGCGATGCCGCACGCTCCCGATGCTCGTGCTACTCTACAAGGGGCGTCTATCGTGTAAGTAAGGGGCGGGTCTAGTATTACTGTAACCAAGGGGCGCATTTATTATTATTATTATATATCGAGCTCTGCCCATTAATTTAACATTCGCCCTCTTCTGTAGCCATCGGCCCCTTACACGATATAATAATAATAGACCCGCCCCTTACACGATATAATAATAATAGACCCGCCCCTTACACGATATAATAATAATAGACCCGCCCCTTACACGATATAATAATAATAGACCCGCCCCTTACACGATATAATAATAATAGACCCGCCCCTTACATGATATAATAATAATAGACCTGCCCCTTACACAATATAATAATAATAGACCCGCCCCTTACACAATATAATAATAATAGACCCGCCCCTTACACGATATAATAATAATAATAGACCCGCCCCTTACACAATATAATAATAATAGACCTGCCCCTTACACAATATAATAATAATAGACCCGCCCCTTACACAATATAATAATAATAGACCCGCCCCTTACACGATATAATAATAATAGACCCGCCCCTTACACGATATAATAATAATAGACCCGCCCCTTACACAATATAATAATAATAGACCCGCCCCTTACACGATATAATAATAATAGACCCGCCCCTTACACGATATAATAATAATAGACCCGCCCCTTACACGATATAATAATAATAGACCCGCCCCTTACACGATATAATAATAATAGACCCGCCCCTTACACGATATAATAATAATAGACCCGCCCCTTACACGATATAATAATAATAGACCCGCCCCTTACACGATATAATAATAATAGACCTGCCCCTTACACGATATAATAATAATAGACCCGCCCCTTACACGATATAATAATAATAGACCCGCCCCTTACACGATATAATAATAATAGACCCGCCCCTTACACGATATAATAATAATAGACCCCGCCCCTTACACGATATAATAATAATAGACCCGCCCCTTACACGATATAATAATAATAGACCCGCCCCTTACACGATATAATAATAATAGACCCGCCCCTTACACAATATAATAATAATAGACCTGCCCCTTACACGATATAATAATAATAGACCCGCCCCTTACACGATATAATAATAATAGACCCGCCCCTTGCTTACACGCTATAACAGATCTGCCCCTTGGTTAGAGTAATAATAGAGCAGCCCCCTTGGTTACACGATATATAACAATAATAATAAATGCGCCCCTTGGTTACAGTAATACTAGACCCGCCCCTTAGTTACACGTATAGAATATTTTAAAATAAAAGTCAGTTACTTTGCTGAGTAACTAATTACTTTTCCAATGTAGTAACTGAGTTACTAACGCAATTACTATTTGGGAGAAGTCATTTGTAACTTAACTAATTACTTTTTTAAAGTAAGATGACCGACACTGGTGCCGAGTCTCGGGAACCGGCAGGTCCGAGGCGCAGTAACTGAGGGAGGATACAAGGCGTCCGGTTTGCGCTCTCAACTTGGAGGGGCACCGCCGCTCATCCAAGCGACCGGGGGAGGAGTCTCCGGAGGAGGGACAACAAGCTGGCATCCCAAGAAGTGCCTGGTTGCCGGGTTGTCAAGGACACTGACGAATCAAACGTTATCGTTTGTTAAAACGATAACGAAAATACCTGAAATTCGGACGAAAGCGAGTGCACATGTCTAATACTTTGTAGAGCCACCGTATGCGGGTATCACAGCTCCAAGCAGGGGCGGACTGACAACCCATGGGGGCCCCCGGGCAATAGGAGATTATGGGGCCCCCCGGGCAATAGGAGATTATGGGGCCCCCCGGGCAATAGGAGATTATGGGGCCCCCCGGGCAATAGGAGATTATGGGGCCCCCAGGCAATCGGAGATTATGGGGCCACACAGTATACAATCACACAGTATACACAGACATACACACAGTATACACAGACATGTTTCTATTGGCTGAGAAGGTACTGGAGAGGCGGGGCAGCTATAATCTCTGGATTTTTAGACCAAAAGGATGTCGGTAAGGGACATTTCAGAAACAGATGTAAAAAAAAAAAAACACAGATTTTTACATACTGTCCCTGGTTTTACTGAGGCTGGCAACCCCGATGGGGCCCCCTAGTGGCCCGGGAGGGCCCTCTGGAAGTGCCCGAGTGGCCGAATGGTCAGTCCGCCCCTGGCTCCAAGTCACTTTGGATAAGTCTCTATGAGCTTGCCGCATCTTACCACTGGGAGGTGACTTCTGAAGGCAATTGACTCCACGTGATTTTAGTTAGGGGTATCAGAGTAAAGGGGGGCTGAATACAAATGCCCCCCCCCCCCCACACACTTTTCACATATTTATTTGTAAAACATTTTGAAAACCAATTACCGTATATACTCGAGTATAAGCCGAGTTTTTCAGCACATTTTTTTGTGTTGAACGTTTCCCCTTCTCGGCTTATACTGGAGTCAAGCACTTTTCTGCAGCAGAGAATAACATTTTCCGAACCGACTTTGGGGCCCCATATCTGGGGGCCACTTGGTACTAGGAACCCCAAATTTGGTGTGCAAACCCAGTGGAACCAACACTACAACATATCCAAAGATGGGGTTCCGAGATACGGGGCCCCAAAGTCGGTTCGGAAAATGTCATATTCTCTGCTTCAGAAAAGTGCTTGACATTTTCCTGAACCAACTTTGGGGCCCCGTATCTCGGGGGCCACTTGGTGCTAGGAACCCCATCTTTGGATATGTTGTAGTGCTAGTTCCACTGGGTTTGCACCAAGTGGCCCCGAGATACGGGGGCCCCAAATTCGGTCAACTGTGTCAATCTGCAGCAATATCATTTCGGGACCCTTTGAGTCTAGAGCTGCAGCTAGGGGGGCATCTAGGAACCCTTGAATACCGAGTTTGAAGTTTGGGGGACCTATGGCTGCAAATGGGCACAGTGAGGCTGCAAATGGGCACAGTAAGGCTGCACATGGGCACAGTGAGGCTGCAAATGGGCACAGTGAGGCTGCAAATGGGCACAGTGAGGCTGCACATGGGCACAGTGAGGCTGCAAATGGGCACAGTGAGGCTGCACATGGGCACAGTGAGGCTGCAAATGGGCACAGTGAGGCTGCAAATGGGCACAGTGAGGCTGCACATGGGCACAGTGAGGCTGCAAATGGGCACAGTGAGGCTGCAAATGGGCACAGTGAGGCTGCAAATGGGCAGTGAGGCTGCAAATGGGCATCGTTGACCCTCTTTTCCACTTCCAGTAGCTGCGCATTTCTCACCCTAGGCTTATACTCGAGTCAATACGTTTTCCCAGTTTTTTGTGGTAAAATTAGGTGCCTCGGCTTATATTCGGGTCGGCTTATACTCGAGTATATACGGTATCCTTCCACTTCACAATTATGTGACACTTTGTGTGGGTCCATCACATAAAATCCCAATAAAATACATTTACGTTTTTGGTTGTAACATGACAACATGTGGGAAATTTCAAGGGGTATGAATACTTTTTTTTAATGCACTGTATACGGTATTAATTTATTTTTTCTTTGTTTAGCCCCTATTTAACTTTTAGTTTGCCCTTTTCAGCTTTTATAAACATCTTTTTTCACTTCTCTCTTCAACTATTATTGTACTGCAGATTTCTACTTTGCTTTTTTTTTTCTATTTTATTAAAAATTTATATTAACCTTTTTTTCATTTGTTTGTTTCATTTGTTTAATATGTTTCCTTGTTTTTTTTTGTGAATCTCAGGAAAACCCACAGCCATATATTAATATAAAAGTTACTTTATTGAGTATCAAAAGGACATTGGATGTTATTTAGTTGTTGGCAACAGTCTGGTCCACCCAGGATCTGAGGGAGGAGACGCGGGCGTAGACTCCGGGATAAGATGGAGAGCAGGTCCCGAGTCCAAAGGACACAACACCGGTCAGGGTCCAGGCTCCGTTCTTCTGGCACACAAGGGGTCCACCAGAGTCACCCTGAAAAGGAACAAAAATCAGAAATGATAGAAGAGTTCTCATGGTGATGAATGTATGTGTGACATCTCTGGTCTGCATTTCTTACACAACTATGGAGTCATGAAATAATATCATCTACGTACCACAACCTGAGTGTGGGCTCAGTCCTGTATATACAAATGGGACCAGTATTTGGATTGCAATGTGGTTCTAAATATTGTCTTTCGAGGTGAATATTAGACATGCGCACAATAGAAAAATTTGTTTAGTTTCGTTTCGGTTCGTTTCCGTTGATTCGTAACGATTCGTAATTTCGTAAGTCGTCGGTGTTCATATTCGCAACGATTCGTATTTTCGTAAGAGTTATTTTTTCGTTGTTTCGTTTTTCCGTTAGTTTAATTTTCGTTTATTCGAAATTCGGACGCATTCGTATTTTCGTAGATTTAGTTACATTCGTACTTTCGTTAGATTGATTTATTCGTACTTTCGTAACATTGTTTTCGTAGATTCGTAATCGGAGCATAATTCATAATTTTATGTAGTGTGTATGCTATTATTACATTGTAAGAGACACGGAAAATTACGAATAGAAAATAAAAGTTACGAATGTACGAATTTTTTCGTTCAATCCATTCGAAGCACGTTAAGCAGCGCCATTGTAAGGGAGACGGAAAATGACGAATCGAAAAAAAAAAAAAAAGTTACGAATGTACGAATTTTTTCGTTCAATCCATTCGAAGCACGTTAAGCAGCGCCATTGTAAGAGACACGGAAAATTACGAATCGAAAAAAAAAAAAAGTTACAAATGTACGAATTTTTTCGTTCAATACATTCGAAGCACGTTAAGCAGCGCCATTGTAAGAGACACGGAAAAATTACGAATCGAAAAAAAAAGTTACGAATGTACGAATTTTTTCGTTCAAATACATTCGAAGCACGTTAACCAGCGCCATTGTAAGGGACACGGAAAATTACGAATCGAAAAAAAAAAAAAAAAGTTACAAATGTACGAATTTTTTCGTTCAATCCATTCGAAGCACGTTAAGCAGCGCCATTGTAAGAGACACGGAAAATTACGAATCGAAAAAAAAAAAAAAAAAAAAAAGTTAGGAATGTACGAAATTTTTCGTTCAATACATTCGAAGCACGTTAACCAGCGCCATTGTAAGAGACACGGAAAATTACGAATCGAAAAAAAAAGTTACGAATGTACGAATTTTTTCGTTCAATCCATTCGAAGCACGTTAAGCAGCGCCATTGTAAGAGAGACGGAAAATTACGAAAAAAAAAAAAAAAAGTTACGAATGTACGAATTTTTTCGTTCAATCCATTCGAAGCACGTTAAGCAGCGCCATTGTAAGAGACACGGAAAATTACCAATTCAACAAAAAAAATAAAAGTTACGAATGTACGAATTTTTTTCGTTCATTTTGATTTTCGTTGTTCCTGTTTTCGTTTTTCGCATTTTCTTCTTTCGTAGTTTCGTTGTTTCTAATCTGGTCATTTCGGATTTTCGTTGTTTTTCATATTCATTTGATTCGATAATTCGTTATTCGTTAAAATTTTTAGCGAATCATTCGTTCATTCGTACGATAACGAATGAACGAATATCACTAATTTTAACGGAAAACGAATAAAAACTAAACGAATTGCACATGTCTAGTGAATATACATTTCTAAGAGAAGCTGTGATTGGTGGTCAGTATTATATTGAGTCTGCTGGGTGTAAAGGGAATGTAAAGGCATTTTTTCAGTTTTGGGTGGAGTGTGGAAAGGTTGGACCCTTTGTCAAGTTTTTATTGTTGTCTTTGTACCCATTGGAGACGTTCCTCCCTTTTTTTTTTTTGGTTCCCTGAAACAGCAATTGATGAGAAATCCAATATTTCAGAGAAGTCACCAGAACAAGAGGTGATGGGAAATCCTCCAATGGGGACAAATGTTCCTATGACAATGCTCTAAGATGGGAAATCCATTCACTTTCATGAGATTTCCTCTCACTTCCTGTTGCATCTCCAGGACAGGAAATGAAAGAAAATCTCCCCAGCAGGACACAGACAGCAAATAATACCCAATTCACCAACCAGTGATCCGATGTGAGTATCAACCTGTAAGGGATCCTTTGAACCATTTACCAGTTCACTCCCACGTCACAAGCAGGTCAGCCAGTGAGTAGACCAGTAGACAATCGCATGATACTTATGTGGATGTCAATCCATTTTTATTCATTTGTGATGGAGTGGTTAAGGATTAGAACTTCTGTCGGGTTTTCATTGCTATTCAGGGCTCCACTAGAGAGATTTCCCCTCACTTCCTGTTCAGCTGACAATGTTTCCCCAGACAGGAACACAAAGAGGAATAAAAATCTAACAGACGTCCTGTTCTCCTCTCATCGTAGTCTCCTCGTCATAGTTTTATTTATTTCTGTCTGTGTTGTCTTCATGTTTAGAAAACTGTTTTCATCAAGACAGAAAGTGAGGGGAGATTTCATAAAAGGGAGCCATGAATAGAAGTAAAATCCTGCCAGAGCTTCTAGTCCTTCCCGACTCTATGCAAACTTTGAAACTAAATAAAAAAACATTGTTGGACATACATTTTAAGATGTCCTTATATCATAATTGACAATTTTTGGACTTTGCATGGATCCACGTAAGGTCATCTACACCATGGTGGCACTGCTCAACCACAAGGCCAAGCCCAGTGCCATCTTATATATTCTTTTACAATAAAAAACATTGTTGGACATACATTTTAAGATGTCCTTATATCATAATTGCCCATTTATCCACTTTGCATGGATCCACGTAAAGGTCATCTACACCATGATGGCACTGCTCAACCACAAGGCCAAGCCCAGTGCCATCTTATATATTCTTTTACAATAAAAAACATTGTTGGACATACATTTTAAGATGTCCTTATATCATAATTGCCCATTTATGGACTTTGCATGGATCCACGTAAAGGCCATCTACACCATGATGGCACTGCTCAACCACAAGGCCAAGCCCAGTGCCATCTGATATATTATTTTTCAATATAAAACATTGTTGGACATACATTTTAAGATGTCCTTATATCATAATTGCCCCTTTTTGGACTTTGCATGGTCCACGTAAAGGTCATCTACACCATGATGGCACTGCTCAACCACAAGGCCAAGCCCAGTGCCATCTTATATATTATTTTACACTAAAAAACATTGTTGGACATACATTTTAGGATGTCCTTATATCATAATTGCCCATTTATGGACTTTGCATGGATCCACGTAAGGCCATCTACACCATGATGGCACTGCTCAACCACAAGGCCAAGCCCAGTGCCATCTGATATATTCTTTTACAATAAAAAACATTGTTGGACATACATTTTAAGATGTCCTTATATCATAATTGCCCATTTATCCACTTTGCACGGATCCACGTAAGGTCATCTACACCATGATGGCACTGCTCAACCGCAAGGCCAAGCCCAGTGCCATCTTATATATTATTTTACACTAAAAAATATTGTTGGACATACATTTTAAGATGTCCTTATATCATAATTGCCAATTTTTGTACTTTGCATGGATCCACGTAAGGTCATCTACACCATGATGGCACTGCTCAACCACAAGGCCAAGCCCAGTGCCATCTTATATATTATTTTACAAAAACAAACCATTAACGGGTCTCAGAGGAGAACTTGAACTCGGGAACAAAGCATTAAACACATATATGAGCCATTAAGGGGTCTAAAAGAACCTCTCACCACACAACATAATGCAGGAGACAATTCACCGTATGAAACAGAACATGGGACCATCACTGGTGGAGCAAATCATGAAGTATTTACTCATCAGTACTCATTAGAATTGATGTAATATTCAGTCCTAGAATAATATATATATATATAATACTCTATGAATGATTGTTCGGCTACATAGACTGTTCTGCCTCATATAAAATGAACCAACTGCATCCTTAAGCTTTTGTTCTGTTCAAAATTGTGTAAAAAAAAACGCTAACACTGGTCAATAGAAAATCTGTAGATCATCGTACCATGCAAGAGGTGGCACCGGAGGCACCAGCGCAGATCATGGAGGATTGGATTTGGATTCCGAAGAAGTATCTCTGGCACTGACTGTTGGTAAGAAGAGGAAGGGCCGCCTGCTGGAGTTTAGCTGGCTTAGCTTGTGCTGAGAGAGAGAGAGAGAAAGGGAGAAGAAATATATCAGCTCTAGACATGCACAACCCTCTGTAGGAGACCCACGTTTGTGTTAATCGGTTAACACTTTTGTATTTTTTGCTATTCTAATCCCCTTACTGGCGGCATCGGTGTATCCCCATCCGCTGGTGAGGCATCTTTCTCCTCCATTGAAGACATCAGAGGAAGCGGCGAGACACACGGGGGACACGCGGTCATTGAGGGCGGCCGGACTGGAAAGCTTGATCAGGGCGATGTCATTGACAAAGGTCCTGGCGTTGTACTGCGGGTGACTGAAGAACTGAGAAAAGTTATAATAAGGATTAATGTTTTTATAGATTTTCATAACTCAAAATCTTCTTCTGAACTTGTAATAATTGTCCCTCTGAACCTTCTCAGTTTGTAGTTTAATCTTCTTACTTGTCATCTTTATTCTCCTATTACCATTACACTGAGAGTTGTCTCCACCTTATACCGACATCAGATGTTATATTAAGTTGAGGGAAGTGGGAAAAGTCCCCGGTCTATAAAGTGATGGAAGTGCCAGAACTCCATGTCACTTGTACATCAGAGGAATCTCAGCTGACAATTTGAACCCTTACGTTGGCCATGCCACTGCTTTATACAATGGGACACAAGGGGGTAAGAAACCTCAGCACACCGGCTGTGGTTACACTATAAATCCCATGAGGCATTGCAAGACTCTGGCAGCCACAGACACGACTCCCAGAGGCTGAGGCATGATGGGATTTGCAGTTTCACCACATCTAGAGATCCAAGGTCGGCTACTTTCTGGCTACATGATGATGATGGATGTCCTCCAGCCAGGGAAAAAAAGGCGGGCTCTATCCAACTTGCTACAGCTTCTAATGCACATTGTGTGAAGCTCACCGTGTTCAGTGAAATCAAAGCAAGAAATTACAGTCAAGACTGAAGAGAAGGCTGGAGGTCCACTTTAACGGCTTTCCTGCTTCGGGACTCAAGAGGAAACGAAGCCCCATTTATAAGGCCACTTGTAGTCTTTAAATGTAATAAGACATAAGTCTGCCCACCCATACATATATCACTGTATTCTCTACATAGGAAGAAAGATTAGAAGACACATTGATGACGCTGATCATGTTCTCATGTCTAAAACGCATAATAATCCTTTAGCAATAAGAACTTACTCTGCCGACGGACTTGACCTGGATGGGCTCAGCATTGGATAAAAGGTCGAAGTCACCCAGGACCACAAGGTCAGAAGTTCTGGATGGAAGACAAACATGGTAGGTGATTGGTAAATGGTTGGGTATCGTGGTAACTATGGTTTTCAAACTTAACCGTATTTATTTCCATACATGGGAAATGCCCGGCAGTGTCACAGTAATTTAGTAATGGGTCAGAGATTATACTACCCATACTATCCACATCCCTCTACTTTATACAGCCCCCTACCTTCTACATCTTGTAATAATGGGAATTAACAGTCAGTTGTGAATTGGATATATGTCTCTATTTTGTATCTGATCTATAAACCAGAGTCTCTGGATGGACAGTTGGATAAATGTCTCTATATTTAGCATGTGTCTGGTCAATAAGACAGAGGCTCTGGATGGACAGTTGGATAAATGGCTCTATATGTAGGATGTGTCTGGTCTATAAACCAGAGGCTCTGGATGGATGAATCCCCAGTAAATCATTGCAGTGAAAGTTGACCTTGCAGTAGAATATTATCATATAAGACTCACCTGACTTCACAGTGGGCAGCAGTGACAACCCAGAGACTGTTGATGACGGAGCCGCCACAGAAGTGGAATCCGGTGCTGTTCTGTGGAGGAAGAGTCAGGAGGTCATTGCTTTATATATAGAGATTATTTCACCTACCCCCATGAACATTCTCCCCCCATAGAAAACTGAACAATGTTAAAGTTACAGAGGGGGGGCACTTAGGCGTGGTGCAAGGAAGCTTTACGAAGCCCCAATATTCATCACTAGTGTCTTCTAGAAGACAAATCCAGAGGGAAGAGTCGGGGTACATAGATGACATTACCGGTATCTAAAGCTGAACTCCAGACAGATATAAAATACTCCAATTATTGGAAAATCTAAGTATGTATTTTTCGTGGAGAAAATGCTGCTCCATTTTCCCTTTAATCCGGCTCACTGGGCTTCTCCTGGAGAAGAGGACCATCCATTCTGGACTCTGACATTTACCTTCAGCTTCAGATCACATGACTAATTGTCTAGGCAGTCAGACATTCCGCTAACACTGGAAGAAACCCAAAGCAGCCCCTTCAGCCCTCCTATTGTTATTATATATCCATGGCAGCAACACTGTAGACTTTTCTTTTATTGGAATCTAGGTCCATGTTAGAGAGGTTCTGCCCTTGGGGACAGAAGTTGGAAGAATCTCCACATACCCTCCACCTTTGATCTTTGTATGGTGTCTACCTTCTTTGATCACATTGATCATCTTCTAGAGGCTTCTAAGGGCCATCTCCTACTCCTTGATGTCCTTTATTGGGAGACATATTTTTTACCAGGAGGGGTTTTCGAAGAGGGTTGTCACCTACCCCGCCCCCTCCCACTTAGCTTTCCTAGGAGGGCTGTGCTATGTTAAATATTTCAATTTAGAATCAACAAGTAAAACATTCAGTCAGTGAAATTCTAAATTGTGTCCATGGGAAGTTCTATATCTGGGTGATGGGGGGAGGGGCATGTGTTTGAACACAATGGACGACATTCTGAGCCGACAGATCCCTAGAAATGACAATAAACCCCAAAATGTTATAATTTAGAAAGAAGGATAAGATGTGACATGAGATCCTCGTACCTGAATAGACACCTGCCATGGCCAAGAACCCGGAACGGCGTTTTCTCCATTCACAATCCTGGCGTTGTAGGAGATATGAGGACTGATTTTGGGAACACCGCAACCTGAGAAAGACACGTTCTGATTATATCTGCCAGTAATACATTGTTACCCATCACCGTATAATACAACACAACGTCTGTTTGGGTTTGGAGTCTTTTTTCATCGTCTTTTCACTTTGCTTTCATACGATCCTTAATTTAGTAATAGAATAACCAGGGCCAGACTATCATTGTCTTATCCATAGTGGATGGGAAGGTAATTTTCGAAGCTGAATTTAATCCTTTAGAGCGGTTCTGCGGTGTGATCAATAAGATAGAGATGGCCACAAGCCTTCCACATATTCAGATCAATGTACAACATTTTACATACGCTCTATAGCCCCGTACACACGGTCGGAAAATCCGACCACCAAATCCCTCGGATTTGGTCCGACGGATTTAGTCCGACACTGGTGTTGCATACACACGGTCGGACAAAGTTGTCGGAAAATCCGATCATTCTGAACGTGGTGGCGTTTGTTGCCTACGACGGGACTACGTAGAGGCTAGTAGCCAATAGCTTTGGTCTTGTAATGTGATCTGAGCATGCGTGGCACTTTGTCTGTCGGAATTCGCTACACGCGATCGGAATTGGTATGATCGGACTTTGTTGTCGGAAAATTTATAGAGCAGGAGATAGAAGTTTGTCCGTCGGACAATCCGATGGAAAATGTCCGATGGTGCCTACACACGGTCGGAATTTCCGAGAACATTGTCTGATAGGACAGAATCCATCGGAAAATCCGACCGTGTGTATGGGGCTTTAGAATGTATGTGTCTAGAATATTTTATTTATATATGTAAAAAATAAATATAAATTATATACAGTATATATATATATATATATATATATATATATATATATATATATATATATTACAGTGTTCTACAAACACCCAGTACATGTACTCACCATAGGCTCCGCTGAGGAGGACCAGGCAGGACAGGACCCACAGTGTTGGCATTTTCTGATATTCTTGGGTAAGAGGACGATTGTAAGGTCTGTTCAGCTTATATACACCCAGCCAGCCAATCAGGGGAGAGCTCCAGGCTTGCTATTAGGACAATTTTAGACCTCCTTATCAGGGAAACCTTTAGCAATTGCGTATATTCCACCGACGTGGGCTGGAGGAAAAGATATGGAGAAACAGGTGTTACAGGAGAACGTCACTTATCAAGACTCTCGCTGAGTGATGGAATCTACAATTAGTCCATGTATCAGAGTACGTCATTTACTCCATATTACCTAAAGAGTAGGGTTTTATTTCCGTTAAGGAACATCTATAAAAAAAAATGTATGAATATTGTGGTTCCACATAACAGAATTTTCACCACGAAACACACACAGGTCTTGCATTCCAAGATCTCACCAACGCTTCTCACATGTCTCCTAATAACTAATTCCTTTATCAGTTAGGACAAAATCCATCATAGACCATGGGCTCCCCTCCTCCAATTTGGCTCGGCAGTGGGGGGATCTCACCTCTATTGAAAAAAAAGCTCCAGGATACAACAAAACCATGGGAAATAATGGCACAAACCAGCATTTATTGGATGAATGAATGATTTGTATAGCGCTGCAAATGCGAACTGAATCTCCTCAAGGCGCTTGGTCCGTCCTGTGTTGTCCTGCTTCTTAGAAGAGGTGGTCTTGAGTTTTTTTCTGAAGGCTTGATGGTTTTTTTCCATGCGGATGTTCGTGGGTAGAGCGTTCCATAGCCCTGGTCCTTGGACTGCAAATCTTTGTTCCCCCTTTGATTTGTAGCGGGACTTGGGGATGAGGAGGCGATTTTGGCTGGTTGATCGGAGGCTGCGATTGGGTGTGTAGTGTTTTATTTTCTCGCATAGGTATTGAGGGGCGTTTCCTTGTGTGCATTTGTGGGTGAGGCAGAGGGTCTTGAATGTGATCCGATCCTTTACCGTTAGCCAATGGAGGGTCCTCAGGGATGGGGAGATTGATTCCCAGTTTTTTTTTCCCGTAACTAGTCTTGCTGCCGTGTTTTGGACGGCTTGTAGGCGTGCAATCTGGTAATCAGGTAGTCCTATGTAGAGGGAGTTTGCGTAGTCGAGTCACGAATTTATGATTGTTCCAACTACTACTGCTTTCTCCTCTTCTGGAATGAAGGGGATGAGTCTACGTAGCAGGCGGAGAAGAAGGTGGGATCCGCTGACTACTGATCCTATTTGTGCATCCATAGTCATCTCTGAGTCGAAGATGACTCTGAGACTTTTGGCTTTGGTGCCAGGGGAGATGGTCTGTCCAAGGATGGTGGGTGGTGTCCATGGGGGTCTTAGTTTTTGTATTTCGGTTTGCGTTGAAAAGAAGCTCTGTTTTCGATCCATTGAGTTTGAGGGAGCTCGTGGTCATCCAGTCATCTATCAATGTGAGGCATTTTTCTAGTTCCTTATATTGGTCTTTTTGTCCGGTGATGCGGAAGTAGAGTTGAGTATCCTCAGCGTATGAGTGGAAGCATGGATCCGATTTGCTGATGATTTTGAGGAGTGGATGGATAATACTCTAAGATTCAAACAAGAGCTAGAGGTTTAATCTTTCTGGATTTAACTGGCTGAATGTCAGTGGAGAGTTTTTATGAGTCTAATGCCAATGAAATTTTGACTGCCTCTCTATGGAGCCGGTTCACATAGCTCCGCAGCAGGTCTGGTACTTTTTGCAGCAGTCTTTTGGACTATTTCAGGTGCGTATTCAGGCTGAAACGGTGAACCAGCACGCACCGAACCCGTGCTGTGAGACGGATCCGTCTTAGGTGTGAACCGAGCCTAAGATTCAACATGCAGATGGCACCAATCTTTTTGTGCCTTGGCCTGAATGAGCTAGCTGCCACAGTATGCCACAACATGCTTCAATGCATGAAAAAATGCATGAACTGCAGCACTCTGCTTTGCTTTGTAAATTGACCCTTAATTGGCCACCAGCTAAATATACACATATGGTAGGTGTTTAAATATATATATGGTAATATGGGGAGCCACTTGTAAAAGTAATACCGTCTTTGTTGTTTTTCAAAATCAAGCAAACAAAGCAGATTTCTTCAGCTAAAGTAAACACAAACAGTCCTTAATTCTGAACGTTCTTGAAAAAACAACTCTATGGCTCACCGCCACTATACCAGTCTCACATCAGGGTTTACATCTGATTCAGTGTAAAGGAAAAAAACTCAGGAGCTTAACGAACCATATTTTGATCACAATACAGTCCACACTACCTTACAGACAGGTACTGATTCCTTCATGATCCTTTTCAAGTCACCCCTGCTGGCAGGTTAACCCTTTTGGTACCAGGTGCCTGTAATCAGGGTCTCACAACTCCTTCTGAGCCTCCAAATTCTGTGTCCTAAATGAGGACGTACCAATCCTGAGTGCACTGTAAGCCAGATCTCTTCTCTCCAAGTGAACTTCCCCAGAACGGCTCACCCTGCATGCCCTCTACATGATGGTGGCCAGTGGAAATTGCCCTCTACATGTTGATGGCCAATGGAGATTGTCCCCTACATGCTGGTGGTCAGTATAGATTGCCCCCGACGTGTCTTTGGTCAGTGATGGATTGACCTGACATATTGGTAGCCAGTGGAGTTTACACCCTATATTGGTGGTCAGTGGAGATTGCCGTTTACATATTGGTGCCCCACATAGCATTTCAGCTTGTAGTAGTACCCCCATTTGTTGGTGGTCAGTGGAAGCTTCACAGGTCCTTCACTGCTGTCTCCAATCTCCCTCATCTCTCAGCTGCACACCAGAACAATGCAGGCACTGTCGGGCTGGAGATCATTCTGCTTGTACTTCTGGCATACAACAGAATATGTCCCTCTAACAACCACAATGAGAGACTCTTTCTTAAGTCTTGCTAGATGACCTAGGTGCCTGGGACTAGTGACACCAATGCCTGGAACATCTAGTAATATGAACAAATGCAGTAGTCATGAGCCCAGGTGGGTCCATGCTTGCCTGTCACTAGGGATGAGCCGAACACCCCCCCCCCCGCTCGGCTCGCACCAGAACCCGCGAATGGACCTAAAGTCCGTGCGCGCTTTAGAACCCTATTAGTTATAATGGATGCGAACGTTCGAAATCAAAAGTGCTAATTTTAAAGGCTAATATGCATGTTATTGTCATAAAAAGTGTTTGGGGACCCGGGTCCTGCCCCAGGGGACATGTATCAATGCAAAGAATTTTTTTTTAAAACGGCCGTTTTTTTCAGGGGCAGTGATTTTAATAATGCTTAAATTAAAACAATAAAAGTGTAATATTCCTTTAAATTTCGTACATGGGGGGTGTGTATAGTATGACTGTAAAGGGGCGCATGTTTCCTGTGCTTAGAACTGTCCCTGCACAAAGTGTCATTTTTGAAGGAAAAAAAGCTATTTAAAATCACTCGCGGCTAATGAATTGTCGGCTCCCGTAATACAGAGAACAGTCATTCATTGAAAGTCATTCATAAAAAAAAAGTAATTGATAAAAAAAAAAAAAAAAATGTAAAATAAAAGTGTGGGGGTCCCCCCAATTTCAATAACCAGGCCCTTTAGGTCTGGGATGGATTTTAAGGGGAACCCCAGCCAAAAGAAATGGCGTGGGGTCCCCCTCAAAATCCATACCAGACCCTTATCCGAGCACGCAACCTGGCAGGCCGCAGGAAAAGAGGGGGGGGACGAGAGCGGCCCCCCCTCCCGCCTGAACCGTACCAATGTTGAGGGCATGTGGCCTAGTACGGTTCAGGCGGGAGGGGGGGCCGCTCTCGTCCCCCCCTCTTTTCCTGCGGCCTGCCAGGTTGCGTGCTCGGATAAGGGTCTGGTATGGATTTTGAGGGGGACCCCACGCCATTTTTTTTGGCTGGGGTTCCCCTTAAAATCCATCCCAGACCTCAAGGGTCTGGTATGGATTTTGAGGGGGACCTACGCCATTTTTTATTTATTTTTATCCCCTTAACATCCATCCCAGACCTGAAGGGCCTGGTTATTGAATTTGGGGGGACCCCCACGCTTTTTTTTTTTTTTTTTTTTATCAATGAATGACAGTTCTCTGTGTTACAGGAGCCATCAATTCATTAGCCGCGAGTGCTTTTAAATGTCATTTTTGCAGGGACAGTTCTAAGCACAGGAAACATGCCCCCCTTCACAGACATACTATAGACACCCCCCAGATGTGATACTGCAATGCTGTACTAACAGAACGCACACACAAATCCCCAGAAATACAGCACATATTGTCAGCAGTCAGCAGCACACTGACACTGAAACACAATATGCGAGGCCGCCGCCACCTTATACAGTGGGGCGTGTACTAAAGCCCCTGAGCTATAATTGGCTACAGGCATCCTGCCTGTAGCCAATTATGGCTCTCCTCGCTGCCGGCGCTGTGATTGGCCAAGCATACGGGGTCACAGTGCATGCTTGGCCAATCATCAGCCAGCATTGCACTGCGACTGGCGCAATGCATTGCGGGCCGCTCGTATCACACGAATTTGATGCGAGCGGCCCAAATAGTTCTGGGCTCGCCGAACGGGCGAACGCCCGATGTTCGATTCGAACATGGGTTCGAATCGAACACCGGGCCCATCCCTACCTGTCACACCAGCTCCTTACTGTAAAGTCCATAACATAACAAAGACAGGTAATGGCACAAATTGGCATTAGATTAATGAAACTCTCCATTGGCGTTCAGCAGGATACAAGTTTAAACATCTATGTTCATCCATGTCTAACAAATGCTGGTTTCCCTTTGTTATGTTGTGTGGCGGAATATCGTGTAAATAAAAGTGAGAAGTGAAGGAGGGGAGCCCATGGTCTATGATGGATTTTGTCCTAACTGATAAAGGAATTAGTTATTAGGAGACATGTGAGAAGCGTTGGTGAGATCTTGGAATGCAAGACTTGTGTGTGTTTAGTGGTGAAAATTCTGTAAAGTAGAACCACAATATTCATATTTTTTTTTAGATGTTCCTTAAAGTAAAAAAACCCTACTCTTCAGGTAATATGGAGTAAATGACGTACTCTGATACACGGACTAATTGTAGATTCCATCACTCAGTGAGAGTCTTGATAAGTGACGTTCTCCTGTAACACCTGTTTCTCCATATCTTTTCCTCCAGCCCACGTCGGTGGAATATACGCAATTGCTAAAGGTTTCCCTGATAAGGAGGTCTAAAATTGTCCGAATAGCAAGCCTGGAGCTCTCCCCTGATTGGCTGGCTGAGCGTATATAAGCTGAACAGACCTTACAATCGTCCTCTTACCCAAGAATATCAGAAAATGCCAACACTGTGGGTCCTGTCCTGCCTGGTCCTCCTCAGCGGAGCCTATGGTGAGTACATGTACTGGATGTTTGTAGACCACTGTAATATATATACTGTACATAGTTTATATTTATTTTTTACATATATATATATATAATGTTCTAGACACATATATTCATAGAGCGTATGTAAAACGTAGAACATTAATATGAATATGTGGATGGCTTGTGGCCATCTATATCGCATTGATCACACCGCAGAACCGCTCTCAAGGATTTAATTCAGCTTCAAAAATTACCTTCCCATCCACTATGGATAAGACAATGATAGCCTGGCCCTGATTATTTTATTGCTATATTAAAGATCGTATGAAAGCAAAGGAAAAAGACGATAAAAAAAGACTCCAAACCCAAACAGACGTTGTGTTGTATTATACGGTGATGGGTAACAATGTATTACTGGCAGTTATAATCAGAACGTGTCTTTCTCAGGTTGCGGTGTTCCCAAAATCAGTCCTCAAATCTCCTACAACGCCAGGATTGTGAATGGAGAAAACGCCGTCCCGGGTTCTTGGCCATGGCAGGTGTCTATTCAGGTATGAGGATCTCATGTCACATCTTATCTTGCTTTCTAAATTATAACATTTTGGGGTTTATTGTCATTTCTAGGGATCTGTCGGCTCAGAATGTTGTCCATTGTGTTCAAACACATGCCCCTCCCCCATCCCCCAGATATAGAACTTCCCATGGACACAATTTAGAATTTCACTGACTGAATGTTTAACTTTTTCGATTCCAAATTGAAAGATTTAACATAACACAGCCCTCCTAGGAAAGCTAAATGGGAGGGGGCAGGGGTAGGTGACAACCCTGTTCGAAAACCCCTCCTGGGTAGGTAAAAAGATGTCTCCCAATAAAGAACATCAAGGAGTAGGAGAGGGGCCCTTAGAAGCCTCTAGAAGATGATCAATATGTGATCAGAGAAGGTAGACACCATCCAAAGATCAAAGTTGGAGGGTATGTGGAGATTCTTCCAACTTCTATCCTCAATGGCAGAACCTCTCTAACATGGAACTAAATTCCAATAAAAGAAAAGTCTACAGTGTTGCTGCCATGGATATATAATAATAATAGGAGGGCTGAAGGTGCTGCTTTGGGTTTCTTCCAGTGTTAGCGGCATGTCTGACTGCCTAGACAATTAGTCATGTGATCTGAAGCTGAAGGGAAATGTCAGAGTCCAGAATGGATGGTCCTCTTCTCCAGGAAAAACCCAGTGAGAAGGATTAAAGGGAAAATGGAGCAGCATTTTCTCCACGAAAGATACATACTTAGATTTTCCAATAATTGGAGTATTTTATATCTGTCTGGAGTTCAGCTTCAGATACCGGTAATGTCATCTATGTACCTCGAATCTTCCCTCTGGATTTGTCTTCTAGAAGACCCTAGTGATGAATATTGGGGCTTCGTAAAGCTTCCTTGCACCACGCCTAAGTGGCCCTCCTCTGTAACTTTAACATTGTTCAGTTTTCTATGGGGGGAGAATCTTCATGGGGTAGGTGAAATAATCTCTATATATAAAGCAATGACCTCCTGACTCTTCCTCCACAGAACAGCACCGGATTCCACTTCTGTGGTGGCTCCGTCATCAACAGTCTCTGGGTTGTCACTGCTGCCCACTGTGAAGTCAGGTGAGTCTTATATGATAATATTCTACTGCAAGGTCAACTTTCACTGCAATGCTTTACTGGGGACTCGTCCATCCAGAGCCTCTGGTTTATAGACCAGATACATCCTAAATATAGAGCCATTTACCCAACTGTCCATCCTGAGCCTCTGTCTTATTGACCAGACACATGCTAAATATAGAACCATTTATCCAACTGTCCAATCAGAGCCTCTGGATTATAGACCAGAGTCATCCTAAATATAGAGCCATTTATCCAACTGTCCATCCAGAGCCTCTGGTTTATCAATCAGATACAATATAGAGACATATATCCAATTTACAACGGACTGTTAATTCCCATTATTACAAGATGTAGAAGGTAGGGGGCTGTATAAAGTAGAGGGATGTGGATAGTATGGGTAGTATAGTCTCTGACCCATTACTAAATTACTGTGACACTGCCGGGCATTTCCCATGTATGGAGCAAATACGGTTACGTTTGAAAACCATAGTTACCACGATACCCAACCATTTACCAATGACCTACCATGTTTCTCTTCCATCCAGAACTTCTGACCTTGTGGTCCTGGGTGACTTCGACCTTTTATCCAATGCTGAGCCCATCCAGGTCAAGTCCGTCGGCAGAGTAAGTTCTTATTACTAAAGGATTATTATGCGTTTTAGACATGAGAACGTGATCAGCGTCATCAATGTGTCTTCTAATCTTTCTTCCTATGTAGAGAATACAGTGATATATGTATGGGTGGGCAGACTTATTTCTTATTACATTTAAAGACTACAAGTGGCCTTATAAATGGGGCTTCGTTTCCTCTTGAGTCCCGAAGCAGGAAAGCCGTTAAAGTGGACCTCCAGCCTTCTCTTCAGTCTTGACTGTAATTTCTTGCTTTGATTTCACTGAACACAGTGAGCTTCACACAATGTGCATTAGAAGCTGTAGCAAGTTGGATAGAGCCCGCCTTTTTTTCCTGGCTGGAGGACATCCATCATCATCATGTAGCCAGGAAGTAGCCGACCTTGGATCTCTAGATGTGGTGAAACTGCAAATCCCATCATGCCCCAGCCTCTGGGAGTCGTGTCTGTGGTTGTCAGAGTCTTGCAATGCCTCGTGGGATTTATAGTGTAACCACAGCCGGTGTGCTGAGGTTTCTTACCCCCTTGTGTCCCATTATATAAAGCAGTGGCATGGCCAACGTAAGGGTTCAAATTGTCAGCTGAGATTCCTCTGATGTACAAGTGACATGGAGTTCTGGCACTTCCATCACTTTATAGACCGGGGACTTTTCCCACTTCCCTCAACTTAATATAACATCTGATGTCGGTATAAGGTGGAGACAACTCTCAGTGTAATGGTAATAGGAGAATAAAAGATGACAAGTAAGAAGATTAAACTACAAACTGAGAAGGTTCGGAGGGACAATTATTACAAGTTCAGAAGAAGATTTTGATTTATGAAAATCTATAAAAACATTAATCCTTATTATAACTTTTCTCAGTTCTTCAGTCACCCGCAGTACAACGCCAGGACCTTTGTCAATGACATCGCCCTGATCAAGCTTTCCAGCCCGGCCGCCCTCAATGACCGCGTGTCCCCCGTGTGTCTCGCTGCTTCCTCTGATGTCTTCAATGGAGGAGAAAGATGCCTCACCAGCGGATGGGGATACACCGATGCTGCCAGTAAGGGGATTAGAATAGCAAAAAATACAAAAGTGTTACCCGATTAACACTTGGGAATACAAACGTGGGTCTCCTACAGAGGGTTGTGCATGTCTAGAGCTGATATATTTCTTCTCCCTTTCTCTCTCTCTTTCTCAGCACAAGCTAAGCCAGCTAAACTCCAGCAGGCGGCCCTTCCTCTCCTTACCAACAGTCAGTGCCAGAGATACTTCTTCGGAATCCAAATCCAATCCTCCATGATCTGCGCTGGTGCCTCCGGTGCCACCTCTTGCATGGTACGATGATCTACAGATTTTCTATTCACCAGTTTTAGCGTTTTTTTACACAATTTTGAAAAGAACAAAAGCTTAAGGATGCAGTTGGTTCATTTTATATGAGGAAGAACAGTCTATGTAGCCGAACAATCATTCATAGAGTATTATATATATATATATATATTATTCTAGGACTGAATATTACATCAATTCTAATGAGTACTGATGAGTAAATACTTCATGATTTGCTCCACCAGTGATGGTCCCATGTTCTGTTTCATACGGTGAATTATCTCCTGCATTATGTTGTGTGGTGAGGGGTTCTTTTAGACCCCTTAATGGCTCATATATGTGTTTCATGCTTTGTTCCCGAGTTCAAGTTCTCCTCTGAGACCCGTTAATGTTTTTTTTTTTTGTAAAAGAATATATAAGATGGCACTGGGCGTGGCCTTGTGGTTGAGCAGTGCCATCATGGTGTAGATGACCTTACGTGGATCCGTGCAAAGTCCAAAAATTGTCAATTATGATATAAGGACATCTTAAAATGTATGTCCAACAATGTTTTTTATTTAGTTTCAAAGTTTGCATAGAGTCGGGAAGGACTAGAAGCTCTGGCAGGATTTTACTTCTATTCATGGCTCCCTTTATGAAATCCCCCCCCCCCCCCCCTCACTTTCTGTCTTGATGAAAACAGTTTACTAAACATGAAGACAACACAGACAGAAATAAATAAAACTATGACGAGGAGACTATGATGAGAGGAGAACAGGACGTCTGTTAGATTTTTATTCCTCTTTGTGTTCCTGTCTGGGGAAACATTGTCAGCTGAACAGGAAGTGAGGGGAAATCTCTCTAGTGGAGCCCTGAATAGCAATGAAAACCTGACAGAAGTTCTAATCCTTAACCACTCCATCACAAATGAATAAAAATGGATTGACATCCACATAAGTGTCATGCGATTGTCTACTGGTCTTCTCACTGGCTGACCAGCTTGTGACGTGGGAGTGAACTGGTAAATGGTTCAAAGGATCCCTTACAGGTTGATACTCACATCGGGTCACTGGTTGGTGAATTGGGTATTATTTGCTGTCTGTGTCCTGCTGGGGAGATTTTCTTTCATTTCCTGTCCTGGAGATGCAACAGGAAGTGAGAGGAAATCTCATGAAAGTGAATGGATTTCCCATCTTAGAGCATTGTCATAGGAACATTTGTCCCCATTGGAGGATTTCCCATCACCTCTTCTTCTGGTGACTTCTTTAAAATATTGGATTTCTCATCAATTGCTGTTTCAGGGAACCAAAAAAAAAGGGAGGAATGTCTCCAATGGGTACAAAGACAATAAAAACTTGACAAAGGGTCCAACCTTTCCACACTCCACCCAAAACTGAAAAATGCCTTTACATTCCCTTTACACCCAGCAGACTCAATATAATACTGACCACCAATGACGGCTTCTCTTAGAAATGTTCACCTCAAAAGACAATATTTAGAACCACATTGCAATCCAAATACTGGTCCCATTTCTATATACAGGACTGAGCCCACACTCAGGTTGTGGTACGTAGATGATATTATTTCATGACTCCATAGTTGTGTAAGAAATGCAGACCAGAGATGTCACACATACATTCATCACCATCAGAACTCCTCCATCATTTCTGGTTTTTGTTCCTTTTCAGGGTGACTCTGGTGGACCCCTTGTGTGCCAGAAGAACGGAGCCTGGACCCTGACCGGTGTTGTGTCCTTTGGACTTGGGACCTGCTCTCCATCTTATCCCGGAGTCTATGCCCGCGTCTCCTCCCTCAGATCCTGGGTGGACCAGACTGTTGCCAACAACTAAATACCATCCAATGTCCTTTTGCTACTCAATAAAATATCTTTTATATTAATATATGGCTGTGGGTTTTCCTGAGATTCATAAATTCACAAAATAAACAAGGAAACATATTAAACAAATGAAACAAAACCGGTTACCTCCGCTTGGCTTGTTCCTCCAGGTCTAGGGGTTCCCAGGGTTAGTACCCAACGACTTTGGACGCTGACACCATAAAGGTCCTTTAGAAAGGTTTTTATTTGCAGGGGTACCATCCAACAGACACAGTCTAATGTGGGAACAGAGGGTAAGGGTGAAGAAAACTCAGGCACCTTGAACTGCAAATTAGTAGGACGTCTATAAAGCCAACCCAGAGAGTAGCCACTCGCAGCTGGGCGCTTCAAAGCTGAACAAATCTCTAGCCAGAGATTATGGCAGTCGGCACTTTAATTCAGAACTTGCAAAGTCTCCGACCTTGAAGAAAAGTTGCAATCAAAGTGAACAGGAACCTGTCCTCAGTACCTGGAACGTTCTCTGTCTCCTTGACAGTATTGGGGAAGCGTGGATTCTCTAGTGTCCTTGACAACCCAGCAACCAGGCACTTCTTGGGATACCAGCTTGTTGGCCCTCCTCCGAAGAGTCCTCCCCCGGTCGCTTATGCGAGCTGCAGTGCCCCTCCAAGTTGAGAGCGCACCCGGACACCTTGAATCCTCCCTCAGTTACTGCGCCTCGGACCAGCCGGTTCCGAGACTCGGGAACAGATGGATCCCTGCCCCAGACCAAGCAGGTCTATGGGGCTAGTAGAACTGGCCACGTTGTGAGACGGCACACGCTCCCGTGAACGGGACCCCTCACGAGGCTACCCCGGTCCAGATCCAGGAACAGGCAGCTAACGCTGAATGAACCCCGAACACATGACTCCAGCATCTTAAGTACCCTTCCCCCAGACTACACAGCGGGGCCAAACGCACCCACTGATTGGCTCCGGGGAATGCCGGTACCCAAACGTCCAACCAGGCCTGGTTCTAAACCCGTCATGTGTGCCTCACCGCAAACATGATCAGGCAGAACCCCAACACAGCCCAGCCAAACCGATGCCAAAGTCAACCTGCCCAATTAGCTCTCAGAACCCCTTTACTGTTCTGAGAGAAAAAAATAACTAAATTTACACATAGCGGACACCTTGGAAAGGTGTCACTGCTACATTATTATTATTCAGGATTTATATAGTGCCAACAAATTGGACAGCATTTTACAAAATAGAGGGAGACAGGACAGTTGCAGAACAATGCAATACAGGAGGAGTCAGAGGGCCCTGCTCAGTAGAGCTTACAATCTAAAAGGAAGGGTCAAGTTATACAAAAGGTGATAACTGTGGTGGATGAGCTGATAGAGAAAGTCACAGTACAGTTTATTAGTTGGAGGCAGAATAGGCCTCCCTGAAATGATAAGGGGTCTAAATCTAGATCAGTAGATAGTTGGAAAGATTGGGGTAGGGAGTTCCAGAGGATGGGAGAGGCTCTGGGGAAAAATCTGTAGAAAAGCATGGGGAGGAGGTGACAAGAGAGCTAGAGAGCAGGAGGTCTTGGGAAGAGCGAATAGAATGGTTTGGGTGATATTTTGAGAAAAGGTTGGTGATGTAGTGTCACAGGTACTCACCTGGGCCGAAATGCTGAGAGCTGCTCCCCTTGCGACTAGGTGCACGATGCCCCTGGAATGGGTACAGAGGGCACCGGGCACAAAGATGCAGGGGTTGCAAGCAGGTGGGTTGCAGGTGGTGTGCAGTGGAGGCGTAGACCCTGTGTGGCTGAGGCTGCACTGGAAGTAGACACCTGGCAGGACCAAGATGAGGCAGAGGCTGTAGAGGAACCAGAACACACTCTGGAGGATAATCCTGGGGTGCATATACGTGAATAGGAAGTCCAGAAAACCAGGCCAGGGGTCAACCACAGGTAGTCAGGCAGGAGGATATCCAGAAGGCAAGCCAGGGGGTCAGACACAGGTAAGTAACAAGAGAATTTCCAGGAGGCAGGCCGAGGGTCAAGCACAGATGATCAGGCAGAAGGATATCCAAGAGGCAAGCCAGGGGTCAAACACAGGTAAACAGCAGCGGTGGTCAGAAGAGGTCCGGGTCAAGCACAGGTAATCAGGCAGGTACAGGATACAGGATACAGGAGACTGGAGCCAGGAACTCAGGAAGTAGAGACAACAAACCAGCAATTTGTGGAGGAAAGGGGAAGGCCTTTTATAGGCCAGGTAAGTGGTCAGGTGGGGTACGCGGATGAGTGCGCATGCGCACTCGCTTTCTGACAGAGCCGCGCACAGACGTGAGCCGCGCTGGATGAGCTAGAACACATATCCGAGCGCTGTGAACCCGCGCATCCGCACCCGCGGCCCCGCGTACCTGTGTGCGCTGCCGAACAGCTCTGCCGCGCGTGCGTACTCCAGGGACCCGGCGCTGAAGCATGGTATTTCTCTGACATGTAGCTTGTGTGAGTTGTGGACTTTGTATGTAATGCCCCGTACACACGAGTGGACTTTCCGACAACAAAACCGTGGATTTTTTTCCCGAAGGATGTTGGCTCAAACTTGTCTTGCATACACACGGTCACACAAATGTTGTCGGAAATTCCGAACGTCAAGAACGCCGTGACATACAAGATGTACGACGAGCCGAGAAAAATTAAGTTCAATAGCCAGTGCGGCTCTTTCTGCTTGATTCCGAGCATGCGTGGAACCTTTGTGCGTCGGACTTGTGTACACACGATCGGAATTTTTGCTGTTTTGCTGTCGGAAAATTTGAGAACCAGCTCTCAAACAAATTTGTTGGCGGAAAGTCCGACAGCAAATATTCGATGGAGAGCGTACACGCGGTCGGACTTTCCGACAACAAGCTCACATCCAACATTTGTTGTCGGAAAGTCCGATCGTGTGTACGGGGCATTAGAATTTAACATTTTAAATGTTGGGTGATTGGAAGCCAAAAGGAGGGATTGGCAGAAAGGGGTGGTGGACACCAAATGGTTGGTCTGGTGAATGAGGCTGGCAGCGGCATTCACGATGGATTAAAGAAGGGATAGGCAATGTAAAGATAATCCAATGAGGAGGGAGCTGCAATCGTCAAGGCTAGAGATGACCAGGGAGTGATTTTGGGTGTTGTTAGCATTGAAATGGTATTGGAAGCCATGGGAGGCCATCAGCTGACTCAGGGAGGAGGTGTAGATAGAGAATAGAAGGAGGTCTGAGCACGGAACCTTGGGAGACTCTTACAGAAAGAGGAAAAGAAGAGAAGTAGGTTCGGTTGTAAGTCACATTGAAGGTTTGGTGAAATAGGTGAGAAGAAAACCAGCAAAGAGCCACAGAGGCCAAGGGAAAGAAGATTTTTGAGAAGAAGGGCAGGGCTCAAGTCCTGCAGGAAAGCATGGGAACAGAGTTCCTGTACTTTTTCCACAACAGGAACTCAGTTCCCGTTAGCAGCCGTGTCCTGCAAGACTTTGAAGTATGCGAGCTGTGTGGGAGGTGCTACAGCAGCAGCCGCCGACACAGCTCGCAATAGTAAGTGCCGCACACCTGACCATTCAGGCATTGCCAGTAGGGGGCCCCATGACAGCTTCCGCTTCGATCTACCTGTCAATCACAGCTAGCCGACAGGTAGATCAGGTCCCTGCTGCTAAGAGATTGTATTTAGTCAGACCTCTCGTGATGCGCTCCTCCCCTCCGGCCCCCCCCTACATACAGTGGTGTGAAAAAGTGTTTGCCCCCTTCCTCATTTCCTGTTCCTTTGCATGTTTGTCACACTTAAGTGTTTCGGAACATCAAACCAATTTAAACAATAGTCAAGGACAACACAAGTAAACACAAAATGCAATTTGTAAATGAAGGTGTTTTTATTATTAAAGGTGAAAAAAAATCCAAACCATCAGGGCCCTGTGTGAAAAAGTGATTGCCCCCTAAACCTAATAACTGGTTGGGCCACCCTTAGCAGCAACAACTGCAACCAAGCGTTTGCGATAACGTGCAATGAGGCTTTTACAGCGTCCTGGAGGAATTTTGGCCCACTCATCTTTGCAGAATTGTCCTAATTCAGTTACATTAGAGGGTTTTCGAGCATGAACGGCCTTTTTTTAAGGTCATACCACAACATCTCAATAGGATTCAGGTCAGGACTTTGGCTAGGCCACTCCAAAGTCTTCATTTTGTTTTTCTTCAGCCATTCGGTGGTGGACTTGCTGGTGTGTTTAGGATCATTGTCCTGCTGCAGAACCCAAGTTCGTTTCAGCTTGAGTACACGAACAGATGGTCGGACATTCTCCTTCAGGATCTCTTGGTAGACAGCAGAATTCATAGTTCCTTTTATCACGGCAAGTCTTCCAGGTCCTGAAGCAGCAAAACAGCCCCAGACCATCACACTACCACCACCATATTTTACTGTTGGTATAATGTTCTTTTTCTGAAATGCAGTGTTCCTTCTACGCCAGATATACTTGGACACACACCTTCCAAAGAGTTCCACTTTTGTCTCATCGGTCCACAGAATGTTGTCCCAAAAGTCTTGGGGATCATCAAGATGTGTTGTGGAGAAATTGAGACGAGCTTTGATGTTCTTTTTGCTCAGCAGTGGTTTTCTCCTTGGAACTCTGCCATGCAGGCCATTTTTGCCCAGTCTTTTCCTGATGGTGGAGGCATGAACGCTGACCTTAACTGAGGCAAGTGAGGCCTGCAGTTCCTTGGACGTTGTTGTGGGGTCTTTTGTGACCTCTTGGATGAGTCGTCGCTGCGCTCTTGGGGTAATTTTGGGCGGCCGGCCACTCCTGGGAAGGTTCACCACTGTTCCATGTCTTCGCCATTTGTGGATAATGGCTCTCACTGTGGTTCGCTGGATTCCCAAAGCTTTGGAAATGGCTTTATAACCCTTTCCAGACTGATAGATCTCAATTACTTTCTTTCTCAATTGTTCCTGAATTTCTTTGGGTCTCGGCATGATGTGTAGCTTTTAAGGATCTTCTGGTGGACCTTACTGTGTCAAGCAGCTCCTATTTAAGTGATGCCTTGATTGTGAACAGGTGTGGCAATAATCAGGCCTGGGTGTGGCTAGAGAAATTGAACTCAGTTGTGGACAACCACAGTTATAGTATGTTTTAACAAGGGGGGCAATCACTTTTTCACACAGGGCCATGATGGTTTGGATTTTTTTTCACCTTTAATAATAAACACCTTCATTTACAAATTGCATTTTGTGTTTACTTGTGTTGTCCTTGACTATTGTTTAAATTGGTTTGATGTTCCGAAACACTTAAGTGTGACAAACATGCAAAGGAACAGGAAATGAGGTAGGGGGCAAACACTTTTTCACACCACTGTACATCTCCTAAGCAGGAACACATCACTATCTCCCCAAGCATTCTGTCCAGATAATGTGCACTTCATTTATCACCTTTCCGTGTAACCCTGTGTTATCCAAACTCTGTTCAATGAAAAGTGTAAACTCACCACATAAACACTCTATATACAAAATAAAATTCCCCAATAAAGATCAGAACATGATGATCACATTACATGGAAGCACAATTGTATGACTGCTGATTATTCAGAGAATTACCGTATTTATGTTTATTGAGGATTTTTTTTTTTTTTGGTGGGCGAGTGGATCTTGGGTGGGAGTTCTGATGGACTTTAGAAATAGAACATGTTTCAAATCTTTCCGCCAGAACACATTCCTCTCGAGAAAACCGCTTGTCTGTATGCAGGTCCAACGGACCAACAACAACGCAAGGACAGCTATTGGCTACTGGCTATTGAACTTCCTTTTTCTAGTCCCGTCATACGCCATTGTGTTAAACGATTAGACTTTGGTGTGATCATGTGTAGGCAAGTCCGTTTCAGCGGAACTCTGAAGAAAAGTCTGTCGAAAAGTCCATCAGAGTTCATTCCGACGGAAAGTCCGGTCGTGCGTACGTGGCATAAGAGTTTTATCCAATAAATGCTGGTTTGTGCCATTATTTCCCATGGTTTTGTTGTATCCTGGAGCCTTTCTTTCAATAAAGGTGAGATCCCCACACTGCAGAGCCAAAGATGAGGAGGGGAGCCCATGGTCTATGGTGGATTTTGTCCTAACTGAAAAGTAATTAGTTATTAGGAGACATGTGAGAAGCGTTGGTGAGATCTTGGAATGCAAGACTTGTGTGTGTTTAGTGGTGAAAATTCTGTAAAGTAGAACCACAATATTCATACATTTTTTTGAGATGTTCCTTAACGTAAAAAAATCCTCACTCTTCAGGTAATATGGAGTAAATGACGTACTCTGACACACGGACTAATTGTAGATTCCATCGCTCAGCGAGAGTCTTGATAAGTGACGTTCTCCTGTAACACCTGTTTCTCCATATCTTTTCCTCCAGCCCACGTCGGTGGAAATACGTAATTACTAAAGGTTTCCCTGATAAGGAGGTCTAAAATTGTTCTAATAGCAAGCCTGGAGCTCTCCCCTGATTGGCTGGCTGAGCGTATATAAGCTGAACAGACCTCACAATCGTCCTCTTACCCAAGAATATCAGAAAATGCCAACACTGTGGGTCCTGTCCTGCCTGGTCCTCCTCAGCGGAGCCTATGGTGAGTACATGTACTGGATGTTTGTAGAACACTGTAATATATATATATATACTGTATATAATTTATATTTATTTTTTACATATATATATAAAATATTCTACACACATACATTCATAGAGCGTATGTAAAACGTTGTACATTGATCTGAATATGTGGAAGGTTTGTGGCCATCTCTATCTTATTGATCACACCGCAGAACCGCTCTAAAGGATTAAATTCAGCTTCAAAAATTACCTTCCCATCCACTATGGATAAGACAATGATGGCCTGGCCCCGAATATTTTATTGTTTATTTATTTTTTTTTATTCTTAAAATTCTGCTATATTAAGGATCGTATGAAAGCAAAGGGAAAAGACGATAAAAAAAAAAGACTCCAAACCCAAACAGAGGTTGTGTTGTATTATATGGTGATGGGTAACAATGTATTACTGGCAGTTATAATCAGAACGTGTCTTTCTCAGGTTGCGGGGTTCCCAAAATCAGTCCTCATATCTCCTACAACGCCAGGATTGTGAATGGAGAAAACGCCGTCCCGGGTTCTTGGCCATGGCAGGTGTCTATTCAGGTACGAGGATCTCATGACACATCTTATCTTGCTTTCTAAATTATAAAATTTGGAGGTTTATTGCAATTTCTAGGGATCTTTCGGCTCAGAATGTTGTCCATTGTGTTCAAACACATGCCCCTCCCCCGTCCCCCAGATATAGAACTTCCCATGGACACAATTTAGAATTTTACTGACTGAATGGTTTACTTGTTGATTCCAAATTGAAAGATTTAACATAACACAGCCCTCCTAGGAAAGCTAAGCGGGAGGAGGCAGGGGTAGGTGACAACCCTCTTCGAAAACCCCTCCTGGGTAGGTAAAAAATATGTCTCCCAATAAAGAACATCAAGTAGTAGGAGAGGGCCCTTAGAAGCCTCTAGAAGATGATCAATATGTGATCAGAGAAGGTAGACACCATCCAAAGATCAAAGGGGGAGGGTATGTGGAGATTCTTCCAACTTCTGTCCCCAAGGGCAGAACCTCTCTAACACGGACCTAAATTCCAATAAAAGAAAAGTCTACAGTGTTGCTGCCATGGACAAATAATAACAATAGGAGGGCTGAAGGGGCTGCTTTGGGTTTCTTCCAGTGTTAGCTGCATGTCTGACTGCCTAGACAATTAGTCATGTGATCTGAAGCTGAAGGGAAATGTCAGAGTCCAGAATGGATGGTCCTCTTCTCCAGGAGAAGCCCAGTGAGCGGGATTAAAGGGAAAATGGATCAGCATTTTCTCCACGAAAGATACATACTTAGATTTTCCAATAATTGGAGTATTTTATATCTGTCTGGAGTTCAGCTTTAGATACCGGTAATGTCATCTACGTACCTTGAATCTTCCCTCTGGATTTGTCTTCTAGAAGACCCTAGTGATGAATATTAGGGCCTTGTAAAGCTTCCTTTCACCACACCTAAGTGGCCCCCCTCTGTAACTTTAACATTGTTCAGTTTTCTATGGGGGGAGAATCTTCATGGGGGTAGGTGAAATAATCTCTATATATAAAGCAATGACCTCCTGACTCTTCCTCCACAGAACAGCACCGGATTCCACTTCTGTGGCGGCTCCGTCATCAACAGTCTCTGGGTTGTCACTGCTGCCCACTGTGAAGTCAGGTGAGTCTTATATGATAATATTCTACTGCAAGGTCAACTTTCACTGCAATGATTTACTGGGGACTTGTCCATCCAGAGCCTCTGGTTTATAGTCCAGATACATCCTAAATATAGAGAAATGTATCCAACTGTCCAATCAGAGCCTCTGGTTTATAGTCCAGATACATCCTAAATATAGAAACATTTATCCAACTGTCCATCCAGAGCCTCTGGTTTATAGACCAGACACATCCTAAATATAGAGCCATTTATCCAACTACCCAACCAGAGATTCTGGTTTATAGACCAGAGGCATCCTAAATATAGAGCCATTTATCCAACTGTCCATCCAGAGCCTCTGTCTTATTGACCAGACACATCCTAAATATAGAAACATTTATCCAACTGTCCATCCAGAGTCCCTGGTTTATAGACTGGATACATCCTAAATATAGAGCCATTTATCCAACTGTCCATAAAGAGCCTCTGGTTTATAAATCAGATACAATATAGAGACATATATCCAATTTACAACTGACTGGTAATTCCCATTATTACAAGATGTAGAAGGTAGGGGGCTGTATAAAGTAGAGGGATGTGGATAGTATGGGTAGTATAGTCTCTGACCCATTAATAAATTACTGTGACACTGCCGGGCATTTCCCATGTATGGAGCAAATATGGTTAAGTTTGAAAACCATAGTTACCACAATACCCAACCATTTACCAATCACCTACCATGTTTGTCTTCCATCCAGAACTTCTGACCTTGTGGTCCTGGGTGACTTCGACCTTTTATCCAATGCTGAGCCCATCCAGGTCAAGTCCGTTGGCAGAGTAAGTTCTTATTACTAAAGGATTATTATGTGTTTTCGACATGAGAACTTGATCAGCATCATCAATGTGTCTTCTAATCTTTCTTCCTATGTAGAGAATACAGTGATATATGTGTGGGTGGGCAGACTTATTTATTATTACATTTAAAGACTACAAGTGGCCTTATAAATGGGGCTTCGTTTCCTCTTGAGTCCCGAAGCAGGAAAGCCGTTAAAGTGGACCTCCAGCCTTCTCTTCAGTCTTGACTGTAATTTCTTGCTTTGATTTCACTGAACACGGTGAGCTTCACACAATGTGCATTAGAAGCTGTAGCAAGTTGGATAGAGCCCGCCTTTTTTTTCTGGCTGGAGGACATCCATCATCATCATGTAGCCAGGAAGTAGCCGACCTTGGATCTCTAGATGTGGTGAAACTGCAAATCCCATCGTGCCTCAGCCTCTGGGAGTCGTGTCTGTGGCTGCCAGAGTCTTGCAATGCCTCGTGGGATTTATAGTGTAACCACAGCCGGTGTGCTGAGGTTTCTTACCCCCTTGTGTCCCATTGTATAAAGCAGTGGCATGGCCAACGTAAGGGTTCAAATTGTCAGCTGAGATTCCTCTGATGTACAAGTGACATGGAGTTCTGGCACTTCCATCACTTTATAGACCGGGGACTTTTTCCTCTTCCTCTCAACTTAATATAACATCTGATGTCGGTATAAGGTGGAGCCAACTCTCAGTGTAATGGTAATAGGAGAATAAAAGATGACAAGTAAGAAGATTAAACTACAAACTGAGAAGGTTCAGAGGGACAATTATTACAAGTTCAGAAGAAGATTTTGATTTATGAAAATCTATAAAAACATTAATCCTTATTATAACTTTTCTCAGTTCTTCAGTCACCCGCAGTACAACGCCAGGACCTTTGTCAATGACATCGCCCTGATCAAGCTTTCCAGCCCGGCCGCCCTCAATGACCGCGTGTCCCCCGTGTGTCTCGCTGCTTCCTCTGATGTCTTCAATGGAGGAGAAAGATGCCTCACCAGCGGATGGGGATACACCGATGCCGCCAGTAAGGGGATTAGAATAGCAAAAAATACAAAGTGTTAACCGATTAACACTTGGGAATACAAACGTGGTGTCCTACAGAGGGTTGTGCATGTCTAGAGCTGATATATTTCTTCTCCCTTTCTCTCTCTCTCTCAGCACAAGCCAAGCCAGCTAAACTCCAGCAGGCGGCCCTTCCTCTCCTTACCAACAGTCAGTGCCAGAGATACTTCTTCGGAATCCAAATCCAATCCTCCATGATCTGCGCTGGTGCCTCCGGTGCCACCTCTTGCATGGTACGATGATCTACAGATTTTCTATTCACCAGTCTTAGCGGTTTTTTTTTACACAATTTTGAAAAGAACAAAAGCTTAAGGATGCAGTTGGTTCATTTTATATGAGGCAGAACAGTCTATGTAGCCGAACAATCATTCATAGAGTATTATATATATATATATATTATTCTAGGACTGAATATTACATCAATTGATGAGTACTGATGAGTAAATACTTCATGATTTGCTCCACCAGTGATGGTCCCATGTTCTGTTTCATACGGTGAATTATCTCCTGCATTATGTTGTGTGGTGAGAGGTTCTTTTAGACCCCTTAATGGCTCATATATGTGTTTCATGCTTTGTTCCCGAGTTCAAGTTCTCCTCTGAGACCCGTTAATGTTTTTTTTTTTTTGTAAAAGAATATATAAGATGGCACTGGGCGTGGCCTTGTGGTTGAGCAGTGCCATCATGGTGTAGATGACCTTACGTGGATCCGTGCAAAGTCCAAAAATTGTCAATTATGATATAAGGACATCTTAAAATGTATGTCTAACAATGTTTTTTATTTAGTTTCAAAGTTTGCATAGAGTCGGGAAGGACTAGAAGCTCTGGCAGGATTTTACTTCTATTCATGGCTCCCTTTATGAAATCTCCCCTCACTTTCTGTCTTGATGAAAACAGTTTACTAAACATGAAGACAACACAGACAGAAATAAATAAAACTATGACGAGGAGACTATGATGAGAGGAGAACAGGACGTCTGTTAGATTTTTATTCCTCTTTGTGTTCCTGTCTGGGGAAACATTGTCAGCTGAACAGGAAGTGAGGGGAAATCTCTCTAGTGGAGCCCTGAATAGCAATGAAAACCTGACAGAAGTTCTAATCCTTAACCACTCCATCACAAATGAATAAAAATGGATTGACATCCACATAAGTGTCATGCGATTGTCTACTGGTCTACTCACTGGCTGACCTGCTTGTGACGTGGGAGTGAACTGGTAAATGGTTCAAAGGATCCCTTACAAGTTGATACTCACATCGGGTCACTGGTTGGTGAATTGGGTATTATTTGCTGTCTGTGTCCTGCTGGGGAGATTTTCTTTCATTTCCTGTCCTGGAGATGCAACAGGAAGTGAGAGGAAATCTCATGAAAGTGAATGGATTTCCCATCTTAGAGCATTGTCATAGGAACATTTGTCCCCATTGGAGGATTTCCCATCACCTCTTCTTCTGGTGACTTCTCTAAAATATTGGATTTCTCATCAATTGCTGTTTCAGGGAACCAAAAAAAAAGGGGGTGAACGTCTCCAATGGGTACAAAGACAATAAAAACTTGACAAAGGGTCCAACCTTTCCACACTCCACCCAAAACTGAAAAATGCCTTTACATTCCCTTTACACCCAGCAGACTCAATATAATACTGACCACCAATCACAGCTTCTCTTAGAAATGTTCACCTCAAAAGACAATATTTAGAACCACATTGCAATCCAAATACTGGTCCCATTTCTATATACAGGACTGAGCCCACACTCAGGTTGTGGTACGTAGATGATATTATTTCATGACTCCATAGTTGTGTAAGAAATGCAGACCAGAGATGTCACACATACATTCATCACCATGAGAACTCCTCCATCATTTCTGATTTTTGTTCCTTTTCAGGGTGACTCTGGTGGACCCCTTGTGTGCCAGAAGAACGGAGCCTGGACCCTGACCGGTGTTGTGTCCTTTGGACTTGGGACCTGCTCTCCATCTTATCCCGGAGTCTATGCCCGCGTCTCCTCCCTCAGATCCTGGGTGGACCAGACTGTTGCCAACAACTAAATAACATCCAATGTCCTTTTGCTACTCAATAAAATATCTTTTATATTAATATATGGCTGTGGGTTTTCCTGAGATTCATAAATTCACAAAATAAACAAGGAAACATATTAAACAAATGAAACAAAACCGGTTACCTCCGCTTGGCTTGTTCCTCCAGGTCTAGGGGTTCCCAGGGTTAGTACCCAACGACTTTGGACGCTGACACCATAAAAGTCCTTTAGAAAGGTTTTTATTTGCAGGGGTACCATCCAACAGACACAGTCTAATGTGGGAACAGAGGGTAAGGGTGAAGAAAACTCAGGCACCTTGAACTGCAAATTAGTAGGACGTCTATAAAGCCAACCCAGAGAGTAGCCACTCGCAGCTGGGCGCTTCAAAGCTGAACAAATCTCTAGCCAGAGATTATGGCAGTCGGCACTTTAATTCAGAACTTGCAAAGTCTCCGACCTTGAAGAAAAGTTGCAATCAAAGTGAACAGGAACCTGTCCTCAGTACCTGGAACGTTCTCTGTCTCCTTGACAGTATTGGGGAAGCGTGGATTCTCTAGTGTCCTTGACAACCCAGCAACCAGGCACTTCTTGGGATACCAGCTTGTTGGCCCTCCTCCGAAGAGTCCTCCCCCGGTCGCTTATGCGAGCTGCAGTGCCCCTCCAAGTTGAGAGCGCACCCGGACACCTTGAATCCTCCCTCAGTTACTGCGCCTCGGACCAGCCGGTTCCGAGACTCGGGAACAGATGGATCCCTGCCCCAGACCAAGCAGGTCTATGGGGCTAGTAGAACTGGCCACGTTGTGAGACGGCACACGCTCCCGTGAACGGGACCCCTCACGAGGCTACCCCGGTCCAGATCCAGGAACAGGCAGCTAACGCTGAATGAACCCCGAACACATGACTCCAGCATCTTAAGTACCCTTCCCCCAGACTACACAGCGGGGCCAAACGCACCCACTGATTGGCTCCGGGGAATGCCGGTACCCAAACGTCCAACCAGGCCTGGTTCTAAACCCGTCATGTGTGCCTCACCGCAAACATGATCAGGCAGAACCCCAACACAGCCCAGCCAAACCGATGCCAAAGTCAACCTGCCCAATTAGCTCTCAGAACCCCTTTACTGTTCTGAGAGAAAAAAATAACTAAATTTACACATAGCGGACACCTTGGAAAGGTGTCACTGCTACATTATTATTATTCAGGATTTATATAGTGCCAACAAATTGGACAGCATTTTACAAAATAGAGGGAGACAGGACAGTTGCAGAACAATGCAATACAGGAGGAGTCAGAGGGCCCTGCTCAGTAGAGCTTACAATCTAAAAGGAAGGGTCAAGTTATACAAAAGGTGATAACTGTGGTGGATGAGCTGATAGAGAAAGTCACAGTACAGTTTATTAGTTGGAGGCAGAATAGGCCTCCCTGAAATGATAAGGGGTCTAAATCTAGATCAGTAGATAGTTGGAAAGATTGGGGTAGGGAGTTCCAGAGGATGGGAGAGGCTCTGGGGAAAAATCTGTAGAAAAGCATGGGGAGGAGGTGACAAGAGAGCTAGAGAGCAGGAGGTCTTGGGAAGAGCGAATAGAATGGTTTGGGTGATATTTTGAGAAAAGGTTGGTGATGTAGTGTCACAGGTACTCACCTGGGCCGAAATGCTGAGAGCTGCTCCCCTTGCGACTAGGTGCACGATGCCCCTGGAATGGGTACAGAGGGCACCGGGCACAAAGATGCAGGGGTTGCAAGCAGGTGGGTTGCAGGTGGTGTGCAGTGGAGGCGTAGACCCTGTGTGGCTGAGGCTGCACTGGAAGTAGACACCTGGCAGGACCAAGATGAGGCAGAGGCTGTAGAGGAACCAGAACACACTCTGGAGGATAATCCTGGGGTGCATATACGTGAATAGGAAGTCCAGAAAACCAGGCCAGGGGTCAACCACAGGTAGTCAGGCAGGAGGATATCCAGAAGGCAAGCCAGGGGGTCAGACACAGGTAAGTAACAAGAGAATTTCCAGGAGGCAGGCCGAGGGTCAAGCACAGATGATCAGGCAGAAGGATATCCAAGAGGCAAGCCAGGGGTCAAACACAGGTAAACAGCAGCGGTGGTCAGAAGAGGTCCGGGTCAAGCACAGGTAATCAGGCAGGTACAGGATACAGGATACAGGAGACTGGAGCCAGGAACTCAGGAAGTAGAGACAACAAACCAGCAATTTGTGGAGGAAAGGGGAAGGCCTTTTATAGGCCAGGTAAGTGGTCAGGTGGGGTACGCGGATGAGTGCGCATGCGCACTCGCTTTCTGACAGAGCCGCGCACAGACGTGAGCCGCGCTGGATGAGCTAGAACACATATCCGAGCGCTGTGAACCCGCGCATCCGCACCCGCGGCCCCGCGTACCTGTGTGCGCTGCCGAACAGCTCTGCCGCGCGTGCGTACTCCAGGGACCCGGCGCTGAAGCATGGTATTTCTCTGACATGTAGCTTGTGTGAGTTGTGGACTTTGTATGTAATGCCCCGTACACACGAGTGGACTTTCCGACAACAAAACCGTGGATTTTTTTCCCGAAGGATGTTGGCTCAAACTTGTCTTGCATACACACGGTCACACAAATGTTGTCGGAAATTCCGAACGTCAAGAACGCCGTGACATACAAGATGTACGACGAGCCGAGAAAAATTAAGTTCAATAGCCAGTGCGGCTCTTTCTGCTTGATTCCGAGCATGCGTGGAACCTTTGTGCGTCGGACTTGTGTACACACGATCGGAATTTTTGCTGTTTTGCTGTCGGAAAATTTGAGAACCAGCTCTCAAACAAATTTGTTGGCGGAAAGTCCGACAGCAAATATTCGATGGAGAGCGTACACGCGGTCGGACTTTCCGACAACAAGCTCACATCCAACATTTGTTGTCGGAAAGTCCGATCGTGTGTACGGGGCATTAGAATTTAACATTTTAAATGTTGGGTGATTGGAAGCCAAAAGGAGGGATTGGCAGAAAGGGGTGGTGGACACCAAATGGTTGGTCTGGTGAATGAGGCTGGCAGCGGCATTCACGATGGATTAAAGAAGGGATAGGCAATGTAAAGATAATCCAATGAGGAGGGAGCTGCAATCGTCAAGGCTAGAGATGACCAGGGAGTGATTTTGGGTGTTGTTAGCATTGAAATGGTATTGGAAGCCATGGGAGGCCATCAGCTGACTCAGGGAGGAGGTGTAGATAGAGAATAGAAGGAGGTCTGAGCACGGAACCTTGGGAGACTCTTACAGAAAGAGGAAAAGAAGAGAAGTAGGTTCGGTTGTAAGTCACATTGAAGGTTTGGTGAAATAGGTGAGAAGAAAACCAGCAAAGAGCCACAGAGGCCAAGGGAAAGAAGATTTTTGAGAAGAAGGGCAGGGCTCAAGTCCTGCAGGAAAGCATGGGAACAGAGTTCCTGTACTTTTTCCACAACAGGAACTCAGTTCCCGTTAGCAGCCGTGTCCTGCAAGACTTTGAAGTATGCGAGCTGTGTGGGAGGTGCTACACCAGCAGCCGCCGACACAGCTCGCAATAGTAAGTGCCGCACACCTGACCATTCAGGCATTGCCAGTAGGGGGCCCCATGACAGCTTCCGCTTCGATCTACCTGTCAATCACAGCTAGCCGACAGGTAGATCAGGTCCCTGCTGCTAAGAGATTGTATTTAGTCAGACCTCTCGTGATGCGCTCCTCCCCTCCGGCCCCTCCTGATTTTCTGTCTCCTCATCACCCCCCCCCCCCCAGTCTCCTGCATACTTGCTCTGTGTGTCCCGCTGAATCCCCCCTCCTCTATCTTCAGTGCCATATGATGAGAGAACCCAGAGGAGGAGCACAGCTATTCTGCTCACAGGACATGCAGGGAGAGAGGTGATCTGAGGGAGGAACATCAGTTTGGAGTGGTGAGCTGAGCACAATACCTGGCAAAGTTTAATGCCAGGAGGGAAGTTTATGTGGAAATATGTGAAGGGTTGGAATAGCAGCGAGTGTGTGTGTTGGAGCCCTGCAGAGTTTGCAGCCCCCCCAAGCTAACATACAGTGGTGTGAAAAAGTGTTTGCCCCCTTCCTCATTTCCTGTTCCTTTGCATGTTTGTCACACTTAAGTGTTTCGGAACATCAAACCAATTTAAACAATAGTCAAGGACAACACAAGTAAACACAAAATGCAATTTGTAAATGAAGGTGTTTATTATTAAAGGTGAAAAAAAATCCAAACCATCAGGGCCCTGTGTGAAAAAGTGATTGCCCCCTAAACCTAATAACTGGTTGGGCCACCCTTAGCAGCAACAACTGCAACCAAGCGTTTGCGATAACGTGCAATGAGGCTTTTTACAGCGTCCTGGAGGAATTTTGGCCCACTCATCTTTGCAGAATTGTCCTAATTCAGTTACATTAGAGGGTTTTCGAGCATGAACGGCCTTTTTAAGGTCATACCACAACATCTCAATAGGATTCAGGTCAGGACTTTGGCTAGGCCACTCCAAAGTCTTCATTTTGTTTTTCTTCAGCCATTCGGTGGTGGACTTGCTGGTGTGTTTAGGATCATTGTCCTGCTGCAGAACCCAAGTTCGTTTCAGCTTGAGTACACGAACAGATGGTCGGACATTCTCCTTCAGGATCTCTTGGTAGACAGCAGAATTCATAGTTCCTTTTATCACGGCAAGTCTTCCAGGTCCTGAAGCAGCAAAACAGCCCCAGACCATCACACTACCACCACCATATTTTACTGTTGGTATAATGTTCTTTTTCTGAAATGCAGTGTTCCTTCTACGCCAGATATACTTGGACACACACCTTCCAAAGAGTTCCACTTTTGTCTCATCGGTCCACAGAATGTTGTCCCAAAAGTCTTGGGGATCATCAAGATGTGTTGTGGAGAAATTGAGACGAGCTTTGATGTTCTTTTTGCTCAGCAGTGGTTTTCTCCTTGGAACTCTGCCATGCAGGCCATTTTTGCCCAGTCTTTTCCTGATGGTGGAGGCATGAACGCTGACCTTAACTGAGGCAAGTGAGGCCTGCAGTTCCTTGGACGTTGTTGTGGGGTCTTTTGTGACCTCTTGGATGAGTCGTCGCTGCGCTCTTGGGGTAATTTTGGGCGGCCGGCCACTCCTGGGAAGGTTCACCACTGTTCCATGTCTTCGCCATTTGTGGATAATGGCTCTCACTGTGGTTCGCTGGATTCCCAAAGCTTTGGAAATGGCTTTATAGCCCTTTCCAGACTGATAGATCTCAATTACTTTCTTTCTCAATTGTTCCTGAATTTCTTTGGGTCTCGGCATGATGTGTAGCTTTTAAGGATCTTCTGGTGGACCTTACTGTGTCAAGCAGCTCCTATTTAAGTGATGCCTTGATTGTGAACAGGTGTGGCAATAATCAGGCCTGGGTGTGGCTAGAGAAATTGAACTCGTTGTGGACAACCACAGTTATAGTATTTTTAACAAGGGGGGCAATCACTTTTTCACACAGGGCCATGATGGTTTGGATTTTTTTTCACCTTTAATAATAAACACCTTCATTTACAAATTGCATTTTGTGTTTACTTGTGTTGTCCTTGACTATTGTTTAAATTGGTTTGATGTTCCGAAACACTTAAGTGTGACAAACATGCAAAGGAACAGGAAATGAGGTAGGGGGCAAACACTTTTTCACACCACTGTACATCTCCTAAGCAGGAACACATCACTATCTCCCCAAGCATTCTGTCCAGATAATGTGCACTTCATTTATCACCTTTCCGTGTAACCCTGTGTTATCCAAACTCTGTTCAATGAAAAGTGTAAACTCACCACATAAACACTCTATATACAAAATAAAATTCCCCAATAAAGATCAGAACATGATGATCACATTACATGGAAGCACAATTGTATGACTGCTGATTATTCAGAGAATTACCGTATTTATGTTTATTGAGGATTTTTTTTTTTTTTGGTGGGCGAGTGGATCTTGGGTGGGAGTTCTGATGGACTTTAGAAATAGAACATGTTTCAAATCTTTCCGCCAGAACACATTCCTCTCGAGAAAACCGCTTGTCTGTATGCAGGTCCAACGGACCAACAACAACGCAAGGACAGCTATTGGCTACTGGCTATTGAACTTCCTTTTTCTAGTCCCGTCATACGCCATTGTGTTAAACGATTAGACTTTGGTGTGATCATGTGTAGGCAAGTCCGTTTCAGCGGAACTCTGAAGAAAAGTCTGTCGAAAAGTCCATCAGAGTTCATTCCGACGGAAAGTCCGGTCGTGCGTACGTGGCATAAGAGTTTTATCCAATAAATGCTGGTTTGTGCCATTATTTCCCATGGTTTTGTTGTATCCTGGAGCCTTTCTTTCAATAAAGGTGAGATCCCCACACTGCCGAGCCAAAGATGAGGAGGGGAGCCCATGGTCTATGGTGGATTTTGTCCTAACTGAAAAGTAATTAGTTATTAGGAGACATGTGAGAAGCGTTGGTGAGATCTTGGAATGCAAGACTTGTGTGTGTTTAGTGGTGAAAATTCTGTAAAGTAGAACCACAATATTCATACATTTTTTTGAGATGTTCCTTAACGTAAAAAAATCCTCACTCTTCAGGTAATATGGAGTAAATGACGTACTCTGACACACGGACTAATTGTAGATTCCATCGCTCAGCGAGAGTCTTGATAAGTGACGTTCTCCTGTAACACCTGTTTCTCCATATCTTTTCCTCCAGCCCACGTCGGTGGAAATACGTAATTACTAAAGGTTTCCCTGATAAGGAGGTCTAAAATTGTTCTAATAGCAAGCCTGGAGCTCTCCCCTGATTGGCTGGCTGAGCGTATATAAGCTGAACAGACCTCACAATCGTCCTCTTACCCAAGAATATCAGAAAATGCCAACACTGTGGGTCCTGTCCTGCCTGGTCCTCCTCAGCGGAGCCTATGGTGAGTACATGTACTGGATGTTTGTAGAACACTGTAATATATATATATATACTGTATATAATTAATATTTCTTTTTTACATATATATATAAAATATTCTAGACACATACATTCATAGAGCGTATGTAAAACGTTGTACATTGATCTGAATATGTGGAAGGCTTGTGTCAATCTCTATCTTATTGATCACACCGCAGAACCGCTCTAAAGGATTAAATTCAGCTTCAAAAATTACCTTCCCATCCACTATGGATAAGACAATGATGGCCTGGCCCCGAATATTTTATTGTTTATTTATTTTTTTTTATTCTTAAAATTCTGCTATATTAAGGATCGTATGAAAGCAAAGGGAAAAGACGATAAAAAAAAAAGACTCCAAACCCAAACAGACGTTGTGTTGTATTATACGGTGATGGGTAACAATGTATTACTGGCAGTTATAATCAGAACGTGTCTTTCTCAGGTTGCGGAGTTCCCAAAATCAGTCCTCATATCTCCTACAACGCCAGGATTGTGAATGGAGAAAACGCCGTCCCGGGTTCTTGGCCATGGCAGGTGTCTATTCAGGTACGAGGATCTCATGACACATCTTATCTTGCTTTCTAAATTATAACATTTGGAGGGTTATTGCAATTTCTAGGGATCTTTCGGCTCAGAATGTTGTCCATTGTGTTCAAACACATGCCCCTCCCCGTCCCCCAGATATAGAACTTCCCATGGACACAATTTAGAATTTCACTGACTGAATGTTTTACTTGTTGATTCCAAATTGAAAGATTTAACATAACACAGCCCTCCTAGGAAAGCTAAGTGGGAGGGGGCAGGGGTAGGTGACAACCCTCTTCGAAAAACCCTCCCGGGTAGGTAAAAAGATGTCTCCCAATAAAGAACATCAAGGAGTAGGAGAGGGACCTTAGAAGCCTCTAGAAGATGATCAATATGTGATCAGAGAAGGTAGACACCTTCCAAAGATCAAAGGTGGAGGGTATGTGGAGATTCTTCCAACTTCTGTCCTCAAGGGCAGAACCTCTCTAAAATGGACCTAAATTCCAATAAAAGAAAAGTCTACAGTGTTGCTGCCATGGATATATAATAACAATAGGAGGGCTGAAGGGGCTGCTTTGGGTTTCTTCCAGTGTTAGCAGCATGTCTGACTGCCTAGACAATTAGTCATGTGATCTGAAGCTGAAGGGGAATGTCAGAGTCCAGAATGGATGGTCCTCTTCTCCAGGAGAAGCCCAGTGAGCCGGATTAAAGGGAAAATGGAGCAGCATTTTCTCCACGAAAGATACATACTTAGATTTTCCAATAATTGGAGTATTTTATATCTGTCTGGAGTTCAGCTTTAGATACCGGTAATGTCATCTATGTACCTCGAATCTTCCTTCTGGATTTGTCTTCTAGAAGACCCTAGTGATGAATATTGGGGCTTTGTAAAGCTTCCTTGCACCACACCTAAGTGGCCCCCCTCTGTAACTTTAACATTGTTCAGTTTTCTATGGGGGAGAGAATCTTCATGGGGGTAGGTGAAATAATCTCTATATATAAAGCAATGACCTCCTGACTCTTCCTCCACAGAACAGCACCGGATTCCACTTCTGTGGCGGCTCCGTCATCAACAGTCTCTGGGTTGTCACTGCTGCCCACTGTGAAGTCAGGTGAGTCTTATATGATAATATTCTACTGCAAGGTCAACTTTCACTGCAATGATTTACTGGGGATTTGTCCATCCAGAGCCTCTGGTTTATAGACCAGGCACATCCTACATATAGAGCCATTTATCCAACTGTCCAACCAGAGTTTCTGGTTTATAGACCAGATACAATATAGAGACATATATCCAATTTAGAACTGACTGTTAATTCCCATTATTACAAGATGTAGAAGGTAGGGGGCTGTATAAAGTAGAGGGATGTGGATAGTAGGAGTAGTATAATCTCTGACCCATTAATAAATTACTGTGACACTGCCAGGCATATCCCCATGTATGGAGCAAATCTTTGAAAACCATAGATACCACGATACCCAACCATTTACCAATCACCTACCATGTTTGTCTTCCATCCAGATCTTCTGACCTTGTGGTCCTGGGTGACTTCGACCTTTTATCCAATGCTGAGCCCATCCAGGTCAAGTCTGTCGGCAGAGTAAGTTCCTATTACTAAAGGATTATTATGCGTTTTCGACATGAGAACTTGATCAGCGTCATCAATGTGTCTTCTAATCTTTCTTCCTATGTAGAGAATACAGTGATATATGTGTGGGTGGGCAGACTTATTTCTTATTACATTTAAAGACTACAAGTGGCCTTATAAATGGGGCTTCGTTTCCTCTTGAGTCCCGAAGCAGGAAAGCCGTTAAAGTGGACCTCCAGCCTTCTCTTCAGTCTTGACTGTAATTTCTTGCTTTGATTTCACTGAACACGGTGAGCTTCACACAATGTGCATTAGAAGCTGTAGCAAGTTGGATAGAGCCCGCCTTTTTTTCCTGGCTGGAGGACATCCATCATCATCATGTAGCCAGGAAGTAGCCGACCTTGGATCTCTAGATGTGGTGAAACTGCAAATCCCATCATGCCTCAGCCTCTGGGAGTCGTGTCTGTGGTTGCCAGAGTCTTGCAATGCCTCGTGGGATTTATAGTGTAACCACAGCCGGTGTGCTGAGGTTTCTTACCCCCTTGTGTCCCATTGTATAAAGCAGTGGCATGGCCAACGTAAGGGTTCAAAATGTCAGCTGAGATTCCTCTGATGTACAAGTGACATGGAGTTCTGGCACTTCCATCACTTTATAGACCGGGGACTTTTTCCACTTCCTCTCAACTTAATATAACATCTGATGTCGGTATAAGGTGGAGACAACTCTCAGTGTAATGGTAATAGGAGAATAAAAGATGACAAGTAAGAAGATTAAACTACAAACTGAGAAGGTTCGGAGGGACAATTATTACAAGTTCAGAAGAAGATTTTGATTTATGAAAATCTATAAAAACATTAATCCTTATTATAACTTTTCTCAGTTCTTCAGTCACCCGCAGTACAACGCCAGGACCTTTGTCAATGACATCGCCCTGATCAAGCTTTCCAGCCCGGCCGCCCTCAATGACCGCGTGTCCCCCGTGTGTCTCGCTGCTTCCTCTGATGTCTTCAATGGAGGAGAAAGATGCGTCACCAGCGGATGGGGATACACCGATGCTGCCAGTAAGGGGATTAGAATAGCAAAAAATACAAAAGTGTTAACCGATTAACACTTGGGAATACAAACGTGGTCTCCTACAGAGGGTTGTGCATGTCTAGAGCTGATATATTTCTTCTCCCTTTCTCTCTCTCTCTCTTTCTCAGCACAAGCTAAGCCAGCTAAACTCCAGCAGGCGGCCCTTCCTCTTCTTACCAACAGTCAGTGCCAGAGATACTTCTTCGGAATCCAAATCCAATCCTCCATGATCTGCGCTGGTGCCTCCGGTGCCACCTCTTGCATGGTACGATGATCTACAGATTTTCTATTCACCAGTTTTAGCGTTTTTTTACACAATTTTGAAAAGAACAAAAGCTTAAGGATGCAGTTGGTTCATTTTATATGAGGAAGAACAGTCTATGTAGCCGAACAATCATTCATAGAGTATTATATATATATATATATTATTCTAGGACTGAATATTACATCAATTCTAATGAGTACTGATGAGTAAATACTTCATGATTTGCTCCACCAGTGATGGTCCCATGTTCTGTTTCATACGGTGAATTATCTCCTGCATTATGTTGTGTGGTGAGGGGTTCTTTTAGACCCCTTAATGGCTCATATATGTGTTTCATGCTTTGTTCCCGAGTTCAAGTTCTCCTCTGAGACCCGTTAATGTTTTTTTTTTTGTAAAATAATATATAAGATGGCACTGGGCTTGGCCTTGTGGTTGAGCAGTGCCATCATGGTGTAGAGGACCTTACGTGGACCATGCAAAGTCCAAAAATTGTCAATTATGATATAAAGACATCTTAAAATGTATGTCCAACAATGTTTTTTAGTGTAAAATAATATATAAGATGGCACTGGGCTTGGCCTTGTGGTTGAGCAGTGCCATCATGGTGTAGATGGCCTTACGTGGATCCATGCAAAGTCTATAAATGGACAATTGTGATTTAAGGACATCTTAAAATGTATGTCCAACAATGTTTTTTAGTGTAAAAGAATATATAAGATGGCACCGGGCTTGGCCTTGTGGTTGAGCAGTGCCATCATGGTGTAGATGACCTTACGTGGATCCATGCAAAGTCCAAAAATTGGTAATTTTGATATAAGGACATCTTAAAATGTATGTCCAACAATGTTTTTTATTGTAAAATAATATATAAGATGGCACTGGGCTTGGCCTTGTGGTTGAGCAGTGCCATCATGGTGTAGATGACCTTACATGGATCCATGCAAAGTCCAAAAAGGGGTTATTATGATATAAGGACATCTTAAAATGTATGTCCAACAATGTTTTTTAGTGTAAAATAATATATAAGATGGCACTGGGCTTGGCCTTGTGGTTGAGCAGTGCCATCCTGGTGTAGATGACCTTACGTGGATCCATGCAAAGTCCAAAAATGGGCAATTATGATATAAGGACATCTTAAAATGTATGTCCAACAATGTTTTTTATTTAGTTTCAAAGTTTGCATAGAGTCGGGAAGGATTAGAAGCTCTGGCAGGATTTTACTTCTATTCATGGATCCCTTTATGAAATCCCCCCTCACTTTCTGTCTTGATGAAAACAGTTTACTAAACATGAAGACAACACAGACAGAAATAAATAAAACTATGACGAGGAGACTATGATGAGAGGAGAACAGGACGTCTGTTAGATTCTTATTCCTCTTTGTGTTCCTGTCTGGGGAAACATTGTCAGCTGAACAGGAAGTGAGGGGAAATCTCTCTAGTGGAGCCCTGAATAGCAATGAAAACCTGACAGAAGTTCTAATCCTTAACCACTCCATCACAAATGAATAAAAATGGATTGACATCCACATAAGTATCATGCGATTGTCTACTGGTCTTCTCACTGGCTGACCAGCTTGTGACGTGGGAGTGAACTGGTAAATGGTTCAAAGGATCCCTTACAAGTTGATACTCACATCGGATCACTGGTTGGTGAATTGGGTCATATTTGCTGTCTGTGTCCTGCTGGGGAGATTTTCTTTCATTTCCTGTCCTGGAGATGCAACAGGAAGTGAGAGGAAATCTCATGAAAGTGAATGGGTTTCCCATCTTAGAGCATTGTCATAGGAACATTTGTCCCCATTGGAGGATTTCCCATCACCTCTTCTTCTGGTGACTACTCTAAAATATTGGATTTGTCATCAATTGTTTCAGGGAACAAAAAAAAAAAGGGGTGAATGTCTCCAATGGGTACAAAGACAGCAATAAAAACTTGACAAAGGGTCCAACCTTTCCACACTCCACCCAAAACTGAAAAATGCCTTTACATTCCCTTTACACCCAGCAGACTCAGTATAATACTGACCACCAATCACGGCTTCTCTTAGAAATGTTCACCTCAAAAGACAATATTTAGAACCACATTGCAATCCAATTACTGGTCCCATTTCTATATACAGGACTGAGCCCACACTCAGGTTGTGGTACGTAGATGATATTATTTCATGACTCCATAGTTGTGTAAGAAATGCAGACCAGAGATGTCACACATACATTCATCACCACGAGAACTCTTCTATCATTTCTGTTTTTTGTTCCTTTTCAGGGTGACTCTGGTGGACCCCTTGTGTGCCAGAAGAACGGAGCCTGGACCCTGACCGGTGTTGTGTCTTTTGGACTCGGGACCTGCTCTCCATCTTATCCCGGAGTCTACGCCCGTGTCTCCTCCCTCAGATCCTGGGTGGACCAGACTGTTGCCAACAACTAAATAACATCCAATGTCCTTTTGATACTCAATAAAGTAACTTTTATATTAATATATGGCTGTGGGTTTTCCTGAGATTCATAAATTCACAAAATAAACAAGGAAACATGTTAAACAAATGAAACAAACAAATGAAAAAAAGGTTAATATTCATTTTTATTAAAATAGAAAAATAAAAGCAAAGTAGAAATCTGAAGTAAAATAATAGTTGAAGAGAGAAGTGAAACAAGATGTTAATAAAATCTGAAAAGGGCAAACTAAAATAGGGGCTAAACAAAGAACAAATAAATATATACACAGACCTTGTCTCTGTTCTTGACCACACTCCTGCCTTCTCCCTGGCTTTCCTTCCTGTGTATGACTTTGGCTACCATTCTGACTACGCTTCTTCAGTCGTGTCCTGCCAGCCTGGTCCTGCTTCTTTCTCGGGTGCCACCTTGCCTGTGGTCGCTGCCCTGGTCCCGCTACATCTCCAGGGGCATTGAAGGCCCTTTCATCTCTAATGACAGACCAGCTGACAGCTGTCCAGTGTGCTGCAAGCAGCTTCCAAAAAGGGGGTACTTTTGTACCCGCTTACCATTTCACACAGGGGGGGGGGGGGGGGGGGATCTGGGGCTCCCCTTGTTAAAGGGGCTTCCAGATTCTTATAAGCCCCCCGCCTGCAGACCCCCACAACCACCGGCCAGGGTTGTGGGGACGAGGCCCCTGTCCTCATCAACATGGGGACAAGGTGCTTTGGTGGTCTCAGACCCCCAAAGCATCCTCCCAATGTTGAGGGCATGTGGCCTGGTACGGTTCAGGAGGGAGGGGGGGCGCTCTCGTCCCCCTCTTTTCCTGCGGCCACAAATTGTGGCGGAAAGTCCGACAGCAAATATTCGATGGAGAGCGTACACGCGGTCGGACTTTCCGACAACAAGCTCACATCCAACATTTGTTGTCGGAAAGTCCGATCGTGTGTAGGGGGCATTAGAATTTAACATTTTAAATGTTGGGTGATTGGAAGCCAAAAGGAGGGATTGGCAGAAAGGGGTGGTGGACACCAAATGGTTGGTCTGGTGAATGAGGCTGGCAGCGGCATTCACGATTGGTTAAAGAAGGGATAGGCAATGTAAAGATAATCCAATGAGGAGGGAGCTGCAATCGTCAAGGCTGAGATGACCAGGGAGTGATTTTGGGTGTTGTTAGCATTGAAATGGTATTGGAAGCCATGGGAGGCCATCAGCTGACTCAGGGAGGAGGTGTAGATAGAGAATAGAAGGAGGTCTGAGCACGGAACCTTGGGAGACTCTTACAGAAAGAGGAAAAGAAGAGAAGTAGGTTCGGTTGTAAGTCACATTGAAGGTTTGGTGAAATAGGTGAGAAGGAAAAACCAGCAAAGAGCCACAGAGGCCAAGGGAAAGAAGATTTTTGAGAAGAAGGGCAGGGCTCAAGTCCTGCAGGAAAGCATGGGAACAGAGTTCCTGTACTTTTTCCACACCAGGAACTCAGTTCCCGTTAGCAGCCGTGTCCTGCAAGACTTTGAAGAAGTATGCGAGCTGTGTGGGAGGTGCTACACCAGCAGCCGCCGACACAGCACGCAATAGTAAGTGCCGCACACCTGACCATTCAGGCCTTGCCAGTAGGGGGCCCCATGACAGCTTCCGCTTTGATCTACCTGTCAATCACAGCTAGCCGACAGGTAGATCCGGTCCCTGCTGCTAAGAGATTGTCTTTAGTCAGACCTCTCGTGATGCGCTCCTCCCCTCCGGCCCCTCCTGATTTTCTGTCTCCTCATCACCCCCCCCCCCCAGTCTCCTGCATACGTGCTCTGTGTGTCCCGCTGAATCCCCCCTCCTCTATCTTCAGTGCCATATGATGAGAGAACCCAGAGGAGGAGCACAGCTATTCTGCTCACAGGACATGCAGGGAGAGAGGTGATCTGAGGGAGGAACACAGAGGAGGAGCAGCAGTGTGTGTGTTGGAGCCCTGCAGAGTTTGCAGCCCCCCCAAGCTAACATACAGTGGTGTGAAAAAGTGTTTGCCCCCTTCCTCATTTCCTGTTCCTTTGCATGTTTGTCACACTTAAGTGTTTCGGAACATCAAACCAATTTAAACAATAGTCAAGGACAACACAAGTAAACACAAAATGCAATTTGTAAATGAAGGTGTTTATTATTAAAGGTGAAAAAAAATCCAAACCATCAGGGCCCTGTGTGAAAAAGTGATTGCCCCCTAAACCTAATAACTGGTTGGGCCACCCTTAGCAGCAACAACTGCAACCAAGCGTTTGCGATAACGTGCAATGAGGCTTTTACAGCGTCCTGGAGGAATTTTGGCCCACTCATCTTTGCAGAATTGTCCTAATTCAGTTACATTAGAGGGTTTTCGAGCATGAACGGCCTTTTTTTAAGGTCATACCACAACATCTCAATAGGATTCAGGTCAGGACTTTGGCTAGGCCACTCCAAAGTCTTCATTTTGTTTTTCTTCAGCCATTCGGTGGTGGACTTGCTGGTGTGTTTAGGATCATTGTCCTGCTGCAGAACCCAAGTTCGTTTCAGCTTGAGTACACGAACAGATGGTCGGACATTCTCCTTCAGGATCTCTTGGTAGACAGCAGAATTCATAGTTCCTTTTATCACGGCAAGTCTTCCAGGTCCTGAAGCAGCAAAACAGCCCCAGACCATCACACTACCACCACCATATTTTACTGTTGGTATAATGTTCTTTTTCTGAAATGCAGTGTTCCTTCTACGCCAGATATACTTGGACACACACCTTCCAAAGAGTTCCACTTTTGTCTCATCGGTCCACAGAATGTTGTCCCAAAAGTCTTGGGGATCATCAAGATGTGTTGTGGAGAAATTGAGACGAGCTTTGATGTTCTTTTTGCTCAGCAGTGGTTTTCTCCTTGGAACTCTGCCATGCAGGCCATTTTTGCCAGTCTTTTCCTGATGGTGGAGGCATGAACGCTGACCTTAACTGAGGCAAGTGAGGCCTGCAGTTCCTTGGACGTTGTTGTGGGGTCTTTTGTGACCTCTTGGATGAGTCGTCGCTGCGCTCTTGGGGTAATTTTGGGCGGCCGGCCACTCCTGGGAAGGTTCACCACTGTTCCATGTCTTCGCCATTTGTGGATAATGGCTCTCACTGTGGTTCGCTGGATTCCCAAAGCTTTGGAAATGGCTTTATAGCCCTTTCCAGACTGATAGATCTCAATTACTTTCTTTCTCAATTGTTCTGAATTTCTTTGGGTCTCGGCATGATGTGTAGCTTTTAAGGATCTTCTGGTGGACCTTACTGTGTCAAGCAGCTCCTATTTAAGTGATGCCTTGATTGTGAACAGGTGTGGCAATAATCAGGCCTGGGTGTGGCTAGAGAAATTGAACTCAGGTGTGGACAACCACAGTTATAGTATGTTTTAACAAGGGGGGGCAATCACTTTTTCACACAGGGCCATGATGGTTTGGATTTTTTTTCACCTTTAATAATAAACACCTTCATTTACAAATTGCATTTTGTGTTTACTTGTGTTGTCCTTGATATTGTTTAAATTGGTTTGATGTTCCGAAACACTTAAGTGTGACAAACATGCAAAGGAACAGGAAATGAGGTAGGGGGCAAACACTTTTTCACACCACTGTATGTTTATTGAGGATTTTTTTTTTTTGGGAGGCGAGTGGATCTTGGGTGGGAGTTATGATGGACTTTAGAAATTGAACATGTTTCAAATCTTTCCGCCAGACTAGAAATAGAACATGTTTCAAATCTTTCCGCCAGAACACATTCCTCTCGAGAAAACCGCTTGTCTGTATGCAGGTCCAACGGACCAACAACAACGCAAGGACAGCTATTGGCTACTGGCTATTGAACTTCCTTTTTCTAGTCCCGTCATACGCCATTGTGTTAAACGATTAGACTTTGGTGTGATCATGTGTAGGCAAGTCCGTTTCAGCGGAACTCTGAAGAAAAGTCTGTCGAAAAGTCCATCAGAGTTCATTCCGACGGAAAGTCCGGTCGTGCGTACGTGGCATAAGAGTTTTATCCAATAAATGCTGGTTTGTGCCATTATTTCCCATGGTTTTGTTGTATCCTGGAGCCTTTCTTTCAATAAAGGTGAGATCCCCACACTGCCGAGCCAAAGATGAGGAGGGGAGCCCATGGTCTATGGTGGATTTTGTCCTAACTGAAAAGTAATTAGTTATTAGGAGACATGTGAGAAGCGTTGGTGAGATCTTGGAATGCAAGTCTTGGTGTGTGTTTAGTGGTGAAAATTCTGTAAAGTAGAACCACAATATTCATACATTTTTTTGAGATGTTCCTTAACGTAAAAAAATCCTCACTCTTCAGGTAATATGGAGTAAATGACGTACTCTGACACACGGACTAATTGTAGATTCCATCGCTCAGCGTGAGTCTTGATAAGTGACGTTCTCCTGTAACACCTGTTTCTTCATATCTTTTCCTCCAGCCCACGTCGGTGGAAATACGTAATTACTAAAGGTTTCCCTGATAAGGAGGTCTAAAATTGTTCTAATAGCAAGCCTGGAGCTCTCCCCTGATTGGCTGGCTGAGCGTATATAAGCTGAACAGACCTCACAATCGTCCTCTTACCCAAGAATATCAGAAAATGCCAACACTGTGGGTCCTGTCCTGCCTGGTCCTCCTCTGCGGAGCCTATGGTGAGTACATGTACTGGAGGTTTGTAGAACACTGTAATATATATATATATACTGTATATAATTAATATTTCTTTTTTACATATATATATAAAATATTCTAGACACATACATTCATAGAGCGTATGTAAAACGTTGTACATTGATCTGAATATGTGGAAGGTTTGTGTCAATCTCTATCTTATTGATCACACCGCAGAACCGCTCTAAAGGATTAATTCAGCTTCAAAAATTACCTTCCCATCCACTATGGATAAGACAATGATGGCCTGGCCCCGAATATTTTATTGTTTATTTATTTTTTTTTATTCTTAAAATTCTGCTATATTAAGGATCGAATGAAAGCAAAGTGAAAAGACGATTAAAAAAAAAGACTCCAAACCCAAACAGACGTTGTGTTGTATTATACGGTGATGGGTAACAATGTATTACTGGCAGTTATAATAAGAACGTGTCTTTCTCAGGTTGCGGTGTCCCCAAAATCAGTCCTCATATCTCCTACAACGCCAGGATTGTAAATGGAGAAAACGCCGTCCCGGGTTCTTGGCCATGGCAGGTGTCTATTCAGGTACGAGGATCTCATATTACATCTTATCTTGCTTTCTAAATTATAACATTTGGAGGGTTATTGCAATTTCTAGGGATCTTTCGGCTCAGAATGTTGTCCATTGTGTTCAAACACATGCCCCTCCCCCACCCCCCAGATATAGAACTTCCCATGGACACAATTTAGAATTTCACTGACTGAATGTTTTACTTGTTGATTCCAAATTGAAAGATTTAACATAACACAGCCCTCCTAGGAAAGCTAAGTGGGAGGGGGCAGGGGTAGGTGACAACCCTCTTCGAAAAACCCTCCCGGGTAGGTAAAAAGATGTCTCCCAATAAAGAACATCAAGGAGTAGGAGAGGGACCTTAGAAGCCTCTAGAAGATGATCAATATGTGATCAGAGAAGGTAGACACCTTCCAAAGATCAAAGGTGGAGGGTATGTGGAGATTCTTCCAACTTCTGTCCTCAAGGGCAGAACCTCTCTAAAATGGACCTAAATTCCAATAAAAGAAAAGTCTACAGTGTTGCTGCCATGGATATATAATAACAATAGGAGGGCTGAAGGGGCTGCTTTGGGTTTCTTCCAGTGTTAGCAGCATGTCTGACTGCCTAGACAATTAGTCATGTGATCTGAAGCTGAAGGGGAATGTCAGAGTCCAGAATGGATGGTCCTCTTCTCCAGGAGAAGCCCAGTGAGCCGGATTAAAGGGAAAATGGAGCAGCATTTTCTCCACGAAAGATACATACTTAGATTTTCCAATAATTGGAGTATTTTATATCTGTCTGGAGTTCAGCTTTAGATACCGGTAATGTCATCTATGTACCTCGAATCTTCCTTCTGGATTTGTCTTCTAGAAGACCCTAGTGATGAATATTGGGGCTTTGTAAAGCTTCCTTGCACCACACCTAAGTGGCCCCCCTCTGTAACTTTAACATTGTTCAGTTTTCTATGGGGGAGAGAATCTTCATGGGGGTAGGTGAAATAATCTCTATATATAAAGCAATGACCTCCTGACTCTTCCTCCACAGAACAGCACGGATTCCACTTCTGTGGCGGCTCCGTCATCAACAGTCTCTGGGTTGTCACTGCTGCCCACTGTGAAGTCAGGTGAGTCTTATATGATAATATTCTACTGCAAGGTCAACTTTCACTGCAATGATTTACTGGGGATTTGTCCATCCAGAGCCTCTGGTTTATAGACCAGGCACATCCTACATATAGAGCCATTTATCCAACTGTCCAACCAGAGTTTCTGGTTTATAGACCAGATACAATATAGAGACATATATCCAATTTAGAACTGACTGTTAATTCCCATTATTACAAGATGTAGAAGGTAGGGGGCTGTATAAAGTAGAGGGATGTGGATAGTAGGAGTAGTATAATCTCTGACCCATTAATAAATTACTGTGACACTGCCAGGCATATCCCCATGTATGGAGCAAATCTTTGAAAACCATAGATACCACGATACCCAACCATTTACCAATCAACTACCATGTTTGTCTTCCATCCAGATCTTCTGACCTTGTGGTCCTGGGTGACTTCGACCTTTTATCCAATGCTGAGCCCATCCAGGTCAAGTCTGTCGGCAGAGTAAGTTCCTATTACTAAAGGATTATTATGCGTTTTCGACATGAGAACTTGATCAGCGTCATCAATGTGTCTTCTAATCTTTCTTCCTATGTAGAGAATACAGTGATATATGTGTGGGTGGGCAGACTTATTTCTTATTACATTTAAAGACTACAAGTGGCCTTATAAATGGGGCTTCGTTTCCTCTTGAGTCCCGAAGCAGGAAAGCCGTTAAAGTGGACCTCCAGCCTTCTCTTCAGTCTTGACTGTAATTTCTTGCTTTGATTTCACTGAACACGGTGAGCTTCACACAATGTGCATTAGAAGCTGTAGCAAGTTGGATAGAGCCCGCCTTTTTTTCCTGGCTGGAGGACATCCATCATCATCATGTAGCCAGGAAGTAGCCGACCTTGGATCTCTAGATGTGGTGAAACTGCAAATCCCATCATGCCTCAGCCTCTGGGAGTCGTGTCTGTGGTTGCCAGAGTCTTGCAATGCCTCGTGGGATTTATAGTGTAACCACAGCCGGTGTGCTGAGGTTTCTTACCCCCTTGTGTCCCATTGTATAAAGCAGTGGCATGGCCAACGTAAGGGTTCAAAATGTCAGCTGAGATTCCTCTGATGTACAAGTGACATGGAGTTCTGGCACTTCCATCACTTTATAGACCGGGGACTATTTCCACTTCCTCTCAACTTAATATAACATCTGATGTCGGTATAAGGTGGAGACAACTCTCAGTGTAATGGTAATAGGAGAATAAAAGATGACAAGTAAGAAGATTAAACTACAAACTGAGAAGGTTCGGAGGGACAATTATTACAAGTCAGAAGAAGATTTTGATTTATGAAAATCTATAAAAACATTAATCCTTATTATAACTTTTCTCAGTTCTTCAGTCACCCGCAGTACAACGCCAGGACCTTTGTCAATGACCTCGCCCTGATCAAGCTTTCCAGCCCGGCCGCCCTCAATGACCGCGTGTCCCCCGTGTGTCTCGCTGCTTCCTCTGATGTCTTCAATGGAGGAGAAAGATGCGTCACCAGCGGATGGGGATACACCGATGCTGCCAGTAAGGGGATTAGAATAGCAAAAAATACAAAAGTGTTAACCGATTAACACTTGGGAATACAAACGTGGTCTCCTACAGAGGGTTGTGCATGTCTAGAGCTGATATAATTTCTTCTCCCTTTCTCTCTCTCACTCTTTCTCAGCACAAGCTAAGCCAGCTAAACTCCAGCAGGCGGCCCTTCCTCTTCTTACCAACAGTCAGTGCCAGAGATACTTCTTCGGGATCCAAATCCAATCCTCCATGATCTGCGCTGGTGCCTCCGGTGCCACCTCTTGCATGGTACGATGATCTACAGATTTTCTATTCACCAGTGTTTGCGTTTTTTTTACACAATTTTGAACAGAACAAAAGCTTAAGGATGCAGTTGGTTCATTTTATATGAGGAAGAACAGTCTATGTAGCCGAACAATCATTCATAGAGTATTATATATATATATATATTATTCTAGGACTGAATATTACATCAATTCTAATGAGTACTGATGAGTAAATACTTCATGATTTGCTCCACCAGTGATGGTCCCATGTTCTGTTTCATACGGTGAATTATCTCCTGCATTATGTTGTGTGGTGAGGGGTTCTTTTAGACCCCTTAATGGTTCATATATGTGTTTCATGCTTTGTTCCCGTGTTCAAGTTCTCCTCTGAGACCCGTTAATGATATTTTTTTGTAAAATAATATATAAGATGGCACTGGGCTTGGCCTTGTGGTTGAGCAGTGCCATCATGGTGTAGAGGACCTTACGTGGACCATGCAAAGTCCAAAAATTGTCAATTATGATATAAAGACATCTTAAAATGTATGTCCAACAATGTTTTTTAGTGTAAAATAATATATAAGATGGCACTGGGCTTGGCCTTGTGGTTGAGCAGTGCCATCATGGTGTAGATGACTTTACATGGATCCATGCAAAGTCTATAAATGGACAATTGTGATTTAAGGACATCTTAAAATGTATGTCCAACAATGTTTTTTAGTGTAAAAGAATATATAAGATGGCACCGGGCTTGGCCTTGTGGTTGAGCAGTGCCATCATGGTGTAGATGACCTTACGTGGATCCATGCAAAGTCCAAAAATTGGTAATTTTGATATAAGGACATCTTAAAATGTATGTCCAACAATGTTTTTTATTGTAAAATAATATATAAGATGGCACTGGGCTTGGCCTTGTGGTTGAGCAGTGCCATCATGGTGTAGATGACCTTACATGGATCCATGCAAAGTCCAAAAAGGGGTTATTATGATATAAGGACATCTTAAAATGTATGTCCAACAATGTTTTTTAGTGTAAAATAATATATAAGCTGGCACTGGGCTTGGCCTTGTGGTTGAGCAGTGCCATCCTGGTGTAGATGACCTTACGTGGATCCATGCAAAGTCCAAAAATGGGCAATTATGATATAAGGACATCTTAAAATGTATGTCCAACAATGTTTTTTATTTAGTTTCAAAGTTTGCATAGAGTCGGGAAGGATTAGAAGCTCTGGCAGGATTTTATTCTATTCATGGATCCCTTTATGAAATCCCCCCTCACTTTCTGTCTTGATGAAAACAGTTTACTAAACATGAAGACAACACAGACAGAAATAAATAAAACTATGACGAGGAGACTATGATGAGAGGAGAACAGGACGTCTGTTAGATTCTTATTCCTCTTTGTGTTCCTGTCTGGGGAAACATTGTCAGCTGAACAGGAAGTGAGGGGAAATCTCTCTAGTGGAGCCCTGAATAGCAATGAAAACCTGACAGAAGTTCTAATCCTTAACCACTCCATCACAAATGAATAAAAATGGATTGACATCCACATAAGTATCATGCGATTGTCTACTGGTCTTCTCACTGGCTGACCAGCTTGTGACGTGGGAGTGAACTGGTAAATGGTTCAAAGGATCCCTTACAAGTTGATACTCACATCGGATCACTGGTTGGTGAATTGGGTCATATTTGCTGTCTGTGTCCTGCTGGGGAGATTTTCTTTCATTTCCTGTCCTGGAGATGCAACAGGAAGTGAGAGGAAATCTCATGAAAGTGAATGGGTTTCCCATCTTAGAGCATTGTCATAGGAACATTTGTCCCCATTGGAGGATTTCCCATCACCTCTTCTTCTGGTGACTACTCTAAAATATTGGATTTGTCATCAATTGTTTCAGGGAACAAAAAAAAAAAGGGGGGTGTTTGGGGGGTTTTGAAAATTTTGAAAAAAGTTAAATTTTTTGAAAAATTTATGAAAAAAGGTTTTTGAATGTTTGAAAAATTTTTTTGTAATTTGGGATAAAAAAGGGTGGAAAAAAGGGTTGGTGGGGTGAAAAATTTTTTGTATTTGTGAAGAAAGGGAAAGTAACTAATTAAAGGGGAATTTTAATTTTGTTTTTTTTTTTTTGGGGGAATGGGGGGTTTTGGGGGATGGGTGGGGGTTGTGTTTTTATGGGGTTTTTTGGGTTGGGTTTTATTTGGGGGGGAAAATTTTAAAATAAAAAATAAAGTTTTTGAATAAAAAAGTTTTTTTTAATTTGGAGGGGTTTTTTGGTTTTTTGGTGTTTTAAAAAAAAAAAAAAAGGGTTTAAAAATTTTTTTGAAAAAAAAAAAGGGGATTTGAAAAAGTTGGGAATGGATGTTAAAAATTGAAAGGGAAATTGGGGGAAAAAAAAAAAAAAAAGAATGTTTGTTTTGAAATTTTGTTTTTTGGGGTTTTTTGTGTTTTGATTTTGCCCCTTTGTTTTTTGGGTTGTGGAATTGTGTGGGGTTTTTGGAATTGGGTGAATTTATTTTAAAGGAAGTGAAGTGATGTTGGACCCGGGGGTAATTTTTTGTTAAAATTTAAACGGGGTTGGGGTTGTTGGGTTGAATTTTTTGAGGAGGGGTGGGGGGCCCCCGTTTGGGGGTTTTGTGGGGGTTGAAAGTTAAAGTGAATTTTTGGGTTGGTTTGGGGGGGGGTTTTTTTTTTTTTGGGGGGTTGTGTTTTTTGGTTTTTAGGGGAAAATTTTTTGGTGGGTTTTTATGGGTGGGTTGGGAGGATTTTTGGGGGGGGATTTTTTTGGTTGGGAAAATTTGATTTGGGGGAAATTTAATTTGGGGGGAATTTTTTTTTAAAATTTTTTTAAAGTGGTTTTAAAGAAGATGTTTCCAAGGTCAAAAGGCCCCGAATTTAAAAACTTTTTTTCAAAAGGGCCTTTTTTAAAATCAAACGGAAAAAGGCCCCCTTACACCCTTCCCCCCCAGATGTATTAATATGCCAGGTTGCGTGCTCGGATAAGGGTCTGGTATGGATTTTGAGGGGGACCCCACACCATTTTTTTTGGCTGGGGTTCCCCTTAAAATCCATCCCAGACCTCAAGGGTCTGGGATGGATTTTGAGGGGGACCCCACGCCATTTTTTTTTTGGCTGGGGTCCCCCTTAATATCCATACCAGACCTGAAGGGCCTGGTTATTGAATTTGGGGGGACCCCCACGCTTTTTTTTTATCAATTACTTTTTTTTTTATGAATGGCTTTCAATGAATGACTGTTCTCTGTGTTACGGGAGCCGTCAATACATTAGCCGCGAGTCATTTTAAATAGCTTTTTTTCCTGCAAAAAGGACACTTTTTGCAGGGACAGTTCTAAGCACAGGAAACATGCGCCCCTTCACAGGCATACTATAGACACCCCCCAGATGTGATACTGCAATGCTGTACTAACAGCACGCACACACTAATCCCCAGAATCATAGAACATAATGTCAGCAGTCAGCAGCACATGACGCTGACAACAACACAACACAATATGCGAGGCTGCCGGCACGGCGGCCTTTTATACTGTGGGGCGTGTACTAAACCCCCTGAGCTATTATTGGCCACAGGCATCCTGCCTGTGGCCAATTATTGCTCTTCTCGCCGCTGGCTCTTTGATTGGCCAAGCATGCGGGTCACAGTGCATGCTTGGCCAATCATCAGCCAGCAATGCACTGCAACTGGCGCAGTGCATTGCGGGCCGCTCGCATCACACGAATTTGATGTGAGCGGCCCAAATAGTTCTGGGCTCGCCGAGCAGGCGAACGCCCGATGTTTGATTTGAACATGGGTTTGAATCGAACACCGGCCCATCCCTACCTGTGAGTAAAGACTGTACTGGTGACTGATAGTTGTGTAGAGGCGAAAGGAAAGCAGTTACTAATGGCAGCTCCATAGTCTACAGCTCTGGGGCCTCAGATATGCTGACCATCCCCAGCCACCTCCAGAGAAGAGAAGCTGCTCCTGGGAGAATAAAGAAATTCTTGTACTTTTTCTGTTGTTGATAATTGCTTTGGAGTATTCCTGGACCCTAAAGACCTCCCCTGTTAAAGTTCTTCAGCCATAAATATTAAAAGGACGTTCCATAGACTGAGTTCTAATTGTTATGTGCTGGTGTGACTGGTGGCCCCTGCACTACTTAGGGAAAACCTGTCTGCTTCCAGCAGCCCCTTCAGGGATGATCACTACACTGGTTAAAGAGAAGAACCCACTCAATGTTGCTCAGTAGGACTTTTTTTTTTCAGCAGGAATGTGGTGGAACTGGTGTTCTGCTATCTCCAGCAGCCCTGTCCTCTCCAACCTGTCACTAAACACAGAAGGAAGTAGATTAAGTTTTCTGTGTGCTAGCACTGGTCACCCAGGACAGGTGCCCAACATCTGTTGGTGAGTGCCCCGGGTCCTGACACCACAACTGCCAGCATTTCTTTTTATGCGGAGATTCAGAATGTGGCTTCCCTGTCTGCCACATATCTGTGTTCCTGCCTGCCACATATCAAACATGTAGTATAGAGCCAAGTGAAATGCCCTGAACCTCCTCCTCGTTTCTGTGCTACAGATTTGAAAGGTGGAGTTGGCCAGGTTGTAGGTGCAGGACAGAGGTGAGAGATGAGAAAGGAGGATTTGTGTAAAGGTAACAGCTGATGGTTCATTTGAAAGGAGTGACAGCTTTGGAGGGAAGGGAGCAGGTTGTGTAGATGAGGAGCTGTGAAGGGGGTGGTGATTTGCTCAGAGGTAGAGTTATGGAGAAGGTGGTGATTTGCTTAGAGGTGGAGCTGTGGAGGGGGTGTTGATTTGTTCAGAGGTGGAGCTGTGAAGGGGAAGGTGATTTGCTCAGAGGTGGAGCTGGGAAGGGGGTGGTGATTTGTTCACAGGTGGAGCAGTGAAGGGGAAGGTGATTTGTTCAGAGGTGGAGCTGGGATGGGGGTGGTGGTGATTTGTTCAGAGGTGGAGCTGTGAAGGGGGTGGTGATTTGTTCAGAGGTGGAGCTGTGAAGGGGGTGGTGATTTGTTCAGAGGTGAGAGCTGTGAAGAGGATGGTGATTTGCTCAGAGGTGGAGCTGTGAAGGGGGTGGTGATTTGCTCAGAGGTGGAGCTGTGAAGGGGGTGGTGATTTGCTCAGAGGTGAAGCTGTGAAGGGGGTGGTTATTTGCTCAGAGGTGGAGCTGTGAAGGGGGTGGTGATTTGCTCAGAGGTGGGGCTGTGAAGGGGTGGTGATTTGCTCTGAGGTGGAGCTGTGAAGGGGGTGGTGATTTGCTCAGAGGTGGAGCTGTGAAGGGGAAGGTGATTTGTTCAGAGTTGGAGCTGTGAAGGGGGTGATGATTTGCTCAGTGGTGGTGAATTGTTCAGAGTTGAGAGCTGTGAAGGGGGTGGTGATTTGCTCAGAGGTGGAGCTGTGAAGGGGGTGGTGATTTGTTCAGAGTTGGAGCTGTGAAGGGGGTGATGATTTGCTCAGTGGTGGTGAATTGTTCAGAGTTGAGAGCTGTGAAGGGGGTGGTGATTTGCTCAGAGGTGGAGCTGTGAAGGGGGTGGTGATTTGTTCAGAGTTGGAGCTGTGAAGGGGGTGGTGATTTGCTTAGTGGTGGTGATTTGTTCAGAGAAGGAGCAGTGAAGGGGGTGGTGATTTGCTCAGAGGTGGAGCTGTGAAGGGGTGGATGATTTGTTTTTGTTTTTTCAAAACTCTTTATTCCAAATTTTTCATTACATAATAATTTACATTATACATTTTTTTTATATACTTTTACATTTCTTTATATAATACAGATTATAATTACATTTGCTCCTTCCTTTCATTCCTTCCTCTCTCACCCTCTGTGGTCACTTAATACTATATTTTCAGATATTCCTCTATCCGTTGTTAGCCATGTTCTATTCCATTTTGCCCATATTTTTTCATACCTTCGCCCGTTTCCCCTTTGTTCGTACATTATTTTTTCATAGGGTAGTGTAGTATATTATATCTAATATATATATATATGTATACATATATATATATATTATATATATACATATTTATATATATATGTAGTGTTTTTTATGTAGTTCGTATAGGCATTCTATTTAGGCATTCTAAGACAAATTCATTATGCAAGAATATAGATTGGGGATTCAAGTCTATTCTACACCTCAAAAGGGTGTCCAGGTGTCATCTCTTAATCTAATCAGTAGTCGCACACATCAAAGACAATGTTATCTGTTACCCTTTGATGTGTAAATCTTATGCAAGTTGTGTGTGTGAGGGATAGCCTTTTAAACCTAGTATTTACTGATGGTAATTAGAATTGAGGGGGGTATTCATGGTAAACATTTGGTTGACCCCCCCCCCCAGTGTCAGATCAATATATGAGAAGACAGGCAGGTTGTCAGCTAGTCTAGAGAAAGACGGGTCTAGGAGAAGATATTCTTTGTCGTGTACTCTGTTGGATTTTATCGTCTGTAAGAATGTTCTGTTTTGGAAGTCAATAAAATCTCTCTCTGGGAGAATCGGGTTTTGCTGCGGAGACAATACTTTTAATAACTATATTCCATCTACGAGGAACGACGATTATAGATTAGATCACTACATTGGTGCCGTTCAAGCGACCAGAAGAGCATTTTCAGGACTTTGTATTAGAAATCGTGGTGATAACAATCCGTGAGTTGGACAGAAGTCTGATGGAGACCCAAGACCTGTGCTGTGACTCTAACGTCTGGTTGTGACATAAGAGAGTCTGATCTACAAAATCAAACAAGTTTGGAACCCCAGAATTATTCTCTGGAGACTGGAAACGAAGAAAAAGGACTGCATCGTGTACCAGAAGACCTGAGCTGGAAGCTGAAGGAGTAATTAATGCGGTGAGTAAAATATTTCTCTTTTTAAATTATTAATAATATAGTAAAAATGCTTACTCAGTGTGAAGCTAGTGTCAGTTCTGATAAAGTTAACAGATGGGTGTTAAAATGTATTAAGCGTCATGGCGGTCCTTATGAAGTGCCAGAAAAATATAAGCAGACATGGACTATGATGAATGAATTTTTAGAAAAAACTGTTTTTGAGAGCAAAATTTCAGAAAGTAAAAGAAAAGGTTGTATTGTACAGGGCTTGTTATCTTGCTGTTTAACAATGGAAAGTTCTTTGAAAGATAAGGTTGAGGAAATTACCCAGTTACAGAGTGCAGTTGATAATAGCAACAAGGTTTGTCAGAGGTTACAAAACCAATCAGAATCTGAGACTGTAAATTTAAAAATTGCATGCAGTCACCATTGGGGAAGCTCTGCTTGAGAAGTCTAAACGTTGTAATGAATTATCAGAGGAAAATGAGAGATTGAAATTAAGAATTATGGAATTAGAGAAGAGATCTCAGGAATGCAGATATGCATCGAATCGTGGATTCAGCAATCTGCAGCAAAATGCAAATACAAACATTCTATCAAATGAAACAGAACCTCATATTAAATCTGATAATTCATTGCCAGCCGCACCCACTGTGACCACCACAGTTTATAACAATAATAATAATGCAGGTGAAGTTCAGCTTGTAATGAAGCCTTTGAAACCAAAAGAATTAGATGCAAATCAACCCATCTGATTTAGACAGAGTTATGCAACATTCTATAGGAAATAGTCTTTGGGTGAGAATTAAGCAGATCTGTACTCAACCAATGAGGACAAGGGACATATTGATGGAATTGTTATGTGTTTTGTATGGTGTACGTTCTGATGTTACTGTTCATGGGAAGATCAAACAAATGAAAAATGAATCTCCCTACGAGTTGTCAGGAAGGATAAAATCTATTATGGAAATATTGGTCAGTAATAATCTTGCATTTGAGCATGGTGGCTTGTTACATATGAGTATATTTCTACATGCTTTGAACGAAGAGATTAGACAAAATATTTTACTAGTTACCCCAAATCCCCATGATTTAAAAGATGTATTGTTGAAAGCAGACAATTTATGGAGAAAGTCAAATGAGCAAGCTGTCAAGATTGATTTAGCCACATTGTTTAGGACAAATACTGAACATAAAGATCAAAAGATAATGTCTTATGATAACAATCAAAGAGGAGACACCAGGTCAAATATAGGTGATATTAATATGAAAAGCAGAGCTGACCAAAATCATAATAAAAAGGTATCTAAGGCTTGGATACCATTTTCTCAGTTAAAACAGAAATATGACCACTTGAAGATTGAGTACGATAAAATGAAAATAGAACATAACACATTGCTGGGACAGCTAAACAGATTACATTATCCAGATCTGTTTTTGAATACAAATGACATTTCGCTAGCAGTGGGGGTGGTTTAGTTTCAACCTGTGGATGTGTAAATAGTCCTTTGTTTTAACTTCAAAGAATGTTTAAGGATCTTGCTAATTAGTTTTGTTGGAGAGTTTTTTTGTCTTTCAGATATTGAAGATACTGCATCCGCATAGCATGTGAACTGCAAGCTGAAATTTCTGGCTAGTGGGGGAGAAACACTGAATAAACAATATCATGGACTCTCTCAATATTCATCAAGCAATTGACCTTTTTTTTTTACTTTTTGACTTGGACAATGGACTTTTCCCTATATTTTATTTTTTTTTTATTTTTCACCCTTTCCCATTTTTATTCATCAAGCCCTATTTTTTATTTTTATTTTTCACCCTTTTCCATTTTTATTTTTATTTTTTTATTTTTTTATTTTATTATGTTTTATTTCTTGAACTTTATCTTAAACCCAGAGCGAAACATTTAAACCGAAAATAATTTTTCATGTTACATTACATGTTGCATATTACATATTGCATATTGATCAATATATTTGATATCTAAGGTGAGATGCTGCACAATGGCTTGGCATAGCATAAATTATAGTATGTTGGGTGGTTTTCCTAAATTTATAAGAGGGGTGAGTGAAGTTCATCACTCCAGTCATGATTTGAAACTTTGTTGAATCAGTCATTAATATTATTGACATATGGATGAAAAAAAGACCTAACTTTACTGGCAAGATTTTCCACTGCTGCTTTGTCTGGATAGAAGATCTGATAAACGCTGATGTCAAGCTGATTCTATCTGAAAGTGGGGGATTATATATGGATTATATGGATATATGAATTATAGATTGGTATATAAATTGGTATACCATTCAGGTGGAATTATGGACTGAATGATTCAAGCAACTGCTCTATTAAGGATGGAAATGAGGAGTCGGCCTACAGCAAATTACAAAGTACAGCAATAGCAGTTTTTTTAAGCCTTTTGAACTTGAAAGTGAGAGCTGGTACATGGATGGTTCTTCTTACTATAAAGATGGAAGTAGAATTTCGGGATTTGCTGGTGTTTGTGCAAAAGCATCTTTAAGAAAATGAAAACCTTGAGCCTGGAGAGGAATCCTGGAGTTATGTGGATCGGAGCTCCCAGCACACCAAGTCTACTTTCAATGAGAGTTATGATGAAGTTGAAAATTGAAGAATGAACTGCGACATCCGCTCGTTTTTGTGCAATATTCAAGATCTTGATGTGATATAATAAGGATGTTTACCGAATCCTTTTCCAGTCATGGTCTAAAGCTATATTATCTAATGACTCTTTCATGGGGATATTTTAGAGGCTGGTGAAGAGAGATGTAACCAGTTTCAACTTTATATTTCATATGAGCCATTGTGAAGCATCCAATACCTCAAGTCGGTAATGCTATGTTTGTTGCTCGATTTATGGGTCAGTTCTAGTAGTTAGAACGACCCAAGTGGGGGTATATGTAGTATATTATATCTAATATATATATATGTATACATATATATATATATTATATATATACATATTTATATATATATGTAGTGTTTTTTATGTAGTTCGTATAGGCATTCTATTTAGGCATTCTAAGACAAATTCATTATGCAAGAATATAGATTGGGGATTCAAGTCTATTCTACACCTCAAAAGGGTGTCCAGGTGTCATCTCTTAATCTAATCAGTAGTCGCACACATCAAAGACAATGTTATCTGTTACCCTTTGATGTGTAAATCTTATGCAAGTTGTGTGTGTGAGGGATAGCCTTTTAAACCTAGTATTTACTGATGGTAATTAGAATTGAGGGGGGTATTCATGGTAAACATTTGGTTGACCCCCCCCCCCAGTGTCAGATCAATATATGAGAAGACAGGCAGGTTGTCAGCTAGTCTAGAGAAAGACGGGTCTAGGAGAAGATATTCTTTGTCGTGTACTCTGTTGGATTTTATCGTCTGTAAGAATGTTCTGTTTTGGAAGTCAATAAAATCTCTCTCTGGGAGAATCGGGTTTTGCTGCGGAGACAATACTTTTAATAACTATATTCCATCTACGAGGAACGACGATTATAGATTAGATCACTACAGGTAGGACCTGGTTTACTGCTCTCACCCACTGGGTTACTGTCGGGGGATATGGCTGAATCCATTTTTCTATTATTTGTTTTCTTGCCAGGAACAATACCTCCCTTAAGAAGGTATTATTATCTCTATTATCTCTCTCTCTTCCCTCAATATCCCCAACAAACATAATTCCATCGTAGCTATAAAAGGTTTATTCAGGACTTTTCCTATTTTCCTAGCTACTTGTTGCCAGTATTTTCCTATTTTACCACAGTACCACATTACATGAAGGAAGTCTGCTCCCCCCTGCCCACATCTAGTACATCTTGGTTCAGTCATCCTCCCCATTTTATACAATCTATTTGGAGCCAAGTATGTCTGATGTATTATATTCATCTGTATTATCCTGTTATTCATTGCGGGGGATACCTTCCAGTGGGAATTACAGGCTTCATCCCATTCATGATCGCTCATGTCTGGGATAGCCTCCTGCCATTTATCCCTTATTTTCAGTGGTTCGCCTTCTATTTTCTTCTGTAACAGGTGTGTGTAAATCTTTGCTATCAGTCCCTTGGGTCCCTGTGATTTCAGGATACCTATAAGGGGGTATTTGGATATTTTTAATTCCTCTCTTCTAAACTGTGTCTGTAGCACCTGCCTCAGCTGAAGGTATCTGTAGAACTGTTTACTCAATAAATTATATTGTTTACACAGGTTTTCGTAGGTTAGTATCACGTTTTTGTCATATAGCTGACCAAAAGTTGTTATCTTATTCTGCTTCCAGAATTTACTATCCTCAAAAGCTTCCAGTTGTTCAAATTTTGGGTTGTTCCAGAGCGCAGTTTCTGTTGGGATTCCAACAAATCCCGTCAATTTCTTAGCTTCTCTCCATACTGTCCTTGCCAACTTCAAGAGGGGAATTTTTACTCCCACTCTCCTCAAGTCTTTTAATTCTAATCCCGTCATTAAATCATCTATTTGCATTTTACTAAGGAGATATTCCTCTATCCTTGTTATTTTTTCCTGTCCTACCCATGATCTTAGATGTTTCAATTGCCCTGCCAAATAGTATAAATATAAATCCGGGAGGGCCAGTCCAGCTTCTGTCTTTGGTCTTTGTAGTCTATTAAATTTTAATTTACATCTTCCATATGCCCAAATGAACCGAGTCATCTGCGAGTTTAATTTTTTAAATATCTGTTTTGGTATTTTTACTGGGGAGTGTGCAAATACATATAAACACTTGGGTAATATAATAGATTTTATCAGGTGAATTCTGCCTGCCATTGATATTGGTAGCTTTATCCATATTTCCAATTTTCTCTTTACATATTCTACTAGTGGGAGTATATTAGCTTCCATCTCATCTTCATGTTTCAACGTAATATTTACTCCTAAATATTTAAAGACTTCCACTATTTTTAATGGGGTCTGAACTCTCCTTTCATTACCTGTTCCCAGAGGCATCAGTGCGGATTTTTGCCAATTTATTTTTAACCCTGAGAACCTCCCGTATATTTCTATTATTCTCATTGCTTCTGTCAGAGATGCTTGCGCATCTCCCATATATAATATAATATCGTCCGCATATAAGCCTATGTGTTCGGTTTTTTCTCCTACTTTAATCCCTTTGTATTTATCTGATTGTCTAAATCTATTTGCCAGTGCCTCAATTGCCAGAGCGAATAATTGCGGTGACATTGGGCAGCCCTGTCTTGTTCCTCTATATAGTTTTATTGTAGGGGATAATATACCGTTTATTAGCAAATTGGAGCATGGTTGTTTATAGATTATCCTCACCCATTTTCTAAATTTTTCCCCAAATCCATTCCTTTCCAGGACTGTCTGCAGAAATTCCCATTCTATGGAATCAAATGCCTTGGCTGTATCCAGCGATGCCAAGGCACTTGTTTCCGGGATAAACTCTCTCATTTGTGTCATATATTGCGTCCTTCTAATATTGATTGATGTGGATTTCCCTGGCATGAATCCAGTTTGGTCCTCCGCTATTATAGACAAGATTACCTGGTTAAGCCTATTGGCAAGCACTTTTGCCAGTACTTTATAATCTATATTTAATAACGATATTGGCCTATACGACCCGCACTCAGTTCTATCTTTGTCTGGTTTTGGTATCAGTATGACTGTAGCATCATACATGGAAGCAGACATCTCTCCCCTTTGGAACGCCTCTCCATACATTTTGGTCATAACTGGTACCATAATTTCTGCATATCGCTGGTACATTTCCAGTGGTATGCCATCTGGTCCTGGGGACTTACCCTTTCCCAGAGAAAAGATAGCTTCTCGTACTTCCTCTTCCTCTATATCCCTCTCTAACTCCTCTTTTTGTTCCTCTGTTAATTTAAGGAAGTCCAAATCCTTCAGGTATTCCTCTATCTCTTCTCGTGTACAGGTCAGTGTAGATGTATACATATTAATATAGTATTTTTGGAATGTCTCAAGTATCTCATCTAATGTGTTTACCATCTCTCTTTTTTCATTTTTCACTTCTGATATTGCTAGTGATGGGGTTTGTCGTTTTATCATAAAGTTCAGCATCTTATTAGATTGTTGTCCTTGTTCAAAGTTTTTTTGTGCATATTGGAGTTTCTTACGCTTTGCGTTAATTATTAGTTGGTTCTTATATTGCCGTGATGAGGCTGCCCATCTTATTTGGTTTATATTTGAGGGGTCCTCTATGAACCTATTTTCTGCCTGTGCACAGAATTGTTCCATTTCCTCCTCTTCCTGCCTATTAGTACGTTTAATGTATGATATTGTTGATCTTGTTATCCCCCTCAAGTATGCCTTAAATGTATCCCAGAGTACTCCATCTATTTTCCTGTTGCCATGTACTTCTAGGAACATTCCCATTTGCTCTGGAATTCTATCATTTAATCCTATCTGGGTTAACCATTGAGCCTGTATCCTATAGCCCGGTTTTATTCTTTTTGGGCCTATTTTTAGCTCAAAGGTTAATCCAGAATGGTCAGACACCCCTCTTGTCATGTACGCCACAGACCGAACCATTGGCAGGATCTTTTCGTTCCCCATTACCATATCTATTCTAGACATGCGCCCTCTCCCTGGCGCATGCCATGAGTAAGCCCGGGTCCCAGGGTTTCTGATCCTCCACAAGTCAGCCCATCCTACTTCATTCATAAATTTCTCCAACACCTTCGGCCCTTCTCCTCCTTTATGCTTACTTCTTCCGAACCTGTCTAATTTTGGGTCTAAGCACATATTGAAATCTCCCATACATACGACATGTGCCTCTGGGTATTCTGACATAAATATCACTGCCTCTTTCAATACTCGCATTGTAGCTGGGGGGGTTATAAATCCCCATGATTACAACAGGCATTGCATGCACCAGTGCAAAGACAAAGACATATCTTCCATCGGGATCTCTTTTTTCTCTAATACACTCCCATGTTACCCCTCGATGGACCAAAAGAGAAACCCCTCTTGAATATGTAGTATGACATGAGTGGCTTGACCATTGTATCCAAGGTTTTTCTAGGTACTTCAATCTCTCTTTAGTCATATGTGTTTCTTGGATACAAATGATCTTTGCCTGCACCTTGTTAATTTCTGAAAAAACCTGTGTTCGTTTTAATTGCGTTCCCATACCTCTCACATTCCATGACAAAAATGTGTGTTGATTACTCATGTCTAGTGTATTTTATTTTAGCCATTATTCCCCCGAAAAATAAAAGGAGAGGAAAAAATAAATCATATGTCTCTTTTTCCTTTCCGTGACCATTCTCTTTTCTACCTCTCTCCTCTCATTCATCCATTCCATTCCATTCATCCATACCATTTTTTTTAGGGCATTACCAACATATTGCATTTTTGCTGTTATATAGGTAATTAATTCCGATTTCAGCCTGTCTGCTCCTACCCTTTTCCCGCTTAATCATAAATATAAGGGGCGAGGGGGGAGCCGCCAAGGAGGGGGGAGGAGAAGGCATCCTCTCCTTTCATCCTCTCCCTCCCCTTTATATATAAAAAAAAAAAAAAAAAAAGAAGAAGAAAAAACCAAAACACCACGCAGCAACAACGAGAAAAAAAAAATACAAAAAAAAATAAAAAATAAATAAAAAAAAAATGTATATATTTTTCCTGTTCTCTCCCTTCCCCCACCTCCCTCCCTCCACCTCCCTTCCTCCTTCCTTGTGCACTACTCTATTATTTTATCTGTTCACTCCCCATCCCTCCCCCCTTCCCCCATTTATTTGTGTTTATAGTGTTTATAATGTGTCTCTTAACCTTGCTCTAGCCTTTCCTTATTATTGTGTCTTAAAAAAAAAAAAAAAAAAAAAAGGGAAAAGGGAAAGGAGAAAGGTTCCTCTCTCTCTTCCCTCTCTTCCCTTTATAACTAGTGCTTATTTCAATGTGTTTCGCTGTGAGTTTAGCTCCATTTTACTATTTATACACACCCCATCACCCTCCATTTACCCCCCCTCCTCCCCATCCCTCCCGTTCCCCTATCAAGTGAACACACAAATAAATATTTACGTTTTACCTTTTCCCATTTTTCCCCTCAAAAAAACAAAACAAAAAAAAAAGGAAAGGGGGGAAAAAAAGAGACGAAAAAGGCAAAGATCAAGAAAAAAAAAAAATAAATAAAAAAAAAATAAATAAATAAAAAAAATAAAAAAAAACATATCAGGAAAGAAAAAAAAAACAAATCAATAAATTATTAAAACTTCTTCCTTTAACCTAAGGAAAGAAGAAAAAAAAAAAAAAAAGGGGAAATAAAAACAAATATAAAGTAGGGAGAGTGTCCCTCTCATCCCCCCTCCTCCGCCCCCTCCCCCAAAGTCCCAGTATTCTTGGTGTCTCTTATCCTTTCAGGGCTTCTCTGTTTCACCTATCGAGGCATAGGCCTAGTTATTCCCAGCCAGTCTTTAGCTTGTTCAGGTGTACTGAAAAACAAAGTCTTTCCCCCTTCCTCCACTCTCAATCGGGCTGGGTATGCCATAGAATATTCAATTCCTGCCTCTCTCATTTTTCGTTTTATTTCATAAAATGTTGCCCGTTGTTTTTGCAGCTCCAGAGAGAAGTCTGGGAATATTGATATTTTGCTATTTTCATAGCGAATCTCTCCTTTTTGTCTTACTTTCCGCAGAATTGTGTCTCTGTCTCTGCAATTTAGTAGTCGTGCCAACAGGGGTCTAGGGGGAAACCCTGGTTTAGGTGTTATTGCCGGGACCCTATGCGCTCTCTCCACTGCATATGCTGCTGATACCTCCATATCTGGGAATACATTTTTCAGCCATTTTTCTATAAAGTCACCAGGATTAAACCCTTCTGCCTTTTCTGGTAAACCGATTATTCTTAGATTATTGCGGCGCATACGATTCTCAAAATCTTCAGATTTTTGATGCCACAGGGTAATCTGTTTTTCTATTGAAGCTATCTTTTTAGGCATAGGGGTAACAGTATCTTCCAATAAAGCAGTCCTATTTTACATTTCCATCATTCTCTCTCTTATGCTCTGCATATCATGCCTGATCAGTCCTATATCATTTATAATCTCATCCATTTTACCTGTTAGGGCTGCATTACTCGAGTGGATGGCCTCCATTATCTGGGAGTTCATCTGTTCCAGGGTCAGTTTGGGATGTTTCTCCTGTTTTTCTGCAGCTTTTCCGGACTGCGGCATGGGCGTGTTGAGCTTCTGGATATCCAGCGCTAATGGTCCACCACTCCGTGTCTGTGGGGGGCTACGCCCGCCGTCTTGCTTATCCGTTCGAGCAAATTCTTTAAGACGCTCGGCCGCCGACTGCTTACTATTACTCATCGCCTCAAGCGATCGTTTTCGCGGGTTTCACGGGTTTAAAAACTCGTTAGCAGAAGTCGATCAGGGTTCCGTAGGAGACTCGGGCACCACCAAGCGATCGTTTTTGCGGGCTTAGGGTCTCGGTAGCAGGGACTATTCAGGATACTGTCGGAGACTCAGGCTGATCTCAAACCTCCCGCTGTTCACATCCGAACGCCGCGTCCGACCGTCACATCCGGTCGCGTCGGCGGAAGCGGAAGTCAGGCCCCCCGTGGGGTGGATGATTTGTTAAGAGGCGGAGCTGTGAAATGAGTGGTGATTTGTTAAGAGGTGAAGCTGTGAAGGGGGTGGTGATTTGCTCAGAGGTGGAGCTGTGAAGGGGGTGGTGATTTGTTAAGAGGCGGAGCTGTGAAATGGGTGGTGATTTGTTAAGAGGTGAAGCTGTGAAGGGGGTGGTGATTTGTTCAGAGGTGGAGCTGTGAAGGGGGTGGTGATTTGTTCAGAGGTGGAGCTGTGAAGTGGGTGATGATTTGCTAAGCGGTGGAGCTGTGAAGGGAGTGGTGATTTGTTCAGAGGTGGAGCTGTGAAGGGGGGTGGTGATTTTTTCAGAGGTGGAGCTGTGAAGGGGGTGATTATTTGTTCAGAGGTGGAGCTGTGAAGTGGGTGATTATTTGTTAAGAGGTGGAGCTGTGAAATGGGTGGTAATTTATTAAGCGGTGGATTTGTGAAGCAGTGATGATTTGCTCAGAGGTGGTAGTTAAGTGTTCCTAGATGCCCCCTAGCTGCAGCCAAAATTTGGGGTCTCTGGATCCAAATGGTTCCGAAATAACATTGCTGCAGATGGACACAGTTGACCGAATTTGGGGCCCTGTATCTCAGGGCCACTTGGTGCTAGGAACCCCAAATTTGGATATGTTGTAGTGCTAGTTTCACTGGGTTTGCACACCAATATTTAGGGTTCCTAGCACCAAGTGTCCCCGAGATACGGGGCCCAAAATTCGGGTCGGAAAATGTCAAGCACATTTCTGCAGCAGAGAATGATATTTTCCGAACCGACTTTGGGGCCCCCGTATCTCGGGGCCACTTGGTGCCCCAAAGTCGGGTCGGAAAATGTCATTCTATGCTGCAGAAAAGGTATTGATTTGAGTATAAGCCGAGGGGGGCACTTTCAGCACAAAAAAAATGTGCTGAAAAACTCGGCTCATACTCGAGTATATACGTTACCTCTTGGCGATATCTATTGGATGGAAGGCAAATGGGGGTGGCTACGAGTGGGCGTATATGTTTGAATGAAAAGAGCACACACTCTCTGCCCCTTTCTCTCTGTTCGCTGCAAAGCCTGCCATGAGGCTTTTCTCTGCTAACCTGATGACTCTGCCATCTTGAGGCCTTGCTCTGGGTGATGGCTCGGGCCTAAACCATGTGGGCCCAGATCTCTTATTCCACCAGGAGCTCAGCTGATAGGATGTGCTAAGTATATTCTTGTATTGTGTTCTGATTGTAAGCTATGTAATCTTGTAACTTCTTTTGATACCTTATGTTGGCTTTCTTATTTCCTTGGGAAATAAATGGGACTTGATTATAAACCGTGTGTTTGGTTTCATAGCTAACCTTGTATTATTGTGATATTAACAGTTTTAATAGACCAACTAATCTATAGGGACTAGACAAATACACAGATATAATAGTAATTATCGTATCGCTTGGATCATAAGTCAAACCTGGCTTTAAGTTGGTCAAATGTTAGTAGTGCGCCATTCTTGCAAATGTGATGTAAATATCTGATGCCCTTTGACGCCCATATGATCGGATCAGTGGAGTATTTGGGGAACGCACCTGGGGGTCAGTTGAATTTTCTTTTAAATGAACAGAGAAGTTACATAGGTTGGAGAAACTGTCAGACAGTTCCAGTAAAAATGGGGCAAAATATCAGTTTCGGTCTGTTATGGACAGGCATCACAGTGATATGGCCATCATGTGATCCTCTACGAAGGGGGCTGCACATAGAGATGTCTACAGGTTAAATATGTCAGTTGTTGTCCACTTTTATGTTAATCCACCTTCTCCCTTCCTCTCTCAGCTCTAGCTAAGCCAGCTAAGCTCCAGCAGGTGGCTCTTCTTCTTCTGACCAATACGGAATGCCAGACATCATTTTTACCCAGAATCCAGGCCTCCATGATCTGTACTGGTGCCTCTGGTGCCTCCTCCTGCATGACCTACAGACTATCTATTGACCAGCGTTGGCTCTCTTTAGCCCCTTCGCACCGACCGTACGCAAAATGTGCGTTCGTGACTTGAAGGGGTTATACCTTGATAATGCCTGCAACCTCAGACAACCCCCCGGTACCTTTTTTTTTTTTAGAGCCAGCAGTTAGCTTTTTAGTGATAACCACCGATGCGGCTAAAAGCTGTTATCCTAAAGGCATAGCTCCCAACTGTCCCTGATTTTGAGGGACTGTCCCTGATTTGGACCAATTTCCCTCTTTCCTCCTCATTTGTCCCTCATTTTGGTCTGATCTCTATAGTTGTATATAAAATGCACTATTTATCTTTATAAAAAGTATTTCCCAATGCTAAACCTTTCATCCAATTTCTAAATTGTTGCATTTGTAAATTTCAAAAGCCAATATAAAGTAATACCAGTGGTTAAAAAAAAAGCAGTTGTGAGTCTAACCAATCATTTTTTTTTTGTTTGTAAATTTTCCTTTAAGGGGGCGTGGCAGAGGGTGTGTCATATGCCTACATTCTTTTGGTAATAGGTGTCCCTCATTCTCATCTGAAAAAGTTGGGAGGTATGCTAAAGGAGCGGGAGGGGGATGTCCCCCCCTGCCTGTAGTATGTTATATCTAATATATATATATATATATATATATTAGATATATGTAGTGTTTTTTATGTATTTCATATAGGCATTTCATTTAGGCATTCTAAGATAAGTTCATTCTAGGCAGGCCACATTATCTGTTACACATATCAAAGGGGACTTGTTGATATACAGTCTCCAGACAAAGGGAGAGTGGCCAAACAAGAATTATTCCACATATCAAAGGGGATCAGATAATGAATGAATGGGCTATGTTAATGTTAAAGAATGCAGATTAGGGCAGTTTTATGACTACAGCTGTTCACAGCTTGGGGTGATCTGCTGTCACTCTGAAAGACAGGAGCAGATCAAAGCAAATTGCTCAGCCATTCAATGTGTGTAGAGGGGATATAAGATGGCTTTCAGTCTAAGAACTATCTCAGAGAAGGGTCTGTGATTATGAAGGCATAGGTCTAAGAGGAATATATTCGTTGTCATGTACTCTGTTGGATTGTCATCTATTACAAGACTGTTCTGTTTTGGAAGCTAATAAAGTGCGCCTCTCTGGAGAATTGGGTTTGCTGCGGAGACAATACTTATTAATAACTACATACCATCTACGAACTACATATTAGATCACTACACTGCCCTCCCGCCACCTTCCGCCGCTCTTCCCGGGTCTCCCGTCCCAACGGGAGACCCGAGCCACCAGCCGGCCATATCCGGCTTTGTTCGGGTCTCTGATGTGAAATGCAATGACCTCAAATTGAAAAAAAAGTATTCAGAATCGCCGATTTTGGCAATCTGAATACTTTTAAGGGCAAATGAGGGATTGGGGGTCCTTTAGACCCCCCTACTCCATCATAAAGAGGACCTGTCACCACCTATTACTGTCAGAAAAGTGATCAGATTTTTTTTTTTTTTAAAGGGACAATGTAAAAAAAAATAAAAAAAAATAAATGATTACAATTTTTTTTTTAAATCGCCTCTGTCCCTGCGTATTCGCGCAGCAATGGAAAACGCTCGGAAATGAAAACCATGTTCAAATCACACATGTGAGGTATCACGATCATCGCCGCGAGTGAGAGCAATAGACCTCCTCTGTAACTCTAACCTGGTAACCGTTATTTTTTTTAAGCGTCGCCTATGGAGATTCTTAGGTACCGTTTGTCGCCATTCCACGAGTAATGTGCGCAATTTCAAAGCATAACATGTCAGGTATCTATTTTACTCAACGTAACATCATCTTTCACATTATGCTAAAAAAAAAATTGGGCTAACTTTACTGTTTAGTATTTTTTTAATTCATGGAAGTGTCTTTTTTTTCCCCCAAAAAATTGTGTTTGAAAGTCCGCTGCTCAAATACTGTGTGACATAAAATGTTTCAACTAGGGATGAGCTCGATGTTCACCTGTTTGCCGAATAGCAAACAATTTGGGGTGTTCGCGGCAAATTCAAAAGCCACGGAACACCCTGTAAAAGTCTATGGGAGAAATCAAAAGTGCTAATTTTAAAGGCTTATATGCAAGATATTGTCATAAAAAGTGTTTGGGGGATGGGGCCATTCTCCCCATTAACATGGGGACAAGGTGCTTTGGGGGGGCTACCCCAAAGCACTCTCCAAATGTTGAGGGCATGTGGCCTGTTACGGTTCAGGAGGGGGGGGGGGGGGGCGCTCTCTAGTCCCTCCTCTTTTCCTGCGGCCTGCCAGGATAAGGGTCTGGTATGGATTTTTGGTGGGACCCTACGTAATTTTTTATTTTTTATTTTGGTACGGGGTTACCCTTAATATCCATACCAGACCTGAAGGGCCTGGTATGGAATTTAGGGGGACCCCCACGCCATTTTTTTTTTTTATTTTGGCACGAGGTTCCCTTTAATATCCATTCCAGACCTGAAGGGCCTGGTATGGAATTTGGGGGGACCCCCACGCATTTTATTTTTTTAAATTTTGGTTCGAGGTTCTCCTTAATATCCATACCAGACCTGAAGGGCCTGGTATAGAATTTGGGGGGACCCCACGCCATTTTTTTTAAATTTTGGCGTGGGGTTCCCCTTAATATCCATACCAGACCTGAAGGGCCTGGTATGGAATTTGGGGGGGACCCCTACGCCATTTTCTTTTTAATTTTGGTGTGGGGTTCCCCTTAATATGCATACCAGACCTGGAGGGCCTGGTATGGAATTTGGGGGGACCCCCACACATTTTATTTTTAAATTTTGGTTCGAGGTTCCTCTTAATATCCATACCAGACCTGAAGGGCAGCAAGAGATTAATTATGAGGGCAGCAAGATTAATTTAAGATGACAGATGATTACTTACTACTGTAATTCCCCATTTTGCTCCTTTTCAGGGCGACTCTGGTGGACCAGTTGTGTGCCAGAGGAATGGAGCCTGGACCCTGACCGGTGTTGTGTCTGCAAGCAGCCCTACCTGCTCACCTTTTGCTCCCGAATCTAGGCCCGTGTCACTGCCCTCAGATTCTGGGTGGACCAGACTGTTCCAACATGACTGCCCATCAGTGCACAAAGCAAAGTCCATAAAGACTTGGATGAGCGAGTTTGGGGTGGAGGAACTTCAGTGGTCTGCACATATAACAGTGTAAATTTGCTGTCCCCTCAAAAAAAAAATCAACACACAGCCATTAATGTCTAAACTGCTGGCAACAAAAGTGAGCACACCCCTAAGTGAAAATGTCCAATTGGGCCCAATTAGCCATTTTTTTCCCTCCCCGGTGTCATGTGACTCGTTAGTGTTACAAGGTCTCAGGTGTGAATGGGGAGCAGGTGTGTTAAATTTGGTGTTATTGCTCTCAATCTCTCATACTGGTCACTGGAAGTTCAACATGGCACCTCATGGCAAAGAACTCTCTGAGGATCTGAAGATAAGAATTTTTGCTCTACATAAAGATGGCCGAGGCTATAAGAAGATTGCCAAGACCCTGAAACTGATCTGCAGCACGGTGGCCAAGACCATCCAGCGGTATAACAGGACAGGTTCCACTCAGAACAGGCCTCGCCATGGTCCACCAAAGAAGTTGAGGTCACGTGCTCAGCGTCATATCCAGAGGTTGTCTTTGGGAAATAGACGTATGAGTGCTGCCAGCATTGCTGCAGAGGTTGTAGGGGTGGGGGGTCAGCCTGTCAGTTCTCAGACCATACGCCGCACACTGCATCAAATTGGTCTGCATGGCTGTCATCCCAGAAGGAAGCCTCTTCTAAAGATGGTGTACAAGAAAGTCCGCAAACAGTTTGCTGAAGACAAGCAGACTAAGGACATGGATTACTGGAACCACGTCCTGTGGTCTGATGAGACCAAGATAAAGGTATTTGGTGTCAGATGGTGTCAGGCGTGTGTGGGGGCAACCAGGTGAGGAGGACAAAGACAAGTGTGTCTTGTCTACAGTCAGGCATGGTGGTGGGAGTGTCATGGTGGGGGGAGTGTCATGGTGGTGGGAGTGTCATGGTGGTGGGAGTGTCATGGTCTGGGGCTGCATGAGTGCTGCCGGCACTGGGGGGCTACAGATCATTGAGGGAACCATGAATGCCAACATGTACTGTGACATACTGAAGCAGAGCATGATCCCCTCCCTTCAGAGACTGGGCCGCAGGGCAGTATTCCATCATGATAACCACCCCAAACACACCTCCAAGACCATCACTGCCTTGCTAAAGAAGCTGAGGGTAAAGGTGATGGACTGGCCAAGCATGTCTCCAGACCTAAACCCTATTGATCATCTGTGGGACATCCTCAGATGGAAGGTGGAGGAGCGCAAGGTCTCCAACATCCACCAGCTCTGTGATGTCATCATGGAGGAGGGGAAGAGGACTCCAGTGACAACCTGTGAAGCTCTGGTGACCTCCATGCCCAAGAGGGTTAAGGCAGTGCTGGAAAATAATAGCGGCCACAGAAAATATTGACACTTTGGGCCCAATTTGGACATTTTCACTTAGGGGTGTACTGACTTTTGTTGCCAGCGGTTTAGACATTAATGGCTGTGTGTTGAGTTATTTTGAGGGGACGGCAAATTTACACTGTTATACAAGCTGTACACTCACTACTTTACATTGTAGACAAGTGTCATTTCTTGACCTGTGTAGCCTAGATAATACCATAAGCTAAATATCCCCCTTTTTACCCCCTTTATCATACCAGCCCCTAAAATAAGAGACCACAACTTTAATTGGAGTAAAATGGCCGCAAGGCCTGATTTTATTAACCAAACCAAAATCAAACTCCAATTTTATTTAAATATAAATAACATATAAAATAACCAATATAAATACACAATAACATAATTTGAAACAACATGTTTCAACCCACCCTGTTGGTCAGCGACGGAGCTAGTTGCATATAGCAAACACCCATGATATGGATAGATATCCAAAACTACCACCAGGGGGCACTACGGGATTTTACCGAACCCACGTAGGTCTATTTCTGTACCGCCCTGAGACCATTACCTTACCCGCAGTGCAACAAGCAGAGTAAGAGCCGGTTCACACCAGGGCGACTCAGGATCCGACTTCAGGTCGCCCCGAGATGCCCCAAGTCGTCCCAAGTCGCGCTGTAATGTTAATCTATGGAGCCGTCTCAATGCACACTACAGAAGTCGCTCCGACTTCAAAAAAGGTTCCTGTACTACTTCAATCCGACTTCTAGGCGACTTGTACCCATTGATTTCAATGGAAGTCGCCTCCAAGTCGGATCTCCATCTATTTTGAAGCGACTTTACAGGAAAAGAAATTTGTTTACTCAGGCAAACCCCACCCTCCCAGAGAGCTGATTATTCTGTGATTGGCCACAGCCAAAGTCGCCTGGCCTGGGGGCGACTTGAAGTTGTGTTGTAAATAACTCAAAGTCACGTTGAAGTTGCTTCCAAGTTGCTTCCCAGTTGCCTTGCTAAGTCGCGCTGTAAGTCGTGTTGCCCCAGTGTGAACCGGTGCAGTGCCATAGAATGAGATTTGCCATAGAATGAGATGCTCCGCCTCCATCACATCCTATTGGCTCACACTGGTCACGTGACCTATTTAACCGTCACGCATCGACGCGAACATCAGTCTCACTTTGGCTATCACAGGGAGAGGATCTATTTATTTCAACTTACAGCTGTTTGCGGTGCAGAAAAACAAATCACACTGTACTTTTATGTAAACGCACATGAATACATTACAATAGTGTGGGCTCTGAGGACAGTGTCACTATACACCCCCACTGTGAGCTCTCAGGCCAGGCTGGGGCTTGTAGTACTGGAGCATTACCTTACTTATCTGACCCAGGCAGAGATGCTTGGCGTAAGCCAGACACCGGGGGTCGGTGTGGAAGAGTCTCCGCTGTCTGACTGGACGGACCTGTACCGGAGCCCCCCATACCTGGGCTACCCGCCCGAACCGGACACACAGTCTATGTACCCCGCTCATGTCAATGTCAGCCCGGTGCAGTGCCATAGAATGTGTAGTAGCTGTGAGGAGAGCAGTGAGCCGGTGCATTGCTCCGCCTCCATCACAGAGAGCTCCGTGCAGCTGCAGCTATCACAGGGAGGAGATCCTCTCCCTGTGATAGCCAAAGTGAGACTGATGTTCACGTCGATGCGTGACGGTTAAATAGGTCACGTGACCAGTGTGAGCCAATAGGATGTGATGGAGGCGGAGCATCTCATTCTATGGCAAATCTCATTCTATGGCACTGCACCGGTGTTGTATCATTATCCGTCCCCCATCACGAAGTGTCCGAGGTGTACTGCGCATGCGCAGTACACAGGACACCCTGATTCCGAAAATTGCCGAGGATGAACGGCGCCTGCGCCGTGAGTCCACTTTCAAGCCCCACCATCCAAGTGGACATAGAGTTAGAATATAAAAGAGCCGAGCGCAGCGAGGCCGTGCCCGAAGCGTGGCGAGCGAAGAGAGCCCGCGAGGGGCCCTCTAAGTTTGACTAACCCTATGTCCGCTTGGATGGTGGGGGCTTCACCTCGACTCACGGCGCAGGCGCCGTTCATCTTTCCGAAAATCTTCTTGATCCGTACTGCGCATGCGCAGTACACTTCAGACACCTAGTGACAGCCGGACACTTGGTCATAGAACACCGGCACTAATTATCAACAACGTTTGATGTACTCAAAGGAGGCGCCATATACTGATGAGCCCCCCACCCACTTACCAGTACCACCTGTATACATGCTTCCACCACTGACCAACAATCAACATACCACCCACACATACTGCTGTGACGACAAATAATGCCAAAACGATCCTGAAACGACACAAGTAAATTAGCACCTCCAAAGATTACACACAAATCTTCCTTAACTAATATCCATAAAAAGGGGAGGGTGGGCGGGGAAAAACCTGCCTCCTCGTGTTCTCCTTCCTGAAAACTGATCTCCCTTTTGCTCCGCCCCCACATTTATACAGCCACTCCCCTGTGCTTGCTCAGACCCTCCCCAAGCAAACCACAACCCCCATTTAACCCTGCATATAGTACCTATACACACAGTCATGTCCAGCCCTGCATCACCATTCCCCTGTGGTGCATTCTCATTACAGGCTTCTCTTCAGTGTTATCACATGAAAAGATAGAAGAAAAGATTTACAAGAATGTGACTGAGGGGTGTACTTACTTTTGTGAGATACTGTATATATAAAGCCCTATGTGCTTTTATATCTGTCTTCTCGATATATAATAAACTCTTCAAATGTGCTTGGTTAAAATGCATGGTTTTCCCATTCGTGAACAAGAAAATAATGACGTTATGATGCGGGGCTGGTATAATAATTAGACATGTGCACAACAAAAAAATTTGTTTATTTTCGTTTCGTTTTTTTCGTTTCCGTTGATTCGTAACGATTCGTACATTCGTAAGTCGTCGGTGTTCGTATTCGTAACGATTCGTATTTTCGTAAGAGTTATTTTTTCGTTGATTCGTTTTTCCGTTAGTTTAATTTTCGTTTATTCGTTTATTCGAAATTCGGACGCATTCGTATTTATTCGTACATTCGTAACATTCGTAGATTCATAATCGAAGCATAATTCATAATTTGATGTAATGTGTATGCTATTATTACATTTTAATAATTTACGAATCGAAAAAAAAAAGTTACGAATCGAAAAAAAAAGTTACGAATGTACGAATTTTTTGGTTCAATCCATTCGAAGCACGTTAAGCAGCGCCATTGTAAGGGACACGGAAAATTACCAATTCAACCAAAAAAAAAAAGTTACGAATGTACGAATTTTTTGGTTCAATCCATTCGAAGCACGTTAAGCAGCGCCATTGTAAGGGACACGGAAAATTACCAATTCAACAAAAAAAAAGTTACGAATGTACGAATTTTTTGGTTCAATCCATTCGAAGCACGTTAAGCAGCGCCATTGTAAGGGACACGGAAAATTACCAATTCAACAAAAAAAAAGTTACGAATGTACGAATTTTTTGGTTCAATCCATTCGAAGCACGTTAAGCAGCGCCATTGTAAGAGACACGGAAAATTACCAATTCAACCAAAAAAAAGTTACGAATGTACGAATTTTTTGGTTCAATCCATTCGAAGCACGTTAAGCAGCGCCATTGTAAGGGACACGGAAAATTACCAATTCAACAAAAAAAAAGTTACGAATGTACGAATTTTTTAGTTTTTCGGATTTCCTTCATTCGTACATTCGTTGTTTCTAATTAGTTTTTTTCGGATTTTCGTTGTTTGTTCGGATTCGTTTGATTCGAACGATTCGTTCATTCATACGAAAACGAACGAACGAAAAAAAAGAAAAAAAAACGAAAAACTAAACGAATTGCACATGTCTAATAATAATGCTATGGGGCTGGTATGACATTATTCCCAGTCTGGACGTTCTCCTCTAACAGCTGTTTCTCCATATCTTTTCCTACACTTCACATTGGTGGAATGTCGGGATTTGCTGAATGTTTTCTGAAGGTCTAAATACCGATAAGAATTGTCCTAATAACAAGCCTGGAGCTCTCCCCTGATTGGCTGGCTGAGCGTATATAAGCTGAACAGGCCTTACAATCGTCCTCTTACCCAAGAATATCAGAAAATGGCAACACTGTGGGTCCTGTTCTGCCTGGTCCTCCTCAGCGGAGCCTATGGTGAGTACATGTACTGGGTGTTTGTGGCACTTTGTAATATACAGTATATAATCTATATATATTTTTTTGCACATACTATACATATAAAATATTCTAGAGACAAACATTCATAGAGCGCATGTAAAACGGAGTACATTGATTGGATTACCGTATATACTCGAGTATAAGCCGACCCGAATATAAGCCGAGGCACCTAATTTTACCACAAAAAACTGGGAAAACGTATTGACTCGAGTATAAGCCTAGGGTGAGAAATGCGCAGCTACTGTAAGTGGAAAAGAGGGTCAACAATGCCCATGTGCAGCCTCACTGTGCCCATTTGTAGCCTCACTGTGCCCATGTGCAGCCTCACTGTGCCCATGTGCAGCCTCACTGTTCCCATGTGCAGCCTCACTGTTCCCATGTGCAGCCTCACTGTGCCCATGTGCAGCCTCACTGTTCCCATGTGCAGCCTCACTGTGCCCATGTGCAGCCTCACTGTGCCCATCTGCAGCCTCACTGTGCCCATGTGCAGCCTCACTGTGCCCATGTGCAGCCTCACTGTGCCCATGTGCAGCCTCACTGTTCCCATGTGCAGCCTCACTGTGCCCATTTGTAGCCTCACTGTGCCCATGTGCAGCCTCACTGTGCCCATGTGCAGCCTCACTGTGCCCATGTGCAGCCTCACTGTGCCCATGTGCAGCCTCACTGTGCCCATGTGCAGCCTCACTGTGCCCATGTGCAGCCTCACTGTGCCCATGTGCAGCCTCACTGTGCCCATGTGCAGCCTCACTGTTCCCATGTGCAGCCTCACTGTGCCCATTTGTAGCCTCACTGTGCCCATGTGCAGCCTCACTGTGCCCATGTGCAGCCTCACTGTGCCCATGTGCAGCCTCACTGTGCCCATGTGCAGCCTCACTGTGCCCATGTGCAGCCTCACTGTGCCCATGTGCAGCCTCACTGTGCCCATGTGCAGCCTCACTGTTCCCATGTGCAGCCTCACTGTGCCCATGTGCAGCCTCACTGTGCCCATGTGCAGCCTCACTGTGCCCATGTGCAGCCTCACTGTGCCCTTTGCAGCCTCACTGTGCCCATTTGCAGCCTCACTGTGCCCATGTGCAGCCTCACTGTGCCCATTTGCAGCCATAGAACCCCCGAACTTCAAACTTGGTACTTAATGAGGGATTTGCACCTGACATTTTTTTTTTAAAAAGCCAGCAGCTACAAATACTGCAGCTGCTGACTTTTAATAAATGGACACTTACCTGTCCCAGGGTCCAGCGATGTCGGCAGCCGAGGCCGATCAATCGCTCGGCTCTATGCTGCTGCCGGCGCCATTCTCGGTGAGGGAATCAGGAAGTGAAGCGTTGCGGCTTCACTTCCCGGTTCCCTACTGCGCATGCGCGAGTCGTGCAGCGCAATGAGAATCATCCGCGCTGTCTCTGTGTGTCCCGGCAGACAGCGCGGCGGGACAGGAAGAGGCGTAGACTCCCGTGGGAGTCTATGCCCAGAAGTGGGTGTACTTCCCCTTTTCGGAATCCTCCCCCCGCTCCAGTGTCATCTTTCAGGGGGGAGGGGGGTGCAGATACCTGTCTTATGCCCCGTACACACGGTCGGAAATTCCGACCACAAAATCCGTCAGATTTTTTTCCGACGGATTTTGTCCGACACTGGTGTTGCATACACACGGTCGGACAAAGTTGTCGGAAAATCCGATCATTCTGAACGTGGTGACGTTCGTTGCGAACGACGGAACTACGTAGAGGTTCGTAGCCAATAGCTTTGGTCTTGTAATGTGATCTGAGCATACGTGGCACTTTGTCCGTCGGAATTCGCTACACACGATCGGAAAAAGTCAGATCGGACTTTGTTGTCGGAAAATTTGAGAGCAGGATCTCAAATTTTTTCCGACGGAAAATCCGATGGCGCCCACACACGGTCGGATTTTCCGACAACATGGTCCGATCGGACATTTTTTCGTCGGAAATTCCAACCGTGTGTACGGGGCAAAAGACAGGTATCTGCACCCCCTCCCCCCTGAAAGATGACACTGGAGGGGGGGGGGGATTCCGAAAAGGGGAATTTCCACTTTAGGGTGGAATCCCGCTTTAAGGGTTCCTAGATGCCCCCTATCTGCAGCCAAAAGGGTCCCGAAATGACATTTAGACATGTGCAATTAGTTTAGTTTTTTTTTTTTTTTTTTTCGTTATTTTCGTTCATTCGTTATCGTACGAATGAACGAACGATTCGCGAAAAACTTTAACGATTAACGAATCGTTCGGATCGAATGAATCCTAAAACAAGGAAAATCAGAAAAAAACTAATTAGAAACAACGAATCTACGAAAGAAGAAAGTCCGAAAAACGAAAACAGGAACAACGAAAATCAAAATGAACGAAAAAATTTGTACATTCTGAACTTTTTATTTTTTTGTTGAATTGGTAATTTTCCGTGTCTCTTACAATGGCGCTGCTTAACGTGCTTCGAATGGATTGAACGAAAAAATTTGTACATTCGTAACTTTTTTTTTTTTTCGATTCGTAATTTTCCGTGTCTCTAAAAAATGTAATAATAGCATACACGTTACATAACATTATGAATTATGCTCCGATTACGAATCTACGAATGTTACGAAAAAATACGAATGCGTCTGAATTTCGAATAAACGAATAAACGAAAAAACAAATCAACAAAAAAATAACTCTTCCGAAAATACGAATTGTTACGAATACGAACACCGACAAAATTATGAATTTACGAATCGTTCCGAATCAACGGAAACGAAAAAAAAACGAAACGAAAATAAACAAATTTTTTTGTTGTGCACATGTCTAATGACATTGCTGCAAATGGACACAGTTGACCGAATTTGGGGCCCCGTATCTCGGGGGGCCACTTAGTGCTAGGAACCCCAAATGCGGTGTGAAAACCCAGTGGAACTACCACTACAACATATCAAAAGATGGGGTCCCTAGTGGCCCAGAGATACGGGGGCCCCAAAGTCGGTTCCGAAAATGTCAAGCACTTTTCTTGCAGCAGAGAATGACATTTTCCGAACCGACTTTGGGGCCCCGTATCTCCGGGGCCACTTAGTGCTAAGAACCCCATTGGATATGTTGTAGTGTTGGTTCCACTTGGTTTCCTAGTGACCCCGAGATACGGGGCCCCAAAGTTGGGTCGGAAAATGTCATTCTCTAATGCAGAAAAGTGCTTGACTCGAGTATAAGCCGAGGGGGGGGGCACTTTCAGCACAAAAAAATGTGCTGAAAAACTCGGCTTATACTCGAGTATATACGGTATATGGAAGACTTTTGGCCGTCTCCGTCTTACTGATCACACCACAAAACCTAAAGGATTAAATTCAGCTTCCAAAATGGACTTCCCCTCTACTATGGATTAGACATGTGCAATTCGTTTTTTTTTTTTTTTGTTTTTTTTTTTTTCGTTATTTTCGTTCGTTCATTTTCGTACGAATGAACGAATCATTCTAATCGTACGAATCCAAATAACGAATCGTAACGAATTGTTCGAATCCGATTAACGAATCATTCGAATCGGACGAATCCGAAAAACAACGAAAATCCGAAAAAAACTAATTAGAAACAACGAATGTACTAATGAAGAAAATCCGAAAAACGAAAACGAACGAAAAAATTCGTACATTCGTAACTTTTTTTTCGATTCGTAACTTTTTTTTTTTTTTTTTCGATTTGTAATTTTCCGTGTCTCTATTGAACCAAAAAATTTGTACATTCGTAACTTTTTTTTTTTTTTTTTTTTTTCGATTCGTAACTTTTTTTTTTTTTCGATTCGTAACTTTTTTTTTTTTTTTTTTTTTTTCCATTTGTAATTTCCCGTGTCTCTATTGAACCAAAAAATTTGTACATTTGTAACTTTTTTTTTTTTTTCGATTCGTAACTTTATTTTTTTCGATTCGTAACTTTTTTTTTCAATTCGTAACGTTTTTTTTTTTTTTTTTTTTTTTTTTTTTTTCATTTGTAATTTTCCGTGTCTCTATTGAACCAAAAAATACCGTTTTTTTTCGATTCGTAACTTTTTTTTCGATTTGTAACTTTTTTTTTTTCGATTCGTAACTTTTTTTTTTTTCGATTCGTTTTTTTTTCGATTCGTAACTTTTATTTTTTTTTTTTTTTTTTTTTTTCGATTTGTACATTCGTAACTTTTTTTTTCGATTCGTAACTTTTTTTTTTTTCGATTCGTAACTTTTTTTTTTAAAACGTAACTTTTTTTTTTTTTTTTTTATTTGATTCATGTAACATTTTTTTTTTTTTTTTCGAACTTTTTTTTTTCGATTCGTAATTTTCCGCGTCTCTATTGAACAAAAAAATTCGTACATTCGTAACTTTTTTTTCGATTGTAACTTTTTTTTTTCGATTCGTAAATTATTAAAATGTAATAATAGCATACACATTACATCAAATTATGAATTATGCTCCGATTACGAATTTTTAAATTTCCGAAAATTTAACAAAAAAAACGAATCAACGAATTGTAATTTTGTTCTTTTTGTACATTCGTAACTTTTTTTTTATTGTAACTTTTTTTTTTTTCGATTCGATTTGTAATTTTCCGTGTCTCTATTGAACCAAAAAATTTGTACATTCGTAACTTTTTTTTTATTTACTGGCGGTTATAATAAGAACGTGTATTTCTCAGGTTGCGGGGTTCCCGCCATCAGCCCTCTTATCTCCGGCTACGCCAGGGTTGTGAACGGTGAAGACGCCGTCTCTGGTTCTTGGCCGTGGCAGGTGTCTATTCAGGTACGATCGTTTTCTTAACATGTTTTAATTTTGTAGCATTTATAAATTATAGCATTTTTTTTTTAGGTTTAATGTCATTGTGACGAAACCGCTTGGCACTCCAATTGGGTGCCTCCTGCCCTCCAAACCGTTCCGAGCAGATCAAGAATTAATACCAGCCCCCCCCCCCCCCCAGCATCGCACACAGACAAGGTGTTGGGATAAAACCAAAGGAATGACTGTTTATTGAAACTCAGACATATACAGTACCTCACAAAAGTAAGTACACCCCTCAGTCACATTACTTCTATCTTTCCATGTGACAACACTGAAGAAATGACACTTGTCTACAATGTAAAGTGGTGAGTGTACAGCTTGTATAACAGTGTAGACATGTACAATTCGTTTCGTTTTTTTTTTCGTTTTTCGTTTTTTTTCGTTATTTTCGTTCATTCGTTTTCGTACGAATGAACGAACGATTCGCTAAAATTTTTAACGAATAACGAATAGTTCGAATCCGAAAATAACTAAAATCCAAAAAAAACGAATTAGAAACAACGAATGTACGAATGAAGAAAATCCGAAAAACGAAAACAGGAACAACGAAAATGAAAATGAACGAAAAAATTCGTACATTCGTAACTTTTTTTTTTTTGTTGAATTGGTAATTTTTCGTGTCTCTTACAATGGCGCTGCTTAATGTGCTTCGGATGGATTGAACGAAAAAATTCGTACATTCATAACTTTTTTGTTTTCGATTCGTAATTTTCCGTGTCTCTTACAATGGCGCTGCTTAATGTGCTTCGGATGGATTGAACGAAAAAATTCGTACATTCGTAACTTTTTTTTTTTTTTTTCGATTCGTAATTTTCCGTGTCTCTTACAATGGCGCTGTCTATCGTGCTTCGAATGGATTGAACAAAAAAATTTGTACATTCATTTTTTTTTTTTTTCGATTCGTAATTTTCCGTGTCTCTTACAATGGCGCTGCTTAACGTGCTTCGAATGGATTGAACGAAAAAATATAACAGTGTAAATTTGCCGTCCCCTCAAAATAACTCAACACACAGCCATTAATGTCTAAACCACTGGCAACAAAAGTCAGTACACCCCTAAGTAAAAATGTCCAAATTGGGCCCAAAGTGTCAATATTTTGTGTGGCCGCCATTATTTTCCAGCACTGCCTTAACCCTCTTGGGCATGGAGGTCAGCAGAGCTTCACAGGTTGTCACTGGAGTCCTCTTCCCCTCCCCCATGATGACATCACAGAGCTGGTGGATGTTGGAGACCTTGCGCTCCTCCACCTTCCGTTTGAGGATGTCCCACAGATGATCAATAGGGTTTAGGTCTGGAGACATGCTTGGCCAGTCCATCACCTTTACCCTCAGCTTCTTTAGCAAGGCAGTGGTGGTCTTGGAGGTGTGTTTGGGGTGGTTATCATGTTGGAATACTGCCCTGCGGTCCAGTCTCTGAAGGGAGGGGCTCATGCTCCGCTTCAGTATGTCACAGTACATGTTGGCATTCATGGTTCCCTCAATGATCTGTAGCCCCCCAGTGCCGGCAGCACTCATGCAGCCCCAGACCATGACACTCCCACCACCATGACACTCCCCCCACCATGACACTCCCACCACCATGACACTCCCCCCACCATGACACTCCCCTCACCATGACACTCCCCCCACCATGACACTCCCACCACCATGCTTGACGGTAGACAAGACACACTTGTCTTTGTCCTCCTCTCCTGGTTGCCCCCACACACGCCTGACACCATCTGACACCAAATACCTTTATCTTGGTCTCATCAGACCACATGACGTGGTTCCAGTAATCCGTGTCCTTAGTCTGCTTGTCTTCAGCAAACTGTTTGTGGTCTTTCTTGTGCATCATCTTTAGAAGAGGCTTCCTTCTGGGACGACAGCCGTGCAGACCAATTTGATGCAGTGTGCGGCGTAAGGTCTGAGCACTGACAGGCTGACCCCCCACCCCTACAACCTCTGCAGCAATGCTGGCAGCACTCATACGTCTATTTCCCAAAGACAACCTCTGGATATGACGCTGAGCACGTGACCTCAACTTCTTTGGTGGACCATGGCGAGGCCTGTTCTGAGGGGAACCTGTCCTGTTATACCGCTGGATGGTCTTGGCCACCGCGCTGCAGATCAGTTTCAGGGTCTTGGCAATCTTCTTATAGCCTCGGCCATCTTTATGTAGAGCAACAATTCTTATCTTCAGATCCTCAGAGAGTTCTTTGCCATGAGGTGCCATGTTGAACTTCCAGTGACCAGTATGAGAGAGTGAGAGCGATAACACCAAATTTAACACACCTGCTCCCCATTCACACCTGAGACCTTGTAACACTAACGAGTCACATGACACCGGGGGAGGGAAAATGGCTAATTGGGCCCAATTTGGACATTTTCACTTAGGGGTGTACTGACTTTTGCTGCCAGCGGTTTAGACATTAATGGCTGTGTGTTGAGTTATTTTGAGGGGACGGCAAATTTACACTGTTATACAAGCTGTACACTCACTACTTTACATTGTAGACAAGTGTAATTTCTTCAGTGTTGTCACATGAAAAGATAGAAGAAAAGATTTACAAAATGTCACTGAGGGGTGTACTTACTTTTGTGAGATACTGTCCTTTATAACCCACAGGAAGACATTCCCCCTCTGGAGGACATTAGTATGACAATGCATACTTCAATCGTTTGCTAACAAGGTGGAGTGGACACAATACTAGCAGACCGACAGACACAATAGGTGACCTAATTAACAATGGCACAAAACCACTTAATAGGCACACAATGGGAGAACCCTACTTACAATAAACATATTATAGCAGGAGACCCCAGTGGTTCGAGCTGATTACATAAACATCTACAGTCAATGCTGGTTTGAGTCATAGAGGCCCCAAATATGTATATGGATCTTCCAGATCCCAGAGTCTGTGTGTTTTGGGAAGACATGGACTTGAATCCAAAGCAAGACCACTCCAAGGGTTCCCCCCCCCCCCCAGGCACGCACCTCCCAAAAGAGTACCGTTCCCTTAAAAGCCAAGGCCCGTAGTCAGTAGGCCAGAGGCCACCCTGCCGTCCTCTCCAAAAGCCCCCTGTCCCGGTTGGGTCTTTCACAGTCATTTCTAGGGATCTATCAACTCAGAATGCCATCCATTGTGTACAACACATGCCCCTCCCCCATCCACACAAATATGACTTTCTACGGACAAAATTTAGAGTTTCACTAATATCTTTTCGTCGTTAATTCCTATTTGAAATATTTAGCCTTCTTAGAAAAGCAAAGTGGGAGGAGGCAGGGGTAGGTAACAATTCTCTTTGAAATGTAAAGGGGGGAGGGGTAGGGGAGAAGATGTGCCTCACCAAAGAACGTTAAGGAGTAGAAGATGACACCTATAAGCTGATAAGCAGGCAGAGAAGGTAGAGAGGCCAGCCAGACATTAGAGGGGGAGGGTATGTGGAGAGGTTTCCCACTTTTATCCCCAAGGGGTAGGTGAAGTGATTTGTATATAAAGCAATGACCTTATGACTCTTCTTCCACAGGACAGCCCCGGATTCCACTACTGTGGCGGCTCCATCATCAACAGTCTCTGGGTTGTCACCGCCGCCCACTGCCCAGTCACGTGAGTTGCAAAGTCAGTAATCACTGCAATGCTTTACTGGTCCTCTGTCCATCCAGAGCCTCTGGTTTATAGACCGGATACATCCTAAATATAGAACCATTTATCCAACTGTCCATCCAGAGCCTCTGGTTTATAGACCGGATACATCCTAAATATAGAACCATTTATCCAACTGTCCATCCAGAGCCTCTGGTTTATAGACCGGATACATCCTAAATATAGAACCATTTATCCAACTGTCCATCCAGAGCCTCTGGTTTATAGACCAGATCCATCCTAAATATAGAACCATTTATCCAACTGTCCATCCAGAGCCTCTGGTTTATAGAACAGAGGCATCCTAAATATAGAACCAGTTATCCAACTGTCCATCCAGAGCCTCTGGTTTATAGACCAGATCCATCCTAAATATAGAACCATTTATCCAACTGTCCATCCAGAGCCTCTGGTTTATAGAACAGAGGCATCCTAAATATAGAACCATTTATCCAACTGTCCATCCAGAGCCTCTGGTTTATAGAACAGAGGCATCCTAAATATAGAACCATTTATCCAACTGTCCATCCAGAGCCTCTGGTTTATAGAGCAGAGGCATCCTAAATATAGAGCCATTTATCCAACTGTCCATCCAGAGCCTCTGAATTATAGATCAGATACAATATAGAGCCATATATCCAATTCACAACTGACCGTTAACTCTCTTTATTACAAGATATAGAAGGTAGTGTTTGTAGAGAAGAGAAGGGATAGGCGAACGGTTCGGCCCGAGCATAAGCGGCGTTGGCGGCAAATTCAAAAGCCTCCGGGACACCATTAAAGTCTATGGGACACGAACAAAAAAAATCAAAAGTGTTTGGGGACCCGGGTCCTGCCCCAGTTTTTAAAAGCGGTCGTCTTTTTCAGAAGCATGATTTTTTTAACAATACCACAGCAAAATGACATTTCTAAAGGAAAAAAAGTAATTTAAAACTGATTGTGGCTGTTATGAATTGTCGAGTCTCGGCAATATAGATAAAACTCATTGAAAAAAACAGCATGGGTACCCCCCCCCCCCCCCCCAGTCCATTACCAGGCCATTTTGGGTCTGGTATGAATATTAAGAGAAACCCCAAAGCAAAAATGTAAATAAAAATTGCATGGGGGTCCCCCCAAAATCCATACCAGACCCTCCAGGTCTGCTATGAAAATTAAGGGGAACCCTGCGCCAAATTAAAAAAAAAAAATGGCGTAGGGGCCCCCCAAAATCAATACCAGACCATTCCGAGCACGCAACCTGGCAGGCCTCAGGAAAAGAGGGGGGACGAGAGACCTATGTATGGGTGGGCAAGGTGGACAAGGTGCTTTGGGGTCAAACCCCAAAGCACCCTCCCCATGTTGAGGGCATGTGGCCTGGTACGGTTCAGGAGGGGGGGGACGAGAGAGCGTCCCCCCCCTCCTGAACCGTACCAGGCCACATGCCCTCAACATGGGGAGGGTGCTTTGGGGTTTGACCCCAAAGCACCTTGTCCCCATGACACCCCCCAGACACAATATTTAAAGTAAGCTTTCATTTTTATTGTTTCACTTTAAAATCACTGCTCCCAAATTTTTTGCATTGATACATGTCCCCTGGGGCAGGACCCGGGTCCCCAAACCCTTTTTTATGGCAATAACTTGCATATTAGCCTTTAAAATTAGCACTTTTTATTTTTCATGTTCGTGTCCCGTAGACTTTAACGGTGTTCGTGTGTTCTGCCGAATTTTTGGCCTGTTCGCATGTTCTGCTGCGTACCGAGCCGGGGGGTGTTCGGCTCATCCTTAGTAGAGAGTAGAGAGATGTAGATACTATAGGTAGCATAGGCTTGTAGCCTTTACTAAATCAATGGGAAGAAATCACCTTTCACTGCCAGCCATGTATGGAGAGAATAAGGTTGAGCCTAAAAACGATATAGTCACCATGACACAGAACCATTTTACCGATGACCTGCCATTTTTTTCCTCCATCCAGATCTTCCCACCGTGTGGTCCTCGGTGAATTTGACCTTTCTTCCAATGCTGAGCCCATCCAGGCCAAGTCCATCGGCAGGGTAAGTTCTTATTACTGAAGGAGAACTCTCATTTCTATTGGTTTTAGATACGACAAGGTGATCATCAATGTGTCTTCTAAGCTTCCTTCCTATGTAGAGATTGTAGTGATATATGTGTGGGTGGGCAGACTTATTTCTTATTACATTTAAAGGCCGTGCTTCCTCCATGGTCATGGTACACAGATTGGGACTTGTAGTATCCACAGATATGGGATGGATTTCAGAAGATCCAACAAGACATTTCTTCCTCTCTTACAAACCTTTCTTTTATTTTTATTTTTAAAAGTTAAAACAAACAAACAAATAAATAAATAAGCTAATTTTAATTAGGTTGGAATTAGGTTTAATTCATAGGTTGGACTTGATGGACTTGTGTCTTTTTTCAACCTCACCTACTATGTAACTGTAGCCCCTGGCTCCTGATGAGCATGCGCTATGTGTTTTGTAAATTTAATGTTCCTAAAACCACAGTTGGGTTTTGGGGTTAATTGTACTAAATTATGGTCTCAGTATCAGTTTGGCTGGATTGCACTGGGTTCTGCTTGGCTATAGGTGTCGGTGTCACCTCTGGCAAGCATGAGAACGCAGTCTGGCTGTACGCATTGGGTGCCAATCTCTCTCGGAACCAACCAGTGAGCGTGTCGTCTTGCTGTGCATTCTGGGAAGAGGTACTTAACCACTTGCCGACCGGCGCACGACGATATACGTCGACAGAATGGCACGTACAGGCAGGAGGGCGTAAATATACCTCCGCGATCGTCTCACGGAGCGGCTGAACGGGGAGATGCCGAGATAAACAGCATCTCCCCGTTCTGCCTAGCAACTAGTGACGCCGATCTCTGCTCCCTGTGATTGGAGCAGAGATCAGCATTCACTAGCTGACAGCCACGCCCCCCCCACAGTAAAAAACACACCCCTAGGCATACTAAACTCTTTCACTGCCCCCTTGTGGTTAACCCCTTCACTGCCAGTGTCATTTATACAGAAATCAATGCATTTAAATGCATTAATTGCTGTAAAAATGACAATGGTCCCAAAAATGTGTCAAAAATGTCCGATGTGTCCGCCATAATGTCGCAGTCACAAAAAAAATCGCAGATCTCCGCCATTAATAATAAAAAAAAATTATTAATAAAAATGCTATAAAACTATCCCCTATCTTGTAAACGCTATAACTTCTGCGCAAACCGATCAATAATCGCTTATTGCGATTTTTTTTACCAAAAATATGTAGAAGAATACGTATCGGCCTAAACTGAGGAAAAAAAATGTTTTTTTATATATTTTTTGGGGATATTTATTATAGCAAAAAATAAAAAATAATGCATTTTTTTTCAAAATTGTCGCTCTATTTTTGTTTATAGCGCAAAAAATAAAAACCGCAGGGGCGATCAAATACCACCAAAAGAAAGCTCTATTTGTGGGAAAAAAAGGACGTCAATTTTGTTTGGGAGCCACGTCGCACGACCGCGCAATTGTCAGTTAAAGCGACGCAGTGCCGAATCGCAAAAAGGGGCCTGGTCCTTTGGCTGCAAATTGGTCCGGGGCTGAAAGTGGTTAAGGTACTGAGGTCACGTGCTTTTGGTTTCCGGTCCAGAAGATCTTTCTGTCTGTTTGGTCCTGGTCCTCCTGACCAGCCCTCAGGGGCCCTCATGGCCTGGGGTGAGGATCCATCCATCTCTAAGTCTCGGGGCTGGCTAGCCTGAGGCACAGTAACTGGAAGGAGGATTCTAATGTGGTCCGGTGCCGTCTCGTCTCTGGAGAGGCCCAGCAACTGAGAGAGCAACCAGGGGAGGACTCTTCTGAAGAGGGCCACGCACAAGGCTGGTTCCTCAGCAAGAGCCTGGAAGCTAAGTTGAAAGACACAAAGTGAATCCACACTCGTACGGTATCGCCGGACCGGCTGCAAGATACTGGTACCGTATGAGGGCTCTCTAAGTTCATCTATCCTTCAGTTACAACCAAGTCTGCGACAAAGACTTTAATTTACAAGTTCTACAACCAAGTCTGTGGCAGAGACTTTGCTCTATTTGAATAATCTATCGGCTGCTAAATCTAGTGAGAGGAGGTTTATCCGATAGCTGTAATATCCACTTGTGAATGGCTATTCTCTGGATTCTATAGTGAGAGACATTCAGTTTCAAGCAGTTTCAATAGTACCTGAACTTCCTACCTAAACCCTCTGTCCCATATTGATAGACTGTGTTTTTCTACCATTTTGCAAATAAAAATCCCTAAAGTGGATCCAGTGTCGGTCTCTACAGTTCTTTGGGCCATCTACCTCAGGAACCCCTAGACCAGTGATGGTGAACCTTTTTGAGCCCGAGTGCCCAAACTGAAACAAATACATTGGTTTTGTGTTGCAAAGTGCCAACACAGCAATTCGCGAGAGAGAGGGGTTGTGTGAGAGAGAGAGGGGTTGTGTGAGAGAGAGAGGGGTTGTGTGTGTGTGTGTGTGAGAGAGAGAGGGGTTGTGTGAGAGAGAGAGGGGTTGTGTGTGTGTGTGTGAGAGAGAGAGGGGTTGTGTGAGAGAGAGAGAGGGGTTGTGTGTGAGAGAGAGAGAGAGGGGTTGTGTGAGAGAGAGAGAGAGAGGGGTTATGTGAGAAAGAGAGAGAGGGGGTGTGAGAGAGAGAGAGAGGGGTTATGTGAGAAAGAGAGAGAGGGGTTGTGTGAGAGAGAGAGAGAGAGAGAGAGGGGTGTGTGAGAGAGAGAGAGAGGGGTTGTGTGAGAGAGAGAGAGAGAGAGAGAGAGAGAGAGAGGGGTTGTGTGAGAGAGAGAGAGAGAGAGAGAGAGAGGGGTGTGTGAGATGGAGAGGGGACAGAGAGAGAGAGGGGTGTGAGAGATATGCTGAAAGAGAGAGGGAAGAGAGAGGGGTGTGAGAGATATTCTGAGAGAGAGGGGGGATGAGAGAGAGGGAGGGGGACTGAGAGAGGGAGAGGGGACAGAGAAAGGGGTGTGAGAGAAATGCTGAGAGAAAGGAGGAACAGATAGAGAGAGAGGGAGGGGGGACAGAGAGAGCGAGAGATGGGGGACAGAGAGAGAGGGGTGTGAGAGAGGGGGAACAGAGAAAGAGAAGGGGACAGAGAGAGAGAAGAGGGACAGAGAGAGAGATGCTGAGAGAGGGGTGAGCTGAGAGAGAGGGGGACACAAAGAGGGGGGGATAGAAAAAGAGGGGGGCTGAAAGAGAGGGAGGGGGCTGAGAGGAGATGGAGACCTCTAGCTGTGTCCTGGACCCTCTTGTGTCCCCACAGAGATGGCTCTGTGTGCCAGCTGTGGCACGCGTGCCATAGGTTCGCCATCACTGCCCTAGACGCATACAAGGTCAAGAAGGTAACGGTGAGCCCAAATTAAACCAGCAGCACCTTCGGGGGTCAGTGCTACATAACCATGTAATCAAAAGGACCTGAGTACAGATGATAGAACTTCTGCATGTACTGGGGTCCTCTGGTATGACAAAGGAGGGATCATCTAGACACAAGGTGTGCGCCCCAAGACTACAAGTGGTCTTATACATGGGGCTTTGTTTGTTCCTGAGTCCTGATGGAAGAGAGTCAATAAAGCTGACCTCCCAGATTTCCATTTAGTCTTGCACAGTTGTACCGGCTCCTCTCCTGTACTGATTTCCCTGCACACTTTGAGCTTTTCACAATGTGCGTTAGAAGCTGCAGCAAGTCAGATAGAGCCCCGCCTCATTTCCTGGATGGAGGTCATCCACCATCATCAAGCACAGGAGTAGGCAACCTTGGATCTCTAGTTGTGGTGAAACTGCAAATCCCATCATGCCTCAGCCTCTGGGAATCATGTCTGTGTCTGCACTACTTCATGGGATTTGTAGTTCCACCACAGCTGAGCGCCAAGGACGCCTACCCCTGTGTGCTTTATTGTAAGTGGAAGTTCCAAAGCAACTGCTCGGGCCCTTTAATTGTCGGCTGAGATTCCTCCGAAGGACAAGTGACATGGAGTTCTGGAACATCCATCACGTTTTAGACCGGGGACTCTTTCCGCTTCCCTCGACTTAATATAACATCTGATGTCGGTATAAGGTGGAGACAACTCTCAGTATATTGTTAATAGGAGGATAAAAGATGACAAGTGTTGGGATCTATGGCCCACATTTGGTGGGAATGTCCTAGGATCCGCTCCTTTTGGAGAAAAATCTTCATCATGATATACAAGGTAACGGATTGCCAGATACCCAGATCTCCAGAGGTTGCTTTATTCAATTCACAAATCCCTAACCTACCTACCCAAAGCAGCTCAGAGATAAATCCATTTCACGTTCTTAGGCACTAAAATCTCAATTGCTACTGCATGGAAAAAACCAATGCCCTCATTTCATGCGGTCAAGAGGAAGATTTCTTGGATCATGTCTCAGGAAAAACTTTCCAGTATCTTGACGGACACCTCAGCTAGATTCCAAAGGGTCTGGGAGCCTTGGGCCCGATATATGGGAATTTCCCTCATACCGGGAATTCAAGATCACTCTTCCTCTTGACCATGTAACCTAATATATTCCTTTCCACATACCGCCCGGGACACATCTTCATCCTTCTGCAGCTCCTTTCTCTCCCCCTCTTCTCGGTTTCTCTTCTTCCTTTCCTTTCTCTTCTCTATCTGTCTCTCTTATTGCATAAGATATATATAGGTTTCTGAATCCCCCCCCCCCCCTGTTTCTACACCTCCTCTCCTTTCCCACTTCTCTCAAACTTCTTCTTTCTCTTCTCTCACTCCTTCAACTACTACTTGAAGGGTCCTGGACTGCATAAGGACCCAGTTTAGTTATTTATGTTCAATATGTTTTGAAGCTCGAAGGTACGGAAGGGCAGCCCACTTGGTAGTAGATGGTAGTCATAGCTTCTCCAGGCCGTCTCTTATCCCCCCCCCCCCCCCTGTTAAGTGGGGGATCGGGAACAGGCCCGCTGCGGCATACTCGCCCCAGCTAAGGGTGAGCATCCCGCCCTAGGGAGCAGTATCTCCACTCTCAATTTCTGGCAACACCAGTGATGCTGGTCCTTGACCCTCCCACGCACAGCAAGATCCCTCTGGGGGTGCGTGGGGAGTTGGGGAACAGACGCTGACCCTAAGTCCTCTGATACTTACCTAGGTGCTTTTCTTCTCCGCCCAGTGGTAATGAAGCCTAGAGTTCTAGATTGGGTATCGTCCTCCTTGTCATTCTTTCTGTGACCCGTTTGTAGAACATACCTCTACCAGTGAATTACTGATTGCTTCTATCTGTAAGCTGCCTTCAGTACTGACCCCCTAGGGGGGCACTTTGGTTATTTTGTTCACTTTTATAACTTTGTATCGTTCCTATTTACAATCAAATTTTGAAAACTTAAAAAAAAAGATATATATAGGTGACTGTTTTTATTCAACATCTACTAAGTGTAAACTTGGCTCCTGCGAAGCGAGCCTTTATCCTTTCACCTCTCAGTTTTAGCAAATTCGGGTACTGCCCGGGGGTTGTGGGGGTCTTCCTTCTCTTCTGACACAGTCAGATCCCGTTAGGGGTGTCGGGAGGGAGGAAACCTCTTTTCCCCTGTAGCTGTCCCGCCAGTCTGTTTCTTGTCCAATCTTTAGGAATTCTATATCTCTTGCTGGCTCACGTCTAGATTTCTACCCTCTGAGTCTCAGATATGTTTATACTGTTGAATGTAGTAATTGTAGACCATGGAATGTATTTCTAACCGCAGGAGGCCTTCCCTTCTGCAATATGTACAATACAGGGGGTCCCCGAGTTACGAACTCGTTAGGGACTGCCCGCCTGTACTTAAGTCGGAAATGTTCGTAAGTCGGCCGCGCACGCGCAGACCGACAAATACGGCCATTTCCGGACATTTACTATGTTCCGTCCAATGCCGTTCTGCGCATGCGCGGCAAATTACGGACATTTCCGAAGTTTTCCGAGGCTCCAAATGGCCGCGCATGCGCAGAACGGCCGGAACGCGGCGGAACGCGGCGGAAAATGGCGGAGGGTCCCCGCAGCGCCCCGTTCGTAAGTAGGGGATGTTCGTAGGTCGGGCGTTCGTAAGTCGGGGACCCCCTGGATTCAGTTTTCATGCTTGTTTTTGACTTTTCATAATAAAACAGATTGAAAGTTAAAAGATGACAAGTGAGCAGATTAGAGAGGGGGGTTTTGGGACTTTAAATTTAGGCACCATCCCTAATTCGGAAAATATACTGGGAAATAAGCAGATTAACCAACAAACTGACGAGATTCATTAATCCTTAATATGTCTTTTCTCAGTTCTTCAGACACCCGCAGTACAACGCTGTGACCACTATCAATGACATCGCCCTGATCAAGCTTTCCAGTCCCGCCACCCTCAATGACCGCGTGTCCCCCGTGTGTCTCGCCGCTTCCTTCGATTTCTTCAATGAAGGAGAAAGATGCGTCACCACCGGATGGGGATACACCGATGCTGCCAGTAAGGGGATTAGATGTTCTTCAAAAATACAAAGTATTAACCGGTAAAAGACCTTGGGCATGCAAGGTCTGCTGTCGGTACCACCAGTGTCCGTTTTTTTTTTTTTTTGCCGCATGTCCCGTAGAAAAGATTTCCCTTTTACTTCCTGTCAGAGACCTCTTACTGAGGAATCCTTTGTAAAAATAGAAGGACATAATTTCTTAGAGAGCTGGGACATGTGTCCCCTTTTGAAAGATTCTACTCTCCTCCTGTTCCAGTGACATCCTTAAAAATGTGGATTTCCCGTCACTATCTGTCCCAATGGCCACCAAGACCAACAGAGATGACGGATCTCGGTGGTACAACTCATTATCATACATGAGAAATACGGGGGAAGGGGGCAATGGGAGCAAGTGGGACTTGAAGCATGGAGTCTCAGGGACAACCAACTATATATATATTATTATTATTATTATACAGGATTTATATAGTGCCAACAGTTTACGCAGCACTTTACAATACAGTTATAATAATATAAAATACAAGAGGGTTAAGAGGGCCCTGCTCAGAAGAGCTTACAATCTAATAGGGTGGGGCAGGTGGTACAAAAGGTTGTAGCTGTGGGGAATGAGCTGATGGAAGTGGTAGGAGATTAGTTGGAGATGTGATCGGCTTCCCTGAAGAGATGAGATTTCAGGGATCGCCTGAAGGTAGCAAGAGTAGGGGATAGCCGGACCGGTAGCGAGTTCCAGAGGATGGGAGAGGCTATAAAAAAGCTATAAAAAGATATACCGTATATACTCGAGTATAAGCCGAGTTCTTCAACACTTTTTTTCAGCTTATACTGGAGTCAAGCACTTTTCTGCAGCAGAAAATTACATTTTCCGACATGACTTTGGGGCCCCGTATCTCAGGGCCACTTGGTGCTAAGAACCCCAAATTTGGTAGGCCAACATATCCAAAGATGGGGTTCCTAGCACTAAGTGGCCCCGGGATACGGGGCCCCAAAGTCGGTTCGGAAAATGTCATTCTCTGCTGCAGAAAAGTGCTTGACATTTTCCTACCCGAATTTGGGGCCCCATATCACGGGGCCACTTGGTGCTAGGAACCCCAAATTTGGTATTCAAACCCAGTGGAACTAGCACTACAACATATCTAAATATGGAGTTCCTAGCACCAAGTGACCCCTAGATACAGGGCCCCAAAGTCGGTCAACTGTGTCCATCTGCAGCAATGTTATTTCGGGACCCTTTGTCTGCAGCTAGGGGGGATTTAGGAACCCTTAACTACCAAGTTTGAAGTTCGGGGGACCTATGGATGCAAATGGAGACAGTGAGGCTGCAAATGGGCACAGTGAGGCTGCAAATGGGCATTGTTGACCCTCTTTTCCACTTACAGTAGCTGCGCATTTCTCACCCTAGGCTTATACTCGAGTCAATAAGTTTTCCCAGTTGTTTGTGGTAAAATTAGGTGCCTCGGCTTATATTCGGGTCAGCTTATACTCGAGTATATACGGTATGTTTATTTTGGTACTATAGGACCATAAATAGCAAGATAAAAACAATAATTGATAGTGGTGATAAAACCCATAAATGTCATCAATATACACATACATGTTGATTAATAACATATCAAAGCGATGACTACAATAGTTGGAATAGTTGAAGTGACCCCCAGACTCTTGGCTCGTGAGTCTGGGTAAGTGGTGTCTCAATCCTAAACCCCAAGATTAGTATAGATTATGACCTAATCATTCTAAGTGATATGTAGGTAGAAACACGGCTTCAAACTAGCTCGACGCGTTTCGTCGTTTGATGTTGCCACTCATCAGGAGCAGGCACGTGATAACGATCTAAAACAAAATCTATAACTGTCCATGAATAGTTAGCATATAGCAGAGGAAATGATATGCACATTAGGAGTAGAGCCAATCCCATAGTAGTACTTACAAACAGGTCTGCTGTGCATAGGAGCCAAGGTGCGGCATTGAAAACCTGAGGCCCACCGGTCATGTCAAGCATGGGAACTGAGGGAGCGCGTAGAATGGACGCGACCCACACCAAAGCTTTCCCCAGGGTGGATAGGCCTCCATGGACACAGAATCCCTTGTAGGGCTGGGGGTATAAGTAACACCATCTGTTGAGGGCTGTGTAAACATTAACAAGTATATAAGCCTCCATGATAACGGATAGACATGTGCACAACAAAAAACGTTGTTTATTTTCGTTTCGTTTTTTTTCGTTTCCGGAAAAAAATCATTTTTTTTCGTTTCGTTTTTTTCGTTTCCGTCGATTCGTAACGATTCGTACATTCGTAAGTCGTCGGTGTTCGGATTCGTAACGATTCGTACATTCGTAAGTCGTCGTTGTTCGGATTCGTAACGATTCGTACATTCGTAAGTCGTCGTTGTTCGGATTCGTAACGATTCGTACATTCGTAAGAGTTATTTTTTCGTTGATTCGTTTTTTCGTTAGTTTAATTTTCGGACGCATTCGTATTTATTCGTAGATTCGTAACATTCGTAACATTCGTAGATTCGTAATCGGAGCATAATTCATAATTTTATGTAATGTGTATGCTATTATTACATTTTAATAATTTACGAATCGAAAAAAAAAGTTACGAATCGGAAAAAAAGTTACGAATGTACGAATTTTTTGGTTCAACAGAGACACGGAAAATTACAAATCGAAAAAAAAAAAAAAAAAAAAGTTACGAATTGAAAAAAAAGTTACGAATCGAAAAAAAAAAAGTTACGAATCGGAAAAAAAAAGTTACGAATGTACGAATTTTTTGGTTCAACAGAGACACGGAAAATTACAAATCTAAAAAAAAAAAAAAAAAAGTTACGAATTGAAAAAAAAGTTACGAATCGAAAAAAAAAGTTACGAATCGAAAAAAAAGTTACGAATGTACGAATTTTTTGGTTCAATAGAGACACGGAAAATTACAAATCGAAAAAAAAAAAAAAAAGTTACGAATTGAAAAAAAAGTTACGAATCGAAAAAAAAAAGTTACGAATCGAAAAAAAAGTTCTGAATGTACGAATTTTTTTTGTTCAATAGAGACACGGAAAATTACAAATCGAAAAAAAAAAAAAAAAAGTTACGAATTGAAAAAAAAGTTACGAATCGAAAAAAAAAGTTACGAATCGAAAAAAAAGTTACGAATGTACGAATTTTTTGGTTCAATAGAGACACGGAAAATTACAAATCGAAAAAAAAAAAAAAAAAAAAATTTACGAATTGAAAAAAAAGTTACGAATCGAAAAAAAAAAAAGTTACGAATCGAAAAAAAAGTTCTGAATGTACGAATTTTTTTGTTCAATAGAGACACGGAAAATTACAAATCGAAAAAAAAAAAAAAAAAAAAGTTACAAATTGAAAAAAAAGTTACGAATCGAAAAAAAAAACTTACGAATCGAAAAAAAAATTCTGAATGTACGAATTTTTTGGTTCAATAGAGACACGGAAAATTACAAATTGAAAAAAAAGTTACGAATCAAAAAAAAAAAAAGTTACGAATCGAAAAAAAAGTTACGAATGTACGAATTTTTTTGTTCAATCCATTCGAAGCACGTTTAGCAGCGCCATTGAAAGGGACACGAAAAATTACCAATTCAACAAAAAAAAAAAAAAGTTACGAATGTACGAATTTTTTCGTTCGTTTTCGTTTTTCGGATTTTCTTCATTAGTACATTCGTTGTTTCTAATTTGTTTTTTTTTTTTTTCGGATTTTCGTTGTTTTTCGATTCGTTCGATTCGAATGATTCGTTATTCGGATTCGTACGATTCGTTATTCGGATTCGTACGATTCGAATGATTCGTTCATTCGTACAAAAACGAACGAACGAAAAAAAAAAAACGAAAAAAAACGAAACGAATTGCACATGTCTAATAACGGAGTTTCCTACGGTAGCGATAGAGATAGGGGGAGATGTGTTGTGCTAATAAATGTGGCAGAACCCTCATAACAAAGGAATAAAAAGTAAGTGAATATGAAAAATAGTTAAATTAGCGTGTAAGGAATTACAAGTGAGACCCAAACCAAGTAATACCTCAATTGAAGAGCATAAATGCCAAGTTCCAATGGAGTCGAATGTGTGTAAGGGAATGTGACCAGGACACAGGGCCAACAAGGGGGGGGCTATAGGGGCACAGCCACGACACCTCCCCCCAACGCCACGTCGCGTGCATATGGGGAGGAAGGCACTGCCCGCTGAGGATCAAAGGCACCTGGCAGTTGGCGCCAAACCATCCCCTCATGCTGCATACAGGTGGAACAAGACCACCCATGCAATGGCGCCCTAGACAGGACGCGGTACGTGTGGAGGAATGGAGGTGACCTCGACATATAGCACAAGGCACCCCATGTGGGAGAGGAGGGGGTGGCAGCAGTGCACGTCACAGTTCCCGGGGCAGACAAAGAACCCGGAAGGGCCACCGGTCTAGACCACCCACCACCTCCAAAACACAGCCTAAAGTAGCTGACCACAAATTTTGCAAGAAGGAACAGGCTAACACCTCCCACGTGCAATCATACCTCTGATATATGAGCAGAGAGGGGGGTAAACAAAGAGAAAAAAGATACAGATTCCATGTAGAGAAATCATTATAATAGAAAACCATCAATGAACATGATATATGTGTTGGTAGTAAATAGTTTGACAAAGCGTGACGGCATGCGTCCATCCCTAAATAACATTGAGAAGATGTATTTCTCAATACATGGGAACGAGGTACATGACTTATCTGGTCTTGGCCTCATATAATGT